>ONZH01008924.1:0-657541 GCA_900303285.1 Rhinella marina
AAAAGGCCTATTTTTTTATATTTCTAGGTACACAGCCGTGTACTAACAGTTCAGACGGTGTGTATTAACACCACGTATATAAAATTATTTTGCAAGAGAACGCACAGTATACAGGTGCCAATGAAAAGGCCTATTTTTTTTATATTTCTAGGTACACAGCCGTGTACTAACAGTTCAGACGGTGTGTATTAACACCACGTATATAAAATTATTTTGCAAGAGAACGCACAGTACAGGTGCCAATGAAAAGGCCTATTTTTTTATATTTCTAGGTACACAGCCGTGTACTAACAGTTCAGACGGTGTGTATTAACACCACGTATATAAAATTATTTTGCAAGAGAACGCACAGTACAGGTGCCAATGAAAAGGCCTATTTTTTTTATATTTCTAGGTACACACAGCCGTGTACTAACAGATCAGACGGTGTGTATTAACACCACGTATATAAAATTATTTTGCAAGAGAACGCACAGTACAGGTGCCAATGAAAAGGCCTATTTTTTTTTTTATATTTCTAGGTACACAGCCGTGTACTAACAGTTCAGACGGTGTGTATTAACACCACGTATATAAAATTATTTTGCAAGAGAACGCACAGTACAGGTGCCAATGAAAAGGCCTATTTTTTTTATATTTCTAGGTACACAGCCGTGTACTAACAGTTCAGACGGTGTGTATTAACACCACGTATATAAAAATTATTTTGCAAGAGAACGCACAGTACAGGTGCCAATGAAAAGGCCTATTTTTTTATATATTTCTAGGTACACAGCCGTGTACTAACAGTTCAGACGGTGTGTATTAACACCACGTATATAAAATTATATTTTGCAAGAGAACGCACAGTACAGGTGCCAATGAAAAGGCCTATTTTTATTTTATATTTCTAGGTACACAGCCGTGTACTAACAGATCAGACGGTGTGTATTAACACCAGGTATATAAATATAAATATTTTGCAAGAGAACGCACAGTACAGTTGCCAATGAAAAGGCCTATTTTTTTTTATATATTTCTAGGTACACAGCCGTGTATACTAACAGATCAGACGGTGTGTATTAACACCACGTATATAAAATTATTTTGCAAGAGAACGCACAGTACAGGTGCCAATGAAAAGGCCTATTTTTTTTTATATTTCTAGGTACACAGCCGTGTACTAACAGATCAGACGGTGTGTATTAACACCACGTATATAAAATTATTTTGCAAGAGAACGCACAGTACAGGTGCCAATGAAAAGGCCTATTTTTTTTATATTTCTAGGTACACAGCCGTGTACTAACAGTTCAGACGGTGTGTATTAACACCACGTATATAAAATTATTTTGCAAGAGAACGCACAGTACAGGTGCCAATGAAAAGGCCTATTTTTTTAATATTTCTAGGTACACAGCCGTGTACTAACAGTTCAGACGGTGTGTATTAACACCACGTATATAAAATTATTTTGCAAGAGAACGCACAGTACAGGTGCCAATGAAAAGGCCTATTTTTTTTATATTTCTAGGTACACAGCCGTGTACTAACAGATTCAGACGGTGTGTATTAACACCACGTATATAAAATTATTTTGCAAGAGAACGCACAGTACAGGTGCCAATGAAAAGGCCTATTTTTTTATATTTCTAGGTACACAGCCGTGTACTAACAGATTCAGACGGTGTGTATTAACACCACGTATATAAAATTATTTTGCAAGAGAAACGCACAGTACAGGTGCCAATGAAAAGGCCTATTTTTTTTATATTTCTAGGTACACAGCCGTGTACTAACAGTTCAGACGGTGTGTATTAACACCACGTATATAAAATTATTTTGCAAGAGAACGCACAGTACAGGTGCCAATGAAAAGGCCTATTTTTTTTATATTTCTAGGTACACAGCCGTGTACTAACAGTTCAGACGGTGTGTATTAACACCACGTATATAAAATTATTTTGCAAGAGAACGCACAGTACAGGTGCCAATGAAAAGGCCTATTTTTTTATATTTCTAGGTACACAGCAGCCGTGTACTAACAGTTCAGACGGTGTGTATTAACACCACGTATATAAAATTATTTTGCAAGAGAACGCACAGTACAGGTGCCAATGAAAAGGCCTATTTTTTTTATATTTTTCTAGGTACACAGCCGTGTACTAACAGTTCAGACGGTGTGTATTAACACCACGTATATAAAATTATTTTGCAAGAGAACGCACAGTACAGGTGCCAATGAAAAGGCCTATTTTTTTTTATATTTCTAGGTACACAGCCGTGTACTAACAGATTCAGACGGTGTGTATTAACACCACGTATATAAAATTATTTTGCAAGAGAACGCACAGTACAGGTGCCAATGAAAAGGCCTATTTTTTTATATTTTCTAGGTACACAGCCGTGTACTAACAGATCAGACGGTGTGTATTAACACCACGTATATAAAATTATTTTTGCAAGAGAACGCACAGTACAGGTGCCAATGAAAAGGCCTATTTTTTTTATATTTCTAGGTACACAGCCGTGTACTAACAGTTCAGACGGTGTGTATTAACACCACGTATATAAAATTATTTTGCAAGAGAACGCACAGTACAGGTGCCAATGAAAAGGCCTATTTTTTTTTATATTTCTAGGTACACAGCCGTGTACTAACAGATCAGACGGTGTGTATTAACACCACGTATATAAAAATTATTTTGCAAGAGAACGCACAGTACAGGTGCCAATGAAAAGGCCTATTTTTTTTATATTTCTAGGTACACAGCCGTGTACTAACAGATCAGACGGTGTGTATTAACACCACGTATATATAAAATTATTTTGCAAGAGAACGCACAGTACAGGTGCCAATGAAAAGGCCTATTTTTTTTTATATTTCTAGGTACACAGCCGTGTACTAACAGTTCAGACGGTGTGTATTAACACCACGTATATAAAATTATTTTGCAAGAGAACGCACAGTACAGGTGCCAATGAAAAGGCCTATTTTTTTTATATTTCTAGGTACACAGCCGTGTACTAACAGTTCAGACGGTGTGTATTAACACCACGTATATAAAATTATTTTGCAAGAGAACGCACAGTACAGGTGCCAATGAAAAGGCCTATTTTTTTTTATATTTCTAGGTACACAGCCGTGTACTAACAGATCAGACGGTGTGTATTAACACCACGTATATAAAATTATTTTGCAAGAGAACGCACAGTACAGGTGCCAATGAAAAGGCCTATTTTTTTTTTATATTTCTAGGTACACAGCCGTGTACTAACAGTTCAGACGGTGTGTATTAACACCACGTATATAAAAAATTATTTTGCAAGAGAACGCACAGTACAGGTGCCAATGAAAAGGCCTATTTTTTTATATTTCTAGGTACACAGCCGTGTACTAACAGTTCAGACGGTGTGTATTAACACCACGTATATAAAATTATTTTGCAAGAGAACGCACAGTACAGGTGCCAATGAAAAGGCCTATTTTTTTATATTTCTAGGTACACAGCCGTGTACTAACAGTTCAGACGGTGTGTATTAACACCACGTATATAAAATTATTTTTTGCAAGAGAACGCACAGTACAGGTGCCAATGAAAAGGCCTATTTTTTTTATATTTCTAGGTACACAGCCGTGTACTAACAGATCAGATGGTGGGTATTAACACCGCGTATATAAAATTATTTTGCAAGAGAACGCACAGTACAGGTGCCAATGAAAAGGCCTATTTTTTTATATTTCTAGGTACACAGCCGTGTACTAACAGATTCAGACGGTGTGTATTAACACCACGTATATAAAATTATTTTGCAAGAGAACGCACAGTACAGGTGCCAATGAAAAGGCCTATTTTTTTTTTTTATATTTCTAGGTACACAGCCGTGTACTAACAGTTCAGACGGTGTGTATTAACACCACGTATATAAAATTATTTTGCAAGAGAACGCACAGTACAGGTGCCAATGAAAAGGCCTATTTTTTTATATTTCTAGGTACACAGCCGTGTACTAACAGTTCAGACGGTGTGTATTAACACCACGTATATAAAATTATTTTGCAAGAGAACGCACAGTACAGGTGCCAATGAAAAGGCCTATTTTTTTTATATTTCTAGGTACACAGCCGTGTACTAACAGTTCAGACGGTGTGTATTAACACCACGTATATATAAAATTATTTTGCAAGAGAACGCACAGTACAGGTGCCAATGAAAAGGCCTATTTTTTTTATATTTCTAGGTACACAGCCGTGTACTAACAGATTCAGACGGTGTGTATTAACACCACGTATATAAAATTATTTTGCAAGAGAACGCACAGTACAGGTGCCAATGAAAAGGCCTATTTTTTTTATATTTCTAGGTACACAGCCGTGTACTAACAGATTCAGACGGTGTGTATTAACACCACGTATATAAAATTATTTTGCAAGAGAACGCACAGTACAGGTGCCAATGAAAAGGCCTATTTTTTTATATTTCTAGGTACACAGCCGTGTACTAACAGATCAGACGGTGTGTATTAACACCACGTATATAAAATTATTTTGCAAGAGAACGCACAGTACAGGTGCCAATGAAAAGGCCTATTTTTTTATATTTCTAGGTACACAGCCGTGTACTAACAGATTCAGACGGTGTGTATTAACACCACGTATATAAAATTATTTTGCAAGAGAACGCACAGTACAGGTGCCAATGAAAAGGCCTATTTTTTTTTTATATTTCTAGGTACACAGCCGTGTACTAACAGATTCAGACGGTGTGTATTAACACCACGTATATAAAATTATTTTGCAAGAGAACGCACAGTACAGGTGCCAATGAAAAGGCCTATTTTTTTATATTTCTAGGTACACAGCCGTGTACTAACAGATCAGACGGTGTGTATTAACACCACGTATATAAAATTATTTTGCAAGAGAACGCACAGTACAGGTGCCAATGAAAAGGCCTATTTTTTTTATATTTCTAGGTACACAGCCGTGTACTAACAGATTCAGACGGTGTGTATTAACACCACGTATATAAAATTATTTTGCAAGAGAACGCACAGTACAGGTGCCAATGAAAAGGCCTTTTTTTTTTATTTCTAGGTACACAGCCGTGTACTAACAGTTCAGACGGTGCAGTCTGTAGGCCAGATCAGATGGTGCATATACACACTAGTATATAACAGGGTTTTCAGCCAAAAAGAACGCAGAACAGTAGTGCCAAATATAGTTTGTATGTAGCAGAGCACCTAATACACCACTAATGCCTCTCTCTGTCCCTACTCCAGCAGCTATCCCTGAATACAGCAGCCGTTCTCTGCAGAGTGTATATTGTAGTAAAGCTATCACTGTACTGCACTATAGTAGCCCTGATAAGGGCTTTTAATAACGCTCCTGCCTGTCCAACAGCTAAAACCTATCTCTCCCTTCTCCAGCCTCTGTCCCTGACTAAGTTCACGCAGCATATGCGAACGAGCAGGAAGAGCTGAGTTTTTAATATTCGAGGTCACATGGTTTTTCCAGCCAATCCATGTAGACGCTGTTTTCGCGCTGCCAGCGTGCTCCGCGGGCCTGTCATACCCCCCCTGCATGGTGATTGGTGGAAAAAGAGCGCCAGGGAAGGTGGGAGGGGAAACGAATTCTAAGTGCGCCATCGCCGTTATACTCGATTGAAATCGAGTATGCCGAATAGCGTAGTATTCGATCGAATACCGGCTCGATCGAACACTACTCGCTCATCTCTAATAATAATACATGAGAGAGATGGTCACAATACATCATCTTACCCAATCAATACTAGCAGTGGAGCTTAAAGGCTATGTATACCTGCAGGGACACTTTTTTATGATTGTATTTTACTCATTTTGTGCTAAAAATCATTTTTTCAATTGGACTGTATTAAAAATTGTGAGCTGTTCTGTCACAAAGGGTTAACTGTTTTGTTTTTCTAGCTGTGTGAATAGTACTTTTTACTTTCACTTTGTGCCAGTCCTCTAATGAACCTTGGGGGACAGTTATCAAAGCTGGTACAAAGTAAAACTGTCTTAGTTGCCCATAGCAACCAATCAGATTCCACCTTTCATTTTTTAGAGCTTCTTTAGATGTGATTGGTTGCTAGGGGTAACTAAGCCAGTTTCCCTTTGCAGTAGTTTTGATGAATCTCCCCCCTTATCTCTTAATTACTAAAAAGGTAATAAACACTTAGTTAAAGAAGAACTCCCGCAAAAAAAAAATATTCCATGTCCTGCTAGAAATGTACATGATGTAATCTCCCTGATGTTTTTCATCTGTGTCATGTGATCTGCAATCAGACCCACCAACTGACACAGCATCTTATGTGTAGACAGGAAGTCTAATTCCCTATGTATTCCTATGGGAGCCTCATTTTTTAGTCTCATAGGAATGAATAGAGCAGTGACTGGCTTCCTGTCCTGGGTCAGTTGGAGGTCAGGGAGTTGGTCACATGATCCAGCTACAATAAGAAGAGAGGGGATAATTCAGAATTACAGTCACTAATAAGAAGATTGCATTCACTACAGATTTTATCATGCACCTTTATAACAGGTCAGAGAATAAAGTTTTTTGCGGGAGTTCTTCTTTAAGCCACATTCGTATCTGTAACATAAGAACTGAGCTATAATGACTGTTTCCAAGGTCAGAGACCAGAGAGATCAACTAAGCTGCCAGATGGAACAGAGTGAAAATTTAGATCCTGCTACTAGAGAAACTGAAGGCTGCACAGAGACAGTGGCTCAACATTTTTAATAAAGACCAATTGAAAAAATGCAATAATTTAAAAATTCCCATCGAATGTATACATAGCCGTTAAAGCCTTGTGTTACATGCATACAAGTTTATACCTTTTAGTCCCTCCTCCTCAGGATGTCCAGTTTGCAGAAGAATGTCTCTGAGGTAATGACTGAGGAATGCAATCTGTACTTGGACAGAACAATGGAGCCTTGTATACGTTAATCAGTTACCTAGCTTACTACATTACAAGACTATCACTATGTTAAAAGGTAATAATTAAAAGGGAAGAACCAATTATAACAACCAAAAACAGCTTTGAAGTAGATCTCAAATGTTTCTCCAGTACAGAGCTCTATAATCACTGCTTCAGTTTACTAAAATATTTACTCCTGTATTTTGTCATTATCTCTCATTCATATCTTTTTATCTTCTAGTGGGACTTCACCATCCTGTCAGGTGGTCTTATGGTTGCTCTTTTGGTTTTTCTGTCTTTCGGCATATTAGCTGCCATCTTCAGGTCATTGGTAAGTACTACAACAACAAAGCACTGGGGCAGAGCTACTCATGAAAACGTGTCAGGACAGTGGTACAAACTAAACCCGAATTCTAGCGCAGATGTTGTGTGCCACGTGTATTAAAGGGGTTGTTCCTTTTTACCATTTCCATGGTGAAATGGGACTAAGCAAGGGCACCAGGTGAACAGACCGAGTAGGCCAGCACTCCACTATTTCTGAAACTCCTATCGTAGTGAATGGGAGCTTCTGTAACAGCTGTGTCCGTAAGACCAGCCACCAAGGGCCAGCACTTACAGTCTCATCTCACCGTGGAAATGGCGAGATAGGACAAACCCTTTAACTATCTTATGACACTTTTTTTTGCCTCGAGTGGGCATGGCTTAGTCGTGAAGGTGCACGGCTTAAAAGCAACACTTTGATAGAGTGCACCTAGATCTTGTTTTACACTGTATTATAATTTATTGCCAAATTTTCGGTGCATTTAGGTTTATAGAATTGCACTACAACTAGAATGCAAATGGGAAATGGGCGTGGTTTATTGTGAAAGGGTCATGTTAAATATTGTTCCCAAACTGAGCCATAAATCTGCCCCACTTACATAAAAGTCACTGGGCCCTATAGCAAGAATCTTCATTGGGCCCCCATGCCCCATTTATAGCTCATCCCACTACACTGCTGGCCAGGAATGGGTACTGATATGTAAGGTATAAAACACAGCTCTTACCTAATATATCAGTACACTGCTGTATATATTATATACCTGTACACACTGCTTCTATTATTACTCACATATCAGTACACTTCATCTGTTATACTGTATAATAGATGTAGTGTTATATATATATATATATATATATATATATATTATATATATATATATATATATATATATTTATCTACAGTACAGACCAAAAGTTTGGACACACCTTCTCATTCAAAGAGTTTTCTGTATTTTCATGACTATGAAAATTGTAGATTCACACTGAAGGCATCAAAACTATGAATTAACACGTGTGGAATTATATACTTAGCAAAAAAGTGTGAAACAACTAAAAAATATCTTATATTCTAGGTTCTTCAAAGTAGCCACCTTTTGCTTTGATTACTGCTTTGCACACTCTTGGCATTCTCTTGATGAGCTTCAAGAGGTAGTCACCTGAAATGGTATTCCAACAGTCTTGAAGGAGTTCCCAGAGATGCTTAGCATTTGTTGGCGCTTTTGCCTTCACTCTGCGGTCCAGCTCACCCCAAACCATCTCGATTGGGTTCAGGTCTGGTGACTGTGGAGGCCAGGTCATCAGCGTAGCACCCCATCACTCTCCTTCTTGGTCAAATAGCCCTTACACAGCCTGGAGGTGTGTTTGGGGTCATTGTCCTGTACTGTTGATAAATAAATGATGGTCCAACTAAACGCAAACCGGATGGAATAGCATGCCACTGCAAGATGCTGTGGTAGCCATGCTGGTTCAGTATGCCTTCAATTTTGAATAAATCCCCAACAGTGTCACCAGCAGAGCACCCCCACACCATCACACCTCCTCCTCCATGCTTCACGGTGGGAACCAGGCATGTAGAGTCCATCCGTTCACCTTTTCTGCCTCGCACAAAGACACGGTGGTTGGAACCAAAGATCTCAAATTTGGACTCATCAGACCAAAGCACAGATTTCCACTGGTCTAATTTCCATTCCTTGTGTTCTTTAGCCCAAACAAGTCTCTTCTGCTTGTTGCCTGTCCTTAGCAGTGGTTTCCAAGCAGCTATTTTACCATGAAGGCCTGCTGCACACAGTCTCCTCTTAACAGTTGTTGTAGAGATGTGTCTGCTGCTAGAACTCTGTGTGGCATTGACCTGGTCTCTAATCTGAGCTGCTGTTAACCTGCGATTTCTGAGGCTGGTGACTCGGATTAACTTATCCTCCGCAGCAGAGGTGACTCTTGGTCTTCCTTTCCTGGGGCGGTCCTCATGTCAGCCAGTTTCTTTGTAGTGCTTGATGGTTTTTGTGACTGCACTTGGGGATACTTTCAAAGTTTTCCCAATTTTTCGGACTGACTGACCTTCATTTCTTAAAGTAATGATGGCCACTCGTTTTTCTTTACTTAGCTGCTTTTATCTTGCCATAATACAAATTCTGACAGTCTATTCAGTAGGACTATCAGCTGTGTATCCACCTGACTTCTGCCCAACACAACTCATGGTCCCAACCCCATGTATAAGGCAAGAAATCCCACTTATTAAACCTGACAGGGCACACCTGTGAAGTGAAAACCATTTCAGGTGACTACCTCTTGAAGCTCATCAAGAGAATGCCAAGAGTGTGCAAAGCAGTAATCAAAGCAAAAGGTGGCTACCTTGAAGAACCTAGAATATAAGACATATTTTCAGTTGTTTCACACTTTTTTGTTAAGTATATAATTCCACATGTGTTAATTCATAGTTTTGATGCCTTCAGTGTGAATCTACAATTTTCATAGTCATGAAAATACAGAAAACTCTTTGAATGAGAAGGTATGTCCAAACTTTTAGTCTGTACTGTATATATATATATATATATATATATATATATATATATATATATGAATATAGAGCAGTGTACTGATGTAAGAAGTACAAGATATAGTAGTGCAGTGTGTACAGATATATGAAGTCAATTATATATTATGGTCACTATGTGAGATACATGAGATAAGTGTAACTGTCTGCAGTACTATATATATATGAGATATAATTAAAAAATAGGCAATGGGGGGCAATTAAGAGTAAGGAGGAAGACCTAGTGGTACCTTGGAACCAAACCAGAGTTTGGTACCAAGGTTTTTACAGTAATAATTAAATACTGAAATTATTACACAAAGTTTTGGGCGACTTCGGGAAGTAATAACCTTGGCTCATTGGAGCAAATACATTCTAATAGTGTACGGAGCGGGAACTCTGTACAGTATTACAACAATGTTTTTTACGAATCGACTTCGGATGTACCATCCGAAGTCGATTCGCTCATCCCTAATGATGAGGTCATCACAGGTCCTGGGCGGCAGATGCTTCTAACAGGGAACTACACCATGCTCTGTGCAGTTCCTTTACTGGATGTACAGTACCTGTGATGCTGAAGATGATGTCATCACTGGACCTGGCAGATGCTCCTATCTAACTTGGGAACTGCACCATTCTTTGTGCAGTTCCTTTACTAGATATACAGGACATGTGATGACATCATCCACAGTTCTTTAGCTTTCTCCACTGATGGTAGGGATACTATACTGCAGCTGGACCTAATGAGTGTAATAAGGGGGCGGGGCCTTTGGTTCACAGCAGGTCCCTTTTCCCCACAGGGCTCTATAGCAGGTGCATGGTCTGCCTCTATTGGAGGTACGCCACTAATTGGGGACAATAACAGGCAGATCAAACCTCTAGTTATGGCTGACTAGTTAAGTGGCTTCTGCTGACTCTTGTGTTTGCTTTTACAGTGGCTGAATATTGTCTATGCATGCATTGGGACCTTCATTTTTGGAATGGTAGGTTACATTTTTTTCTCTGATTTTACAATTAATGGGCAAAGTACCAAAAATGAATATCTGTAAAAAAATTTCCTCTGCTTGCTTTCTCCTATGACAACATGGGGCCGTTGGAATCCATAACAACCAAATACCATTTTGCTTTTCTTAGCTTTACTAGAAATAATGTGGAGTCTACTTGGTATAAGGCCGAGCATCCCTCTGGGCGTTGTACCAAGTAGAAGCATACCGTAGTGGAAGGATGTGTTTTCATGAGGACACAGGGACAGAACTGTACGGTGGAGGTTTACACCTGCTATGTAACATATCTTCTTATTTTTAGCACTTTGATAACTTCTAACGCTGTTTTCTTTCCAGTACTTGGTTGTGGACACACAGTTAATCACCGGTGGAAAGCACCGTTACTCAATCAGCCCCGAGGAATACATCTTTGCTGCTCTGAACATTTATGTGGACATCATCAATCTCTTCATGCTACTTCTGCAGATATTTGGGTTCTGTCGTTAATTACTTCGGAAGGTTTACCTTATTTTAGAGCAAGATTACTAGATAAAGATGAGAAAGAAGGGGCGTGTACGGTGCCCATTACTGTACCCCACAGTCTCCAATGACATAAATAGAGATGTAATAAGAACAATCTTCTGCATACATTCCTTATTTTAATTTGTCGGACTTATTGTTCTGTTCTTAAACTTGTAGATTATTTATTTTTTTATTGAGATTGTAACTGTTTTTGAAATGTCCTTTGTAAAACTTAATTTGTGTAGCAAATATACATTTTGTTCCAAATGGTTTCACACAACATTCTTGTGTTTGCTTTTTTAGATGTGTCTGTGTCTTTTTTTTTTTAAACTGCTCTTTGTATCTGCCATTACTACTTCTAAAAACAATGCATTCTCCAAGTTGTTCTTAATAGTCACTCATTTTTTATTGTTTACCTATAAAGTAGGTTTTCTAAAATTGCAGTTCATGGAAGACCATTGAAAGTATTTCAATACAGACCCAAGTAGTAAGCGACTATGTGTTTGATATTTCTGTCCTCTCAAACCTGAAAGGGGCTGTTTGAGTTTAAATCAAAACTCAGGCAAGCCCTGTAAAAGGCCAAAAATAAAATACGAATGGATACTCTTACTACTGTAGGTAGAGACAGACTAGGGCAGTGAGCCCTAAGGCTAGAACCCAGCCAGCTTTCCGTAACTACTTGCAGTACAAACACTAGATAGATAATCACAACTGGTCAACGGTCCCTACGCTATTTAAGTGCAGAGCCGGACAAACAGCAAACACAATACCAGAGTTGTATGTAAATGGTCAGAACCAGACAAGGTATGCAATACCAAACAAGAGACAGAGAGTGGTCAGAAGACAAGCCAAGATCAAAACCAGACTTACAACGCAGTACCAAACGAGAAACAGAGTAGTCAGAGGAACAAGCCATGGAACACAGCTAGTGAGTCAGAGACTGGTATTGCCACGCTCTGGTGTGGAGGGTATAGCCACACCAAGCGTAAGAGGGAAGGGAAAAGGACCAAACAAGGAAAATGGTCACCTCCTGCAGGTAACCCTGAAACTAGGTCCTAATTGACTACCAGTATGAACAGGCCTTAGTGGTAGGAAAGTTCATACACAGGAACCTAATTACAACTTGACCCTATAGAACCGTGCCACTAGTGACAGGGGAAGGAGTCAACCCGTTCCTTCAAAAGGACGGATGAACAGGATCCTCCAGAAGGCAAAACCACAACAGGGAAAAGTAGGATAAACATAAAAGGGAAAATGACACTTTGTCTTAATGCAGATGTTGCAGAAACCGGATCTCAGCTGAGATCCACACCACACACAACAAAGTCAGCAGAAAATATAAACCGCAAGGGATACTGGGAGAGAAAGGGATAAATAGGGGAAAGACAATCACCACACCCGCAACAGCTGAGGGGAAGGGGTGTGGTAAACAGCAACCAAACCAAGAGGAAAACATGTCAAATTATGTCACTTTTTAAAGTCTAGCCGATCGCCTGCAATCTGATGCAGGCACGTTCATGACAGGTATGGGGTTTAAATAGAGCAGAGTCCCTGGATCAGAACCTGGTAGGTCATTGGGGCTCCATTAGTCAGAATCACTGGCACACAGTAATGGAGCAGCTCAGCAATCAGCCCACTGTTAGTTTTCTCCAGCACACACCTGCTGTGGGGAGAAACAGAGTATTGCATCCTGTTGCTAAGGATGCTGTCGAGTCACCAGGTGGCGTGGCTCAGCAGCTCGTCTCTCCCGGTGCGGTCTTGCCGAAGATCGTGCTGCTGGAGCCTGGACACCTAAGTTTCTTACAGATCCAAACCCATTTTTTCTCCCCTGCTTCATCCAGTGCTGAGCTCTGGTCCTCCTGCTAACACAACCTTCTAGGCTGCAGTGCCGTCATTCACTGCACACAGGTCACTGCTGCAGCCAATCATTGGCCTCCGCAGTGCATGGGTGCAATGATTGGCTGCAGCAGTCACCTGTGTAAACAGAATGTTGCCGCTGCAAGCAGGAAAACAAAGAGCAGTTGTGAGGACCGGAGCGCATAACAGCAAAAAACGGGCGAAAACCGGTGAGAATCCATTTATACTTACCATGTCCCAACTAGTCAGTGTGAGAATGTATTCTTTCAACTGATCTGAAAACCTAGTATAAGGGTGCTGTCTTGTTTTAACTTTGTCTACATGATAAATGCCATTTGCTGAATTGACAACCCCTTTAAAAAAGTTATCTAAATTGATAAAAGGCACAGAAAGGGAATGCATGGGAAATCACGCCTGATCTATTAGGAAGATTTCTGAAAACTTTTTTAAAATCGTGATACTTTACAGAGGGGAATTTAGGGTTCACACCAGCGGCATTACTTTCCAGGAGTAGAGCAACGAAAATAACAGAAGTGCCAGGTGTGCACATAACTGAACCAAACGGAGCCAAACAGATCCCCTTGACTCTAATGGGGTCCATTCGAGAGTACATTTTTTTTAGCGGAGAAAAAATTCCTGCATAAAGGACATTTCTCTCCGGAAACTGCGACGGAGGCCCCGAACTGACAATACAGATGTGAACGCTGACTTGTGTCAGCAGATTTGTACCTATAACACTGGCTGACCTGTTACATGTGCACTTGGCAGCTGAAGACATCTGTGTTGGTCCCATGTTCATATGTGCCCGCATTGCTGAGAAAAATTATGTTTTATTATATGCAAATGATCTAGGAGCAACGGGGGCATTGTCGTTACAACTAAAAGGCTCTGCTCTCCAGGGCTGTGGAGTCGGTAAGCCAAAGTCCCGACTCCAACTCCTCAATTTTCCCTCACCCCGACTCCTACTCCCTCATACATGGCGAATGTTTAAGTGCTAACTTTACACAAACTTTGGATAAATCAATAGTACAGATATGTCATGACAAAAAGAGTTTGTAATAGATGTTTTACTAGATATCTTTACTCTGAACTTCCAGTATCAGGCTTCTCTGGGTACAGCTCACTAAGGGCCTGATGTATGAAAACTGTCTAGGTCTAAGACTTTCTTTGTTGCCCATAGCAACCAATCTGAGCTCCCCTTTCATTTCTCCAGAGCACTATATGAAATGAAAGGGGAGCTCTGATTGGTTTCTATGGGCAACAAAGAAACTTTTACACCTAGACAGTTTTTATACATAAGGCCCTAGGTGTTTTGCATCAGCAGCAGATAGAAGCCATGAGAGCAGCTAACCTCTCCAAACATGAGCTCAGAGGAAACATAAAGCATACAGAGAGAACATGCACTGGACAAGTGATTTATGCACAGTTTATTGAAAGTTTAGATATACTAAGAAGTACTTGCCTTAAAGGGGTTTTCTCAGCACATTGATTCACTGGCTGACAGGCAGTTTGCACTCACTCTGTCTCCTCAGGCTGTGAGGGGGTCTCCAGCAGTTATTAGCATATATTAACTTACTCTGACAGAGCAGGAGGTTGTGATCTCTAACACAATTACAGGTAAAGCCATCCTTCTCAGTCCTCAACACATTTTGCTTACTGAGGTCACTCCTGCTCTCAGCCAATCAGATAACATTCTTTCTGGTCTGCAGGTTACCATAGAAACCTGTGTGCAGTCAGAGACCTGTTGAACTATGTTGTCTGGCGGGGAAAGGGACGGGGACAGGGACGAGCCTCCCTAGCATCGCGGGTGATGCTAGGAAGGCTCGTCCCCGCCGGCCATTGGCTGCTCCCCCCAACACCGGATGTTTTCATCTGTGTAGAGGGGGAAGCAGCAGCGGCGGTGCAGGGACCAGGAGTGGGGTAAGTATATTCCATGTGGGGGGCCTGACATATGAGGGGACATTTTATACCCATGGAGAACCCTTTTAACCCCAGAACAGCCTGCACACGATGTAATGCATCAGATCAGGATATCCGCACTTCCTATAGTTATACACATCAGATCTGGTTTCCTGAACCTGACAATTGTTACAGGACCGGACAACTGTCTCTGTCCTGATGGCAATGTGGATGAAGAGAAGGACCGGGCTGTTCTATTTCAGTTTGTACAATCCTTTTTTCCTAGGAATATATGCTGCCACCCAAGGTGTCTAGCAGTGGCTTACTGTACTGTCCCAATTGAGAACACTCCTCCTGGCAGAATACATCTGTAGAGGTTGGAAAAAATGGTATATGGCCAACAGCCATTTAATATGTATAGTCAGCCTTAAGAGTTCACATCTGCGCTACCTGATCCGGTAGTCTCTTCTTCCAGAGGAACAGACTATCGGATTTAAAGGGAACCTGTCGGCTCTGAAACAGCCTCCAAACTAGAGTAAGCGGTGTATAGTGTAAGTGACGTCGAGTCTGGTTATGTAAGTTTTATCTTCATACTCACTTCCATTCTGACGCTGTGCTCCCACAAACCAGCAGTAAAATGCACTCACTGGACTCCAGTTCTCACTCACATAATGGAGAGGACTCAAAGAAGAGTCCTGTCAATGTATTTTACTGCAGGTTTGTGGGAGCACAGCGTCAGAATGGAAGTGAGTATGAAGATAAAACTTACATATTCGGATTCAGCATCACTTACACTATACACCACTTACTCTAGTTCAGGAGGTGTTTCGGAGATTACAGGTTCCCTTTAAACATATCCAGCATAGCCGGATAAAGCGGTTCGCCGCCAGACCCTAATGACTATAATGGGTTCAGGACGGTTTCTGGCGTGACTGCTAAGTTTCGGACAGACAAAAACCGCTGCATGCACTAGTTTTTCTCCAGCTAAAACCTGGTGCTCAAGCCAGGTCAATAAAGTTCAGTGGTGAACGGCAGTATCCAGCTATGCCGGATATGTTCATATCCGATAGTCTGTTCCTCTGCCACAACATACCGCGCAGATGTGTGTATTAGCTCTAGAATTACCACAGTTATTCAAGTAACGGTTGAAGTGATCAAAGGAACCATAACTGATTTAAAGAGCCATTTGCAGTTTCACTGTACCGGCCGTGCGTACTTACACGTGCATGGCTTACCGAGGTTATCTAGTCATATACAGCGCAGATGTGGAAGTACTCTTAGATTATGTATATAAAAGAGGACCTCTCCCCTCTCCTGACATGTCTGTTTTAACAACTACTTGCATTCCCCATGTAATAACAATTCTGGAGCACCTATTCTTACGGCTCTATGTTGTACCATTCCTGCTAAAAGATATGAATCAATTACTAGCAATTTGCAATGAAGGGCCAGATGGGTGTTACCAGTTGGGGTTGTGTCCCTGCAGTCTGACACTATCCAATCAGTGCGACCAGTGTTAGACACACCCCAAGCTGGTAACACTCTTCTGGACCTTCACCGCAAACTGCTAGCAATTCATTCATAACTTCTAGCAGGAATAACAGATTAATGGCACAACTCAGAGCCATAAGAATAGATGCTCCAGCATTATTACATGAGGAATGCAGGTAGTTATCAAATGTGACAAGACAGGAGAGGGGAGAGGTCCTCTTTAAGAAGGAAGACTTATCTCTGATGGGTAAATGAAGCACTACCCGGGGGGCACCTGATACAAGACCTGCAGGACCTGTACCAGACACTGAGGAACATGAATGATAAGGTTGTAAGGAGAAGGCCTTAACATGGAAGGAGAAGTAATGAATGGACCATCTATAGGAGGAGCTGACAGACTCTATAGGCGGTGAGGTAGATCTTCTGAGCTCTTCTTTGCTTTGCCTAGAATATGCATTTAAAGGGGTTGTCCACCTTTTGGTTACTGTTGACCAATGTGCTCGTAAGATGATTACATGGCCCTTACTAATATGGTCTTTGTAGAAACTCTGTGCCATTTTCTATATTTCATAAGGTAGGTCCCCCTTGTTTGCCAAGTCTTTTGTGCTGTCCACACAGAGGTCCTGTCCACAAAATGGCCGCTGATAGAGGGTCATGTGATCAGGCAAATCACCTCCTTGTGAGGTCTCCTCTGTTCACATACACTGCACTTGAAATGGTGGGAGTTCAGTGCAGGCGTCTGAATAGAGAAAACATCTCATGGAGGTGATCTGCCCGGTCATGTGACCTTACATTAGCGGCCATCTTATAGACAGGAACTCTGTGTTGACGGCACAAGATTTACCTAACATGGCGTATGTAATATAGCAAACACCACAGAATATCAACAATGGCTATATGAGTAAGGCCCCATTCACACGACCGTATGTAGTCTGTGATCCGTATAAAAACGGAACGGAAGACATACGGAAAGGCTTCCGTAGTGTTCCGCAATTTTGCGGACCCATTGACTTTAATGGTGCTACGGACGTGATTTTGCGGCCAAGTATAGGACATGTTTTATTATTTTTGCGGGGGAACTTCCGTGAGATACGGGATGCGGAATGCACACAGTGTGCATTCCGCATTTTTTTTCTCCTATGGAAAAATGAATGGGTCCGTATGGTTCTGCATCTTATCCGCAAAAATGCGGATAAGATGCGGAAATGTACATATGGTCGTGTGAATGGGGCCTAATTGTGATACAGTCAGCTCACATACACATTGGTCAAAAGTAGCAAGAAAGTGTACAATCCCTTTAACTAATATCATGTAGTGCGCAAAAATCCGGATAGGAATAATACTGTATGCATAAAGTCCATCAACAAAACTATCTTCTGTCATAGAAGGATATTCTTTGCCGGGCAAATAAACTGATGGTGAAGGAGAGAGGATTTATGAGTGAAGCTATTCCCGCAGTAGGAGCATGAAAACGGTCTTTCTCCGGTATGAATTTTCTGATGCTCATTAACATATTCTTTCCGCATGAAACTCGCGCCGCAATCCGAACAAGAAAAAGGCTTCTCTCCCGTATGAGTTCTCTGGTGGCAAATAAGAGCCGTTTTCCCGGCGAAATGTTTCCCGCACTCCGAACACCCATAGGGCTTCTCTCCCGTGTGGGTTCTCTGGTGGCTTAGAAGACCGACTTTGTGTCTGAAGCACTTTCCACACTCGGAACAAGGAAACGGCTTCTCGCCGGTGTGGATCCTTCGGTGATCCAGGAGACTCCGCTTATGGATGAAGCTTTTGCCACATTCGGCACACACAAGCGGTCTCTCCCCGGTGTGGGTTTTCATATGTATAGAAAGGCTTTTCTTAAGTTTGAAGCATTTTTGGCATTCAGGACATGGAAAGGGCTTCTTACAAGTGTAAACCGTGTTGTCGGAGATGAAGGTTGGAGTCGGGATGACACATTCATCGGATTTAGGGTGCACCAGCGATTCAGTACTGTGAGGGATATGGTCTATAATATCGGATGGGGATCCCCAGTACAAATCTGAGGTAAATGTAGCTGCGTACAGTAGAGGGATACTGGGGATTTCTTCCGGAAATTCTTGTGGGATTGGTTTATGGTCACTTAAATGTTCAGGAGACACAATCTCATGATTCTCTAAAGTGTTTTTGTCTTGTTCTGACAGAAATAAAAGAAACATATAGTGATATTCAATCCTAAAAAATGCATTAAACTCACTAAGTACTTCTTAAAGGGGTTGAGTAGGATTAGAAAAATATGGCTGCTTTCTTTCAAAGACAGTGCCACCCTCATTCACAGTTCCAGAAACAACCCACGGAGAGCTGTGGCATCATTGCTGGAAGTAAGCAGCCATGTTTTTCTCATGCTGAAAGTCTTTGAACTTAGAGGGCATCTGTCAGCAGTTTTGTACCTATGACACTGGCTAAGCTGTTACATGTGTGCTTGGCAGGCGAAGACATCTGTGTTGGTCCAATGTGCATATGTGTCCACATTGCTGAGAAAAATTATGTTTTATTATATGCAAATGAGCCTCTGGGAGCAACGGGGGCGTTACCATTACACCTAGAGGCTCTGATTTCTCTGCAACTGCCGCACCCTCTGCACCTTTATTGACAGGACCAGACGTGATGATATTTACACTGCCTGGCCCTGTCAATCAAAGCACAAAGGGCGTGGCAGTTGCAGAGCCTCTAGGTGTAATGGCGACGCCCCCGTTGCTCCTAGAGGCTCATTTGCATATAATAAAACATTTTTCTCAGCAATGTGGACACATATGAACATGGGACCAACACAGATGTCTTCAGCTGCCAAGCGCACATGTAACAGGTCAGCCAGTGTCATAGGGACAAAACTGCTGACAGATTCCCTTTAAAACATATGATACAAGACCGTCTACCTGGAAATGTGCGATATAGAAATGTGTCTATAGATTTTCTTTTGTAATGTTGTCCCAGTGTATCAAGAAACATGGCTATTGCTGTCTGTAAAATTACACTAAGTGTTCGGCTACATGGTGATTTTGAGTGTGACACCTCTCACGCACCCAAGTGTCACAGGGTAGCCACGGAAATTAACGGGATTGCAGCACAACTCCACCCAGAATCTCCAAAAAAATTCAACACTGCAGAATTTTTTGCAATTCTAGGGTTGTGGCAGACATGCGAGTTGTGCTGCAACCCCATTCATTTCAATGCTAGCACCACTACACTGCGATCCTTGAGGTGCAACACCCCCATTCCCCTTGAAATGAATGGGGCGGTGAGGTGTAATTACACCTACTCACCACTACCCCTGTGTCGGGCAGCATGTAAACAGTGAAGAGGAGGCAGCGCTGGTACGGCGCGCGCCTCCACTTCAAACAGCTGGTGTCAGACCCCCGCCGATCTGATATTGATGACCTATCCTGAGGATATATATATATAACACGGAGAACCCCTTTAAAAATTGATGAATCAGCCTTGCAAAAATCACAAAAAAATAGTATGTAAAGATTTAGGGAATATGGGAGATTGTAAGAACAGGTAAACCTTCGGGATTACAAAATCTATAAAAAAAAAAAAAAGGTAAAAAAACAAAAACCAAAAGTAAATTAACAATATAAATATATGTACACAGGCTTGGTCTGGCCCACAGGGGAACAGGTGAATCCCCCGGTGGGCCCCTGAGCTAAGTAGGCCTCTAGTCCCCCACCTCCTGCACAAGTGACACATGGCACAGTAGACTGACCTATAAATAGGCTGCCTAAGATGCTATGCAGTACATTGCCTATGTCCATATAAAAGATAGTGTGGGCAGGTAGCATATGCATGTGGGCCCCCAGAGTGAGCTTTACAGTGGGCCCCAGAGGGAATTTTACTGGTGGGCCCTAGACACCCCAGTCCGACCCTGTATATATAATATATATATATATATATAAATTCTTTTTTTTTTTTTTTTTACTTACGGGAGGATTTCTTTGCAGGACAAATGCACTCATGTTGGGTAAGAGTGGATTTATGGGTGAAACTCTTCTCACAATAAGAACATGAAAACGGTCTTTCACCGGAATGAATTTTCTGATGCTCAGTCAGGTATTCTTTCCGTGTGAAACTTGCGCCGCAAGCAAAACACAAAAATGGCTTCTCTCCCGTATGCGCTCGCTGATGACGATTAAGAGCCGTTTTCCCTGCAAAAAATTTCCCGCACTCCGAACACCCATAGGGCTTCTCTCCCGTGTGGGTTCTCTGGTGGCTTAGAAGACCAACTTTATGTCTGAAGCACTTTCCACACTCAGAGCAAGGAAATGGCTTCTCCCCGGTGTGGATTCTTCGGTGATCCAGGAGACTCCGCCTGTGGATGAAGCTTTTCCCACATTCAGAACACGACAATGACCTTTCCCCCGTGTGGGTTTTAATGTGTATCGAAAGACTATTTTTGTGCTTAAAACATTTCCCACATTCTGGACAGGGAAAGGTCTTATTCAAGGTATAAAGTGCTTCCTGGGATACAACTGTCGGGTTCTGGATTACGAATTCATTGTGCTCGGGAAGCATGAACAGTCCATCACTTCTAGGAACACTGTCTGATGTATCAAGAGAAGGTCTCCAGTGTTCATGAGAATCTAAGGACAACTCTGCAGCGGTGGTGGAAAGTGGGACATTGAGGTTTTCTTCTTTAAATTCTTGTATTGTTTCTTCACCTTCCCATGTATAGTCAGGGGACACAATTGCATCGTCTTCTATCTTGTTTTTACCCCAATGTTCACCTAAAATGAAAGAAAAAAGATTTCAACTGTTCAAAAATCTAAGTAAAATCATCCAAATGTTAGAAAAGATAATCTTATTATATAAAACATTCTGCATTAAACGGGACGTAAAGTTTTAGTTTGCACACCAGCCTGGAATACCCGTGGAGAAATTCATTCTCACCTGCTCCTCGCTGTTCTTTTCCGGCTGTGTGGCTAGGTTTATTTTTAGTGGTTCTTTCCCTTTAATTATTTCCTACACTTTTAATGTAGTGATATTCCTTGTAACGTAGTCAGTTAGAGAACATGTACAGGTCCCTATTGGTCTCCAGTTATCAGGACTGGTACCAGGCCGCATTCCTAAGGACTAAGATAACTGTACATTCGCTGTACTGCACACTGAAGACCTTTAGGAGGGGCTGGGAAGCTAGAAAGAATAAAACTTCTATGTATGAAACAAAGAGCTCAACTCCATTGAGGATATCATTAGGGGAATATGTATCTTGTGAGTACCACCGATCATATGGGTGTTGTTAAGATGCCATGTTGGGAACTGGTCGATGAGCAGCTTGATTGTTCACAGCCTAGGTGACTGTTACTTACTTACTTTACTCTGTATGTTATTTTTTATATATATAGGTTATATATTTTATCATAGTTTAGTTAACCTTTTATCCACTGAAGCCCTGTCAAGCCTATCTTATTCCCAGATCTAAGAATTTACGGTAAAAGTAACACAGACTTCCTGGCTCTCTTCACTGGACTTCTAGTCCCTACATGCACAGCTGCAGCCAATGACTGGCCTTAGCAGTGGCACATACCCCAGCAGTGACGTGCCCCTTGGAGATATATCACCACTGAATCCAGTCATTGGATGCAGTGATGGACTTGCCTGTCTATGTGGAAGTTGACAGACGGTAACCAGAAAATCAGCAAAGAGAGCCAGGAAGCCAGGGAACAGAGTAGCAGGGAGAAGGTAAGTATGGATTTCTCCACAAGTATTCCAGGCTGGGGAGCAAATAAAAAAAACCTGGACAACTCCTTTAAGTTTCTATAGAAATAAAAGGACATATGGACCATGTGAAACTCTATACAACACTAACGTCTACCTACCAAATGTGCATTATTGCGCGTAAGGGCCACTTTGAGATATCTCAAGCACTGGAACAAATAGTGTCAGATTTCAAGACCTCAGTGATCAACTTTTATTGCAAGTGTGGAGCATAACCGGCACACAACATTACCCAATGATGAGAGGTGGTCCCCATCCATCAGGATGTTCTTGTACACACTCTTGTGTTCTTCTACATAGTCCCACTCCTCCATGGAGAAATAAACCGTTACATCCTCACATCGTAGAGGAACCTGGAGAAACACAAAGATAAAGTCATAAATCAATAACGGTAAAGGTCACAGGGAGATCACCTGGAGTATATCGGCCACAACCGGGGGAAAAGTCTGAGAAGTTATAGGACAATGTCTTCCTGCTCTTTCTACCTCTCCAGACATCAGCTGAGTGATTTGGTTGGTGAGTTGTAGAATCTTCTTATCGTAGTTCTCCTTTTGTATCACTGAGGACGGCGGAGGGACGGTGATGGCTTCTTCTGCCTTCTTCACTATGGTGTAGTCCTGTGTATGGAGAGCAGAACCATATAGAAGCTATACAATACGGATGTATGAGATAGTGATGGCCTCACTGCCACCTTCTCAGAGTCACCTCACCTCTCCAGTCAGCAGGTAGATGATCTCCAGGGTTAGTTTCAGGACCTCCTGGCACAGGTGACTGCTGGCAATGTCCATCCCGAATACTCAGATGTAAGTGATGGTAAACCCTGTAATTGGAAATTGTTTGTTATAATGGAGGTAAAAGGAATTTATCTTTTTAAAAAGGCTACTGAAGAGAAATCATAAGAAGTCCTGCTGCTGGGACCTTTAGAAAACAGCTGTAAACTTTGGGAAAACCCAACGGCAAGTGTACAGTTCTTCTGAGGGACCAACCCTCCATTCACTGGCTAATGGACTGATGGATCTGTCTAAGGACTACTCAGATATCTCCTTCGATCCCATAGACGCATCAATGTTCTGTTCAATCTGAGGACCCCCGTTCTCATGATCAATGGGGGTCCCAGTGGTCGGACTTCCAGTAATCATACATTTATCCCCTATCCCCTTTAAATGGATGCTCATAATTAGTGCTTTAGAAAACATCTGATACTCATGAAGCAAATGTGCTTTAAAGGCTATGGACACCTTTGGGGCATTGTTTAAAGATTGCATTTGACTCATTTTGAGCTAAAATTGTTTAAAAAAAAAAAAAAAAAAAAATTAAACATTTGCAGCCATCTTTGATATACAGGGGTTAGATTTTAGTTTATTTGCAGGCTGCCCCCGTCATTTACTCTGAATCCCATTTTCTGACAGCTCATGTGTAGCTATTATGTCTGATCTTCTGACCACATAAACACTCAATATAGCTCCTTAAGAATACAGGTTCAATAAGTCTTTATGAAGTCAGGAGATCAGAGATAATGAGCAAACAATGTGTCAGATGACAAGATTCAGGGTAAACAGAAAGTGACAGCCTGCAAACAGACTAGAATTTAATCCCTGTATCTCAAAAACGTCTGAAGATTTTTATCAAAGACCAATTGAAAAAAAAATTTTTTTTTAGAATTATGGGAATTGTTTGTGTGACCAACTCTTTTTGTCCTCTGGATGCAGCTGCTTCCTCACCAGTTGGACAGGGGTCAGAAAACCACATTCTCCCAGAGGAGGGACCAGCATCGATCAGACATTTATAGCATATACTGTGACCCATTACGTCAACCAAAAACAGGTAGAGCATTACTTCTAGGGGATAATACAGTGTCTAATGGAGGCGCCATACAGAGAACCTACCAGTCTGTAATAAGGGACGGTTGTTCATGAGACAATTCTAACGACTGAGAAGCAGGAAATCAAATCTCTCGCCCCTCCCCCGCTAGCCATTACAGCAAACGTAAAGGGAGCGTTTACAATAACAGGACATATGGAATTGGTATTTATGCGATTGCCCAACACACATGTACAACCTGTGATTCTGATAATAACATTATGTATGGGAATTGCTATACAACCAACCACTTAACCTGAGCATGTCCTGGTTGTAAGGACTAGTTCACACAGCAGTCTGACTGCGGTGGACCTGCTCTTGGCGTAGCCCCACTAAATAGGGCTAAACTGCCAGTGGGCACCCGTTGCGGTTTCCGGCGGCATCCGTTCGGATGATGCTCGCAGAAAGGACATGTCCATGGTAACGAGACATAAACTGCAGCCATGTGAACTGCAACAACAAATTCCATACAAAAAAAACTATGAACTAGCCTTAACTGTAAATAATGGTGATATTTGTATATTATGGAATTGCTATCCAAGCCATTCCCCTGTATACACATAGGAGGAGATTTATCAAAACTGGTGTAAAGTAGAACTGGCTTAGCTGCCCATAGCAACCAATCAGATTCCAGCTTTCATTTTTCAGAGCTCCTCTGGAAAATGAAAGGTGGAATCTGATTGGTTGCTATGGGCAACTAAACTAGTTTTCCTTTACACCAGTTTGATATATCTCCCCCATTATGTAATCCCATAGCCATACTAGGAATTGACATTCAGTAACAGTACACATCCCTTCACTGACAGCAGTGCGTTACCTGAGCATCTTCTGGAGGAGTCACATGTCCGGCAGCAGCAGGGTGAAGTCGCCTCCTCCTGTGTAGTCGGGTTCATACAACAGTCACCCAGGAGATGCTACATAATAACAGCTAGAGGACCTTCAACTTCTAGGCTCCAGGACCTGCCATGACATCACGATCATGTGATCAGTCACATGCTCAGAGGGAGAGCAAAGCGAAAGCTGTTGTGATGACGTTACAACCATGTGATCAGTCACTCTGGCAGAAGAGTGAGGCAGCTGTCGTAGCTTGAGAGCGGCCCCTAGTGGATGGTTTGCGAAAGTACAATTAGGAGAACTGAGAAATGTTAGTGTGTGCCTGATAACTCCCTTCCAGCTGCACATCATATGGGGACTCTGCGCCCTGAGGCTAATAGAAAAGTATAAATGACACCTGAACACTACATACAGTGTACCCAATGCCAGCCCTTGCAAGTTTTCTTCTTTCCTTCCTCTGGCAGCGCTGTAGATCACACAGAGTACACAGGATTGTTAATGCATACACTTTAGCAGGTTTTTTTGATGTTTGTTACCTCTTAACCCTTAGGCCTCTTTTACACGAGCGTCACGGATTCAGTCCGGATGCGTTCAGCGTGCGTTCCGGGAAATCCGCACGCAATCGCAGTCAGATTTGACTGCGATTGCGTATGTTCGTTCAGTTTTTTCCACGCGAGTGCGAAGTGTTTTGATGCATTTTTCACGCGCGTGATAAAAAACGGAATGTTTACAAACAACATCTCTTAGCAACCATCAGTGAATCACGCATTGCATCCACACGCAATGTGATTCATGCAGACCCATTCACTTCAATGGGGCCAGGGCTGTGTGAAAAACGCTGAATATAGAACATGCTGCGATTTTCACGCAACGGCGAACTGATGCGTGAAAAACAGCTCTCATGTGAAAAGACCCATTGAAATGAATGAGTCAGGATTCAGTGCATCACGCATTGCACCTGCGCGGAAATCTCGCCCGTGTAAAAGGGGCCTTAGAGCATCTTAAGATTTTCAGTTTTTGCACTGTTTTTCACTCCCCACCTTCCCAGAGTCATAACTTTTTTGTTTTTCCATTTACATAGCCGTATGAAGGCCTGCAGGGCAAGTACTTTCTAATTGCCCCATTTAATATTGCATATGATGTAGTTCAGAGATTCCATATGGAGTTGAAAAAAAAAAAAATTCCGCGAGTTATATGGTGTTTTTTTCACGACGTTTCCTATGCAGTAAAATGTACCCGTTACCTTCGCTCTCCAAGTCAGTACGATTATGATGATACCACATCTGTATAGTTTTTCTTGAATTTTACAAAAATATTTTATTCTTTTCATCACCATATTCGGACCCCTATAACTTTTTTTTGTAGTTATGTGTACGGAGCTGTAGGAGGGCTCATTTTTTGTTGGGCAATCTGTAATTTTTGAAGTGTGTGTGACTTTTTGATCACTTTTTATTCCATTTTTTGAGAGAGTTGAAGTGACAAAAATGGCCAATTGGCCATTTTGAATTTTTTTTGTTACACTATTTGTCATATGGGATAAATCTAATATATAAAGCTGTGTGTGTGTGTGTGTGTATGTCCGCTAAAGGAATCCGCACCGCTGCAGCTACAATCAGCTCTTTCAGCTCTCCAGGACGTACCGTTCCTGAGATATTCCCAAAAAATGCATTAGCTAATAGTAGCCTGGTCACATGACCCTTATCAGCCAATAGAAGCTCACAGGCAGTCTCGAAACACCAGGTTTCTATGACAACTAGCCAGTTCACTGCTGTAGGTCTGCATTAAAGAGGCAGAGCACTGTGGATGACAATGGTAAAGGGGTATTTCGGTTACTATAAATATAACTTATGTTTTAGACTAATTAATCATCAATCATTACCTCATATAATGTAAATTTCACATATTTACTGTTCAGTAGTAATAAAAGATGTATTCTTCCACTGCTACCCACCTTCCTCCTAAATTACTATGGCATCGACCTGTAATTCAGGCCACCGTCAAAAGAAGGACTTAAAAGCCACATACCCCGGTCCCACTAAGTCACGCCCCTGACTCAGTCAGGCCACGACCTTTCCATGCCGCATTTGACCGGGATTAAAAATATAGGTAAAAATCACCTTCTTTCAGCTGCAGTGGTGGGGGGAGGGTGACTTTCTCCCTGCAGCTCATTGCTCAGACTGCACAGTGCTGCTGCTGAGAGTGAGCTGTTCAAAAGGACATCCCTGTGTCCATCCAGGCCATGCGCATGACAGAGGACAGGGAGTCTGAAAGCCAGATTGTCCATCCTAAAACAAGACCTCTGGCCACCCTAGGGGCAGGCTGATGTTAGGGTGGCCAGATGTCCGGCTTTAGGCTGGACAGTCCAGTTTTCTGGCTCCCTGTTCTCCGTCCGACGCAGTGCCTGGACAGACACAGGGATGTCCACCCTTTCAGTAGCTCACACTCAGACAGCTTCTCCTCCATGTCTTCATGGAGCCAGGGGGGCGTGGCCTCATGTTTAGTGGTGTGTCTTCATGGGAACTGGGGGCGCTGTTTCACGTTTGGGGGAATGGCCGGTGAGGTCTGGCTTTCTGGGGTGAAGACAGTGGCCACTCTAGCTGCTGTGGAGGTCACAGTTAAAGGGGCGAGCTGCTGTAGAGGTCACTGTTAAAGGGGCGGGCTACTGTAGAGGTCACTGTTAAAGGGGCGGGCTGCTGTAGAGGTTACTGTTAAAGGGGCAGCCTGCTGTAAAGGTCACTGTTAAAGGGATGGGCTGCTGTAGCGGTCACTGTTAAAGGGGTGGGCTGCTGTAGAGGTCACTGTTAAAGGGGAAGGCTGCTGTAGAGGTCACTGTTAAAGGGGCTGGCCGCTGTAGAGGTCACTGTTAAAGGGGTGGGCTGCTGTAGAGGTCACTGTTAAAGGGGCAGGCCGCTGTAGAGGTCACTGTTAAAGGGGCTGGCCGCTGTAGAGGTCACTGTTAAAGGGGTGGGCTGCTGTAGAGGTCACTGTTAAAGGGGCGGGCACTGTAGAGGTCACTCTCGATATCTTTTAACGACACACACACACAAACTGTAAATGAAATAAATTAAATATACCTGAGCAAAGCCTTTATCTCTAAATTACTAAACAGTCATAAAAACTTATTTAAGCCACATTCTTATCGGTAAGATTTGAGCTATATGAGTGTTTAGGAGGTCAGAGACCAGGAGCCATTAGTTGAGCTGCCTGACGGAACAGAGTAAAAATTCAGAGCCTGCTACTACAGAATCTCAAGGCTGCACAGAGAAAAGGGTTCAACATTTTTAATAAAGACTAGTTCAAAAGCTCAAAATGAGTACAGTGCAATAAATGCCCCTAAAAGTGTCCAAAGTTTTCATAGTTTTGTCAGGAATGACTTCTGCTCCATTTGAACCTTTAGATTCCATTTTTATTAAATGGCTCACTATTAAGACATATTTTGGCAGCAATTTCTTCTGCCAGACCAGTTAGTGAACTACAGAACCTCTCTATTCAAGAACCTTTCCTTAGAATTCTAGATGATAAGTTGATATTCAAATTAGACCTGACTTTTCTTCCAAAGATAGTTACATCCTTCCATAGGATATTGGGATTCCATCCATTTGTACAAACGCCAAGAATGTTGAAGAATCTACCTTTCATACCTTAGACGTAAGATGAGCGGTCTTATAGTATTTGGATACAACAAAAAAATTGGAGAATTAACGAAAATCTATTTGTGCAATTTTGTGGCCCAAACAAGGGAAAGAAGGTGGCTAAGAGTTTGATCTCTTGTTGGATCAGATCGGCCATCGCAGAAGCCTATAGAGATAAGGGCAAAGAGGATCCTCCTTCCCTCAAAGCACATTCGACAACAGCCATATTGGTTTCCTGGGCTGAAAGATCTTCTGCCTCAAAGGGCTCATATGTTCACCAAACATTACAACCTTGATATGTTTTCAAATGTTTTCAAATACTCATTTAAGGTTCTAAACAGAGATAACTTCTCCAAAACTTATTTCATACAGGTGGTCATAGTCTAGTTTATTACTGGTGGGGGGGTCGGGGGTAGTGGTAGTTATAAATCAAATGGAAGTAGCTCATTACCGTTTCTTACCAATTCTGGTCATAGCATCAGGAAGTCATAGTGTGGCATGTAAAGCGCTCACCATGCCACACTAGGCATGGTACTAAATATTTTTCTCTCTCTTCAGCCTATAACATGGCGTAAGACTCTGTGATGCTCTTATGGGCCGTCCAAGCCCTTATAGGGGTATTCCGGTTACCATAAATATAACTTATGTTTTTGACTAATTCATCATCAATAACTACCTAATATAATATCAGTTTCACATATTTACCATTCAGTAGTTATAAAAGTAGTTTTCTACCTCTGCTACCCTCTGTGTTTCCTCATAAGTTACCATGGCATCAACCTGTAGTTCTGAGCCTTTGTTAGGTCGAGCATGCTCAGTGTGTTGCTATCAATTCTCTAGCTAAATGTTAGTGTGCTGCTGATTACTGAGTAGAGGGGGCGTGTCTGCACTGTATATCAAGCAGCCAATCAATAAACATCAACACTCAAAGCAGGAAAGCTAGGCATTGTGGGGATTGTAGTTTTGTGAGGGAAGATCAGGAGCCATGATACTCTCAGTGTGCTGCAGGCTCACACAGGAGCTAGACAAATGGATTGCAGGGCAAATTGAAGCTCTGATTATATGTATAGGTATGGGTTGTGGTTGGGTCACAGCTTGCAGCCTTAATGCAGTTTTTAAAAAATTAAGTTACTTTACTGGAATACCCCTTTAAGACAAAGACTATAAAAAAAGGTTATATATTTTTTAATACAAATGAACAGACATCACGTGCACAAACAATTCACTACTTAACCAGAGGCTAACCCTAATAAATATCAATGCGAGATTGTGTTTTTGGCCAGTTTCAGACGAGCGTATTCAGTCCGTGAAATACGCTCCGAATGACAGAGGGATTTTCCTGGGCTGAACACTGCTCCTGTAACATGAACTCATGGCATTATAATGATTTCTAATACTGTGTTTTCTTGCCTGATCGCTGCTGTACTGAAGGCATCATGTCAGTGCAATTCAGTAGAGCTGAGGCCAGGCAGGAACACACAGCGTTAGAAATCATTACAATGCTGTGAGTTTGTGTCACAGGAGCAGCGTTCAGTCCGGGAAACACAGCTCACACACATGGAGTGCATCTCCAGGACTAAATACACTCATCTGAACCTGGCCTTTATCTGAGTTTTCTCATCTCGGCATAAACACGGATCTCAGTCTCTTCTCATACCACGTTAACAGGGTGAGGAGAACAAGATTTGTGCTTGGTCACCTAATTTCTATAAGTCTTCGATCAATGCCCTGTCTGGGCTTCAGGACTGAACTACACACATCGAGGAAATCTTCTTCCACCATGAAAATGCTAAAAGGCAGTCGATACGGGGTTATAGGAATGTAGGCCGTCTGTTAGATGTACTGTAACTGACAATACACCGCAATAAAGAAGCACTGCTGGGCATTATACGGCTGATCAGAAGATTGTAGGTCTAAGTCATAAAAAAAAGAAAATAAATGGCAAAATTGCTGATTTTTGTTCATTCCACCTCCCAATAAAAACACAATGAAAAGTGATTCAAAAATGTACCCTAAAATGGCACCGATGAAAATGACAACCTGTTCATCAAAAAAACAAGCCCTCACCCAGCGCCATTTTGAATACAGCGACAAAACAAAAAGGGGAGAATTTACCAAACCCTGCACTCCCTTAATCCTGGTTTTAAAAAGTCGCAAACTATGGTGTTGCTACTTTTTGGATTTTTACCCGACTCAATTCAGTTTTGAAATATGGGTGGAAACATGAGCGTGGTTATGTATGTTAATGAGTTTCATTCCAGTTAGTGCTGCAAACTCATGTCAGTTAGTGGACTAAAAAAACTACAGTAGCATTTCTAGACAGGAGCGTTAGGTGTAAAGAGGCACTAACAATAGGGGATCATTACTGTGCCTCTACTTTTTTTTTTTTTAGGGTGTGAAAGGTTTGCAACTTTTTAAATGCCGCTGCCCCTAAATTTAAGCACAACTGTCACTTTTACACCGCCCTCGCCACTTGTAAAGTATGGCGTGGGCTGGAGAAGGCAGGCAGAAGTTCCGCAAACTCCCTCATACCAACATCTGGCACACATTACATCAGAGGTCTATACTCCAGCTACTGGCTGGAATACAGTTCTATTCTGGCACATAGACAGTAGACAGATAAAGGCAACCAAGCTGGAATAAGAGAGACTCACTGCGAAATAGAGTAAATCTGACCCTAAAATGCTCTTCACTTATATAAATGAAAATCTGAAAGAGTTGGCCCTTTAAGGAGTGATTAGGGAGGAGTTACAGAGAGCGATGAGGAGAAAGCGAAGTTACTAAATATTTTTTTCTCCACTGTATTCAGTGAGGAAAATGAACTGTCAGATGAAATGCAGAATGTAAAAGTAAATTCCCCATTAAAAGTGCCCTGTCTGACCCAGGAAGTGCAGCACATCTTAAAAAGTTAAAAATAGACAAATCGCCGGGACCAGATGGCATTTGTGTGTTTTGTATAATTTTCAATGTATGTTGTGTGGAAACTGCGATCGCTCGTGCGCATGCGCGGAACGATTCGCAGAGTTAAAAGGTTGGACGTGGTTGCGTCATTACGCAAATGGCCTGACGAAGCGCAATTGTGCGCAAAACGGCCGTCACCTGATGTCCGCCTCGTGGCGAAGTACCGTCCGCCCCAATGCTCTGACATGTAAGTGTTTTAACTGCCTTGAATAAAGAAGAATTTGGATGGTGAGTTCCGCTCCTATTTTCTCTTCATTCCATGCGTTATATGATTATTGGACTTTACCTTGGATTGAGCAGAGCACCACCGATACCTGCAATATATTGCTCCTGGTTCTACTCACTGCCTGACCACTAGTAGGAATTATTTAGTGTAGTGCCATCCCGTTTTTCCTTCTTTTGCTTATGTTCCAGATGGCATACACCCCCGTATCCTAAGAGAATTTGGTAATATCATATACAGACCCTTTTTTCTGATATTTAAGGACTCTATACTGACAGGGAGTGTTCCACAGGATTGGCGCTTACAAAATGTGTTGCGATATTTGAAGGGGTCAAAAACAGAGTCCAGAAACTATAGGCCGGTAAGTTTAACATCTGTTGTGGTTAAACTATTTGACGGTTTTCTAAGAGATGCTATGTTGGAGTACCTCAAATGAAAATAAGCAAGTAGCGCCGTATTAGCATTGCTTCATGAGGGATCGGTCATGTCAAACTAATTTAATCACTTTATATTTACTACAGAGGACAGTATACTGTACATATACACTACAGAGGACAGTATAATATATATATACACACATACTAGAGGACAGTATACTGTAAATGTACACTACAGAGGACAGTATACTGTATATATACACTACAGAGGACAGTATGCTGTATAAATATATATACTACAAAGGACAGTATACTGTATATATATACTGCAGAGGACAGCATATTGTACATATATAGTACAGAGGACAGTATACTGTACATATATACTACAGAGAACAATATTATGTATATATACTAGAGAGGACAGTATACTGTGTATATATATATATATATATACACACACACAATAGAGCACAGTATATATATTACAGAGGACAGTTTACTGTACATATATACACCAGAGGATGGTATACTGTTACTTTGTGTGTATATATATATATACACACACATATACACTCACCGGCCACTTTATTAGGTACACCATGCTAGTAACGGGTTGGACCCCCTTTTGCCTTCAGAACTGCCTCAATTCTTCGTGGCATAGATTCAACAAGGTGCTGGAAGCATTCCTCAGAGATTTTGGTCCATATTGACATGATGGCATCACACAGTTGCCGCAGATTTGTCGGCTGCACATCCATGATGCGAATCTCCCGTTCCACCACATCCCAAAGATGCTCTATTGGATTGAGATCTGGTGACTGTGGAGGCCATTTGAGTACAGTGAACTCATTGTCATGTTCAAGAAACCAGTCTGAGATGATTCCAGCTTTATGACATGGCGCATTATCCTGCTGAAAGTAGCCATCAGATGTTGGGTACATTGTGGTCATAAAGGGATGGACATGGTCAGCAACAATACTCAGGTAGGCTGTGGCGTTGCAACGATGCTCAATTGTTACCAAGGGGCCCAAAGAGTGCCAAGAAAATATTCCCCACACCATGACACCACCACCACCAGCTTGAACCGTTGATACAAGGCAGGATGGATCCATGCTTTCATGTTGTTGACGCCAAATTCTGACCCTACCATCCGAATGTCGCAGCAGAAATCGAGACTCATCAGACCAGGCAACGTTTTTTCCAATCTTCTACTGTCCAATTTCGATGAGCTTGTGCAAATTGTAGCCTCAGTTTCCTGTTCTTAGCTGAAAGGAGTGGCACCCGGTGTGGTCTTCTGCTGCTGTAGCCCATCTGCCTCAAAGTTCGACGTACTGTGCGTTCAGAGATGCTCTTCTGCCTACCTTGGTTGTAACGGGTGGCAATTTGAGTCACTGTTGCCTTTCTATCAGCTCGAACCAGTCTGCCCATTCTCCTCTGACCTCTGGCATCAACAAGGCATTTCCGCCCACAGAACTGCCGCTCACTGGATGTTTTTTCTTTTTCGGACCATTCTCTGTAAACCCTAGAGATGGTTGTGCGTGAAAATCCCAGTAGATCAGCAGTTTCTGAAATACTCAGACCAGCCCTTCTGGCACCAACAACCATGCCACGTTCAAAGGCACTCAAATCACCTTTCTTCCCCATACTGATGCTCGGTTTGAACTGCAGGAGATTGTCTTGACCATGTCTACATGCCTAAATGCACTGAGTTGCCGCCATGTGATTGGCTGATTAGAAATTAAGTGTTAACGAGCAGTTGGACAGGTGTACCTAATAAAGTGGCCGGTGAGTGTATATACACACACACATGCATACACATGCATGCACACACACACACACACACTACAGAGGACAGTATTTTGACGGTTGTGTGCATGAGGCCTTAGTCTCAGTTGATAACTCTGGAGTGAAACTCATTAGCATAGCTAACCATGCCAACTTTACTACCCACTTTTCAAAATTGGAATGGGGCATGAAAAAGCACCATTTTGTTATACTTTAAAAGCAAAATTCAGGAGTGCAGTGCATGATAAACTTCTCCCCTAAAGAGTTGTTATTGCGCAAAAGACATACAGTATTTTTTGCTTTATAAGATACACTTTTTTCCCCCAACAGTGGGAGAAAAATGGCAGTGCGTCTTATAAAGCGAATATTAATGAGCGCTTCCAGTATGGAAACGCTCATTAGTATGCAGAAGGCGCAGGGGGTGGGGGAGTGGGAGGCAGTGAGTGTAGTGGTGGCTGTACTCACCGCTACCTAGTTTTATCCAGGCGCTACGTAGTGCTGACTGTGTATAACATCAAAATATAGTGGACGTAGTTGGCAGAACAGGGCCGGCAGAAGACCAGGAAGCGGCGTGTGCAGGAAGAGTGCAGTGTCTAACGCAGAAGAGGTAAACTGTTTTATTTTAATCTCTGATCTGAGGTCTGATAAAATTGTAGGCTGATTGGGGGGGTCTGATCGGAGGTCTGATGAACATTAGGGTCTGATCTGAGGTCTGATGAACATTAGGGGTCTGATCTGAGGTCTGATGAACATTAGGGGTCTGATCTGAGGTCTGATGAACATTAGGGGTCTTATGTGAGGTCTGATGAACATTAGGGGTCTTATGTGAGGTCTGATGAACATTAGGGGTCTGATCTGAAGTCTGATGAACATTAGGGGTCTGATCTGAGGTTTGATCAACATTAGTGGTCTGATGAACATTAGGGGTCTGATCTGAAGTCTGATGAACATTAGGGGTCTGATCTGAGGTCTGATGAACATTAGGGGTCTGATGTGAGGTCTGATGAACATTAGGGGTCTGATCTGAGGTCTGATGAACATTACGGGTCTGATCTGAGGTTTGATGAACATTAGTGGCCTGATGAACATTAGGGGTCTTATGTGAGGTCTGATGAACATTAGGGGTCTGATCTGAGGTCTGATGAACATTAGGGGTCTGATCTGAGGTTTGATCAACATTAGCGGTCTGATGAACATTAGGGGTCTGATCTGAAGTCTGATGAACATTAGGGGTCTGATCTGAAGTCTGATGAACATTAGGGGTCTGATGTGAGGTCTGATGAACATTAGGGGTCTGATGTGAGGTCTGATGAACATTAGGGGTTTGATGTGAGGTCTGATGAACATTAGGGGTCTGATGAGAGGTCTGATGAACATTGGGGGTCTGATGAGAGGTCTGATGAACATTAGGGGTCTGATGAACATTAGGGGTCTGATCTGAGGTCTGATGAACATTAGGGCTCTGATCTGAGGTCTGATGAACATTAGGGCTCTGATCTGAAGTCTGATGAACATTAGGGCTCTGATCTGAAGTCTGATGAACATTAGGGTTCTGATCTGAAGTCTGATGAACATTAGGGGTCTGATGAACATTAGGGGTCTGATCTGAGGTTTGATCAACATTAGTGGTCTGATGAACATTAGGGGTCTGATGTGAGGTCTGATGAACATTAGGGGTCTGATGTGAGGTCTGATGAACATTAGGGGTCTGATGTGAGGTCTGATGAACATTAGGGGTCTGATGTGAGGTCTGATGAACATTAGGGGTCTGATCTGAGGTCTGATGAACATTAGGGGTCTGATGTGAGGTCTGATGAACATTAGGGGTCTGATGTGAGGTCTGATGAACATTAGGGGTCTGATGTGAGGTCTGATGAACATTAGGGGTCTGATGTGAGGTCTGATGAACATTAGGGGTCTGATGTGAGGTCTGATGAACATTAGGGGTCTGATGTGAGGTCTGATGAACATTAGGGGTCTGATGTGAGGTCTGATGAACATTAGGGGTCTGATGAGAGGTCTGATGAACATTAGGGGTCTGATCTGAGGTGTGAGGAACATTAGGGCTCTGATCTGAGGTCTGATGAACATTAGGGCTCTGATCTGAGGTCTGATGAACATTAGGGGTCTGATGAACGTTAGGGGTCTTATATGAGGTCTGATGAAAAATATTTTTTTCTTATTTTCTCTAGAACTAAGGTTATCAAAAAACAATGACGGAATTGCTGTTTTTGCACGCTGACCCCACCAAAAGACAATTCATGAAGGTTATACATTAGATGTCCCTCAAAATGTTGCCAATCAAAATAAGATTAATCCCACAAGAAAAGCTCTAGAACGGCTATGTCAATGGAAGAATAAATTAAGGCTTTTAAAATGTGGAGATGAAAAAAAAATTTTGCCATGCCCTAAAGCCCACCAAAACTGGCTGCGTCCTTAAGGGGTTCATTTTCACTTATAAAATGTTTTGAATGATTTATTACCACCCTATTTTTTTTGTTTTTCACATTTTTACGGGAGGATTTCTTTGTAGAGCAAATATGCTGGTGCTGGGTAAGAGTAGATTTTTGGGTGAAACTCTTCTCACAGTAAGAACATGAAAATGGTCTTTCGCCGGTGTGAATCTTCTTATGGTCGGCGAGATATTCCTTCCGTGCAAAAAACGCGTGGCAATCAGGACATGGAAATGGCTTTTCTCTAATATGAACTCGCTGATGGCGATTAAGAGACGTTTTATCCGCAAAAAATTTCCCACACTCCGAACAACCGTATGGCTTCTCCCCCGTGTGGATTCTCTGGTGTCTTAAAACACAGGCTTTATGTCTGAAACGTTTTCCGCACTCGGAACAAGGGAACGGCTTCTCCCCGGTGTGGATTCTTCGGTGATCTAGGAGACTCCGCCTGTGGATGAAGCTTTTCCCACATTCGGAGCAGGTCAGCGGCCTCTCCCCTGTGTGGGTTTTTAGATGTATGGCGAGGCTTTTCTTCGTTTTGAAGCATCGATCACACTCGGGACACGGGAAGGGCTTCTTGTTGGCATAAGGTGCGCTCTCTGAAATAAAGTTTGGATTCTGAAGGACACATTCATTGGATTCAGGATGCACCAGCAATTCGGTGCTCCTAGGAATATCGTCAGCGCCATCTGGTGGCAATCTCCAGCGTGGAAGAGAATCCAAAGGCAAATCTGACGGAAAAGAGGATACGGAGGTCGGGTTCCGGGTGATACATTCGTCAGGCTTGGGGGGTGTAATTAAGTCATCACTTTTAAGAATATTATCTGAGGTATCAAATGAAGGTCCCGAGTGTTTAGGAGAATCTGCCTTAAATATGGCAGCGGTGGGAACTGTGGTATTGTGGCTCTCTAGCTGAAATTCTTGTATCATTTCTTTACTTTCCCATGTATAGTCCGATGACCCGATCGCAGGCTCTTCCATGGTTTTCTCACTGTAGTGATGATCTAAGAAAAAAGGTGACTTTTCAGTCTTTGCAATATCGAAAAATCTATGTTTAGTTGAAGTTCATGAAAAAGTCTTAAAGGGGTCCTCTCAATTCAGCAAATAGAGAAAGTTAATACAAGGCACTTACTAATGTATTGTGATTGTCCATATTGCTTCCGTTGCTGGCTGGATTCATTTTTCCATCGTATTATACACTGCTCATTTCCAGGGAATACAGCGCAGATACGAGGTCGCCATGATGAGAGCTGCTGCACATGCGCCTCCCACGGTCTCAACCACCAGAAAGCCACTCTGACTCTGACTCACTGCTGATGGATTGCAGGGTGGTCGTAACCATGGAAACAAGCAGTGTATAATGTGATGGAAAAATGAATCCAGCCAGCAAAGGAAGCAATATGGAGAATCACAATACATTAGTATTACATTCGGCACAGGTGTTTTTAACAAGCAGGAGACTACACATTGGTTGAAGGCAACTTGGTCTCAGTTTAAGAGCTCATGCACACGACCGTATGTTCGGTCTGCATCTATTGCGGGTTGGATGCAGACCCATTCATTTCAATGGGGCTGCAAAAGATATGGACAGCACTCTATTTGCTGTCTGCATCCATATGTCCATTCCACGGCCCGGCCAAAAAGTTATAACAAGTCCTATTCTTGTCCACTTTGTAAGGACAGGATATTTCGTCAGGAGTTTGGAAAAAACAGTGGCATACTCACTGCTGGGATCCGTGATTTGTGGATCTGCAATTTGCAGACCGCAAAACAGATACAGTCATGTGCATGAGCCCTTAGTTCTGAGACCACATGGAGTGAGTTCTAGACATCTGTTCACATGGTGCAGTACTGCGTGGTTGCTGCTGCGGCTTTGATGTTGTGCCTGTGCGTTGGTGGGGCCCAGCGCCAAGGAAACTCAGTTGGGTCTGGCCGCCTGTGGGTGCTGTGTTTGGAGGCAGTGGTTGCCACATGGCGCTGTGCCAAATTAGAGTAGGTCCCACTCAGGAGGCGACCTTGACTTGGTCAGTGTACTTAGTGGATTATGGAGTTATATACTAGTAATTATGCTGAGAAGCCACAGATCAATGCAAAGCTTGTGGATGTGTGTGATCCATGTTTTTTCTCTTTTTTTTTGGGGGGGGGGAGAACATTAGTAAGTGGCTTGTATTAAAGGGGTTATCCGAGAGTATAAACTGCTCCCCCATATGCCCGGCCCAAGAAACTGAATATACTTACCCCACTCCCCGATCCCTGTGGCGCTCCTGGTCCCTGCACCGCCACTGCTGCTTCTCCCCGTGCGCGGATGAAAACATCCGGTGTCAGGGGGGGCGGGAGAGCAGCCAATGGCAGGCGGGGACGGGGACAAGTCTCCCTAGTGTCACCCATGATGCTAGGGAGGCTCGTCCCCACCTGCCGTTGGCTGCTCCCCCCCCCCTCAACACCGGACGTTTTCATCTGTGCACGGGGAGAAGCAGCAGTGGCGGTGCGGGGACCAGGAGCGGCGCGGGGAGTCGGGTAAGTATATTGAATATGGGGGGGGGGCCGCATATGGGGGGGGGATGTTTATTCTCTCGGATAACCCCTTTAACTTTGTCTACATAATAAATGCCACTTACTTAAAGGGGTTATCCCACGAATAATGTAAAAAATTAAAATCAGACATCATATAGTACATGATAATCTCTTTCTAACAAAGCTAGAACCAGCCCTGTACCTCACATGGTTCAGAGATCTCCACATTCATTGCTCTGCTAGATTTGTATCAAGCTAACAGCTCAGAGGAGTGTCTCTTCTGCTGAAGCTAAGGGGGCGTGTCCATGTTCTCCCTATCACAGCTCAGGAGGCGTGTCCATGCTCTCCTTATCACAGCTCAGGAGACAGTTAAAAGTTGAAACTGAGCATGTGCGGCCTACTCAGGGAGCAGGTCAAAGAAATAAAAAATTAAGTGGTCCTATACAGATACATTTTATTGAATAACTCAGTAGCTATACAAAATGTTTAATGACATGCAATTCACATCCAGGTGCTGGTTTAAAAACTGTAGAATATTTTTCGTGGAACAACCCCTTTAAGTGAGACAACCCCTTTAATAAAGGTTAGTGAATATGATAAATAATATGGAAATGCTATGTGGCATGGTCCAACAAAAAATAAAAGGACGGATGGACCCTACAAAACTGGGCAGATTATGGGACATCAAGTGTATGGTCTACAGCGACAGTTTTTGCATGGACCACTCTGAGGCATCTCCAATCATGAGAGCAGATTTAAATGGGGTTTCTGGGCTCCAATTATTGATGAGCTATCCTCAGGAGAGGAGATTTTTGTGGGTCCAACATTCTGCACCCCCACTGATCAGCTGTTTTTGAGCAGCCACAGTGCTGGGAACTATACAGTGTACAGAGGCTATGTAGACTGGCATACTGCAATTCAGCTGAGCTGCAGTACCCCAGCACGGGCACTACACCTTGTCCATATAGTTTCCGATGCCACGCCTGCTTGAAACAGCTGATCAGTGGGAGCGCCGAGTGTTGGACCCCCACTGATCTGATATTGATGACCTATTCTGAGGATAGGTCAACAATATCTGTAGCCCAGACAACCCCTTTAAGAAAGGAAATCCCCATTGACTGCGAGGCACATAACCGGCACACAACATTACCCAGTGATGAGAGGTGGTCCCCATCCATTAAGATGTCCTTGTACGCGCTCTTGTGTTCTTCTACATAGTCCCACTCCTCCATGGAGAAATAAACCGTTACATCCTCACATCGTAGAGGAACCTGCAGAAACACAAAGATAAAGTCATAGATCAATAATGGTAAAGGTCACAGGGAGATCACCTGGAGTATATCGGCCACAACCGGGGGAAAAGTCTGAGAAGTTATAGGACAATGTCTTCCTGCTGTTTCTACCTCTCCAGACATCAGCTGAGTGATTTGGTTGGTGAGTTGTAGAATCTTCTTATCGTAGTTCTCCTTTTGTATCACTGAGGACGGCGGAGGGACGGTGATGGCTTCTTCTGCCTTCTTCACTATGGTGTAGTCCTGTGTATGGAGAGCAGAACCATATAGAAGCTATACAATACGGATGTATGAGATAGTGATGGCCTCACTGCCACCTTCTCAGAGTCACCTCACCTCTCCAGTCAGCAGGTAGATGATCTCCAGGGTTAGTTTCAGGACCTCCTGGCACAGGTGACTGCTGGCAATGTCCATCCCGAATACTCAGATGTAAGTGATGGTAAACCCTGTAATTGGAAATTGTATATTTGCTGTAACTCTCACATAGAAGGCATATGTCCTTTTAAAGGGGCATCTGTCAGCAGTTTTGTACCTATGACACTGGCTGACCTGTTACATGGGCGCTTGACAGCTGAAGGCATCTGTGTTGGTCCCATGTTCATATGTGTCCGCATTATGTTATTTATGTTTTAACATATGCAAATGAGCCTCTAGGAGCAACGGGGCGTTACCGTTACACCTAGAGGCTCTGCTCTCTCTGCAACTGCTCAGACCTCTGCACTTTGATTGACAGGGCCAGGCAGTGAAAACGTCATCACACCTGGTCCTATCAATCAAAGTGCAGAGGACGCTGCAGTAGCAGAGAGAGCTGTAGGTGTAATGGTAACGCCCCCATTGCTCCTAGAGGCTAATTTGCATATATTAAAACATCATTTTTCTCAGCAATGTGGACACATATGAACATGAGACCAACACAGACGTCTTCAGCTGCCAAGTGCACATGTAACAGGTCAGCCAGTGTCATAGGTACAAAACTGCTGACAGATGCCCTTTAAAGGGGTTGTGCACTTTGGAAAATACCTTTTTGTTATCAACATTTTAAAGACAAGAACCAGAAACACTGGACCAGCCGAAATACAAAATTACAGCGTGAGAGGGGGAATATGAGGAATTGTCATCATCTGATGATTCAAGGGAAGCAGTCCTTGCCTGTGAGGACCAGAGCGACACCTCGTGATACCAAATTTTAATAACGGAATCATGGCAATCTAGGGCTGTCCAGGAAATAAATATTAAAAGGTATTGTCTCATTTCAGCAAATAACATTTATCATGTAGCGAAAGTTAATACGAGGCACTTACTAATGTATTGTGATTGTCCATATTGTCTCCTTTGCTGGCTGGATTCATTTTTCCATCACATTATACACCGCTTGTTTCCACGATTACTGACCACCCTGCAATCCATCAGCGGTGGTCGTGCTTGCACACTATAGGAAAAAGCGATGGCTTCTCTGGTGGCCGGAACCGTGGGGGTGTGTGTAGGATGGTGCTTTTTCCTATAATGTGCAAGCGCAACCACCACTGATGGATTGCAGGGTGGTCGTAACCATGGAAACAAGCAGTGTATAATGTGATGGAAAAATGAATCCATCCAGCAAAGGAAGCAACATGGACAATCACAATACATTAGTAAGTGCCTTGTAATAACTTTCTCTACATGATAAATGCTACTTGCTGAAGTGAGACAACCTCTTTAATGATACAGTATAACCTTAGGACAGGTCATCAATATCAGATCAGTGGGGGTCCGACTCCTGTTTGACAGCTGTTTGAAGAAGCCACATTGCTGTGACACACATCCATCAGTCACATGGACTTTGGGCAGCTCAGTACCATTAAAGTGAATGGGCCTGGGCCGCAGTACCAAGCACAGCCGCTGTACAATGTATGGAACTAGGAAGAGCTTGCCCCTTTCAAACGGCGATTGTGCTAGGAGTCGGACTCCCACTGATCTGATCTTGATCCTGAGGGTAGGAAATTCTCCGAAAAAAAGCTCTTTAATCTATTGCTGTCAATTTTTCATCCAGATTGTACGGTTGAGACATTCTGCTAAAGGAGGGGATCACTCACAATATGCGGTATCTAGGAATTGTGGTTCTAGCACCTCCATTGAAATAATAGAACAACTCCTTCATCATCCTAGAGCTGATCTACAGTGATCCACCACAGCCTTTGGTATATTGAGAAAAGATCTCCTTCAAGAACCTGCAGTACAGGGACACATTTTACTAAGCGCAGCCAGACACCTGTACCAGCAGGACAGAACTTTATCATCTCTTTCCCGGCATCTCTCAGATATGGCGGATTAATGGGCGACATCTTCTGCTTTTCTTCATGCGAAAAGGTTTTGTTGAGCTCAATTCTCAAGTGGGAAGTCATAGCGGGAGACCAGCACCGATCACGAGAACAACCTGCAGCCCCCCTAAAATGACCGGAGTGGCCGGTCGCATATGCACCTGTCTGCTCCATCCATTTCTATGGGACTTCCAGAGATAGCTGAGTACAGCACTCACCTATCTCCGGAATTCCACAGAATTAAATGGAGAGGTAGGACCCCCACTGATCTTAAAGGGGTCATGCTTGCACACTATAGGAAAAAGCGATGGCTTCTCTGGTGGCCGGGACCGTGGGGGTGTGTGTAGGATGAAGCTTTTTCCTATAATGTGCAAGCGCAACCACCACTGATGGATTGCAGGGTGGTCGTAACCATGGAAACAAGCAGTGTATAATGTGATGGAAAAATGAATACAGCACTCACCTATCTCCGGAATTCCACAGAATTAAATGGAGAGGTAGGACTCCCACTGATCTTAAAGGGGTATTCCCATCTTAGACAATGGGGGAATATCTCTAGGATATGCCCCCATTGTCTGATAGATGCTGGGACCCGCACCTATATCAAGAACGGAGCGGTGAGCGCTGCCCCTGAAGGACCCCAAGGTTTCCCGGGGTCCGGCCACCACTAGGCACAGCTCCCTGCTGCTCCCATAAAAATTAATGGGAGCGCACCGCACATGCGCGGCCATCGCTCCCATTCATTTCTATGTAGCCGACGGAAATAGCCGAGACAGTGCTCACCTATTTTTGGCGGTCCCATAGAAATGAATGGAGGGCGGCTGCGCATGCGCGGTGCACCCTCCTAAACTTTCCCCGCTCCGTTTTCAGAGATGTGATGAGGTGTCAGACCCCCACCGATCTGATATTGATGACCTATTTTGAGGACACGTCATCAAAAGTAAAATCCCGGAAAACCTCTTTAAGGAGAGTAATACTGTGTCTGATTTTGAATCAAATTTTTGAGTTTGGAGTAGAGGATCCGATCTGTATCTTAGACAAGGGGTAAAGCCAGATTATTCTGGAACATCTCTCAGCCGAGGTCAGGAGGTCAGCGGTAAAAGAGAACGGTCCTGATCCTACACTGAATGGTGGGTTATGGAATGGGGGCAGATTTGTCCTATAGGTTCAATGCAATAAATTGTAAAAAATTAACATCCAAACAACAACCCAGCTGTGTATGCTTCTGAAAATGCCAGTAAGTATTCCATAAGGACCTTCCACAGCGGTTACATCGTAATAACACTGTGTAGGAATTGCTATGTAAGCAACTGCTAGACATGAGTGGGAATTGTCATCCAGTAACAGTACACATCCCTTCACTGACAGCTGTGCGTTACCTGAACGTCTTCTGGGAGGGGGGGAGGAGTCACATGTCCGGCAGCAGCAGGGTGAGGTCGCCTCCTCCTGTGTAGTCGGGTCCATACAACAGTCACCCAGGAGATGCTACATAATAATAAAACCTAGAGGACCTTCCACTTGTGGGAACAAGGACCTGCCATGACATCACGATCATGTGATCAATCACATAGCTAGAGGGATAACAAAGCGAAAGCAGCCTTGATGACGTCACGGTCATGTGATCTCTCGCTCTCCCAGAGGAGAGAAGCAACTGTAGTGGCTGTAGAGCGGCCCCTAGTGGATGATTTATGAAATGACAAGTAGCAGAACAGGTAAACGTTCATCGCTGACTGTGTAAATGATAATGATTATAAATGATATATTTTTACATATTTATAATTATTAGTACAATAACTATTTTTGTTATATTTAACATTTTTTTTTTTACAAATTGCTTACATCAATTATTATACCAGAGGATTGCAAGGTATGCTTATTAGAAGAGACTTCCCCTTTGGTTTACATGGACTCAGATGCTAGGATGGTATCTGCAGTTCTTGCTCTTTCGCTGAGGGAAAAGTGAGTAGTTGTTGACCTCCCCCTATTGAACCTACACCCTAATGGGACATTTGGATAGGGGGTCTCCTAAACCAGACATTTACAGATTTAGGCCAGTTTTACTAAAAGCCTGACATTGTCTCTAAAGGCTAGTTCACATTGAGTTTTTTGGCCCTGATTTTGGCACATTTCCTCTTCAAAATCAGCTCCAAAAAGCCTCAAAACAGCCTCTCATTTATTTAAATGGGAAGCAGCGGATTTTTGTGGCCTTTTTTCACGTTGATCTGTAGCAAAAACATGAGCTATGAAAGTAGTTTTGCATTGGTTAAGAAAGTGCTAAAAAACCACATAAAAAACATGTCAAAAACCACATGAAAAGCAGATTCCACAATGAATCGTCTTCACACGTGCCGTTCTTTTACGCTATAAAGAATTCTGCAAAATCTGTATGTCTTAATGAGTGATATGTTGTGGCCCTAATAGTTTGTTTTACGTTGCTCCTACCTGGATACTGACACTCCCTGGGGTTAGGCTCCATAGCAACAGGAGTTGTATTTGGTGAAGTAAGTAGAGACTTGGTGAAGTTTAATGGTTTTTACTTGCAATAAACTTCATCCAAACAATACTTGATCTTTCTCTTGGCTCCAGCAGGCTAAGGGTAAGCTGGCAGGTAAACCTGAATACTTTGCTTTATCTCTCTGCTGCTGTGCTAATCTCTAGCTTCAGTCCTTTCGGCTTCAGTTACTGTTTCTAATGAGAGTGAGGTATCCTGTGACCTGTTTTGCTGAGTAGGGCGCTTTGGCTCCGTTTGCCTCTCAGATGTACTAAATCCTTTTATATATCAAGAGTGGGCTGCTCTCTGAGCTACTTTCCCAAAGCTCCTGCAGCAGTGAAAAGAAAACCCTCCCTCACCACACCATGCTGCTTCACTCTCTAGCTTCAGCTCTCAACTCAACTTCTCCACTCGACTAAACTAAAGCTTCATCTAACTCTTCCCTTAGTAGGAAGCAGGACTCATCCACTTCTACCCAAAAGTTGGAGAATGGAATGGTAAGTTCCATTCTATCTAAAGGTACTCTCTGCCAGATACACTGCCACCTGCTGGAGAAACAGGCACATTGCATGAAATAAAATACATAACAGTTACATAGCAATATTATTAAGGCACAGTATCAGAGGACCTGGAATTAAATACACAGATTACATTCTTTTCTAGCCATTAGAGACAGTAGCAGGCTGTGGGAATGGTAATGCCCCCTCTTGGGTACTACAGACCCCCGATCAGCTTGGAATTTTTGAACAACAGTGACATGAAATGGCGTGTCCCATAAAATTTAGTCTCATCCCCTACCCATAGGTAGGATTGTGATTGGTGAGGGTCTGATTGATGGGATCCCCAGTGATCACGAGAATGGGGATCCTGTCTCTTTATGTATGAACAGAGTAGTGGTTGAGTGTCGGCAGTTATGGAGATAGCCAGGTACCACAGAGATGAATGGAGTAGTGGTTAAGACGCTTGATTGCCACTATATCCAAATAGGTAGACAGGTGAAGATTTTTCTGCTTGTTTGGCGCAAATAAAATTGTCCAAACCTTCTACGGTCTCTTCTTTTCTGATTTTTTATTTTTTCAAAAGTCGGGTGTACATAAAACGACGCGTTTCGGGGAATACAAGGTCCCCTTCATCAGGTTACACAGACTTATATCTTATAAGTCTGTGTAACCTGATGAAGGGGACCTTGTATTCCCCGAAACGCGTCGTTTTATGTACACCCGACTTTTGAAAAAATAAAAAATCAGAAAAGAAGAGACCGTAGAAGGTTTGGATAATTTTATTTGCGCCAAACAAGCAGAAAAATCTTCACCTATACTCCTCTTGATGGGAACCATTGGCAACCCGATTTCAAGACCTTGAATCTGCGGCAGCAATATTTGACGTCCAACCTGGTCACTATCTATATGCTGGTATTTAGTGTTGTGCCTATCAGCACAACCTGAGAAGGTGAGCCTTCACTTTTATGAAATACGTTAATTATTTTTAAAACGTTTTTACACGATCGTGCGCTTCTTTTGTCTTCCCCTTTGTCCCTATCTTTTTGAGCGGGACTAGGAAACGCCAAACATATACAAATAGGTAGACAGAGAACCCTCATTGTGATGATCAGGTGGATCTCAGCAGTTGAACCCCCACTGATCAGACATCTTACACCTTATCTGTGGATAGGAAAGAATTCTAAGGTCCAGTTCACACTGAGTTTTTGGCGATGATTTTGGAGCGTTTCTGCCTCAAAATGAGCTCCAAAATGTTTCTCAAAAGCCCCATTCATTTCAGTGGGATGCAGCGCTTCCGCGTGGAAAAGGAGAAGTGGCCTGCCCTATCTTGGGGCAAAATCTGCGCTGAATCTCCCATTGAAACAAATGGGAAGCATTAAAGAAGAACTCCTGCAAAAATATTTATTACATGTCCTGCTAGAAATGTACATGATGTAATCTGTAGTGAATGTCATTTTCTTACCAGTGTCTGTATTTTTGACTTATATCATCCTGAAGTTTCTTAACTGTGTCATGTGACTAGGAATCAGACCCACCAACTCACACAGAAACTTGTGTGGACAGGAAGTCTAATTCTCTATGCATTCCTATGGGAGCCTCACTTTCAGTCTTATAGGAATGAATAGAGCAGTAACTTGCTGCCTGTCCTGGGTCAGTTGGAGGTCAGGGAGTTGGTCACATGACCCAGCTACAATAAGAAGAGAGGTTATTACTCACAATTACATTCTCTGATAAGAAAATGACTTTCACTATAGATTACATCATGCACTTTCTTTGCGCTTTCTAACAGTCAGAGAATAAAATTTTTTGAGGGAGTTCTTCTTTAAATAAAACAGCTCCATGTAATTCCATGTACTTTTTGTAATTTTTCCAAGTATTTTTTGGGACAGATCCACATCAAAAAACACGAGCTGAAAATGCAGCTTTGTATTGAAGTGAACATTGGTTAAAAAAAAAAACAGGTAAAAAAAAAAATGCATCAAAAACGGACCCAAAAAGTCTGTGCTGAGTGTTTTTCAAAATCAGTCATGGGAACTGTCCCTAAGGGTTTGTGTAAAGCTCACTCTGAGCGAAGTCTTTGTAGATTCGCACCAAAATCTGCTGCAGAAATTCTGATGCGGTCACAATCCGCCACGTACTCCATGGCAGAAACCACCGTGGTTTCTGCCATGGTTGTTCGCTTTGAATGCTGTGGACATGTCGCTTCTTGGCGCGGTCGCAGCTTTAATTTGCTAACACACAAACTGCAGCTCTGCCTTCTATTGAAAGCAATGGGAGGCAGACACCTCGCGGCTGCTGGTAGAATTTTTGTGCGTTGTCTGCGTCCAAATTCCACCAGCAATTTCCGTCGTGTGGACGGGCCCTGAAGGTAATCTTACTGGATCTAGGAACTGTTAAGTAATTCATAAACATGGGGAGCGATTCCCTTTCGGCCCAGAGCTGTAAATCCCCCAGATGATGTAGTTAAGGGCTCCCTCTCTTACGACATTGGCCCCCCATGAGGCAATGTCAGGGCAGCCAGGAACTAACAATGGCCTCAAAGCCATTGTGTAGTGACGCCCATTAGGCTCTGATTTTGGCAGGGCACGCTCGCTCAGCTGTTTTTGGAACTGCCGTAGACGTGAAATGAGAGAACAGCGCTCACATGCGGGGCACTCTCGTCCACTTTAGGGGCCTCATTCTAGAGATAGACGTTGATTAGTGATGAGCGAAAATTCGATTCAGCTGCTTTGCCAAATTTTACAAAAAAATTAACTTTGTCATGAAGCGCATTTCTTTGTAAGCAGTCAGGGCAATGACAGGGAGCGGCGATCTCGTCACTGTACCCGTCAGATGCCGCGTTCCTAGCTGATCATGGCATCTGACAGTAATAACGCAGAGCGTAAAATAAAATAAAAATAAATCAAATCATACTTACTTCATCCATTTGATCGTGACGAGCCAGCCGCCGCCATCCGCCCCAGTCCAACACGGATCCTAGCGATATGCCACCGATGTCCCACATGACACAAACCCTGATGCTCTACACTCAGAATAGGCGATCAATATCTGATCAGTGGTGGTCTGACTCCCTGTACTACCACCATGATCAGCTGAACATGGGCCCCAAAATGACACAGCTCCGTCCATTGCATAGTGGATGGAGGGAGTTACTGCACCGCAAGAAATGGCGAGAAAGACGCATGTATTCTGGATGGTCTACAGCTTTTGGTTTCTTTCACCGCAGCAGATACTGATGCAGTGCACCGTCCTGCCACTAGAGGTCTCTACAGTACAGTAACATTGGCCGGTATTACAATGAACAGGAGGCTTCTGTACTGGAGAGTGGAGACCTGCTGGCAATGTGGTCCTGCTGCTGGGAACCACACCATATGTGATCAATGGCGAAACCCAGTAAAAAGTGTTCAAAAGTGTTCATATCCCGTGCAGCGCCACCACAGGGGAAATGAAGAATTACATAGTTGTCATGGTTATCATGGTTATAGGCTGCCTGTGTAATAAATGGAGTGGACGTGTTGGGTCCTCCAGAGCGAGAGACCCTCTTGGAGCTGGGTCCCGATGACACCTCCTCCTAGTGCTGGTTAATGGCACCACATCACACCGCCAGCCCCTGGCAGGAGGACACAGCTGGTGCTAACCCATCCCTGCTTCTCATCTTTTAAATGAAGAGAAGGGTGGCATTCTGCCCACAAGTATCCTGCTGGCACTTACAATAGGTTTCTCCTAGATTACACAAACACTACATCATCCCGAACAGCCAATCACAGGGCTTATATAATCGTGTGAACTGTTCTCTGATTGGCTGATAGCTGATGATGTCATATCTGTGTGGTCTACAGCCACAGATGGAAGGAGTCCTGCAGCCTTCAGCTAACTCCTTCACTGCCCTAGACCACCAAGGATATTACCGTTTATCCCTTCTCTTGCCTAGCCCACCGCGGATGTAATCATTAACCCTTTCAGCACCCTAGAACACTAGGGTTGTTACCAAACACTCCCTCATTGCCCTAGCCCACCATCATCCTTAATCCTTTCGCTACTCTACACCACCAGGGATGTTATCATTAAAGAGATTGTCCCATGATTAAAAGTGTTGTACGGATTCAGAGCTGAACCTGGACATAACCCCTTCTTCCCCCACTCAGCCCCTCTGGCATGAGCATCGAGCTTTTTTTTTTTTTTAGTTTTCCACTGCTAGGCGGAGGCTTCTGCCTAGCAATGTTCCCAGTATTGGAATAGGTGGCTAGGGCAGCGCTAAAACCCGCCCATTATTGCCGGTGACATCACCAGGCTCACGGCTAGGCGGAAACAAAAGAGCCCGGATCTCCAGAAAAAGCCCTTGCCCTGCAAGATTCAGCGCAGGGCAAAGGAGAGCATCAGAGCATGAAATGCTCCAACGCTCATGTCAGAGGGGCTGAGTTGGGGAAGTAGGGGTTATGTCCGGATTCAGCTCTGAACCCGGACAACCCCTTTAAAAATAGAATTTCTTTGGTAGATGGTTTTCTAAAAAGAATTCCATTTGAAAAATGGCATGATCTAACAGAGAATGTGATACGTAATTGTGGGACAACTCCTTTAACCTCTTCACTGACCTAGGCCACCAGGGATGTAATCGATTGCTGAAAGGGTCTTAATACCCCTTGCGCTGGCACATAATGTGCCACAGTTACGTAGAGGTGCCGGCCTCCCTTGCTGGCGTAGATTTAGATAATTTTCCACACCTAAAACAGGTGTACAAAATGATAAATGAGACGGGTCGGCAAGCCCACCTCCTTCCCCGCCGACGCCACGCCCCCCTTTTTTACACCTGGTGTGAGCGGGGAAAAGTCGCAGATTGGCCGCAAATCTCCTTTGCGACCGAATCTACTACAGATATACGCCAAAAATTGGTGTATATCTAGTAATAAATGACCCCTTCATATTTAATAATTTAAAGGGGTTTTCTGGGATTGAAAAAAACGTGGGTGCTTTTTTTTTTTTTTTTTTCCTAGAAACAGCACCACGCCTGTCCCCAGGTAGTGCCTGGTATTGCATCTCTGACCCATTCACTTCAGTGGAGCTGAGCTGCCACAGCAGACACAACCCATGAACAGGAGCAGCACTGTTCCTTGAAGAAAGCAGCCGTGGTTTTCTAATTCTGGACAAGACGTCTCAGCCCTTCAGTACTCCGGAGAGTAACAGACATTTGTTTACCTGTATGAAATGGGGATGGTGGGAAAATTGGCAGCAAATGGTATTTACATTGAGCAGATGTATTTCTGATGTGAGTCATATACGTGCCAGTTGCACAACCCACATAATGGAAGTTACATAATTTACAGAAAAATGGATAAATCTAATGATATTATCAATATTCCACATATTATTTGATATTATTTCACAAGTTTTGGAAAAAAATTAAACCAGAAAAGAATTCTTTTTATTGCAACACAGGCTGGAATATACAAAGTCTATCTATCTATCTATCTATCTATCTATCTATCTATCTATCTATCTATCTATAATCTCTCTCATATCTATCTATCTCATATCTATTATCTATCTATCTATTATCTATCTATCTCCTATCTATCTATCTATCTATCTATCTCATATCTATCTATCTCATATCTATTATCTATCTATCTCCTATCTATCTATCTATCTATCTATCTATCTATCTATCTATCTATCTATCTTATCTCATTCTATCTATCTCACTATCTATCTCCTAATCTATCTATTCTCCTATTCTATCTATTACTCTATCTATCTATCTATCTATCTATCTATCTCTCTATCTCATATCTAGTATCTATCTATCTTCTATCTATCTATCTATCTAATCTATCTTATCTTATCTATCTATCTATCTCATATCTATTATCTATCTATCTCCTATCTATCTATCTATCTATCTATCTATCTATCTATCTATCTATCTATCTATCTATCTATCTATCTATCTATCTCATATCTATTATCTATCTATCTATATCTATCTATCTATCTATCTATCTATATCTATATCTATTATCTATCTATCTATCTATCTATCTATCTATCTAATATCTATCTATCTATCTATCTCATATCTATCTATCTATCTAATATCTATCTATCTATCTATCTATCTATCTATCTATCTGTCTGTCTATCTATCTCTCTATCTATCTATCTAGCACAGAAAGTTGTTATTGCAACAAATGCATAATGCAAACATAAATATTTTTACTTTCTACTAAGTGATATATGTGTGTACAGTATATACAATTACATTTACTATTATATATATTTAATATTTACATATATAGACCGTATATACTATATATGTATAACTATCTATTTACTATTATTATTCTATAAAAATAATTATATGAGTATAAAGTATATATTTGTAGTATTGAGGATATATTTTTGAAAATTATCTATCTATCTATCTATCTATCTATCTATCTATCTATCTATCTATCTATCTATCTATCATCTCATTATCTATCTATATATGGTGTATCTATCTATCTATCTATCTATCTATCTATCTATCATCTCATTATCTATCTATATATGGTGTATATATATATCTGCTCATATTCTTTATATCTTAACAGGGTCCATCTGCCATGGAATTGCACCAGCTGCCTCTTGCTGGCAATGATGCCAAGATCGCGCTCCATGTTTCTGCAGGCACATGTCAGGATGTAGGTGTAAATCTCATTTCTCCTTGGACTCAGATACCTTCAGTAATGTCCCGCCATGTCTTCTGTGATGACCCTTCTCTTTAACTCATTCTGAAGAACTTTGCTGGGAACTTTTTTAACCACCTCGCTGGTTGACTGTCTAGCAAGACAGTCTTGACTTAACAAGCATGTGTCAGCCGGAGCAACCCTATCAAACCAGTCACATGGTCGGATAGGTTTGATCCTGATGATTAAAACGAATCCTGTCTCGTGAAAATCGGTTGCAGTCTTCCTGAGAAAATAGCCTTTTCTTCTATCTTCAGGTGAGGGCTTCAGTGCACCGAGGGTGGGACCAGTCAACAGAATGAACCCTATTAAACCAGGCATACTGTCTGTTAGGGTTGATCCTGCTGTAATAAAACGATGTCATACTGTGAAAATCATTTGCAGTTTGGGAGAAAACTGAGTTTGATTCCATATGCAAATTAAGGCTTCCTCAGGATAGGTCATCAGTATCTGATTTGTGGGGGTCTGACACCCGGGACCCCGGCCGATCAGCTGTTTGAGAAGGTACCGCTGCTCCCGTGAGCGCTGCGGTCTTCTCTTAGCTTTTCCTAGGCCAGTGACGTTCATCGGTCATGTGGCCTAGGAGCGGCTCAGCCCCATTCAAGTGATTGGGGCTGAGCGCGATACCAAGCACAACCACTATACAATGTACGTGAGCGGGGAGAAGGTAGTGGTGCTCACAGGAGTGCTGGTACCTTCTCAAACAGCTGATCGGCGGGGCTCCCCCAGATTAATTAAAAGATCTGTGTTAACAAATTCTCCCAGGCGCAGCCAGGAGCCCTGCAGGCACAGTGAGTGCTGCTGGCTGCCGGGCTCCTGGCTTCCTCACTGCACCTGCGCCGAATGAAGGACGCACCGCGCAGGCGTGGGATTTGCAGCACGGACAGGGCCGGCAGCAGATAGAGCGAGCTGCCTGGCCCTGTCAATCAACAGCGAAGAGGCGTTACTGAAGGTGGGGAAATGGCGCCTCTAGGAGCAGGGTAACCGCCCCCCCTGCTCCTAGCAGGCTAATTTACATAATACAAAAGTTAATTTTTAACAAAAAAACGGGGACACTAATAATAAAATGCCTAACATATTTGGCATCAGGTGACATTGCAAATGACAGAAACCCTTTAAGGAGGTGTTTCAGGGTGCCTCCATGAGCAGCAGAATATGGTGTAGAAATTTCTGTGGCTGAAGATCTGTTTCCATTCGTCTGGATGAGCGAGCGCATAGATTTCTGCAAGCTCCGTTCAAGTTGAATAGAACTGATTTTCAGTTCCAAAATTTCAGCAAAAATATCTGCCACGTGTGATGCCACCTTAGGCTGTGTTCACACCTCAGTTATATGATAAGTTATTTCCATTAGTTATTGTGAGCTAATACCCAAAGTGAAGCCTCCACAGAGATCAGTTATAAGGCTCCATTCACACGTCCGTATTTTGCATCCGCATCCGTTTCCGCATTTGCGGACAATTATGCGGATAGTATGCGGATCCATTCATTTCAATGGGTCCCGAAAAAATGCGGACATTGCACCGTATGTTGTCCGCATCCGTTTCTCTGTTCCGTTCCGTTTTGCGGATCCGCAATCAGAAATCCTCCTGTTTCACGGTCCGTAGCCCAATACAAGTCTATGGGACGTCCGTAAATGCGGAAGACATGCGGAAAGCCATCCGCATGTCATCCGTATTTGCGGATTCCGTTCCAGGAGGGGTGAAAAAAAAAAGATGTTATTCATGCTTCTGTTTTTTGCGGATCCGCAAAAATCGGATGACATATGGATACATCCTTTCCGTTTTTTATGGAAAGATGGAACGGATATCCTGGAAAAACGGATCCGCAAAAAACTGACCGTTTTCCAGGATGTGCAAAAATACGGACGTGTGAATGGAGCCTAAGGGAAAGATCTGCACCTCTTCTGTGTTTTTGACCCGTACCTGTTTTTGAGCATAAGGGCTCAGTGCCCGTATTGTGGACCGAAGATAGGGCTTCACCTATCTTTTGCGGAGTGGAGGCACAGATTGGAAGCACTACGAAGAGTTTGCCTGGGCTTTCGGGTCCGCGCCGCCGCACTGCAAAAACATAGAACATGCTCTATCTTTGGCTGTATCTTGCGGATTGCAGACCCTTTCAAGTCAATGGGTCCACATCCGCAAACGGAGTGCCCAAGGCTGGTGACATGCATTGCTGACCACAAATAACACGGGCACGGGACCTTTACCCTTGTGTGCGTGAGCTCTAACCGATGGAAATAACTGACCAAATAACTGTAGTGTGAACTTGGCCTTATTATGGTAGCAATTCAGAATGATTTAAGGGTCGTAATGAGTGAGTAAGTTCCAACAAATCAAATTTGTTATGAATTTCCCAAAAATTTGGGGGGGGTTGAAATTTTTGGGATTAGCTTTGGGCGAATTGCTCAAAATGGTGTCTGCCGTTTTACAGATCAGAAGACAGCACAGCAGGGCAGAGAAGATGAAGGAGGGTCAAATAACTCCAAACGAGCTTACTTATAATGCCTTGCAGTCAGGCTCAGCCAATCAGTAGAAATAATATTGTCATGTGTCTGGGCACAATTTAAAGAAGACCTCCCACAAAGAATTTTACTCTCTGAACTGTTAGAAAGGTACATGATGTAAACTTTTAGTAAAGGTAATCTTTTTACCAGTGATTATAATTATGAGTTATCCCCTCCCTTCTGATCCTCAGCTGTGTCATTTGACCAGCAATCAGACTCTCCAAATAACACAGCATCTTATGTGTGGACAGGAAGTCAGTTTCTCTATGTATTCCTATGGGAGTCTCAATGTCAGTCTCATAGGAATGAATGGAGAAGAAACTGACTTCCTGTCCTGTGTCAGTTTGGAGATCAGAGTGCAGGTCACATGAAACGGCTGAGAATAAGAAAGGAGGGGATTTAAGGGAATTATTAAAAAGTATAAAAAAAAGTTTAAAAATATTAAAAAAAAAATTCAAGTCATCCCCCTTTCTACAAAATCAAAATACATAAACAATTATAAAAGCATCATGGGCATCTTCATCTGCAAAAAAATGCCTTTACTATTAAAATAAAAATTTTTTTTATCCCATACGGCAAACAGAGTGTCATGGGAAGCCGGTGGCACGCTTCCCCAGTGCGGCGCCACCGGACTTCCGCCGCTGAGAGGGAGCGAGGATGTGATGAGCATCCTCATCTCCATGGCAACGTGGCACGGGGAGGACCCAGCACACTCCTTGCTGCCGCGTGTCTGGCGTCCTCGCCGCCCCCTAGACAACAAGCAGATGGAGCCCTCTGAGCGCTGGCCTGTATAGCCAGCGCTCAGTATGTATATATTTTATATATATATTTATATAAGGTCACGTGGCGCTGACCACACCACGTGACCAATCTGGAGTATTTTTGAGCGCTGGTGTGTTTTACCAGCGCTCATTCTTGTATATGCTAATTGGGTCGTGTGACGCTGGCCACGTCACATGACCCATTTGGAGGCATATTTATATTTATTGATCGGTCTTCCAGCAGTGCGTGTGTTATTTGACGTGACCTCCTGATTCGATCCTTGGCTAGTTTGACCATTCTTTATTGTGTGTGTTCTGTCTGTGTTTGTATTCCCTTTGTCTTACCTTCCCTGTAGCCCCTGGACTTACTTACGTTGTTTAGGACAGGCCGTGTAAGTAGGCAGGGACAGCGGTTGGGGCTACAGACAGGGCTCACTACTTCCCTTCCCCCCCCATCTTCGTGACACAGAGAAAAAAGTCAAAATGGCCGATTCACCTTTTTATGTTTGTTTAACCTCCCACAAAAAATCGAATAAAAAGTAATCAAAAAGTCATACACGCCCCAAAAAGTACAGATTGCCCCACAAAAATGAGTCCTCACTCAGGTCCGTACAAAAAGTTATGAGGGTCAGAATATGGCAATTCAAAGAAAAAAATAGCTTTTTCCAAAGTTTTTTTTTTTTCAGCATTAAAGCGCAAGAAAAATTCTACATATGTGGTATCATTGTAATCGTACTGTCCCGGAGAATAAAGGGAACAAGTCAGTTTTACCGCATATGAAACAGCATAAAAACAAAACCCATAAAACTGGCAGAATTGTGTTGGCGGAAATGGAAAACCGCCCGGTCTTGACAGGGTTAAAGGGGTTGTCATGTAGAGAAAGTTAATACAAGGCACTTACTAATGTATAGTGATTCTCCATATTGCTTCCTTTGCTGGCTGGATTCATTTTTCCATCACATTATACACTGCTCGTTTCCATGGTTACAGACCACCCTGCAATCCTTTCTCGCTTCCTGTCCGCTGCTGCTGTCCCATAGACATACAGCAGCGGACAGGAAGACAGAAGGGAGACGGCATGTGTGCACTGTGCACGCCGTCTCCCCGTACAGCTGATCGGTGGGGGTGCCTGGTGTCTGACCCCCGCCGGTCTGATATCGCTGACCTATCCTGAGGAGAGGTCATCAATTAGAAAAAGCCCGGATCACCCCTTTAAATCGTTCTCCATATTACTACCCTGCCCCTTCTCTACCTCTCAGGAATATCAACCCTATTAAACACTTTTGTGTCATCGGGAAACAGCCAAAACTTACCTACCAAACCTTCTCCTATGTTGCCTACAGAGATATTAAAAAGAACAGGGCCCAGGACAGATCCTTGAGGTCCACCACTTGTGACTCGTCTCTCCTCAGAATATACCCCATTAACAACAACACTCACTGAAGATCCTCTGGACTATCCGGGGATTAAGTCCAATCTTCAGTAAGTATCTATCAGCTCGTTATGTGGCACTGTATCAAAGGCTTTGCTAAAATCCAGGTAGGTTAGGGTGACCAGACGTCCTCTTTTCCCCGGACATGTCCTACTTTTGGGCATTAAAAAAATGTCCGGGGGGAATTTGAAAATCGTCCGGGATTTGTTGGACTGCCTCAAACTGTTTGAGTCAAACATAATTTATGTCCAACAAAGTCATTTTAACTTTTAAAATGGCCTTTAGGGTTAAAAATAATAAAAACAAACTCAACCTCCGGTGTCTTCTTTCTTCTTTCCCGGCCTTGCAAGACCTGCAAAAGGACCTTTGGTGACGTCACCGCGGTCACCACGTGGTGAGCGCGCTCACCGCGCAGTGACGTCACCAAAGGTCCCTTTGCAGGTCCTGCAAGGGGAAAGAAGAAAGAAGACACCGGACCGGCTGCGCCGCGAACAAGTGGAAAAGGTGAGTTTTTTAAAATTATTTTTAACCCCTAAGGGCCATTTTAACAATTATTTTCCGTTATAACCATGTTATAACGGAAAATAATAAAGGGAAGTTCGGGTCCCCATTCCCTGGGGTATAGTGTAATGCCCCCCCCCCCAAAAAAAAAAAAAAAAAATATAAGGTGTCCTCCTTTTCAGAAACCCAAATCTGGTCACCCTAAGGTAGGTAATATCTACAGCACCTTCTTCATCCAACACTTTTGTGGCGTAGTCAAAGAAATCAAGATTAGCTGGACATGGTCGGCCCTCAGTAAAGCCTTGCTGTTTTGGATCCAAAAAGTTGTTGGTTTTTAGGTGGTCAATTATCTTCTCTTTTAGGAGGGTTTCCGTTATTTTTACTACTACAGATGTTAGGCTCACTGGTCTGTAGTTTCCAGCGTCCTCTCTTCTACCCTTTCTGTGGATGATGGGTACAAGACTGGCCATTTTCCAATCTTCAGGAATACCACCTCTTAAGAGGGACTGGTTAAACAAATCTTATCCAAACCTGGAAAACCCACCCACAATGCCCCGCCCCTCATACAGAGAATACTTACATGGTCCCCAATGCCTGTGCATTCAGTTTACGTATGTCCATATTTCCGTTCTGCAAAAAAATAGAACATGTCCTATTATTGCCCTCATTACGGACAAGGATAGGACTGTTCTATTAGGGGCCAGCTGTTCTGTTCCGCAAAATACAGAATGCACATGGATCTCATCCGTATTTTTTGTGGACCGCAAAATAAATACAGTTGTGTGCATGAGCCCTTGGGGGCGGTCCGCAAAAAAAAGGATCCGCTAAAAATACGGATGACGTCTGTGTGCATTCCGTATTTTGCGGAACGGGACAGCTGGCCCCTAATAGAGCAGTACTATCCTTGTTCGTAATGCTGACAATAATAGGACAGGTTCGATTTTTTTGCACAACGAACATAAGGACATACAGAAACGGAATGTACATGGAGTAACTTCGTTTTTTTAAACAGACCCATTGAAATTAATGGTTCCGCATACAGTCTGCAAAAAAAACGGACACTAGAAAAAAATACATTCATGTGCATGAGCCGTTAGGGGCCAGCTGTTACCATATGCACACGGCCAGTAACCATGCTTTGCGGATCCGCAATTTACGAACTGCAAAACATCTAACGGTTGAGTCCATGAGTTCCCTTATAGGCTATATAAAAATGTTTGTTTGTTTTTTTTTTTTTTTTACTAGACCATGCCTTTAGGCCTCATGCACACGAACGTATTTTCTTTCCATGTCCGCTCCGTTATTTTACGGACCGTATGCAAAACCATTCATTGCAATGAGTCCGCAAAAAAAACAGAAGTTACTCCGTGTGCACTCCATTTCCGTATGTCTGTTCCGCAAACATGTCCTATTATTATCAGTATTACGGACAAGGATAGAACTGTTCTATTAGGGGCCAGCTGTTCCGTTCCACAAAATACGGAATGCACATGCCGGACGTCATCTTTATTTTTTGCAGATCCGTTTTTTTGCGGACCGGAAAATACATGCGGTCGTGTGCATGAGCCCTTAAAGTTCTTTTAGGTCTCGTTCACATTTCCGTTTTTCACTTACGTGTACTGACCATATTTTCTGCAGACAGCACGCGTACCCATTGATTTAAATGCGTCTGTTCACATTTCAATTTTTTTTTAACTGACCGTGGGTCTTTAAAAAAATCACGGGGACGTGCACTACTTTGATCCGTGATGCGGACCAAGCACGCGCATTGAAACCTATGGCTCAGTGAAAATCACTGACACACATCCGTGTTGCGTCTGCTTTTCACTGAAGACTAATAGGAGACTCTTTGGAAATTAATTTTCAGCTGAGCAACGTCCGTGAATTACAGATGACACATGGATGGTAAAAACGGACACACGGACCAACCATGGACAGTTTCATGGACGAAACACGTACGCTTTTTTTAGTGGATGAGGCACTGACACAGAAACGTGGATGAGGCCTTACCCATCTGTCAGCGCTGGAGAGAAGGTGACAGCCTTATGTTGGATGAGCAGGACATGTGCTCCCCATTCATATGCGGACGGGGGTCTGCGGACCCTCCACTGATATGTTAACGCTCTCCGCTGTCTATAGGGTGATGTCTCTTATGTAAACCCTATTTACCTCCTTTTATTTTGGGCTCATGCACAAAAACGTATTTTCTTTCCGTGTCCGTTCCGTTTTTTTGTAGACCGTATATGGAACCATTCATTTCAATGGGTCCGCAAAAAAAAACGGAAGTTACTCCGTGTGCATTCCATTTCCATATAACCGTATTTGCGTTCCGCCAAAAAATAGAACATGTCTTATTATTGTATTACGGACAAGGATAGGACTGTTCTATTAGGGACCGGCTGTTCTGTCCGCAAAATACGGAATACACACGCCGGACTTCATCCGTATTTTTTGTGGCTCTGTTTTTTCCGGACCGTTAGATATATACGGTTGTGTGCATGAGCCCTTATTGTCCGCATTACGGACAAGGATAGGACTGTTCTATTGGGGACCAGCTGTTCCGTTCCGCAAAATACGGAATGGACGCGCTGGACTTCATCCGTATTTTTTGCAGATCCATTTTTTTTTGCAGACCGCAAAATACATAAGGTCGTGTGCATGAGCCCTTATTGTCCGCATTATGGACAAGGATAGGACTGTTCTATTAGGGTCCAGTCACACGTCCGTATTTTGTACTCCGTATCTGTTCCACAAATTTGCGGAACAGAATGCGGACCCATTCATTTCAATGGCCCTGCAAAAAATGCGGACAGAACTCAGTGTGCTGTCCGCATCCGTTGGTCTGTTCCATTATGCGGATTCGCAAAAAAAATAGGGCTTGTCCTACTATTGTCCGCAAAATGCGGTCCATGGTCCCATTTTAGTCAATGGGTCCGCAAAAATGCGGATGACATGCGGAATGCATCAATATGCCATCCGCAATTGCGGATCCGTTTTCAGGAAATACAAAGAAATTTTATTTAAGTACCCTAGCAACATATATTACTCCTTCCGTTTTTTTTGCGGAAAAACGGAACAGATACGGATGAATAATTGGTAAAAACTGAAAGTTTTTGCTGAAACATGGATCTGCAAAAAATGGAACGAAAATCTAGAAAACAAAAATACAGATGTGTGAATGGACCCTTAGGGACCACCTGTTCCGTTCTGCAAAATAGGGAATGCACACGCCGGACGTCATCCGTATTTTTTGCAGACCGCAAAATACATATGGTCGTGTGCATGAGCCCTTATTGTCCGCATTATGGATAAGGATAGGACTGTTCTATTAGGGACCAGCCATTCCGCAAAATACAGAATACACACATCGGACGTCATCCGTAATTTTTGCCAATCCGTATTTTTTGCAGACCGCAAAATACATAAGGTCGTGTGCATGAGCCCTTATTGTCCGCATTGTGGACAAGGATAGTATTGTTCTATTAGGGGCCAGCTGTTCCGTTCTGCAAAATACATAATGCACACACCGGACGTCATCCGTATTTTTTGCGGATCCGTTTTTTTTTTTTGTAGGCCAGAAAATACATATGGTGGTGTGCATGAGCCCTTAAACTTCTCTCACCCATCTGTCAGTGCTGGAGAGAAGGTGATGGCCTCATGTTGGATGAGCAGGACATGTGCTCCCCTTTCATATGCGGACCCTGCAGTCATATGTTAATGCTCTCCTCTGTCTATAGGGTGATGTCTCTTATGTTACTGTAAACCCTATTTACCTCCTTTTGTTTTCAGTGTACACAGCAAATTGTTATTTGGATTGTGTGGGATAATGACATTCTGCTGCGCAGGGTGGAAGCACCAGTATTGGAGTGTCAGCCTGCTGGGCTCGGTCTCAGCAGCACATGGCCGCAGTGGGCTGGTTTATACCAGGACCCTCTATTAAAGGCAGAACGCGGAGGAGCCGGCCGGGCAGAGGATGGTAAACAGGCGGCCGGCAGCAGCAGGTGTTCCTCCTTCTCCCTGTGCTCACATGCAAATAAAGAGGCAGGAGAGACTGATTTGACTGACAAATCCAGGAGCCGCAGCTGTCGTCCTCGGGAGTCACTCACAGCCAAGTGACAAATTGTCGGGGACAGGATGCTTCCATGGAGCGGCTCTCTTGCCCAAACTCCTTGCTGAGGTGCAGCATCTTCATCCTGCCATTAGGTAAGAGGCGTGAGGCCGCTGGACGGACTGGGATTGTAGAGAGATGAACTGACGGGTGGACTTGCTGTAGGGAACTACAAGACCCAGCAAGCCTAGAGGCTTGGGTCTGACACAGCACGCTGCGATTTGTGGTTCTACGGCATTTGGATATGTTCTTTAAAGTCTGTTATGAATGGGTTTAATATTTTGTAGCATTAGAACAGAAGGTTATTATCGGATTGCAACAAAAGCATAAAGCAAACATCAAATATTTATACTTTCTACAGAGCGATATATGTGTGTATTATTATATATACAGTATACATATTAAATATTTACTTATATATACACCGTACAGTATATACTATATATGTATAACTATCAACTGTTATTATTCTATAAAAAATAATTATATGACTGTAAAGTATATATTTTAGTATTAAGGATATATTTTTGGGAAATATCTATCATATATCTATCTATCCATCTCTGTATACACTATCTATCTATCTATCTATCTATCTATCTATCTATCTATCTCATATCTATCTATCTATCTATCTATCTATCTATCATATATCTTCTATCTATCTATCTATCTATCTATCTATCTATCTATCTATCTCATATCTATCTATCTATCTATCTATCTATCTATCTATCTATCTATCTATCTATCTATCTTATATCTATCTATCTCATATCTATCTATCTATCTATCTATCTATCTATCTATCTATCTATCAATCTATCTCATATCTATCTCATATCTATCTACTATGTATCCATCCATATCTATCTATCTATCTATCTATCTATCTATCTATCTATCTATCTATCTTATATCTATCTATCTCATATCTATCTTCTATCTATCTATCTATCTATCTATCTATCTATCTATCTATCAATCTATCTCATATCTATCTCATATCTATCTATCTATCTATCTATCTATCTATCCATCTCATATCTATCTATCTATCTATCTATCTATCTATCTATCTATCTATCTATCTCATATCTATCTATCTATCTATCTATCTATCTATCATATTATTATTATCCATGCATGCTGGGATTTGTAGTTTCACAACAGTTGGAAAGCCACAGGTTGGTGACCGCTTTTATCAGCCACCTGAACTAAGGAATAGCTTTAGATTTCATATATATATAGATGCAGACGATCCCCGTTTAGAGTGCGGCTCTTTGGCAGACGTGAAGAATATTTTGGCACATTTTGTGCGGATTTCATATTTGGATGGATTTCTTCTTTTTTATTGTTGTTTTTCTGCTCTGTAACTTGCAGTGATATTGGCGGGGATTTGATTACGTTTCTAGATTCTGATGCTGCAGTCGGTATACAGCTCCGTGACGCTTTGTAGGGGTGCGCAGTTTTCGTATATTTCCATATGTTGTCCCGTACTGGTTCTGTCTGACTTCTAGAGTATTTCCTTCTTCACCATCAGCCAATTCAGGGCTTATGCACACAAACATATTTTTCTTCTGTTTCCATTCTGTTTGTTTACAGATCGGTATGCGGAACCATTCATTTAAACGGGGCTTAAAAAGAAACGGATATGACTCCGTGTCCGTATGTCCGCAGATACTTTCCGCAAAAAAAAAAAAAAATAAGAACATGTCCTATTCTTGTCCGTTTTGCCGACAAGGACAGGCATTGTTACAATGGATCCACAAAAAAAAAAAAACACGGATGCAACACAGATGCCATCCGTTTTTTTGCAGATCCATGTTTTACGGACCACAAAATACATAAAATCGTTGTGCATGAGCCCTTAGAAGATAATCTCGGAATTGGCGTGGAGGTTTCTGCACAGATGTGATTATCTATGGATGCTGTACAGGGGACGTCACCGCGGGGGGCGTGATGTAAACCCTCAGGGGAACAGAAGACAGGAGTTTACATGGATCACACACGGGATTGCTGACCCCACAATGACCACATCTGTCACCCACGTTCACAAACGTTCCTGTTGTTTGCCGCCCTCCAATAATCCTCTGTACATTATTAACGACAGCGTTCAATAATGAATCGGCTACAATTCTTTCCTTTCGCTCCTTCTGCTTCGTGTTACACTTTCTTTTCTTTTTTTTTAAAGGAGTTTTCCAGGATTTCACTACTGATGACGTATCCTCTGGATAGGTCATCAGTATCTGATCAGTGGGGGGGAGGCTAACACCCGAGACCCAGCTTGTCTCCTCCTAAACCATGTGACTGATCACACGGTCATGACATCATTGAAGGTCCTTGCAAGCTATGGTGAATGGAGTGTTTCTTCTCTGCCTGGTCCTGTCAATCAACAGAGCCTCTAGGAGCAGGGGTAACGCCCCTTGCACCTAGAGGCCTTATTAGCATAAAATAAAAGTTCATTTTATATAAAAATGGGGGCAACAGTAAATAAAACAGATATATATTTGGAATCAGGTGACATTAGCACATCTCTAATGTCAGCCTGATTCATACCGAAAAAACTGGTGACAGAAACCCTTTAAGAAGGCACCGGTGCTCCTATAAGCGCCGCTACCTTCTCCCCTCTCACTAAGCACAGCGCCGTACATTGTATAGTGGTCGTGCTTGGTATAGCGCTCAGCTCCATTCACTTCTATGGGGCTGAGCCGCTTCTAGGCCACGTGAACGATGAACGTGACATCACTGGCCTAGGAAAAGCTGAGAGAAGGCCGCGGTGATCACATAAGCGCTGGTGCCTTCTCAAACAGCTGATCGGCGGGGGTCCCGGGTGTCAGACCCCCGCCGATCAAATACTGATGACCTATCCTGAGGATACGTCATCAGTAGTAAAATCCCAGAAAATCCCTTTAAGTGCAGCCACACATGGCACGCTGGGAGTAGTAGTAGCTTCAGATTACACTTCAGGTTATACTTTACACTGGGCAATGCCACAACATAGAAGGAGTCATAGATGCTCTAACCCCCTTGGATGCCACATTCAACAGCGACCGCAGCATCTAAGTGGCTTAGAGAGAGGGAGTTCCCTCTGTCTCCCATCGGCACCCCACAGTGAACACTGTCACCAGTTTCTAGGACAGTTCACAGGTTTGCTGATAGTCCTCAGGTGCTCGGAGGATCAGGACTGTTTTGGGGGTCAGTTGCACAGGGACTCGTATATCTTACAGGGCAGTGATGCTTTGCATGGTGTCAGGATTCTGGCAAATGTCAGGGGTGCACCACCAATGAGGCCAGGTGAGGCGGTCGCCTCAGGCAGCACCAGGTAGGCAAGAGGGGGCAGCGTAAGGGACATGGACAATGAGCGCTTTCATTGTGGAAAAGGGGTTAGGTTAACGAATTGGCATGGGGGGGGCGCTGTTTTAGTTTCACCTAAGGCAGCAAAAAGGCTAGGAGCCCCCTTGATAACTGTTTAAGTTTTTTTTTTTTTCTCTTTATGTGATTACTATATGTGACCTCCTTCTGTGGTCGAGGGGCGCTTTCAGGACTCCATTCTCAGGGTAGGTGTCGGTCCCAGTGGTGGGTCCCGCACCTATCAGACAATGGAGGCATGTCCTAGCAATATTTCCCCTTTGTCTGAGATTGAGAAACCCCCTTTAAGGATCTGTTGCTTCATACTGGAGAAAATGTACTTTTTTATCCGTATGCAAATGAGCTGTTAAGTGCACTGAGGGCGGGTCCAAGACACTGTGCGCACACTTGCTCTGCTCACATCAGGGGTCTCGTTCTGGAAATAGGTGCAGGTCCCAGAGGATGTAGGACAACCATGTTTGATATATAGGTCATATCTCATAAAACAATTACCTAACTCTCACAAAGTGTTAATGACTTAACTAGTTCAAGACCGGGCCATATAACTCCTTCCTGACCAGGTGCATCTTCCTTTTTTTTAGTACGTGCATCCTTGAAGGCGATAACTTTTTTCCGTTCGGTTATGTAAATAATTTAAGCTAAAAAAAAAGAAAAAAAGAGAAAAGTCTGTTTTTCACATTTTTAGCACAAAGTACAACTAAAAACATTCTTAAATTATGTCCCCCTTCAATAACAGTCATTTTGATATAGTGGATGTATGTGTTATGTCTGCCAGGGGCGTTCCTAGAAGCTGTGCTGTGGTATGGGGTACAGTTTATTATTATTATTATTATTATTATTATTATTATCATTATTATTATTATATTATTATTTTTTAATTTTTTTTTCCTTTTATTTGTATGATTTTTTTTTCCTTTATTTTTATAAAAATGTTTCTCTTTTATCATACAGCGCTGGAGAAGGCAGGAGCAGTAAAAACAATTCCCAAGCTTCTCTATATGCTGACCGCTCGCGTGTCTAAAATCTATGGGTGATCAGCAAGCGGTTAAATTTATTAAAGGTATTAAACTTTCTAAAGGACTTGTTTGGTTTAGCAAAATCATTTTCAAAACTATTTGGGAATTCTAAGTTAAAAAAAGAAAGTCACGCTCTGCCTCACTCAGTTTACCTGATTTCTATGTCGGAAAAAAAGCAGAACAGATGCTTAGTAAAGACAGCGCTAATTCTGAAACTGTATTTACATCAGACAAGTGGCATAAATTCACAGATGAATCTTCTCCACGCAGATCTAAATCTCCTGTATAGTGGACTATAAAAACGGCTGCCTGCAGCCACCACTAGGGGGAGCTCAGTGCCTTGAAATTTATGCAGTTGCCATTGAACTCAATGGAAGCTGTAAAATCTCTATGCACTGAGCTCCCTCTAGTGGCGCCTGGAGGTTTCAATTTGGGAAACAGTAGACATTCAATGCCAGGCTCAATAGCCTTTGGCTTCATGATGAGTACACCACCGGTTTTCGATTTTGGGCAGTGTGTTTTTGTGATCGGCTGTAATCTCTTGGTGAAGCCGGCAGACTGCAGCACCCCTACAGGAGAAATCAGGAATTACACAGTGCTGGTTAATCCAGAGCCCGAGACTTTGCTTGTAGCTGCTCTCCTTTATGGATAATAGATAAGGACTCGGAACGCAGGACCTTCCTCTATCCCCTCGAATTTCTTCAAAATGTATGAACACTGTATGAACACATTTTGCTGCTGCATTTTTTTATTTTTATGACTTTTTTTTAGTCGGGGAAATAAAATTCTCAGGGACCCGGTATCACAGGCCGCTCTGTATAGTGGGGGGTACTCCGCAAATAGCTGCCCACATTTTATCTTCTTGGACTCCAATGAGTACTACGTGAGGTATTGGGATAATGGGGTTGTCAGGGTGATTTCCAGGTTTGGATTGTTGTCGGCTTTTGCACTCATTCTACATTTCTGTGTTTACGCCTTGTTCACAGCAGAACAGATTTGTTTTAGAGTCTAAACCTCCGGCCTTTGTTGTCTGTCAACATTACCTGCTGTGTTTTGGTCTTACCTGACGGGAACGTTTTAAACTCGCATCTTCACCGTGTTTGTGCATTCCACAAAGGGGGGCAGTCCAGAAAAAACAGAGATTATATTTTATTACCATCCGTCAAATTATGTAGAAATATTACAGCGATCGTTCTTCATGTTCAATGCAACTAGACAGGGTGCAGAGGAGGCAGTGACTGTAATATATCCTGTTCTGATTATAGGGTATCCTGCTCTGACTATAGGTTATCCTGCACTGACTGTATGGTATCCTTCTCTGACTGTAGGGTATCCTTCTCTGACTGTAGGGTATCCTTCTCTGACTGTAGGGTATCCTGCTCTGACTGTAGAGTATCCTGCTCTGACTGTAGGGTATCCTGCACTGACTATATGGTATTCCTGCACTAGCTATAGAGTATTCTGCTCTGACTATAGGGTATCCCGCTCTGACTATAGAGTATTCTGCACTGACTGTAGGGTATCCTGCTCTGACTATAGGGTATCCTGCTCTGACTGTAGGGTATCCTGCTCTGACTATAGGTTATCCTGCACTGACTGTATGGTATCCTTCTCTGACTGTAGGGTATCCTTCTCTGACTGTAGGGTATCCTGCACTGACTATATGGTATTCCTGCACTAGCTATAGAGTATTCTGCTCTGACTATAGGGTATCCTGCTCTGACTGTAGGGTATCCTGCTCTGACTGTAGGGTATTCTGCTCTGACTATAGGGTATTCTACTCTGACTATAGGGTATTCTGCTCTGACTATAGGGTATCCCGCTCTGACTATAGAGTATTCTGCACTGACTGTAGGGTATCCTGCTCTGACTATAGGGTATCCTGCTCTGACTGTAGGGTATTCTGCTCTGACTATAGGGTATTCTGCTCTGACTATAGGGTATCCCGCTCTGACTATAGAGTATTCTGCACTGACTGTAGGGTATCCTGCTCTGACTATAGGGTATCCTGCTCTGACTGTAGGGTATCCTGCACTGACTATATGGTATTCCTGCACTGGCTATAGGTTATCCTGCTCTGACTATAGGGTATCCTGCTCTGACTGTAGGGTATTCTGCTCTGACTATAGGGTATCCTGCTCTGACTGTAGGGTATTCTGCTCTGACTATAGAGTATTCTGCTCTGACTATAGGATATCCTGCTCTGACTGTAGGGTATCCTACTCTGACTATAGGGTATCCCGCTCTGACTGTAGGGTATCCTGCTCTGACTGTAGGGTATCCTGCTCTGACTGTAGGGTATCCTGCTCTGACTATAGGGTATCCCGCTCTGACTATAGAGTATCCTGCACTGACTGTAGAGTATCCTGCTCTGACTTTAATATATCCTGCTCTGTAGGGTATCCTGCTCTGACTGTAGGATATCCTGCTCTGACTGTAGGATATCCTGCTCTGACTATATGGTATTCCTGCACTGGCTATAGGTTATCCTTTGCTGACTAAGGGTATGCTGCATTATCTATAGGGTATCCTAAACTGAATATAGGGTATCCTGCTCTGACTACAGGGTTTCCTGCACAGATAATTGACTGCTAGTTGGCGCTGCATACATCCTAACTGCGCAGATATATTGTGCCATATGGGTAAAGCACAGAAGCTTTGTGTTCAGTCCGTGCACTCTGACTCCCCAAGTCCAGCACAAAACTCTGGGCATTATCAATAATCAGGCTCCCATCAGGGAATCACTGCAGTTAGGGCATTGTGATCTTGCTGACGGATCCAGTTAGGAAAGTGGGGCCTCAAAATTAAAGGGGTTGTCTCACTTCAGCAAATGGTCTTTATCATGTAGAGGAAGATAATACAAGGCACTAACTAATGTATTGTAATTGCCCATCACATTATACACTGCATGTTTCCATGGTTACGACCACCCTGCAATCCAGCAGCAGTGGTTGTGCTTGCACACTATAGGAGAGAGCGACGGACTATGTGCTCTCCCACAGTCTCTGCCACCAGAGAGACCATCGCTTTTTCTTATAGTGTGCAAGCACGACCACCGATGCTGTATTACAGGGTGGTCGAAACCATGGAAACGAGCAGTGTATAATGTAATGGAAAATGAATCCAGCCAGCAAAGGAATTAATATGGACAATCACAATAGATTAGTAAGTGCCTTGTATTAACTTTCTCTACATGATAGAGACCATTTGCTGAAGTGAGACAACCCTTTAAGAAGAGGCCTCTTTTTCTTATCACAATAGACTGGGTATGCCCCAAACTTGCCCGGGAACACTCACTTCTGGGCAGAGTTTAGGTAACTCCTGTTCCTATTTTCAGGCCCGGACAAGCTGAATTTGACAAGATTTTTTTAAAATTTTGGGATAATTCCAACAAATTTGGGACTGTTGGCAACTGTGCAATAAAAGTATAAGCGGGTTCCATACAGAAATATAAAAGAAAACATAAAAAGCAGCAGAATGCCTCACTTATCTGATTTGTGTCTGTTCAAAAGCTACTTGCTGATTGGTTCCTATGCTATACTGAAGCTTTTGTGGAACTTGAACGTAGAGCAGACCGACCCCATTCAAGTCAATGGGACTGAGTTGTAGTACTAGGAGCAGCCGACTCGTCACATATGTATCCTGTTTTAACACCTTTCCCAAACTCCACTGTACATTTACGGAGAATTCGGGTCTTTAAAGATGGCGCCCGCAGAGCGTAGTGGGGCCCTAGCTGCCGGGTTTTTGCTGTTTTAAACAGCAGATAGCCCGGGACTAATGTCTATGATTGCAGTCTATTAACTTATTGCAGTCTATGGGACAAGAAAGTTCAAGTCCCCTAAGGGGGCTTAAAGGGGTTGTCCGAGTTATGAAAAAAATGTATAGTACTGTAAATCTGATGGGCAGCAATAAATAACTAAGTTAAGCAAGTTTTAGGCAAAAAAAAATCTATATTTCCTCATTTCCCTGGTTCTCTTCTGGTCTTTGTTTACCTGCAATAATAACAATCTCTGCCCCTCCCCCTTCCTGCTATGCAAAGGGAGTGAATACAAGAGCTGGCCTGAGTGACATGTCTGCCCGCTGGAATACTCAGCAGCATGTTGTATGTGTAGGACTACAAGTCCCAGCTGTGCAATGACACTGCTGATACACACAGGGTCTTCCCCCTACCTGTTCTTGTACAATACAATACTTTGCATCTCCTCCAGATCAGCTCCAGTATCAGCTCTGTGTCTGTAGGGTGAGGAGAGCAGATCCTGTGTCTCTTTACATCTGCAGCTGCTGTTGTAAAGCCTTCAGTGTGTTCTGGCTGAAGGGGTTAAAGGGGTATTCTCATCTTAGACAATGGGGGCATATCGCTAGGATATGCCCCCATTGTCTTATAGGTGCGGGTCCCACCGCTGGGACCCGCACCTATAGCCAGAACGGAGCGGGGAGCGCTGCGCCTGGAGGACCCCAGGTTTCCGGGGGTCCGGCCACCACCAGGCGCAGCTCCCCGCGCCGCTCATAGAAATGAATGGGAGCCGGGCAGTGCATGGCTCGGCTATTTTCGGCGGCCCCATAGAAATGAATGGAGGGCGGCTGCACATGCGCAGTGCGCCCTCATTCACTTCGGGGGCTCCGTTCTCGATATAGGTGCGGGTCCCAGCGGTGGGACCCGCACCTATAAGACAATGGGGGCATATCCTAGCGATATGCCCCCATTGTCTAAAATGAGAATAACCCTTTAATGTTTTATCTGAAAGAATCCAGGGAGAGAGCAGAGAGCAGGAGCCGGCAAAGCAGGGGGGCGTGGCCAGCACAGTGACGTTTCGTATACAGGCTCTAATCTGCTGGTGCACGAATGCAAGATTAGCAGAGAGGCAAGCTGACATCACAGGTCATGTGACCCTCATTGAAACCTGAGAAACCAGCAGCTTTAAAAGCAGAAAGTGTATGGAAAAGCTGTTGTATTTGACTAGTTAGAAACATACAAAGGACAAAAACATAACTCTGACAACCCATTTAACATAAATGTAAAAATAAGTAAAAAAAAAAGTTTTTAACAATATAAAAATTCAGATAAAGGTCATTGGCATTGCCAAGACCCCAAACTCCTGAATTATTAAAATATAAACGCTTTTATCCCATAACGCTGCAAGGGAAAATGAAAATGAAAATGGCCAATTCTAAGTTCTTTTGTCATTTCACCTCCTAAAAAAAAATGTAATAAAAAGTGATCAAAAAGACACACATAAAAACTGCAGATCATCCCGCTTAAAAAATGAGCCCTCACACAGCTCCGTAGACGCAAATATAAAAAGTTATGTAGGTCAGAATATGGCGATGCGGGGAAAAAATACATTTCAGCATTAAAACAAAAGAAAAACTATACAAATGTGGTATCGCTGTAATTGTACTCACTCAGAGAATAAAATTAACAGGTCAGTTTTACCGGATAAGGAAAGGGCGTGAAAATGAAACTCATAAAGTTATGCTTGAATTGCATTTTGTTTCCAATTCCACCCTATTTGGGATTTTTTCCATCTTTCCACTACATGATATGTAATAGTAAATGGTGCTATTACAAAGTACAACTGGTCCCACAAAAAAACAAGCCCTTATAAGGCTATGTGAGCAGAAAAATAAAAAAGTTATGGCTCCGGGAAGTCAGGGAGTAAAAAACGACAATGCAAAAATTTAAATCCCAAGGTTTTGAAGGGGTTAAAGCAGATCTGTCAGCTTCCATGAGATGACAATTCTGGAGCATTTTTTCTGAGGACTCTGGTTTGTGTTATTCCTCCTAGAAATATATAAGTAAATTGCTATCTGGAGGTGAATCCTTCCAAAATCCAGTCAGTACTGACAGTGTCAGGCTGTGTAGGGCCATACCTCTTTGATAAAAGGAAATAATAGCACCTATTTGTCACTTTAGTAATACATTTCTAAGAGGAATAACAGAGGGATGTCACAATGCAGGGTTCTAAGAAAAGATGCTCCAGAATTATTATATTATGTGGACTAGAAGTATGTACTACAACAGACATGTCAGGAGAGCGGTCAGGTCCTCATTAGGGTGCTGTAATATCTAGTTTTTTTTATGGAGAGTTGTTTCAGCTTCTGAAAAACACCAAGAAATTCTTCATTTTTGTTTCTCAACAAGGAATTGCTTTTCAGTCACAGAGTGAGTTCACATCATCGTTTTTTCCCTTTCTTCAGATCCATTATGGAATGGAAAAATAAGCGGTGATGTGAACTCAGCCTAACTTTTTTAAAGAATTTTTTTTAAATTCAGAAGTGTATGAGAAGTCTATGAGAGTCTATACAGAAGTCTATGAGAAAATGCCTGAAAAAAATGGCATGCCCAGAGCATGCGGTGATTTGAAAATACCGCCAGGTGACAAAAAGTTACCAGGAAACTGTTTTGTGATGTCTTATTGTCCAGGATGTAAGATAAAAAATGTAGCATTTTTGGAAATATAACAGTGTGAAACAGGCCATAGGGGTTAGGTCAAGAATTTGGCATGGAGGGGGGAAGGTGTTTCAATTTTTGCCTCAGGCAGCACAAATACTATGTGCTTCCCTGCCCCTGGCCACAAAGCACTGAGGGAAGGGGGGCCCAAGCTGAACTCTTGCACCAGGGCCCATGACCCTTTAGCTCCTCCCCAGGTCGGACCCCCACCAATCAGATACTGATGACCTATCCACATGATAGGTCATCAGTAAAAAATACTTGGAAACCCCCTTTTAAATCAATCTGTGAAAAATGCGGCTACCACATGTCCATGAAAAACGTAAATAGGAACAAGGCCTTAGTGAAGTTTTTTTGTATCTGCATTTTTTTCAGTTTTTTTTTTTACAAAAAGTTGGAAAAGAGAGACATCCACCCTTGCGAAAAGGCTTAAATTATTTGGTCATACCTCCAACCGTCCCGGATCCAACGGGACAGTCCCGGATTGCAGTGGCTGTCCCGGTACGGGGGAGGTATGTCCCGCTTTCTGGCAGCTGTCCCTGCGTCAGTAGGATGCAGAGACAGTTTCCATAGTGAAACAGAGAGCCAACATCAGCTCTTTGCCTCATCAACCCTCCCCCTAACGGCTCTCCATACCTCTGGGCGGGGGGCGGGGCCGGCCAGCAGTCAGCCTAGGCTTCACCCCCCCACAGCCAGAGCAGCTGATGTCCTGGTGCTGCTAGGAAGAAGGTAAGTATATGGTGTTTTTTTTTTTTTTACTTTCTGTGAGGGGCACAATGTGGGCATATTACTGGGGGATACCGCTGGGCATATTACTGGGGGCACATAGCTGGGTATATTTCTGGGGGCACAGCTGGTCAAATTACTGGGGGCACATAACTGGGCATATTACTGGGGGACACAGCTGGGCATATTACTGGGGGCACAGCTAGGCATATTACCGGGAGGCAGAATGTGGGCATATTACTGGGGGACACAGCTGGGAATATTTTTGGGGGTGCAGCTAGGCATATTTCTGGAGGCACAGCTGGGCATATTACTGGGAGACACAGCCTTCGGCACGCCAGCTGCTGTTAAACTACAACTCCCAGCATGCAAACATGCTCGGCTCCTCTTCTAAGTCCCATAAAAGTGAATGAAGCATTCTGGGAGTTGTAGTCTCTGAACAGGGATCTGATCGCAGGCCTCCATTACACGGGGTGGGGCTCCTCATCCTCGCACACAGATGTATTGAGTAATATTTACCCAGAGGAAATTGCCATTTTGTTGCCATTACAGTTAATGAGGTAATACGGCAATGACAGGTAACGAACCTGGCGGGATTACAACCTAATCTCTATTGTAGTACCATCTGCATATGCCTCATCTGTCCCACTCCCCTGACATGTCTGCTCTACTGAGTGCTTATATCCTCTTGAAATAACTATCTTTACTTTGTACAGTTCCTCTAATACTCCTCCTGGAAATGTATGAGTAAACTGATAACTACTTGTAGGTGTTATCACTCTGCTGGTCAGATGCACCCTATAGACAAGAGGAATGATAATGCCCAGTTCCCATTTAGGGCTCATGCATACAACCATTACGCAAATTGCGTTCTGCAGTTTGTGGAACGGAACGTCCTGCCCTCTATAGAACAGTCCTATCTTTGTCCGTAAAACAGACAAGAATAGGACAGGTTTTATTGTATGCGGGGCCCCCGGAATAGGGATGCGGACAGAACATGGCGGAAAAAAATACGTTTGTGTGCATGAGCCCTTAGACATACATTTACAGGAGGAATAACAGAGGAACAGCATAATGCAGAATTCTCTGTTATTCCTATTTCATTGGTTATGCAAGTATCTACCTAAACAGATAGGTCTGAGGTGACAGCTCCTCTGTAGGGGGCATTCACATGACCATACTTTCAGTCCGCATCCGATCCGCATTTTTAACGGATTGGATGGGAACCCATTCAGTTCAATGGGGTCACAAAAGAGTCCGTGTCCGTATGTCCATTCTGCAGCCCCGCAAAGAAAAAAAAATATAGGCATTTGTTACATAGCGAAAGGGGAAAATGCGGGATGCTCATGACTGGTCTCAGCGTTTTAGAAAACGGATACGGTTGTGTGAATGACCCCCTAAGGGTACGTCCACATGGGACAGATGAGCTGTGGATTTGCCGTAGCCGCAAAGTGGATGACTTGTTAAAAACTCTGGATTTTGAATCTGCAGCATGTCAATTGATGCTACGGATTTCCACCGCGAATTTCACCCTTTGCGATCCATAGGGCGTAAAAAAAAAATCAATTTCCAAATCGCAACAAATTCGACCTCTGGGGTCGTACCCTAAGGTCCCTTTCACCCTAGCGAGTCTTCCGTCTGGATGTAATGCGTGTAGTGAACAGGCGATGTCCAGACTGAACCCTGGCCCCTTCATTTCGACGGCTCCGTGTTTTTCACGCATCCTCTATGTGTTCAGGAAAAATCGCAGCATCTTCTATATTTTGCGCTTTCCAAACGAAAAACGGAAAGAATCTGGATGCAATGTGTTTTTCACTGATGGTTGCTAAGAGATATAGATTGTTATTTTTCTTTTTTTTTTCATGTGCGCGAAAAATGCACAGTCCGAAAGGAAAAAACGCGCGCACTGAACGCAATCTTGCTGCAAAACCATCAGTTTTTTTCCCCTGAACAGATCCTGACGCAATCCATATCGCTTGTGTGTAAAGTGGATTTCCAGGCTTCTCCAAAAAAAAACTTTATTAGGGCTCATGCACACAACCGTTGTTGTTTTTTGCGGTCCGCAAATTGCGTATTCACAAACTACAGATATCGGCCGTGTGCATTCCGTATTTTGCGGAGCGGAACAGCCATCCCATAAGCCATTGTATGTAGAAAAAAAAGAGGCAAATCCAAAGGAGTAGGTATGTGATTGCAGGATCGGCCCGCACAAAGATGTTTATAGGCTGTAACCATGGAAACACATAGGTATGCACTGGAGCTGTATACACTAAACGGTATTTGAAAACGTCATTTCATTTTAGATGATTCGGAGCAAAAAAAACAAAACCCAAAACATTACAAAGGTTTACACACCATTACCTGGGTTATATAGATCGGTAAGATTTAATAATGGTAAGAAGTGCTGTGTGAACTGCTCCCAAATAAGCAGCGCAGGATACAGTATAGTCAGTGCAAAAACCCTAGGAAGCACAAAAAAAACCCTGTAGTCAGTGCAGAATACCCTGTAGTCAGTGCAGAATACCCTGTAGTCAGTGCAGAATACTCTGTAGTCAGTGCAGAATACTCTGTAGTCAGTGCAGAATACTCTGTAGTCAGTGCAGAATACCCTGTAGTCAGAGCAGAATACCCTGTAGTCAGTGCAGAATACTCTGTAGTCAGTGCAGAATACCCTGTAGTCAGTGCAGAATACCCTGTAGTCAGTGCAGAATACCCTGTAGTCAGTGCAGAATACCCTGTAGTCAATGCAGAATACTCTGTAGTCAGGGCAGAATACCCTGTAGTCAGTGCAGAATACTCTGTAGTCAGTGCAGAATACTCTGTAGTCAGTGCAGAATACCCTGTAGTCAGTGCAGAATACCCTGTAGTCAGTGCAGAATACTCTGTAGTTAGTGCAGAATACTCTGTAGTCAGTGCAGAATACCCTGTAGTCAGTGCAGAATACTCTGTAGTCAGTGCAGAATACTCTGTAGTCAGCGCAGAATACCCTGTAGTCAGTGCAGAATACTCTGTAGTCAGCGCAGAATACCCTGTAGTCAGTGCAGAATACCCTGTAGTCAGTGCAGAATACCCTGTAGTCAGTGCAGAATACCCTGTAGTCAGTGCAGAATACCCTGTAGTCAATGCAGAATACTCTGTAGTCAGGGCAGAATACCCTGTAGTCAGTGCAGAATACTCTGTAGTCAGTGCAGAATACTCTGTAGTCAGTGCAGAATACCTGTAGTCAGTGCAGAATACCTGTAGTCAGTGCAGAATACTCTGTAGTTAGTGCAGAATACTCTGTAGTCAGTGCAGAATACCCTGTAGTCAGTGCAGAATACCCTGTAGTCAGTGCAGAATACCCTGTAGTCAGTGCAGAATACCCTGTAGTCAGCGCAGAATACTCTGTAGTCAGCGCAGAATACTCTGTAGTCAGTGCATAATACCCTGTAGTCAGTGCAGATTACTCTGTAGTCAGTGCAGAATACTCTGTAGTCAGCGCAGAATACTCTGTAGTCAGTGCAGAATACTCTGTAGTCAGTGCAAAATACCCTGTAGTCAGTGCAGAATACCCTGTAGTCAATGCAGAATACTCTGTAGTCAGTGCAGAATACCCTGTAGTCAATGCAGAATACTCTGTAGTCAGCGCAGAATACTCTGTAGTCAATGCAGAATACTCTGTAGTCAGTGCAGAATACCCTGTAGTCAGAGCAGAATACTCTGTAGTCAGTGCAGAATACCCTGTAATCAGTGCAGAATACAGTATAACAGTACAGTAGTAAAAAACTATAGTCGGTGCAGGATACCCTACTTCCAGTGTAAGATATCCTTTAGTCAGAGCAGGCTATCCTATAGTCAGAGCTGGATATCCTACAGCCAGTGCAGGGCACCCTGTAATCAGGGCAGAATAACCTATACTCACTGCAGGATACCCTATAGAAAGTACAGAATACCCAATAGTGAGTACAAAAGACCTTATAGTATGTTTAGGATACCCTATAGTCACTGCACAATACCCTATAGCCAGTGCAAAAAAACAAAAAAAACTATAGTCTGTGCAGAATACCCTATAGTCAAAGCAGGAGGCCCTACAGCCAGTGCAGTATACCCTATAGTCTGGGCTAAATACCTTATAGTCACTGTAGGATACCCTACAGTAAGAGCAGAATACCGTATAATCAATGCTAAATACATTATATTCAGTACAAAAAAAAACAAACAAACCTATAGTTTCTGAATGATACCCTATAGCCAATCCAGGATAACTAATTCAGGATACCCGACAGTAAGAGTAGAATACCCTATAGCAAATGGTGAGTACCCCATAGTCATTGTAGGATGCTTTATAGTCTGTGCAGAATACCGTATAGGAGATTGACCCTATGAACCAGCGTCTTGCTTTATGAACGGGTGATATGTGGCACCTTAGGGCAGGTTATGGGGAACAAGCTTTTGTAGGAAAATCTCACCATAGAAGGGTAAAACTTCTGCATTTATAAATATAAAGGTTCTGTTGTTTCTTCCTCTTCCCTGTAAGTAGAACAGTCGTTTTTTTCACATTGTGTATTTTTGGTATAGTTTTTACAGAAGTGGATCCTAAAGGGAGGAAAAGAAAGTTGGTGGATTATTATGATAGTATTATAGTATAATAGTAGTTATATACTTGTACATAGGAGCAGTATTATAGTAGTTATATTCTTGTACATAGGAGCAGTATTATAGTAGTTATATTCTTGTACATAGGAGCAGTATTATAGTAGTTATATTCTTGTACATAGGAGGCAGTATTATAGTAGTTATATTCTTGTACATAGGAGCAGTATTATAGTAGTTATATTCTTGTACATAGGAGCAGTATTATAGTAGTTATATTCTTGTACATAGGAGCAGTATTATAGTAGTTATATTCTTGTACATAGGAGCAGTATTATAGTAGTTATATTCTTGTACATAGGAGCAGTATTATAGTAGTTATATTCTTGTACATAGGAGCAGTATTATATAGTAGTTATATTCTTGTACATAGGAGCAGTATTATAGTAGTTATATTCTCTTGTACATAGGAGCATAGGAGTATTATAGTAGTTATATTCTTGTACATAGGAGCAGTATTATAGTAGTTATATTCTTGTACATAGGAGCAGTATTATAGTAGTTATATTCTTGTACATAGGAGCAGTATTATAGTAGTTATATTCTTGTACATAGGAGCTGTATTATTAGTAGTTATATTCTTGTACATAGGAGCAGTATTATAGTAGTTATATTCTTGTACATAGGAGCAGTATTATAGTAGTTATATTCTTGTACATAGGAGCAGTATTATAGTAGTTATATTCTTGTACATAGGAGCAGTATTATAGTAGTTATATTCTTGTACATAGGAGCAGTATTATAGTAGTTAATATTCTTGTACATAGGAAGCAGTATTATAGTAGTTATATTCTTGTACATAGGAGCAGTATTATAGTATTATATTCTTGTACATAGGAGCAGTATTATAGTTATTTATATCTTGTACATAGGAGCAGTATCTATAGTAGTTATATTCTTGTACATAGGAGCAGTATTATAGTAGTTATATTCTTGTACATAGGAGCAGTATTATAGTAGTTATATTCTTGTACATAGGAGCAGTATTATAGTAGTTTATATTTCTTGTACATAGGAGCAGTATTATAGTAGTTATATTCTTGTAACATAGGACAGTTATAGTAGTTTATTGTAATAGGAAGTATTATAGTAGTTATACTTGTACATAGGAGCAGTATTATAGTAGTTATATTCTTGTACATAGGAGCAGTATTATAGTAGTTATATTCTTGTACATAGGAGCAGTATTATAGTAGTTATATTCTTGTACATAGGAGCAGTATTATAGTAGTTATATATCTTGTACATAGAGCAGTATTATAGTAGTTATATTCTTGTACATAGGAGCATATTATAGTAGTTTATTCTTGTACATAGGAGCAGTATTATAGTAGTTATATTCTTGTACATAGGAGAGCAGTATATAGTATATAGTATTATATACTTGTACATAGGAGCAGTATTATAGTAGTTATATTCTTGTACATAGGAGCAGTATTATATAGTAGTTTAGTATTATATTCTTGTACATAGGAGCAGTATTATAGTAGTTATATTCTTGTACATAGGAGCTAGCAGTATTATAGTAGTTATATTCTTGTACATAGGAGCAGTATTATAGTAGTTATATTCTTGTACATAGGAGCAGTATTATAGTAGTTATATTCTTGTACATAGGAGCAGTATTTATAGTAGTTATATTCTTGTAGTATATTCTTGTACATAGGAGCAGTATTATAGTAGTTATATTCTTGTACATAGGAGCCAGTATTATAGTAGTTATATTCTTGTACATAGGAGCAGTATTATAGTAGTTATATTCTTGTACATAGGAGCATTATTAGTAGTTATATTCTTGTACATAGGAGCAGTATTATAGTAGTTATATTATTGTACATACATAGGAGCAGTATTATAGTAGTTATATTCTTGTACATAGGAGGCAGTATTATAGTAGTTATATTCTTGTACATAGGAGCAGTATTATAGTAGTTATATTAATTCTTGTACATAGGAGGCAGTATTATAGTAGTTATATTCTTGTACATAGGAGCAGTATTATAGTAGTTATATTCTTGTACATAGGAGCAGTATTATAGTAGTTATATTCTTGTAAATAGGAGCAGTATTATAGTAGTTATATTATTGTATATAGGAGCAGTATTATAGTAGTTATATTCTTGTACATAGGAGCAGTATTATAGTGGTAATAGTCTTGTACATAGGAGCAGTATTATAGTAGTTATATACTTGTACATAGGAGCAGTATTATAGTAGTTATATTCTTGTACATAGGAGCCGTATTATAGTAGTTATATTCTTGTACATAGGAGCAGTATTATAGTAGTTAGATTCTTGTACATAGGAGGCAGTATTATAGTAGTTATATTCTTATACATAGGAGCAGTATTATAGTAGTTATATTCTTGTACATAGGAGCAGTATTATAGTAGTTATATTCTTGTACATAGGAGCAGTATTATAGTAGTTATATTCTTGTACATAGGTGCAGTATTATAGTAGTTATATTCTTTTACATAGGAGGCAGTATTGTAGTAGTTATATTCTTGTACATAGGAGCAGTATTATAGTAGTTATATTCTAGTACATAGGAGCAGTATTATAGTAGTTAAATTCTAGTACATAGGAGGCAGTATTATAGTAGTTATATTCTTGTACACAGAGGAGCAGTATTATAGTAGTTATATTCTAGTACATAGGATGCAGTATTATAGTAGTTATATTATAGTACATAGGAGGCAGTATTATAGTAGTTATATTCTTGTACACAGAGGAGCATCTCAACTATATATATATTATATAAAATTATTTAGGCCTATTATTATAGGTCACATTAGGTGGCTCCTTGGCCTGCCAGTCTCTTCTTTCCAGGAATTTGCCTTTTTTTTAGTATTAAGAAATCTTACCGTGCCTCTGTTATAAATGTTATATGTCATTATATAGGAAATTCCACACGATAATGTGCTTTAAATCATAAGAGCCAATCCCTGCTGCCTTTGCAATAACTCGTTATCTCTGTTGCTCAGCAGCCATGTTTATGTCATAAATCCCTCAGACTGTTCCTAAGTAAAACAGCAGATGAGCAGTAAGGGTGAAGTCACGTTCTGTGGACATACTTGTCTTCTTAATTAGTGAAGGCTAGAAAGCACTAATTAGGAACATGTTGTCCTAATGACTCAATCCTCACTGGTTAAGTAATATGTTAAATCTTTCATGGAAAGTTGTTGGAAAGCTCAAAGTTTATCACCGGTTTCCTAATATTTAAAGGGACCGTTCACTTAAATTTTTTTACAATTACTTGCTGTTAGAAGAATATGTCCAGAATAAGCAAATCCCTGGGTGTTCTTTTGTTAGAACCTGAAATGATCATCTATGCGTAAAGCCTACATCAAGTGTTCAGTTTTCCCTGCAGTGCCACCACAGGTGAAATGAAGTATTACATGGTGACCATGCCAGGTGCTCCTTAGTGAAAGAGTGCATATTGCAGTTTGCAGCTGCCCTCAGATATGGGCAATTCATGGAAGTCCTGAACATGGAGGGACTATTCTCTATTAAGTCATAATGCCCTCTTTTAAACACCAGGGAGGGTGCTGGTATATTACTATGCTCTGTCCAGGGCTTTGTAGAATATGTAGCTGAAAAATATTATCACATAATATATCGCATTCTGTATGAAGTAATAGTCTTCTTCTAGGATGTTAGGGTCTTTCAACTTAAAATCCCACTGAATACCCCCCCAGCAGAATGCACAGCAGTCGACAAGAAAAGTTCACCTTTATGTGAGCATCTTGACTTTATTGCACGCCATAGATATTGTAGTGGTCATGAACACATTGAAAAAGAAAGACATACTGGAAAAGAAAGTGGACTGGAAACCTCTAGGACAGGGGTAGGCAACCTCCGGCACTCCAGGTGTTGGGGAGAACATACAAACTCCAGGTCGATGTCCTTAATCGGATTCGGACCTAGGACCCCAGCACTACAAGGCACCAGTGCTAACCACTGAGCCACCATGCTGCCACCACGTTAGATGCATTGGAGCAATAAGACATGTTTGCAAAAGTCTACATACCCCAACGATGCCCAACTTGCAGCCCTCCAGCTGTTGCAAAACTACAACTCCCAATATGCCCTGATAGCTGTAGGCTGTAGGCTTCCCCTATAGCTACGCCCCTGCCTGGCACCAAAGCAGGCTAGCAGAATCATAGTCAGTGGAAAGGCAGGGTTTGTTCAATCCGGTATACAGGTCGAAGGTTGGGATGGGCAGCAGAGGGTCAGTATGGTAAACAGGCGGTAGTCAGGACTGGTGGAACAGGTACAATATGGTAAACAGGCAGGAGTCAGGCAGGTCAGACAACAACATGAAGGTCAGATAACAACAACATAGCAGGCTAGGGAATCTAGGCACAGAGGAAAATGCCCTATATACCCTTGAAGGCAGTGGCATACATAGAGAAGTAAAGGCCCCACAGAAAGGATCAAACCAGGCCCCCACACAGGACAGAAGGGTTTCTACCTTAACCCTTTTCAATGACCCTTGGGACATTTTTCCACTGCTTCCTTTGCTAAAAGTTGTTCTTTTAGAGCAGGGGTGGTCAACCCGTGGCTCTTGAGCCGCATGTGGCTCTTTGCCTCTTCAAGTGTGGCTCTAGCAGTGGAGCAGGGAATCAGTCAGGCCGGCTCACTCTCCACCCCATGCTCAGATCTCCTTTCCTGATTGGGCACCATTGCTACTCTGCAGCTCCAGCTCACTCTCCACTACGTCCTGATGCACACAGTCTCAGGACAAAATAAGTGGAGACGCGCACTGTGACCTGACGTATCAGGTCACAGTGGACAGCATGTCAGACCTTGTGCCCTATCAGGAGTCCGGTGCTCCATCAGGAGAGGGAGGAGATTTTTTTTATTTATAGAACTGAGCATGAGAGTCTGCTCTGAGCATTGGGGGCCCTGATCTGAGCATGGTGGGGGGTGAGATCTGAGCATGGTGTGGGGTGAGATCTGAGCATGGTGTGGGGTGAGATCTGAGCATGGTGGGGGTGAGATCTGAGCATGGTGGGGGGGTCAAATCTTAGCATGATGGGGGGTCAAATCTTAGCATAGTGGGGGGTGAGATCTGGGCATGGTGGGGGGGGGTCAAATCTTAGCATGATGGGGGGTCAAATCTTAGCATAGTGGGGGGTGAGATCTGAGCATGGGAGGGGGAGCTCTGAGCACTGAGGGTCTGACACTGGGAGTCTGATTTGTGTTGTCTGATCAGAGCATTGGGGGTCTGATTTGGAGGTCTGATCTGAGGTCTGATGAAAAATATTTTTTTCTTGCTAATGAAAAATAAGAAAAAAATATTTTTTTTATCAGACCTCAGATCAGATGAAAAATATTTTTTTTCTTATTTTTCTCTGTAGGTGCATCTTATAGGGCAAAAAAATATGGTGACTTGTGTGTAAATGTATAGCTTGTGGCTCCTGGTAGTCACACGTTTTTTCTGGCTCTTTTGTGTCTGTAAGGTTGGCCACCCCTGCTTTAGAGGGTAGAGTCCTGACCAAGTTTTCACCCCCAGTAGAAGAGGAGATGATCCCAGCTAAGACTGGGCCCCCTCTTGCCCTGGGCCCCATAGCAGTCGCATCATCTGCCACTATGGTAGTTTTGCCCTTCTTGAAGGGCTAGCCATAGGCTTGGGCAGAGAGGACTGGGGGCAGAAGAGGGAGGCTGCAGCCCTAGCATAAAGTGGATAGACTGAACAGTATAGTGTAGCGGTCGTGCCCACTAGCAAAGGAAAGGGCAGAGAGAAGCCAGTGGGCACGGACTGATAGAATAACAGAGCATGATATTATTCAATCATATATTGCCAGTGTAGCCAGTGAGTTATTCAATAAAATCTATCTGTATAGCGCCACCTGCTGCTTGTTCTTTTGCTTTTTCCTCCATCCACCTCACTGAGGTGGTCGCACCCGCTCAGTTTAAATCTTCAACTGACACCAGCCATAGCTTCTGTGGCAGTTACAGGGAAAGAGCTACAACAGAAAGGGCAGAAATAAATCTAGCAGAGCAATGAATGGAGAGATCTCTGGATCCATGTGAGGTACAGGGCTGGTTCTAGCTTTGTTAGAAATACATTTTCATGTACAATATGATGCCTCATTTTTTACATCAATCACGGCATAACCCTTTTAAGACGTCCGATTAATTTTCCAAAAATGTGTATGTGTTGTATTTTTTAGTCCATTGAATTAAATTTTTTAAAATATTTTTAGAAACCTTATTTTGCATTGTTTATTTGCTTAACACGCTTAGAAAAAGAAATAATTGTAAACTACGACGTTTCGTATTTACACACATAAGTGATCCCTCCAGGAGACATTTCTGTGTTTGCAGAAGCCAAGAGCAACCTCCTGCTCCTGGCACCGGCTTAGTAAACTCATGCCCAGGTGATGACAGAGAGATTACTATGAAACGGAACAGAATATTATTGCAGTTTGCTACTGAGCGGATCACCCCCGTCTCTTTTAGGCTGCCTGTATGTAGTTCGCCATGGCTGCGATACCGATACATCTGTACGGCATTTACGGCAATTAGCTGTAATCCACGTGCAGTTATTGTGGTGTGACTGCACTACCCTTAGGGCACAGTCGGTTCCACCTGGACATAAGTTGCTGTCAGACGAGTCTGGCAATGGCAAACTGTCCTCTCCCCATTTGAAAACACATGCATGCTCGGCTGAACTGAGCGCACAAGTGTATGACAGAGTCAGAAAGTATATCTGTTGCCTGAACGAGCTAAAGTGAAGCTCAGGAAAAACATTCTCTTAAAGGGCATATGACAAAATTGACCGTCTGATTGCTGGGGGGTCCCATTGCTGGGACCTACACCAGTCATTAGACTGGGGGCCCTGTGTGCCCCATTTAAAAGGAGCAGCGGTTGACGATTAAAAGTCCAGTTGACTGATGAAGATAACTAAGGCTATTTCCGTCAGTCCAGACTTTGAATGGAGCAGGAACATGCATGCTCAAGCACCACTCCTCCATTGTGGGAACACCAAAGGTGGGACCCTCCTCCATTGATCAGACACTTATCACCTACCCTGTGGATAGGTGATAAGTGTCGATCTTGGGGGCAACCACTTCAACGTAAAAAGATCATGGATGGGCAGGTGCGGATTGGCCATAGACCCCACAGGTGGTCCGATGCCCAGGGGGCCACCCAAGCCCTCTTGATGGCCACAGGCCAGGTACATAATGATCTGATGCTCAATGGCCACAGGTCCCTCCTCAACTCAACTGTATTACTGTCCACATGATGGTGATACAGTTGAATACTGTGGTTGGGGTGGCCGGATTTTGTGCTGCGCCGTGGTATTTGGTTCTGCTGGGGCAGTATTCTTTGCTGCACTATGGTGTTGCAGGCCCGGCCTACTTCTCTTATCCCTGCTTACTTGTTTTGTCCCATCTTCTGTCAATTTGGACCCGCCTAAAACATGGGGCCACTTTTAGTTTTTTTTCCAGGGGCACTTTAAGTTCCCGATCCGCCCCTGTGGATGAGAACCATTGTTCCTGTGCAAAATCATAGGTGTCCCTAAAACAAGTCAGGCTGCAAAGTAAAGATTCTAGATACCTTTGTATCAGTTTTTTTTTAATGTAATTGCATGTATTTGGTGCTAAAAATGTAATTTTTAAAAAATTGGGTTTAATAACAAATTTTGCTTCTGCAGCTGGCATGTATATATGCTACACAGAAAGTTGCAGAATACCATGCAGTCTGGTTGCCCGACAACTCGATCCGCCGTCCCTTTCTGACCTCTACCAAACGATCATCTAAGTTGAGTTATGAATAAATCAAAGTCAAACTTTGATTTGGTTGGAAAGTTTAGAAGATGGTTCAGGAGAAGGAGAGAGAGGTACTGGAGACTGAGCAGTCAGACAGCCCGTCTGACGGATTTGCCAATGAATGGCATATTGTAGCTACTGTACAGATCAGCAGTACTAAAAGACAGAACAGCACTGGTCTCAGGGGCGGATTGGCCATAGACCCTACAGGGAAATTTCCCAGTGGGCCGATGCCCCAGGGGGCCACCAAAGCCCTCCTCTCTGCCTCTGACCGGGAACATAATGAGCTCTCAACAGTAATTAAAAAGGACCTCTTCCCGCTCCTGACATGCCTGTTTTAATAACTTCATGCATTCCCCGGGTAATAACAATTCTGGAGCATCTATTCTTATGTCTCTATGTTGTGCCATTCCTTTATTATTTCTACTAGAAGTTATGAATGAATTGCCAGCAGTCTGCAGTAAGGGTACAGAGGGGAGGTAACCAGTTGGGGGGGTGTACCTACACAGACTGACTCTATCCAATCAGTGCTGCCATTTTCAGATTGTGTAGGTACACCCCCCCCCCCAACTGGTCACCTCCCCTCTGTACCCTTACTACAGACTGCTAGCAATTCATTCATAACTTCTAGTAGAAATAATAAAGGAATGGCACAACATACAGACATGAAAATAGATGTTCCAGAATTGTTATTATATGGGGAATGCAGGAAGCTATTAACACAGGTATGTCAGGAGAGGGGAGAGGTCCTCTTTCATGCTGTGAGAATTTGGACCTGCCTACAAAATGGGGCCACTTTTATTTTTTTTTGTTTCCAGGGCCACTTGAAAGGGGTTCTCCGGGATTTAAGAAAATGAAAATACCTAAATATTACTTTATTATAAATATATTCTCAAATACCTTTCATTAGTTATAATGGCTCGTTTGGATGGGGAGCAGTTATTAGGGGGAAAAAAATGGAGGCCATCCTATTACTACACACAAAACTTGTACTAATCATACCGCAGAACACACCACACCCTCTTCTCCTCTCTATACTTGTTTCCTCATGAACTCTGTTACTTCAGAGATTCAGCTGAAGATCATATTAAACTGTATTCAGGATCATAATCCCTGACAAGCAGAGCAGAGAGAAGGATGAGGCAGCTCTTTACCTCAGGGATGTGAAGTAACTTCTCCTGCTGTGTGATTAGGACAGGTTTTTTGTGTATTAATAGGACGGCAGCCATTTTATTTCTCCTAATGATTGTTCCCCAGACAAAACGAGCCATTATAACTAATGAAAGGTATTTGGGAATATATTTATAATAAAGTAATATTTACGTATTTTCATTTTCTTAATTCCCGGAGAATCCCTTTAAGTTCCCAGTCTGCCCCTGACTGGTCTCATACATTTTGGTTAGCTGTTTTCATGAGCAGAGCGCTCTGCCCTCAGTAAAGTGATTGACAGGTATGGACTTCTATAAGACACCCTGTCAATCATCGCCTAGTGGACTGTGAGTACAGTTACTTTGAGCTGTGTGGAGTCCATGTCAGGCAGGCTCCCATAAGGCCAGATTAATTCCGTAATTCACATATTATTGCACTTTTCTGGCTGTGACCATCACTATTCTATATGAGTGTACCAATTTATAGAGAAGTGTGCGAGCTGTAATTGTTCCCTCCAGGAAGCTATGTTTGTTTAATAAACTGGAAGAAGATCGCTATCCAGCTGTCAGACAGGGAAGTGTTCTGCATTACTCAGCCCCTGACCTGAACACTTCCTTTTTTCGGTGTATTTACTTTAATTTGCACCCTCCTAGATAATGCTGGCAGTGTCAGTCCAGAATTTGACTGCTGCTGTAAATGTCATGGGGCTACCTCATGAGAAGACACTTAAGTTCAGAACCTTCAGAGATACCTGATTTCATACGCAGTGAATTACCTAATCATCTCCGAAAATCACCACTGAATCACTACCCAACAATGGATATACCGTACCTGGCTCAACTACCTCTTAACAGAAGCGGATGTAGATTTACCATACCACAGAACAAATTTGACTTTGGGTACAGTACGGCCTAAGGATGTTGTCCCGGCCACCTCCCCCCGGTCTTCACCTTTTAATACAGGAATCTGGACTCTACTGCAGGGGACGCACCAGGCCACTACGTCTCAGAGTAATGTCTGTTTACTGCTGACCCACGGGGGTCAAGAGCACTGGTCAGGGCATTGAGGGATCAGGGATAACTGTAGTCAGGGACAGGGCGTGGTCAGACACAGTTTTGTACAGTTTATACAATCCGGTAACAGGTCAAAGGTCAGGGCGGGCAATACTGATTAAAATCCAGGAATCAGGCAGAAGTCAGGACAGGCAGCAGAGGGTCAAATCCAGTAGTCAGGCAGGAGTCAAACCTGAGTAGTTAGTATAACAGTGTCCCTTTGTAGGGTCTATAAAGTTAGGAAACCTATTGTTCAGGCATCTTCCCACAGGGAAAGTTGCCTTAAAGGGTTATTCCAGGAGTTTCCTACTGATGACCTATAAGGATAGGTCACCTCAAGTTAGATCATCAGTATCTGATCGGTGGGGGTTTAACACCCGGGACCCCCGCCGATCAGCTGTTTGAGAAGGCACTGGCGCTCACGAGGTCTTCTGTCAACTTTTCCTAGGACAGTGATGTCACGTTCATCGGGCACGTGGCCTAGGAGCGGCTCAGCCCCATTCAAGTGAATGGGGCTAAGCGCGATACCAAGCACAACCACTATACAATGTACGGCGCTGTGCTTGGTGAGCGGGGGAGAAGGTAGCGGCGCTCACGGAGTGCTGGTACCTTTTCAAACAGCTGATTGGCGGGGGTCCGGGGGTCCTGAGGATAGGTCATCACATCAGTAGTTAAATCCCGGAAAACCCCTTTAAATGTGCATGGCCAGTCCTTCCAACAGTGGTGAATAGAGGGTGGCCGTGCTTGCCTGGTGTGCTCTCTTTCACTTCAGGTGACCCGTTCTGGAGATAGGAGTGGGTTCCAGAGGTGGGACCTGCACATATCTGACATTAATGGTATATCCTAGTGATATGTCATCAATGTCTGAGATGGGAATACCTCTTTAATCCAAACCTCAGCCTGTGTGGAGTGGATGGAGCTATAGAGCACCACTACTCTGCTGACCATGCCCCCTGGGGCCCCTGCTTCATACAAATAAATGGTCTCCCTGCTACAAAAAAAGACCCAAATTGCTTGAAGTACACATATGGTGAAGTCAGGGCTGGACCTGGTACAAGTCCATGATATTTACGTCTCTATGACTTGTTTGACCTCCTAAGTGCTGATCTGGTAGCCAAATGTTCTTGACCCTCAAGAAATAGTCTTATGTCCAATGTTTGAGTATTGTGGTCTATCATAACATTTGCCCCTAGTTCTTCCAAGGGTCATGAGTTTGAGTCTAGCTGCCATCGTTTCATTTCTTACCATGGTCCCACGGTGACATGAAGGTTCTCATTTTAGAACTTTAGACCTGGAAGTAGATGCCTTCTGTAAACAAATGTCACAGGTGTAAATTATAAATGACATTTGGTAGAAGATAAATGATGGCGTCAACGTGGAAACTCCCTTTAATAAAATGTAGATTTTTAGGAACTAAAAGGAAGTACCATAAATGATTCAGACTGGTGAAAGTTTATTGCCGTCATAAAAGGAACTGTTTGTATATTGGTCATGTACAAGTTCACTAGAAACCTTGAGCAGGAAGGTCATGGATCTGGGGCCCATTACTGATGTCATATCGAAACCTGATTCAGCGATGCAATGATTGCTGGGTTGGGGAGCATTAGGATACATCAGTTTGGATGCATGCTATTTGATCATCAGGGGTGCACCTAGCCTTTCTGCTGTCTGAGGCGAAAATTGATACAGCGACCCCTCCCCCCAATACCAAATTCTCAACCTGACCCCCTTCCCTCCTAACATTACGTAAATCACTACAGAACATACAGGCTAATACAGCGCCCCAGACCTCTTACATCCAGTGACGTCTCCTCTGATATAGACTTCTCTTTCCTCATCTTCTCCTCTCAGACCAGACCGCCATGATGATTTTTCAGCCATTTCTCGTCTTTGCAGTTTGACAAAAAAAAATAAAAAATCTTAGTTTTAGTACTAGTTTTCCATCATCCTCCCCCAATATTGTGCCACTGTGCTCCCCAATACTATAATGCCCCCTAGTAGTAATCATTCTCCTTATAATGTGACAGTAGAAAATGTCCCCTACTGTGTGCCAGTACAAAAAATACCCCCTTTTAATGGCATAATCTGCCATATAAAATACCCCTATATAGTGCCCCCAAATAAATGCCCCCATAGTACTCCTCTCCCCCTTCCCCATAGTACCCGCCATAATGTGTCAGAGTATAAAACGCCCATATACAGAGCCCCCCATATAAAATACTCCTTTTTGTGGCCTCAGTAGATGCCCCCAGTGCCCCCAATAATGTGCCAATTAGAAGTGCCCCCAATAATATGCCAATAAGTGCTCCCTTAGATGCCCCCATAGTGCCTCCCAATAATATGCTAGTAAGTGCCCCCCTTAGATTCCCCCCATGTGCCAGTAAGTGCCCCCTTAGATGCCCCCATAGTGCCTCCCAAATATGCCAGTAAGTGCCTCCCTTAGATGCCCCCCATGTGCCAGTAAGTGCCCCCTTAGATGCCCCCATAGTGCCTCCCAAATATGCCAGTAAGTGCCCCCCTTAGATGCCCCCCATGTGCCAGTAAGTGCCCCCTTAGATGCCCCATAGTGCCTCCCAAATATGCCAGTAAGTGCTCCCTTAGATGACCCCAATATGCCAGTAAGGCCCCATTCACATGACCGTGTGAATGGGGCCGTATCTATTTCGCAATATTGTGGAATAGATGCGGCCCCATTCACCTCTATGGGAGCGGGGTGCCGCCAGACGGAGCCAGCTCCATGCCGTGGCTCCGCTGAAAAATATGAAGCATGTCCGATACTTGTCCGCATGCACGGACAAGTATAAAGCATTTTGAATGGGGCCGCCCGTCGTGTGTTCCGAGTGGTGCGGAACACACGCTGGGCGGCCCCCGTATTAGTGCGGGTCCGCAATAATGCGGACCCGCAATAATACGGTCGTGTGAATGGGGCCTAAGTGCTCCCTTAGATGCCCACATAATGCTCCAATCCAGTATTGTGCCATATAAAAAAAAATAAACACTAATACTTACCTCCATGAGCCTGTCAGTGATGCGATGTAGGCCTCTTCCAGCCTGTGTCCCACGCCGTACAGCTCAGGCGGCGTGATGACGTCATCGCGCCGCCTGCCCGGCCTCTGATAGGCTGCAGGCCTAGTGCCTTCAGCCTATCAGAAGAACAGGGAAGGGAGACGCCTCTCCCTCCCTGTTCCGCCGCAGCAGTCATCGGTATCGCTGTCCTGAGGACGGCGATAAAGATGACTATGGAGATGAGCGCTTCCACAATGGAAGCTCTCATCTCCCTGTTCCACTGCCACCACCGCCGCCCCTCACTAGTAACCAGGACCGCTCCGCCTGAGGTGATTGCCTCACCTCGCCTCATTGGTGGAGCGGCCCTGTTGATGATACAGATATAGCAAACATTAACCTGACATTTAACAGTTAAATACACAGTTGCAGCAAACCGATACTTAATACAGCAAATCCCATCAACAGTCTGCTGTGTATTTTACACTTTAAATGGCAAGTTAACCTTTTCTACATCTGTATGTCTGGTACAACATATAGGTATGAATATACTACAGGCGCTGCTCACTTTGGAGCTGTGACAGGCTATTCTCTCCTAGAAGGGCTCCAAAATACGGCATCCTCTAAAGGTTTATGGGTGCCATACTGTGACTCCATAGAGTTGTAATACATCCATGTGCATGAGCCTAAGGCTTACTGTCAGGGCATGCTGGGAGTTGTAGTTTAAAGCTTGAAGACCAACCCAGCAATATTTCCCTCTTTAAATTACATTGGTCCTGGTTCATGTTGATTAAAGGGGTACCCCATGCCTCTCGGAGCCCTCAAACCCTTTAAAGACCATTTCATTTTTGCATTTTTGATTTTTCCTCCCCATGTTCCAATAGCCATAACGTTTTTTATTTTCCATTCACATAGCCATATGAGGACTTACTGGGAAAAATGCATTTTTTTAATGCCACATTTTCATTTACCATGTCTTGTATTGGAAACTTAGAAAAAAATTCTTTGTGGGGTAAAATTGAAAAAAAAACAAACAAACATGATTCTGCCAAGGTTTTTGAGGTTTTGACATCACAACGTTCACTGTGCACTACAGTAAAATGGCATGACATCCTTATTCTGCAGCTCAATATGATTAGACTGATGCCAAACTTGTATAGTTTTTATCTTGTTTAATTGCTATTTTTTAAAAAATAAAAACCTTTGAAAAAAAATTTAAATTTTCTTTGCATTGCCATAACTTTTTTTTATATTTTGTTCTACAGAGCTGTTATAGGACTTGTTTTTACGTAATGAACTGTAGTTTTTATTGGTACCATTTTTATGCTAAGTACGACATCTTGATCACTGTTATTTAATGTTTTTGAGGAAAAGATTACTAAAAAATGGTATCGCTTGTTTTTCACTTTTTTCTGTCATGCCGTTCACCACAAAGAAAATGTAAAAAAATATTTAAATAGTTCAGACACTTTTGGATACGACAATACCTAATATGGTTTTTTTTTTTATATATATTTTGATACTTAAAATTGAGAAAGGGGAGTGATTTAAGCATTTAATATTTTGGTGTTTTTTTTAAACACCCCCCTTAGGGGGCTAGAACCTGGGATCTTTTGACTCCTTGTCATATTCAGCCTAGTCGAGAACTATTAGGGTGAACAGGATTCTTACACTGTTCCTGCTGAGCTATGTCTCAGGCACAGCACAGCAGGAGGCTTACCATGACAGGCCTGGAAGGCTACAGAAGCATCCAGACTGCCATGGTAACCAATCGGAGCTCCACGGTTTCACTGCAGGGGCTCTGATCAGAAGGCAGAGGGAGAGGGAGCCACATCCCTCTGCCTAACCTCATAGATTTTGCAATCAGCTTTGGACACAGGATCTACGGGGTTAATTGATGGGGTTCGGTGCAATCGCCATTCCTTGTCATTGTGGCCAGGTGCCTGCTGTTTGATAAAGGCAGCACCCGCCGCACATGGAGTAGGCTCACCGCAGCAGCCCGCTGTATACAAATTTGGGTGCATAATTCAGTACATATACGGAATTATGCGTTAAAGGGTTAATACGGATAAGCCATTGTTACGCTGTATTACTATTAAACGAACCTCTTTAGATTTCCTGTGATATTTTCACATAATTGCAGCTCGTTCTCTCTCTATATTTAATCGATAACCTCTGTCATATTAATCGGCTCTTCTCTCCGGATCCCACGTATACTCAGAACATTTATTTATAGGATAATAACCTGAGTGCGCAGCTTTTTTTTTTTTTCCTATGCAAGAAAATAACTTTACTTAAAGCCTATGTTATTCCAGAAGAGCAATCTGTGCAAAAAACCTGTCAGACTATGATCTAATAGCGCTATATTTAGAGAGGACAAAAAAAGCAGGAGATAATTCCGTTCACCATTTAGTAGCCGAAGAACATTGCAATAAGGCGGAAAATTCTAGAAAAAATAAAAACCTGTAGAATAAGTGGGACCAGGAATCTCTACAAGGATAAGTAACTGACTGTCATGATTAATTCCTCCCATTGGCTTAACATTCAGTGAGTACATTCTGTTGGAACCATAAGGCCACATGCGCATGGTGCATATTAGGCGCGGACTCTCGTGCAGAAAGTTCGCAGTGTAGTACAGCACCAGCTAAGCAGATGAGATCTACATGGTGCTGAAATTGATCTGTGGTGCAGATTTTGGAATCTGCAGAATGTCCATGCTATGTGCAGATTTCGCCATTTAGGGTATGTTTTTACACGGTTTTCAGCACGGATTCAGTGCCGAAAACCGCGCCAACGCAGCCTCCCATTGTTTTCAGTTGCAGTTCATGCGGCTAACGATTTTCCCTGTGCCGTTTTCCAGACCGTGCCAAGAATGTCCACTCTTGGCGCACTGACCCAGCGGACACCTCAGAAAGCTGCAATGGATGCGTACTCGCAGTTCAGCTCCATTCTGTGGAGCGAAACCAAGAGCGGGACCGCACAGTTCAAAATGTAAACCCACGGCTGCAGCAGTTTCTACCGTAAGATACGCGGTGGATTGTGACACGTTCAAAAACCGTCATGTCAACGTACCCTTACTATCTAAAGGGTGAGATCACAGGCAAATCTGTGACAAAATCCAGAAGTCACACATGCAGATTTTGTTGTGGAAAGGGGCAAAGTCTGCAGGAACTACACGTACGGGTACACATACACAGCAGTGTGGATTCTGCAGATTTTCTTCAGATTTTCAGATGGATTTCATTGCATTCCAACCCTAAAATCTAAATCGCGGATCTTGTAGCTGATTACGGTGTGGATTTGTCCCAGGACAGTGGCGTACATAGAGAAGTAAGGGCCCCATAGCAAGGATAAGACCAGGCCCAGGACAGAAGGGTTTCTGCCTAAACCCCTTTCAGTGACCCTTGGGCCATTTTTCCACTACCTCATTCGCTGTAAGTTGTACTTTTAGAGGGTAGAGTCCCATAGGAGTGCAGTAGCAATGTGCAGACATTATCTAATGGACGGGTGGCATGTGAGTCCTGGTGGTCAGAGGTACGTTCCACATCCATTGTCTGGTGATCAGTGATACAGTCTTGATCAGGCTTGTGATCCATCTGCACCTACTATGATGGGAGTTCCCATCCCATTGTATTATACTATTACCGTCATAACCCCTATGCTGTTATCAGGGGTGCACTTAGCCTTTCGGCTGCCCCCCCCCTTTTGCCCCTACCTGGTGCTGCCTGAGGCGATCGCCTCACCTGGCCTTATTGGTGGTGCACTCCTGGCTGTTCTAGGAATAGCTGCCTGAGGTGACTTGGAATGAAATCCGATGTGTCCGGGCCCGGGTGCTATGTACCTGCACAGTTTGCATTTATAGCTTAAGATAAACAGGGAAATGCAAACAAGTTGCTTTAACAATACAGATCTATGTCAATAGTGTCCTGCGTTCCGATTTCTAGAGGATGCTGACTGCACCCCGCCTAATCCCGGGTAATATGTGTGCAAGATATGTATGAGAAACCCAGACAGCACCCTCTGTCATTCCAGTCATGCGATATAGTCTCAATTAAACCTACCAGAGAGTATGTCTGGTTTAATAGGGTTGATCCTGTTGGTAGGTGCTCTTTAAAGGGAATTTTGATTTAATACAGAGAGTTCCCTTCATGAATTACCCAGGACAGAGGATAGCTACAATGAGCATTTCTCAATCCGGAGGACCTGGATTGCACAGATAGGGCAGTGATTTCCAAAGGGTACCATGTAATGCTTTATTTCCCCTGTAGAGGCACTGCAGGGAAATTTGTTACCTTTATAGCTGATCACTGATTGCAGCAGACACCCTATGATAAGCCTGTACTTCTAATAAGCTCTTGAAAGGAGATTTCTGGGATGGCTATGGTTTTGAACAGATATGCTCATGTAGTTTCTTACCTCATCCCCTCCTCTTCTCCATGTTTTTTTTTCAATTTGGACTCTCCTGACATGTTTTTACCCCAATGCTTCTGGTCTGTTTCCTTCCTGTCTGCAACACTTCCTGTTCCTGTATCCAACCAAACCCATGATGCACTTCTCCTTCCTCTGCCACACCTCCAGCCTCGCCCCAGCTGGTTTATAGCTCCTCCCATCCAGCTAGTTACCTAGACACTCCCCTATTACTGCCCCGCCCATGGACATGACCTCACAGGAAATAAGAAAGAGCTGCATGGACATGGTCATGTGACCACAGCCCAGAACGGGAGATAGGAGCGATAAAGGTAAAAGAAATACATTACAAAATTACAGCTGCCTTCATAAACGATTATTTTAAAGCATGTTGATGCAAACTGGAAAACCCCTTTAAGATGGCAATACACATAAGGAAGATGTAAAGCAAACAAGATGGAACCCAGTATAAGCAATTGGATGAGTATCTGCTGTCATGGCGGGTATGCACATAGCTACGCTTTTATCCATCATCAATAAGCTGTGCAACTCCAACCCCAAACTTAATGATTAATGTGGTAGAAATTTAGATAATTTTTTTTTTAAGAGTGTTTTAACATTTCTCTCCTTTTTGTTTTCCTGAAGTATTTGGCACCTGCTCTACACTGAAGCTAATGGCGCCGTCCCCAACTATACATGGCATCGTGGGACATCCTCTAACCTTACCCATCCATTATGATGTGAACGCTTCTGCATCCGGGGTTCAGATTATATGGCTGCTTGAAAGACCGTCAGCCCCTCCTGCCTGCCTGCTGACTTCCTTCAATCACACGTTTATACCAGATCTGGAATTTCAGCACAAGTTTACAATGGATCCGCCAAACGCCTCCCTGCTTATAAATTCCCTGCATATCAGTGATGAGGGTAACTACACCGTCAAAGTCAACATACAAGGGGAGACCACCATGTCCGCAACGCAGAAGATTGAAGTCACTGTGCATGGTAAGTAGTCAAGTGCTCGATTGTCTCATTATTATTTTGTATTAGGACATAGAGGCTTAAAGGCGTTATCCAAGACTATAAAATGCCCCCCTTCCCCCCATATGCCGGGCCCCTCACAATGAATATACTTACCTGGCTCTGTGTACCTCCACTACTTCTCCCCGTGCACGGATGAAAACATCCGGTGTTCACTGGTAGGCAGGGACGAGGAAGAGCCTTCCTAGCATCGCGGGTGACGTGAGGGAGGCTCGTTCCCTCCTGCCATTGGCTGCTCCCCCCATCCTCCGACACCGGATGGGAAGAGCAGACACTAGAAACAGGAACAGAGCTCTGATAGATTTATGTTAGATCGTAAGAAATTTTGAACGAAGACTATTTGGAAAGTAGGAAGCTAATAAGCAATAAAAAAACATCAATGTAAGGGTGTCCATAGCCTTCACTTTCAAATACGATGTAGTTTTTAGGTCACATCTACACATCATGTTCACTTCTTTCTTGGTGAACTGACTTGATCTACAGATCTTGAGTTTCATAATGTCTGCATTTCAATTAATGGTATGGGGCTCGGTTGTGGGGGGTGGGGCACCACTGAACTGCTTCTCCTGTTCCTGTTATGGACTGAATGCATTTCAGCTGCCACAAGGGATTGCTCAGTTCAAAGAGTTTACAGCTTCCAATGAAATCAATAGCAACTGTATACATTCCTATTGGATTGTTAAATGTGCTAAATATGTGATGTGCCATAGGGCTTCAGAGTGGTTTACTAGAACAATCCAACTTTCTGGAAAAGACTTCTTAGACAAATTCTGTAATAGCTGATCTCTACAGTATATTGCCCTCTATATTAGTGACTCTGTCCACCGTATGCCCTTTGGTCTGATCGCCACAGACTAGTTTGCCCATTTTTCCTGGGTACTCACACTGATTGTGATCTCTGCTATGGCCTCTAGTATTAGATTGTTTCTTCCTCTGGGATTCATTTTCTATGGAAATCCATTTGTCTTCCTTCAAAGGACCTCTTATAGCAGGTTGTCTCTCTCAGCAAATCAGTTCTTGTGGCAGGCCTTCTCAATCTCCACAAAGCAGCTCTTGTAGCAGACTGTCTCACTTTCCACAAAGCAGCTCTTATAGCAGTATGTCTCAATCTCCAGAAAGCAGCTCTTGTGGCAGACTGTCTCAATCTCCACAAAGCAGCTATTGTAGCAGACTGTATAATTCTCCACAAAGCAGCTCTTGTAGCAGACTCTCTCAATCTCCACCAAGTAGTCATTGTAGCAGACTGTCTCAATCTCCACAAAGCAGCTCTTGTAGCAGACTGTCTCATTCTCCACAAAGCAGCTATTGTAGCAGACTGTATAATTCTCCACAAAGCAGCTCTTGTAGCAGACTGTCTCAATCTCCACAAAACAGCTCTTGTAGCAGACTGTCTCATTCTCCACAAAAACAAAGCAGCTCTTGTAGCAGACTGTCTCATTCTCCACAAAGCAGCTCTTGTAGCAGACTATCTGAGTGTGAACAAACTAGCTCATGTACCAGACTATCTCAATCTCCGCAAAGCAGCTCTTTTAGCAGACTGTCTCAATCTCCACAAAGCAGCTCCTGTAGCAGGATGTCTCAGTTTCCACAAAGCTGGTTTTGTAGTAGACTGTCTCAATCTATACAAAGCAGCTATTGAAGCAGACTCTCAATCTCCACCAAGTAGTCCTTGTAGCAGACTGTCTCAATCTCCACAAAGCAGCTCTTGTAGCAGACTGTCTCAATCTCCACAAAGCAGCTCTTGTAGCAGACTATCTCAATCTCCACAAAGCAGCTCTTGTAGCAGACTGTCTCAATCTCCACAAAGCAGCTCCTGTAGCAGGCTGTCTCAGTTTCCACAAAGCTGGTTTTGTAGTAGACTGTCTCAATCTATACAAAGCAGCTATTGAAGCATATTGTCTCAATCTCCATAAAGCAACTCTTTTAGCAGACTGTCTCAGTTACCACAAAGCAGCTCTTGCAGCAGACTGTCTCTATTTTAGCAAACCAGCAATTGTACCAGATTATTTCAAACACCACAAAGCAGCTCTTTTAGCAGGCTGTCTTAGTCTCAACAAACCAACTCTTGTTGCAGATTGTCTCAATCTTCACAAAGCAGGTCTTGTAGCAGACCGTATCAATCTCAGCAAACCAGCAATTGTAGCATATTGTCCCAGTCTCCACAAAGCAACTCTTTTAACGGGTTGTCTTAGTCTCACAGAGGCCATACTCCTGCACTGTGCACTAAATGCACAAGTGTCCCCAAGAACCGCTTTGACTTGAGGACCTGCACAGCCTTGTCTTTTAACCAGAGGTCCTTCAACAGCTTCTTTTTACATCTGTAGGTTAAAGTTCTTTAAAAATATATATATTTGTTTTCCCACAAAATCTTTCATAAACCGCTTCTGTACCCAGAACAATTGCTATCAGTTACACAGTACAGACTGGAGGAGGGGGATGCAGCTGCAGTTTCTCTATCTTAGTATGTCAGTGATACAGTATGAGGGGGAGGGGATGCTGAGAACAGCACTGATGTCACACCAGGAAGAGGCTACCCTTTGGCACACACGACAAAATAATATAAGTAATTATTATTAACTTCATGCAAAACAGTGAGTATGAAAGCAAAACCAAAGTGACACAACCAAGACGACACAAGGTTCTCATACAAATGAACACAGGACTTGTAGCATACTGCCGGCCAGACATTTTTGTGGTATTTGCTCTAGATTCAATCTTTCAGGTGTAACTATTAGAACAATAGTAGATAAACAGTAGATATAAAAATAGTGTGAATAGACATCTGCTACTCCCGGCTACAGTCCATGAGCAAATACACCACGCTGAATGAAAGCCATCATTTACACAAACTCTATGTGAGCCATGTCCTATGTCAACAAGAATCAGAAACCTAATTAAAAATAATATTTGCAATAACAACATAAAATCAGAAAGCAAAAAGTGTGGCAAAATACCAGATTATGGTAATTTCTGGGGTATTTCATTTTGAAAAGGACCCTCCACAAAAATGTTTTATCACATATTAACAACCTATATGTGAATATTCTGTGTTTCCTTTTTGAACTTTATTAAGAACAGAGCGCCGAAAGTGAAGGTGGGCGCACTGCGCATGCGCAGCCGTCCTCCATTCATTTTCTATGGGACCGGCAAAAATAGCTGAGCACTGGCAAAATGGAAATAAATGGGAGCGGGGGACGCGCATGCACGGTGCGCTTCCATTCGCTTCTATGGGGAGCCGGCTTGGTGGTGGCCGGACCGGAGTCCACCAGCCACCACCTTGCAGGGCTCCTTTCTGGATATAGGTGTGAGTCCCAGTGGTGGGACCCCCACCTATAAGACAATGGGGTCATATCCTAGTGATATGCCCCCATTGTCCATGATGAGACAACCCCTTCAGCTCTGAAACAGCCTCCAAACTAGAGTAAGCGGTGTATAGTGTAAGTGTCGTTGAGTCTGGTTATGTAAGTTTTATCTTCATACTCACTTCCATTCTGACGCTGTGCTCCCACAAACCTGCAGTAAGATGCACTCAGTGGACTCCGGTGCTCACTCACATAATGGAGAGGACTCAAAGAAGAGTCCAGTGAGTGCATTTTACTGCAGGTTTGTGGGAGCACAGCGTCGGAATGGAAGTGAGTATGAAGATAAAACTTACATATTCGGATTCAGCACCACTTACACTATACACCGCTTACTCTAGTTCACGGGGTGTTTCGGAGATGACAGGTTCCCTTTAAGAGCATCACACATTTCATTAGTCAACACAGTGCTCTTTTGTGGGCCTCGCTATCTACCTATCAATAAAACAACAGAGCTCTCATACTGCTATCCCAATTCTACACCTACTATTATAATGAGGATTACACATCAGATAGCATCTTCACCTCACAGCAGCAGTAAACTGAGATTTTACTGTCTATAGAGAAGTCTTATCTCTTGGTGTTAACTGCTACAGAAAGACAGTATGTTGTATTTAATTTTCAATGGTGTAATACTGCAAAAATGAAAAATAAAATAAAAAATTGTTTTCTGTGGTCATTGAGTTTTAAAAAATAACAGTTTATGATGGAAGTATCCCTGTAAACTGTTCATCTCCAAACTCAGAGGTGTAACATGAAGTTCCTGGGCTCCAATGCTAGTTCTGGAACAGAGCCCCTGCCTAGCTTTTGCAAATATGATACTGATGTCTTCTTTTGGTAGAGTCTTTGGTAACCTCAGGCCAGTGGAGCACTTTGCCTTTCTGCTGCCTGAGGTGAAAATTGAAACGGCGCCCCCCCCATGCCAATTTCTTAAACTAACCCCTTTGCCACAATAAAAGCACTCATTGCCCATGGCTCTTCCGCTGCCTGAGGTGATCGCCTCACCTGGCCTCATTGGTGGTGCACCCCTACCTCAGAAACTAGGGCCCAGGTGCAACTGCTCTCTCTCTCTCTCTCTCTCTCTACATATATATATATATATATATATATATATATATATATATTATATATAAATTGTTATATAATTGGAATATATAATGTATACATTTGCCCATACCCTCTAAACACCTTCAAAGATGGTCCTGACACCAATATCCCTCTAAGCCAGGGCATCAGCAACCTCCGTCACTCCAGCTGTTCAGAAACTACAACTCCCAGAATGCTTCATTCACTTCTACTGGAGTTAGAAGAACAGCAGAGCATGTTTGCATTCTGGGAGTTGTAGTTTCACAGCAGCTGGAGTGCCAAAGCTTGCTGATCCCTGCTCTAAGCTTTTGTAGCTAGTGAGCAGGGCAATTAGGGCCCTGAGTGCTGTTAACGCTAAGCCTAACAAAACGGAACTACAAAATTATTACCATACAGATCCTAATAATCAGATATAGCTGATACACAGGATCACATAGCATCCAGGTTTAGCACATTGGTGGTTAGTGTTGGAATTTCTGGTAGCCTGGAGTAGAGAAGTGGCTAATATCTGTATCGGTACCCGAGTATTGGTAGTTCTCTATGGCAGTAATGATGTTACTGTCAGTATCCCTGGTGATCTAGAGAATTGAAAGGGTAAATGTCAATTAAATTAGTGATAGAGTAGGTGAGCAGTTAATTCCAGTATGCTTAGCGATCTAGGGCAGTGAATGGGGTTTATGTAAGTATCCCTGGTGGTCTAGATTAGTGAAAGAGTTAATGTCAATAACCTTGGTGGCCTAGGGCAGGCAAGGGGTTAGTGACAGTAAACCTGTTGAAGCTTGAAGGGAAGTAAAGTGGTTAATGGCAGTATACCTGGTGTATTTTCACTTTATAAGACACACTCTATCTCCCCCAACAATAGGGAAAAAATGGAAGGGCATCTTATGGGGATCGGAAAATATGGTATATATACTGTATTTTTTGCTTCCATTATGGAAGCGGTCATTAGTACAGCATGATCGGGGAGCAGTAAATACATCGCTCTCTGTACTGGCTCTGTACTCACCACTCCCTGGTCTTCGTCTGCCGACGCCACTCTGTGTCGTCACGCTGTGGTCATTGTAAGGAGAGGAGAGTTGATTTTTTTTCTTGTCTGATCTGAGGTCTGATTGAGAGCCTTATCAACACTGGGGTAAGATTGGGGGTCTGATCTGAGGTCTCAGACACACTGGGGGTCTGATCTGAGGTTTGAGAATCACCGGGGGTCTGATCTGAGGTTTGAGACATACTGGGGGTCTGATCTGAGGTTTGAGACACACTGGGGGTCTGATCTGAGGTCTGAGAATCACTGGGGGTCTGATCTGAGGTTTGAGACACACTGGGGGTCTGATCTGAGGTCTGAGAATCACTGGGGGTCTGATCTGAGGTTTGAGACACACTGGGAGTCTGATCTGAGGTCTGAGAATCACTGGGGGTCTGATCTGGAGTTTGAGAATCACTGGGGGTCTGATCTGAGGTCTGAGAATCACTGGGGGTCTGATCTGAGGTCTGAGACACACCGGGGGTCTGATCTGAGGTTTGAGAATCACTGGGGGTCTGATCTGAGGTTTGAGAATCACTGGGGGTCTGATCTGAGGTTTGAGAATCACTGGGGGTCTGATCTGAGGTCTGAGAATCACTGGGGGTCTGATCTGAGGTCTGAGAATCACTGGGGGTCCGATCTGAGGTTTGAGAATCACTGGGGGTCTGATCTGAGGTCTGAGAATCACTGGGGGTCTGATCTGAGGTCTGAGACACACCGGGGGTCTGATCTGAGGTTTGAGAATCACTGGGGGTCTGATCTGAGGTCTGAGAATCACTGGGGGTCTGATCTGAGGTTTGAGAATCACTGGGGGTCTGATCTAAGGTCTGAGAATCACTGGGGGTCTGATCTGAGGTTTGAGAATCACTGGGGGTCTGATCTGAGGTTTGAGAATCACTGGGGGTCTGATCTGAGGTCTGAGAATCACTGGGGGTCTGATCTGAGGTTTGAGACACACTGGGGGTCTGATCTGAGGTCTGAGAATCACTGGGGGTCTGATCTGAGGTTTGAGACACACTGGGAGTCTGATCTGAGGTCTGAGAATCACTGGGGGTCTGATCTGGGGTTTGAGAATCACTGGGGGTCTGATCTGAGGTCTGAGAATCACTGGGGGTCTGATCTGAGGTCTGAGACACATCGGGGGTCTGATCTGAGGTTTGAGAATCACTGGGGGTCTGATCTGAGGTTTGAGAATCACTGGGGGTCTGATCTGAGGTTTGAGAATCACTTGGGGTCTGATCTGAGGTTTGAGAATCACTGGGGGTCTGATCTGAGGTTTGAGAATCACTGGGGGGTCTGATCTGAGGTCTGAGAATCACTGGGGGTCTGATCTGAGGTCTGAGAATCACTGGGGGTCCGATCTGAGGTTTGAGAATCACTGGGGGTCTGATCTGAGGTCTGAGAAACACTGGGGGTCTGATCTGAGGTTTGAGAATCACTGTAGGTCTGATCTGAGGTTTGAGAATCACTGTAGGTCTGATCTGAGGTTTGAGAATCACTGGGGGTCTGATCTGAGGTTTGAGAATCACTGGGGGTCTGATCTGAGGTTTGAGAATCACTGGGGGTCTGATCTGAGGTTTGAGAATCACTGGGGTCTGATCTGAGGTCTGAGAATCACTGGGGGTCTGATCTGAGGTTTGAGACACACTGGGGGTCTGATCTGAGGTCTGAGAATCACTGGGGGTCTGATTAGGGGTCTCATCTGTGGTCTGATATATATATTAAACTCTAAGTTAATGAATATGTTGATGTAAGGCTGATGGATCCCTGGTGGTCTAGGCTGATGGCTAACTTCTGGCACTCCAGCTGTGGTAAAACTACAACTCCCAAGATGCACACTTGCTTGGCTGTTCTCAGAACTCCATAGAAATGAATGGAGCATGCTGGGAGTTGTAGTTTCACCACAGCTGGAGTGCCGGAGGGGAATTCAAATGGTTGGATCCAGCGCACCTCATTCTACCTTATAGTTATATACATCCTCAAATAACCCTGCTCACCCAGTCTGTACATTGGTTTCCAAAAGTAAAGACAATAAAACATGTAGCAAAATAATATAATTGTCTGCAATAATAATACTGTTACTTGGAGGATGAGCCTTGGGACATTTACTAAAATAGTAAAATAAAAATATAAAAAGCATCACATATATTTTTATCCATATATTAATTCAGTTTCCTTCTCCTTTTAGTTCCAGTTTCAGAACCGATTATTGACAGCGAACCATCGTACGGAGCGGTGGAGTATGTGGGGAACCTCACCTTTAAATGTCATGCGATGAAAGGGACCCGAGTAAGATATCAATGGCTAAAAAATGGAAGCCCCCTGGAGAATAGCGCCACCTACAGCTTCTCCCGGGACAACTCCACCTTCACCATTGCGCCAGTGATGAAGAATGATATTGGGAATTACAGTTGCCTGGCTTCAAATTACATCAGTGAAATGGAGAGTGACAGCATCACGCCAATCATATACTGTAAGTATTGGGGAGCTTAGACGTCCCCCCTATGTTGACAGCGGACACAAGGGGCACTTATAGGATGAGCTTCTGATAACAGTTATACTCATGTATATATAAATGGAGATTCACAGAAAACACGTGTTTGGTACAGATCACTTTTCAGTTTGTGGTGTGTATACTGGGGGCCAGGTCATCAGTCATCTCATTATCATCAAAGGGCAGGATTACAATAAAAGGCACTGTATCATCTATATCATAAAGATAGAGGCAGATAACACTGCATCACACCAGATGATGAGGACAGCTCACCCCACCTCTCCTGGCAGAGTGACCTCTGAATATGACACAAAGCATGCCCACAACATACCCCCATAGAGGTGAACAGGTCATTTTACATGTGTTCAGGTGCCTGTTACAAAAATCAGATTGTAAAAAGAAATATTCTTCATTATATTTATTCTATATATATTATTTCATTTGCTATGTTTAATAATTAGGTGATATGTATGATAGGAAATAACTATGATGGACCATGCTTAGGAGAGGACTGTCACATAGACAACAGTCATCTTTATATCGGCCATCATTGGGATTTCATTTAACTCCTCCCCCTTAATGACACAGGCTGGAAGTACCTCCCATGGTGTATGTGTACAGTGTGGGCATGGCTAGCACACAGGAGTGCCAGGATGGGAGACAGCTATGATCCCGGCTGCCTAATAATTCCTTCGACGGAGTGGGCTACCTCTGTCAGCCCATCAGTAACCCTCTGCAATGGAATGCCGATGAGTTTCTGCGGAAGCAAGTGGCATAAAAAAGAACAGTTTGACATAATCATATATTGTAGTAGGCTACTACATATTCAATATTGGAAGTAAACAATAGTTTAAGTCTCCAAGTGGGACTAAAAAAAATATTGAAGAAAAATCCGAAGTAACACATACGGTAGTTTTAATGTGTAAATGTATTAATAAAATAAAAGAATCTAAACTGATGTAGCCAATATTGTAAGAACCTGTTACGGATATGTACTAAAAGAAATGGTGGCAGTGAAAATTTTCAAAAAGACTAATTGACAGAAAATTAAAAAAATTGATACTATTAGAATACAAACCAATAATGATGCATAAAGGCTTAAAGGCCGAGGTTAGTTGTGTCCTTAAAGGCAAGTGATTTGAACTAGTTCATTATAACAGCCACTCAAAATGGCAGCCAGAGAATCACGCCCCCATACGGGCGTGGGCCATATATCCCACACTTTGTGAGATGTAGGGGCCAAGAAATGTGAGAATCTGAACTGGGGTTTCTGAGGAGGCTTGTATTTGTTTAATGTGTCTGGTCTCTGTGTTTAAAGGTCCGATCTGGGGGTCTATATTTTAGGGAGGCTGGTCTGGGATTTGAATGTTTGGGCGTCTAATCTGGGGGTCTGAATTTAGGAGGTCTGATTTGGATCTGTATTTAGGTGCTGTGTTTGACATAAGAGGGGGTATAGTCTGGGATCTGTATTTGTATAGGGTTTCTGATCTGGGGTCAGTATTTAGGGGGGACTGTATTTGTATAGGGAGTCCAGTCTGGGGTGTGTATTTGTTTAGGGAATCTGGTCTGGGGTCAATATTAAGTTGATTTATTCTAGTGTCTGTATTTAGGGAGTCTGATCTGGGGTCTGGCTTGAGTTTGTATTTAGAGTGGTCAGATCTGGAATCAGTATTTGTACAGGCAGTCTGGTCTGGGGTCTGTGTGTATTTATTGGGCATGGCCTTAGTTTGTATTTAGGGGGATAAGGTCTGTGGCCTGTATTTGCATAAGGAGTCTAGTCTGGGGTCTAAATTTAGGGTGGTGTGGGATTCTGTATTTGTTTAGGGAGTCTGGCCTAGGGTCAGTATTTAGGTTATATGTTCTAAGGTCTATAATTAGGGGGTCTGGTCTGAGTTTGTATTTAGGATGATCAGGTCTGGGGTCTGTATTTATATAGGGAGTCTGGTCTGTGTTCTGTATTTAGAGGATGTGTTTTGTGGTCTGTACTTATTGAGTCTAGCCTTAGTTTGTATTTAGGGGTGTCAGGTCTGGGGTCTGTGTTTAGAGGATCTGTTTTGTAGTCTGTATTTATTGGGTGTGGCCTTAGTTTGTATTTACTGGTGTCAAGTCTGGGGGTTGTATTTAGAGGGTCTGTTCTGAGGTCTGTATTTATTGGGTATGGCCTTAGTTTGTATTTAGAGGGATCAGGTCTGTGGTCTGTATTTGCATTAGGAGTCTAGTCTGGGATCTATCTTTAGGGTGGTATGGCGTTCTGTATATGTATAGTGAGTCTGGGGTCAATATTTAGGTTATATTTCATTCATTCATCATTTAGGGTGATCCAGTCTGGGGTCTGTATTTATATAGGGAGTCTGGTCTGGGATGTGTATTTAGGGGGTCTGTTCTGTGGTCTGTTTATTGGGTCTGGCCTTAGTTTGTATTTATGGGTGTCAGGTCTGGGGTCTGTATTTAGAGGATCTGTTCTGTGGTCTGTATTTATTGGATCTGGCCTTAGTTTGTATTTAGGGGTGTCAGGTCTGGGGTTTATATTTATGGGGACTGTTCTGTGGTCTGTATTAATTGGGTCTGGCCTTAGTTTGTATTTGGGGGTGTCAGGTCTGGGGCTCATATTTATGGGGACTGTTCTGTATTAATTGGGTCTGGCCTAGTTTGCATTTAGGGGTGTCAGGTCTGGGGTCTGTATTTAGAGGATCTGTTCTGTTGTCTGTATTTATTGGATCTGGCCTTAGTTTGTATTTAGGGGTGTCAGGTCTGGGGTTTATCTTTATGGGGACTGTGCTGTGGTCTGTATTAATTGGGTCTGGCCTTAGTTTGCATTTAAGGGTGTCAGGTCTGGGGTCTGTATTTAGAGGGTCTGTTTGTGGTCTTTATTTATTGGGTCTGGCCTTAGTTTGTATTTAGGGGTGTCAGGTCTGGGGTTTATCTTTATGGGGACTGTACTGTGGTCTGTATTAATTGGGTCTGGCCTTAGTTTGTATTTGGGGGTGTCAGGTCTGGGGTTCATATTTATGGGGACTGTTCTGTATTAATTGGGTCTGGCCTAATTTGCATTTAGGGATGTCAGGTCTGGGGTCTGTATTTAGAGGGTCTGTTTTGTGGTCTTTATTTATTGGGTCTGGCCATAGTTTGTATTTAGGGGTGTCAGGTCTGGGTTCTGTATTTGGAGTCTGTTCTGGGGTCTGTATTTAAAGTGTTTGTTCTGTGGTCTGTATACATTGGGTCTGGCCATAGTTTGTATTTAGGGGTGTCAGGTCTGGGTTCTGTATTTAGAGAGTGTGTTCTGGGGTCTGTATATAGAAAGTCTGTTCTATGGTCTATATTTTTTGGGTCTGGCTTAGTTTTTATTTAGGGGTCCAGTCTGGGGTATGTATTTAGGTTATATGATCTAGGGTCTGTAATTAGGGGGTCTGGTCTGAGTTTGTATTGAGGGTGATCAGGTCTGGGGTCTGTATTTATATAGGGAGTCTGGTCTGTGTTCTGTATTTAGAGGATGTGTTTTGTGGTCTGTACTTATTGAGTCTAGCCTTAGTTTGTATTTAGGGGTGTCAGGTCTGGGGTCTGTGTTTAGAGGATCTGTTTTGTAGTCTGTATTTATTGGGTGTGGCCTTAGTTTGTATTTACTGGTGTCAAGTCTGGGGGTTGTATTTAGAGGGTCTGTTCTGAGGTCTGTATTTATTGGGTATGGCCTTAGTTTGTATTTAGAGGGATCAGGTCTGTGGTCTGTATTTGCATTAGGAGTCTAGTCTGGGATCTATCTTTAGGGTGGTATGGCGTTCTGTATATGTATAGTGAGTCTGGGGTCAATATTTAGGTTATATTTCATTCATTCATCATTTAGGGTGATCCAGTCTGGGTCTGTATTTATATAGGGAGTCTGGTCTGGGATGTGTATTTAGGGGGTCTGTTCTGTGGTCTGTTTATTGGGTCTGGCCTTAGTTTGTATTTATGGGTGTCAGGTCTGGGGTCTGTATTTAGAGGATCTGTTCTGTGGTCTGTATTTATTGGATCTGGCCTTAGTTTGTATTTAGGGGTGTCAGGTCTGGGGTTTATATTTATGGGACTGTTCTGTGGTCTGTATTAATTGGGTCTGGCCTTAGTTTGTATTTGGGGGTGTCAGGTCTGGGGCTCATATATTATGGGGACTGTTCTGTATTAATTGGGTCTGGCCTAGTTTGCATTTAGGGGTGTCAGGTCTGGGGTCTGTATTTAGAGGATCTGTTCTGTTGTCTGTATTTATTGGATCTGGCCTTAGTTTGTATTTAGGGGTGTCAGGTCTGGGGTTTATCTTTATGGGGACTGTACTGTGGTCTGTATTAATTGGGTCTGGCCTTAGTTTGCATTTAAGGGTGTCAGGTCTGGGGTCTGTATTTAGAGGGGTCTGTTTGTGGTCTTTATTTATTGGGTCTGGCCTTAGTTTGTATTTAGGGGTGTCAGGTCTGGGGTTTATCTTTATGGGGACTGTACTGTGGTCTGTATTAATTGGGTCTGGCCTTAGTTTGTATTTGGGGGTGTCAGGTCTGGGGTTCATATTTATGGGGACTGTTCTGTATTAATTGGGTCTGGCCTAATTTGCATTTAGGGATGTCAGGTCTGGGGTCTGTATTTAGAGGGTCTGTTTTGTGGTCTTTATTTATTGGGTCTGGCCATAGTTTGTATTTAGGGGTGTCAGGTCTGGGTTCTGTATTTAGAGAGTGTGTTCTGGGGTCTGTATATAGAAAGTCTGTTCTATGGTCTATATTTTTTGGGTCTGGCTTAGTTTTTATTTAGGGGTCCAGTCTGGGGTATGTATTTAGGTTATATGATCTAGGGGTCTGTAATTAGGGGGTCTGGTCTGAGTTTGTATTTACGGTGATCAGGTCTGGGGTCTGTATTTAGAGGGTCTGTTCTCTGGTCTGTATTCATTTAATCTAGCCTTAGTTTATATTTAGGGGTGTGAAGTCTGGGGTCTGTATTTAGAGGGTTTGGCCTTACTTTGTATTTAGGGGTGCCATGCCTGGGGTCTGTATTTCTATATGGAGTCTGATTGAGTATTTGTTATCTGCTCTTTGCAATTCACTTTGATAATTCTTCACTCCTCGGAAACTCCCTGATGTCACTTCCAAAAAGTTGGCAAACTAAAAATTCATACAAAATGCTCTGTTATGTAAATCTGATCAGTCTTGCTTTAGACACACACATTTCTAATTACTAATTAAATGTAACCTATAAGCCATGATCTGCGGCTGACACCCCCTCTATGTACATGACCCACATCCCTGCTGTTGATGGTGGCTGCATCCTCCGCCTGCCAGAGTTCACCTCCTGTGTGCAGAATCCGGCAGTAGGTTTTCTCGGAGGCAGTAGATTTCCATCTATATATTGTCAATAACATGTTTGCAGCAAGTGAGTCTGCTCGGAAGGTTTTCCGTGTACCATATGCTGAGACTGCGGGGGTGTGCAATGATAAAAAGGTCCCTCGCACTAAGTACATGCCATCTGCTCAGTGATAGAATGGGCGGCAGGGTGCTGCTGACATAACCAATCAGCATTAAACCGGCAGCAGTAAAGTCTCAGCAAAACAGGTGATTTATGGATTTACAAGGCATTCGGTAAACAGCAGTGAAAGACTCTGATGAGTTCTCTATGGAGCTTATCTGCTGGGGACCCGCAGGTAGAACATGAGCATTGATATGGCGTATAATCACCGGGTGGCTGCATGCATGACATGAGCATTCAGGAACAGGTAATTTCAGGTAACATAGAAATATAGAGTGAAATTCCTTTAATCCGGCATCTGATCATCCAAAAAGTCTGACAACTGTTTCCAACGCTGGTGGTTGCTCATAGCAGCCAATCAGATTCTAGATTGGAAATTAAAGGAACAATCCGATTGGCTCCTACTTGCAATGGTTGATCCAACTTTGAGACATCGCCCCCTGGTGGGGTAATTTCGCAAGCGGAAGACTGATGGCCTTATGTTGGATGAGGCCCCATGTGTGTCCCTCCCATAATGTGGTGAGTCGTCCTATAGTGTACCCATAACCATACCATACATATATCACTAAATATAAGCCCCATATGGTATGGCGTACACGTTATGTCATTTGCTCAAAAAAATTAAAAATCCAGGCGTCCAGTGTGGACAATGACATACAAAAATAGCAGTGCTACAATAATACCGCCATATAATGCTTAAATAAAACCAAATCACCAAATAACAGCTCCATGACCTAATCTAATAATAGTGCCATACAGTGTCTAAAAAATACTGCTATACAATCCATGTTAAGATTCATGGCGGTAACAAACCTCAGGTACCGGGTCTTCTGTGGCGCCCCCTTTAGCAGAAGCAGATGTTGAGGCAACACTAAGTCTGGCCTTGGAAAGAGAGAGACCCAATTAGGAGAATCCTCATGCCTTTTAGTTAGAAAGGTCCAGTTAAAATAAGTTCATCACGTGGTGTCTTTCTATCCCAGTGATCAGAGCAACGTGGAGCAATCTGGAAGCAAGTGTTCAGTTTCCCTGCAGCGCATCTACAGGGGAAATAAGGAATTACACAGTTCCTATTGAAATTAATAGGCTGCCATTGTAATGCATGAAGATGTCGAGTCCTCCAAAGAGAGAGAGGCGCTTGTTTGTAGCTGCTGTCTGCTATGACTGATAGAAAAGGGCCCTGAGTGAAGGGACTTCATATGGTGAATTTCCTCATACGGTGCTTAAAAAAGAAACGTTCTTCTTCTAATGTGTCCGGGGCTGGTGAGAGGAAGCCACTGATTCTAAATAGCTGGCTGCACAATAGCAGGAAGTACTCCGCCGCCCGCGTACGATAGGGTCCAGGGACGGACTGGCCCACCAGAGCACCAGAGGATCCTCCAGTGGGCCCAAGCTCTTACAATAATTGACCCCCAATAAAACAGGGCTCTTAAAGGAGTTTTCCAATTCCACAAACACCCGGGTGAAAACATCCGGTGGCGGGAAAGGAAGGGGCAGCCAATGGCAGGCGGGGACGAGGATCAGCCTCCCTAGAACCGCAAGTGACTGCCATTGGCTGCTTTGCCCCACCGACACCGGATGTTTTCATCCGTGCACAAGGAGAAGCAGCAGCGGCGGTGTGGGGATCAGGAACGGCGCAGAGAGTGTGGTAAATATATTCCCTCTGAGGGGCCCGGCACATGGGGGGGGGGGCTGCTTGTGAAATTGGATAACCCCTTTAAGGTCCTATATACACTGAGGGTGGTCCCCTCAGAACCATTTCCTATGGTGGACCCAAGGGACTTCAGTCCTACTCTGATAGGGTCGGGGCGATAGGGCTGAGCTACTGAGCATGTGTGACCAGGCTACCAATACCAGACACATTAGATGTAGAGATTAAAAAAAAAACACAAGGAGGCGCTATTGCAAATATGTAGCATAGTTATCTAGAGACAAGAGCAGTTTTTAAAATGATTCTTTTTGAAAAATTGATACATTTTGTGTTATCTGTCAGAGAAAAGTAATATTTAAAAGTAGGACAACCTCTTTAGGGGCTTTTCACACGAGCCTATCCATTTTGCGATCCACAAATCGGATTTTAATATTGATCAATATCTGATCGTTGGGGGTTTGACACCCCGCACCCCCTGCCGACACGCTCTCTCAGAGTAAGTGCAGCGCCATCCAATGTGTAGTGGATGGAGCTGGTAACTGCAGCATTCACTTCATTGGGAGCAGTGCTGCAGTTACCAGCTCTGTCCACTATACAATGGATGGCGCTGTGTGCTGGAGCCACTGCAGGACAGACCATCTGTAGAGTGAGGAGTGTCGGACACCACCTGAGCAGATATTCATGACGTAAACCTATTAATAATTAAACCCTGGACAACCCATTTAAGAGGTTATCTCTGTTTAATTTCCCAGCAAGGGAGATAATGAGCTGATATAGAGGCGAACTCTGATCGTACACCCTAGTGGACCTCCATGCTCTAGTAGATGCCCATTAAAAACAATAGGTCCCCAGTAACCCTCTCCTTTCTGGCTCACAGATCTGTACTGATCTTGAGATAAGACTGATACTTGATATCCGCAGGGGCCAGTACATTACTGAATAGCTGTCCATATGGCACCTCCATCTGCTCTGTGTGTTTGGGTTTATAACTAGGTGCTAATTACTTTGCATTTTTTAAAATTTTATTTTGCAGTTGGATTATTCTTATTGTCTGCAGACATTACAGACATGTTGGCTTGTTTTTACATGTATTTACTCATGTAGTGGGTGTGCGGAACTAAAAATACATCGCACATTGTACAAGTTGTAAATGCGGCGGCCATTTTTTTTCATAAAAACAATGAGGAGTATTAGGAAATGAAAAATAAAAAAAAATATTTTTATGTATTTCACTTACATCCCTAAAGGTATTGCTGACTTTGAACAATACCTCATTTGTTGGAAGCGTCTCCCAATTGTAAGCTGATCACAGGATCGTCGATCAGCTGTAATCTGTGGGAGGGACCTAGCAGCTTGTGCTCAGTTTCCCTGCAGCGCCACCACAGGCTAGATGAAGTATTACACAGTCCTTGTTAAAATCAATGGTTTGTCTTTGTAGTGAATGGATGCTCTTAGTCCTCCAGAGGTGGAGATGCCTCTTTGTAGTCCATTTGGCCAATAGATTATGGGTACCCTTGTTATTACCATAATATTTTAAGTGCTCCGTCAAGTTATCACAATTTCTGGGAATTCTGGGTAAAAACCAATGCGGCTGCCATCTAGCTTTTTCAGTTTGCTTTACCTTTACTTGCCCATGTGAATACACCCTATTGCCAATACAGAGGACTGTTTAGACCAGATGCAACTGTAACAAACTGACAGCTGTGGTAAGTATTAAAGGGGTTTTCCATGTCCTGAAGTTTTTTGCCCCCACGTCGGCGTACCTGTGCAGGGAAGTATACTTACCTGGCATTTATCATGTAGAGAAAATTAACACAAGGCACTTACTAATGTATTGTGATTCTCCATATTGCTTCCTTTGCCGGCTGGATTTATTTTTCCATCACATTATACACTGCTCGTTTCCAGGGGTTACGACCACCTTGCAATCCAGCAGCAGTGGTCGTGCTTGCACACTATAGGAAAAGGCGCTGACCTATGCGCCCTCAGAGGTCCCGGCCACCAGAGAGGACAGCGCCTTTTCCTGAAGCGTACAAGCACGACCACCATTGCTGGATTGCAAGGTGGACGTAACCATGGAAACAAGAAGTGTGTAATGTGATGGAAAAAATGAATCCAGCCAGTAAAGGAAGCAATATGGAGAATCACAATACATTAGTAAGTGTCTTGTATTAACTTTCTCCACGTGATAAATGCCACCCTAAGTCCATATGAGTTTTCATCTTCTGAATGTTAAAAGAGAATGTTTCCATTCACAGACAGCAAGCAGACGTGAATAATTTATTTTTTTTAACCATTTCTCCATATCTTTGCCTCCTTTATATGTCATATACAGAACTGTACATTATTACATAGCATCTGTTTTATTAGTGATAGTATTTAGTCCCACATTACTGAACATCTGCCCTTTTACAGACGGACCTTACGGGCTTCGTGTCATCTCAGACAAAGGATTTAAGGTCGGAGAGGTGTTCACCATCGCCAACGGAGAATCTGTCCGCTTTGACTGTTCTGCGGATTCCAACCCCCCCAATACCTGCGCCTGGATCCAACGGGGCAACAACTCCATGGAGATCGTCAACTATGGAACTTACTTCAAGCTCCTCTCTGAGAAAGTTCAGCAAAAGACTGTGGATTATCTGTGCCGGGCGTACAACAACATCACCGGGAAGGGCGAAGAGACGCAGTTTACGGTCATCATCACACCCATAGGTAGGAATTACTGCCATGATTCATGGTCCATAATGATCCGCTGACGTGTTCTCTGAAGGGTTTGTCCAGTATAGAAAATCAGTTTTCAGGATGTATGGTAAGGAATTCTGGGTTAATAGTAGGGATTGTCCAAAAGTCTTAGCTTTATAGATGTCAGAGCTCTGTTTTTCTGATACAAACTTAAAGGGATATTCCCATCATAGACAATGAGGGCATATCGCTAGGATATGCCCCCATTGTCTGATAGGTGTGGGTCCCACCGCTGGGACCAGCACCTATATTGAGAACGGAGCGGGGAGCGTTGTGCCTGGAGCGCTCGGCTATTTTCGACGACCCCATAGAAATGAATAGAGGGCGGCTGCGCGTGCGCAGTGTGCCCTCCTAAACTTTCCCCGCTCCAATCTCGATATAGGTGCTGGTCCCTATCAGACAATGGGGGCATATCCTAACGATATGCCCCCATTGTCTATGATGGGACAAACCCTTTAAAATCTCCTGCAGAGACGTAGGGTAAAATGATAAAATTATGACTTCCTGCAGCCACCACTAGGGGGAGCTCACTGCCTTCTCTGTAGACACTGAATTAGATAATCAAACAGTGTGCAGTAAGCTCCTGAGGCGCCTGCTGTGCTTGTTACTGTAACACTAGCTGTCATACATTGCATAAGTCGTCCAGTTACATTCTATCCACTGATGTCAATATAGTTGTTGCAGGGCAGACAAGTTGTTACAGTGGAAGAAATGTTATCTCATCCAGGGTCATATTTAGGTTGGTGGGGGTCCCTGTCCCTACAGTGTTAACCACCCTGCGCGCTGATGTTACTACTGGACCACGTGGGATGCCGGGCCAATCGGATTCAGCACCGGCATCCCATGCTGTTGCTAAGTTACACATTTAAACTGGCTACTCCTGTGATTTACTGTGATTGGTTCTTCCACCTTAGACACGCTGTAGACTTCTGATCCTTGACTGTTTTTAACTTCGGACTCATGCACACAACCTAGTGGACACGGATACCGGCCGTGTGCATTCCGTATTTTGCGGAACGGAACAGCAGTCCTATCCTTGTCTGTAATGCGGACAATAATAGGACATGTTCTATTTTTTGCAGAACAGCCATGCGGATATACGGAAACGGAATGCACACGGAGGTAATTTCCGTTTTTTTGCGGCCCCATTGGAGCGAATGGCTCCACATACGGGTTGCAAAAAAAAAACAGGAACAGCCCTTAGTTTTTGGACTTCTGATCCACTCTCATAGCATTGACCTCGGCTTGGTATTGACTCTGTGTTTGTCCTTGTTTGGGCTGACTTTACCCTCTGGTTCTGATTACAGCTTGTTTCTGATTTACCACTTGTCTTCTGCTTTGGTCTTTGTCATTGCTCCTGGTTCTGACCTGGTTCTTTCTGTCCTTCACCTTAGGTTCTGTGCACTTACCACAGTAGGGACTGCCGTCCAGTTGGGGCCAGCAGTTTAGAGTGGACATCCAAGTAGGTAGAGACAGTGGTTGGTTGGAGACTAGAGGATGCGCTGATCCCTACATGATGTGGTATAGAGATAGACAGACAGACATGAGCTAGACAGACATGAGATAGACCGACATGAGACAGACACACAGACACGAGACAGACAGATAGACATGAGACAGACAGACAAGAGATACAGACAGAAATGAGATACAGATAGACATTAGATAGACAGACATGAGATAGACATAGATACAGACAGACAAGAGATACAGAGAGACAAGAGATACAGACAGAAATAAGATACAGACAGACATGAGATACAGACAGACAGACATGAGATAGACATGAGAGACAGACAGACATGAGAGACAGACATGAGATAGACAGACAGACAGACATGAGAGACAGACAGACGGACAGACATGAGATAGACAGACAGACAGACATGAGATAGACAGACATGAGATAGACAGACATGAGATAGACAGACATGAGATAGACAGATGGACAGACATGAGATAGACAGACATGAGATAGACAGACATGAGATAAACAGACATGAGACAGACAGACATGAGACAGACAGACATGACATAGACAGACATGAGACAGACAGACATGAGACAGACAGACATGAGATAGACAGACATGAGACAGACAGACATGAGGCAGACAGACAGACATGAGACAGACAGACATGAGACAGACAGACATGACATAGACAGACATGAGACAGACAGACATGAGACAGATAGACATGAGATAGACAGACATGAGACAGACAGACATGAGATAGACAGACAGACATGACATAGATAGACATGAGATATACATGAGATAGACAGACAGACATGAGATAGACAGACACATATGAGATAGATAGATATGAGAGAGAGAGATAGATAGATAGTAGAGATGAGCGAGAGTGCCATTTTTGGATATTTGCGTACGCATTTTAAAATTGGTATGCTAATACATACGCATATTTTAATCTGTACACAAATGCGTACGCATAACGTACAAATTGTTAAAATGCGTACGCATTAGTGTACAGATTAAAATATGCGTATGTATTAGCATACCAATTTTAAAATGCGTACGCAAATACGCAAAAATGGCACTCGAGCATGCTCGCTCATCTCTAATAGATAGATAGATAGATAGAAACAATCAAAAAATGAAGTTTCAGTGAAGTTCGGCTGGTACTTTATTCCTGACATAACGTATACAATAAGGTGGTCATTTACTAAGACGGGACGTTTTAGATGCCTCTTTACTGGCGGCAGACCCGGCACCGCTTCTAAATTTAAGACAGCTTTCTTTCTGTCTTACATTTAGACAATTTTTTACGCCTAAAAAGCGTACAAAATGGTAAATGAGACGAGCCGGTTCCACGCCCTTGCCACACCCACTTTTTAAACCTGCTGTGAGCGGGGAAAAGTCGCAGATTGCAGCATTCTGAACCAGAAATATGCCTATTTCTGTTTAATAAATGACCCCCTAAGTTTCTACGTTTTTAAAAAATGTTTAAGGCTCGGCTCTAAGTCATAGTACATTTGGCAGAGCGCCCCTCCCCCAGGAGTCAGGCCCTTACTGTGTTATGCTGCGGGGCCCCCTGATTTCACATACACATGGATGGTATGAGGCAATGTGCGTGTTACAGAGTGTATACTATATGAAGAGTCAAGGTTTCCCGTCCCCTTAAAATCTTAACAATGTCCTATAGATACCATATAATCATAAACCGCGGCTATTGACGCTGTACACACGGATTGTTGTATGTCAACATTTCACCGCTAATAAAACACGGATTTAATAAGTCCAATTAAGTTCATCGTGATAAACGGGACACAGCATTTAAAGAGGTAGAAACATCGTAGCCGCGTCTACACAGGAGCAGTAATATGGAAACGTAAAAGGGTTGATCCACTCTCATGGCCACTTGGGATCCGGAGGGAAACATTTTTATTTTTGGGGCAAATTGGCTCATGGCTGGATGTAATAAAAATCCAAGACAATTCATTAAAGGAGGCCTCTGGAATTAAAAAAAAAAATTATCTTTTCACTCCAGAAACAGTGCCACCCAATGGTTGTGTCTGGTATTGCATCCTCTTTATTAATAGCGGTGGGGGTCCCAGTATCCAGAAGCCCACTGATCAGATCAAATGAGAAAGAAAGTGGTACAAGCCATACCGCACGGTACATGCCAAGGAAAAAAAGCTATACCTCCAAGGGCGGATTGGCCATAGACCTTACAGGGAAATTTCCGGGTGGGCCGATGCCCATGGGGCCTCCTGAGCCCTCCTCACGGCCGGCCAGTGGGAGTTTTTGGGGATGTATTTTGTGCTGCTGACAGTATTTTGTGATGGACTGTGGTATTTGGCTCTGTTGGGGTGGTATAATGTGCCACAATATGGTATTGCTGGCCCTGCCTTCCATCAATTTGGGCCCAACTACAAATCAGGGCCACTTTTAGTATTTTTTCCAGGACCACTTTAAGTTCCCAGTCCGTCCCTGTATACCTCCCAACTACCCCTTTCTTTTGGATTGTGCAGAAAAATTGACCTGAAAAGGGTGTGGCTTATTCAAATATGCCACAAAGTGGGCATTACTGTATGTTTTGTAGGTGTATCTGGGTGTGGTTTGATAATGAACAAATGGATCGGGCATTGAAATTCAACATGCCTGATCCTTTTTTTTCCCCAAAAAAGATCATATGTCGAAGGAGAGTTGGACGGCATGCATACACATAAAATTGCCACCGCCAAAATCGGTGGGTTCAAATGACTCTTAGGTGTATGGGGTCCTTTACATAACTTAAAAGGCCTGTCCAATGAAAAATATTCTACAGTTTTCAATCCAGCACCTTGATCTGAATACTTTTGTAATTGCATGTAATTAAAAATTTAGCATAGCCACTGAGTTATTCAATAACATATATCTGTATAGCGCCACCTGCTGTTTGTTTTTTTAAAAATATTTCTTTGTCCGGCTCACTGAGATGGTCACACATGCTCAGTTTCATCTTTCAGATGGCTCCTGACTTGTGATAGGGAGAACATGGACACGCCCCCTTAGCAGTAGCAGAAAAGACACTCCCCTTGAGCTGTCAGCTTGATATAAATCTAGCAGAGCAATGAATGTGGAGATCTCTGGATCTATGTGAGGTACAGGGCTGGTTCTGGCTTTGTTAGAAAGAGATTGTCATGTACTATATGATGTCTGACTATCAGTTTTTACATTAGTCATGGGATAACCCCTTTATATGTTACCTGGAAAAAGTGGAAAAGCTGCTGTTGACTGATCTGTTATTCTTGTGAAGTGTAATTTGTATAGTACATTGAATGCCTAATGGTCTTCGCTTGTGAATGGGCACAATGCGAGTTTAATTGTCTCATTAATACATAATAAGAGTATGGCCTGATGGACACATGGAACCAAGCCACGCCCACACAGCTGTAAAATCATGCAGCCATTGGCTGATGCAGACTGGTGTGGCTTGGCGCCATTGGACTCTACCCTTACAATTGCTCATTGAAATCAGATAATCATGTGTCAATGAACCAAACTATCTTAAATATGAATAAATACAGATATATTAAGATCCATCATCAGCTCTCCTGCTTGCTGATGGTTTCCAATCAAAATTTAAAAAATAAATAAATAGAGATATATTATAAAGATGCTGAAGCTCTGCTGTGCTGGTAAAATATACAGAGACACATTTCCAGAACAGTTCCTCTCCCGGACAGAGAAGTGGCACAGAGTCAACTTTTCACAGAACTGAACAAACCGGTCTGTCCAGAATGTCTTGTGCTGTCATTTATTATTAAAGCAAACACATGTAGCAGCGGCTGTTTGCTGACAGTGACACAGTGACAGCCGGCGCACAATAGCCGGCCTTCACCGGCGGGACGAGCGCTGAGTGACAGCCACACAATGAAAAGATACAGTTATGAGGATGATGGAGCACCGCTCCGAGGGACAAGCTGGTACGGATACCAGATGGGCGGAATAACGCACACAGCGGGCGGTATGAGTGCGCCATCGTACGATGCTGCTGTAAACCACAGACGCCACACGCCACAGTGAAGTATATACCGTATGTATGCAGCGACTGTAGTAGAAGAAATCAGCTCACCATGCACCGACTTATACCGTACACAAAAAACCAATGTGAACAAGCAGGGATGCAGTGTAAAGCATGGGGGACAAAGCAACCACCTAATGACACATGTGGGAAATTTTACACTGACTTTAGGCACCTCATGTATGTTACCTATAGAGCTGATTTACCGCAGTAGTTGTAAGTTTCTCTTGAGATATAGTCATCGCTGTGAAGCCGATAGGCTTGGTACTAAAGATGAAGGATGGCGGTAGGTAATAGACATTGCCAAGTGTTACTGTTTTTTTTTTGTTTTTTTTGGATACAGCTACTTCCTCTCTGCTTTACCAGGAACTCGTATTAAAATGCAATCGCATAAAATTTTAACCCCTTCCCACAAATTGATGATATAAGTACATCAAGGAGTCTGACCAATACAATGATGAGGGGGGGCCTCACAAGTAATAAGGATAGGGCAGGGGCGTAGCTATAGTGGAAGCAGGTGACATGACGTACAGTATATATGTGTAGGAAACGTAATGTATTGTGATTGTCCATATTGCTTCCTTTGCTGGCTGGATTCATTTTTCCATCACATTATACACTGCTCGTTTCCATGGTTACAGACCACCCTCAAATCCATCAGAGGTGGTCTTGTTTTCACACTATAGGAAAAAGCATAAGCCTCTCTGGTGTCGGGGACCATGGGAGCGCACATAGACTAGTGCTTTCTCCTATTGTGTGCAGGCACGCCCACCACTGATGGATTGCAGGGTGGTCTGTAACCATGGGAACGAGCAGTGTATAATGTGATGGAAAAATGAATCCAGCCAGCAAAGGAAGCAATATGGACAATAACAATACATTAGGAAGTGCCTTGCATTAACTTTCTCTACATGATAAATGCCACCTGCTGAAGTGAGACAACCCCATGGTCTGACCACTATTGGATTTATGAAATAATATATTGTACATTTTAATGATATATTAATAAATATTATTATTTTTTTTATATAAATATGTTGGGGTTTCTTTTGGTGTTAATTAACCCCTTTAATTAGTTGTTTTTATTATCATTATTATTTTTATTATCACTATTGTTACTATTATTATTATTACTAGAGATGAGCGAACGTGCTCGAAACGAGCACTGTACCGCTCGGCTCCCCTGCGCTCGCATGGGCGCAGGCAGCCGCTTCCGTCCTCCTCAGGGAGGACGTTCGCTCATCTCTAATTATTACCATTATATATTTATTGTTGTTATAATAATAATAATTATTATTATTACTAGTATTATCATCAGTGGTTAGCACTGGTGCCTTGCAGCACTGGGGTCGTGGCTTTGAATCTGACCAAGGACAACATCTGCATGGGGTTTTTATGTTCTCCCCGTGTTTGCGTGGGTTTCCTCAGGGTTCTCTGGTTTCCTCCCACACTCCAAAGACATACTGATAGGGAACTTAGATTGTGAGCCCCATTGGGAACAGAGCGACGCTAATGTCTGTACAGTAGCACTATATAAGTGCGGAAAATGAAAAAAAAAATGTTTTATTATTATTACTACTAGTATTATCATTATTATAATGTGTTATTATTATCATTATTATTGTTATTATTATTGTTATTATGTTTTGTTATTTTTATTATTATTACTACTATTATCATCTACATTATTATTATTATTATTCTGTTTTATTATTACTATCATTGTTAATTTGTTATTACTACTACCAGTATTATTATTACTATTGTTATTATTGTTATGTGTTATTAATAATAATATAATGTGGTTACTATTCTCATTTGTTGTTGTTATTATTATTATTTACTTATTTTTATGTTTTTTAACAGACCCAGAAAAATTTACCCATATGAGAAGCTCCCTATTCCCGCTGGCGGCCATTACGGGAGTCTCGCTATTTGTAATTGTGTCCATTTGCTTTATATTTGTGTGGAAGAAATATCAACTTCACAGAGGTAAGCCAAACATCGGAGCCGTCGTATAATACACACCATGGTGTACATTTATTAAAGGGGTTCTCCAAGTTAAATTTATTGATGACCTATCCTCAGGTCATCAGGACCCCCGCCGATCAGCTGTTTGAAGAGGAGGCGCGTGCCATATCAGCGCTGCCTCCTCTTCACTGTTTACATGCTGGCCGACACGGGGGTAGTGGTGAATAGGTGTAATTACACCTCATTCATTTCTATGGGAAGAATCGCTCCCATAGACTTGTATAGGAACGAGCCTTCCAATTTAAATGAATGGGGCGGTGAGGTGTAATTTCACCCACTCACCTCTACATATGTTACGGCCAGCATGTAAACAGTGAAGATGAGGCAGCGCTGATACGGCGCGCGCCTCCTCTTCAAACAGCTGATCGGCGGGGGTGTCGGGTGTCGGACCCCCGCCGATCTGATATTGATGACCTATCCTGAGGATAGGTCATCAATAAATTTAACTTGGAGAACCCCTTTAAGACCAGCCTTTTAGACACCAGTCTTAATAAGCCCCTGCGCTGGCGGTGCATCCACTGCAGTTTTGTAGAGGCGTCGGCGTATCCACCGTCGATTCTAAATGTAAGACAGATTCTCCCGCAACATGGCGTGCAACAGAATCTGCGCCAGATATACACCACAAAAGTGAAGCATATCTGTTTGTAAATTACCCCCCTTGTGTTCTACAAAACCGGCTCTGCTACATTTCGTATACCCCACTTGTCACTATTCTGTGTCCTGTGCTGACAGTTCGCCCCTCTTAGTTCAGTATAATCTACAGAAGGCAGAAGAGGCGACAAGTACGGTGAGAACATCTTTGACGATGGTTGTCCCGACAAACTGATTTCATGGGAAGGATTTACAAATGCGCCATTTTTTCCTCATCACCTTCTGAAAGCCGTATTATATTATTATTATTTTTTTAATATATTTATTAACTCTTTCTGTGGGAAATGGAATTAAAAAAAAACCAAAAACGATTCTGCCATTGTTTTCCAAATTTTAACCTTTGTGCCATCTACCGTACATCATAAATAACATGTTACTATTATGTTGAAGGTCTATACAATTTAGGCGATATCAAAGATATATGATGTTTTTTAAAAAACAAACAAACAAAAAAAAACCAAAAAAACCAAACACTTTTCTGCACTAAAATGCCATATTATTATTATAACTTTTTTGTTGAGCTTTAGTAGTTTTTGTTGTATTTTTCAGGTACACAGGACTTTTTATTCTATTTTCTAGGAGGTGCAGTGAACAAAAAACATCAGTTCAGGAATTTCTTTTTAGGTTTCTCTTTTCTTATGGCTTTTGCCATGTGGTATAAAAATAACTTTCTCCCCTTTTTTTCTCCCATAACGACTGGTATTTTATTTTTTTTTACTTTGCATTTTTATTTTCCACTTGAAGGGATATTCCCATCTGGAGGGATATGCCATCAATGTCATGTAGGTGCAGGTCCCACATCTGGGACCTGGTCTTATGTAGAGAACAGGCCCCTGAAGTGAAGGAGAGCACACTGCGCATGCTGCTCTCTATTCATCCCTATGGGAGTTATATAAGATAGCCCCATATTGCTGAACGGAGAGCGCACCACCAGGGGTGCAACGAGCCTGAGTTGAAAACGCATGAGGTGAAAACTGAAACGGTGCCCCCCCTCCCCCAATGCCAATTTCTTAACCTAACCCCTTCCCTTCAGCCCTTGGCTGCCCCCCTCTTGCCCCTACCTGGTGCTCTCTGAGGCAATCACCTTTCACCGGGCCTCATTGGTGGTGTACCCCTGCGCAGCACACAGGTTCGGCCGCCTCTCCATTCATGACTATGGGACTGCGTGATATAGCCAGGTCAGCACTCCCATAGCAGTGAACAGAGGGTGGTTGTGCACGTGCGGCCGTTCTCTGTTCTCTTCAGGGGTCCCGTTCTAGAGATAGGAGTTAGACCCGCACCTATTTGACATTGATGGCATATCCTAGTGATATTATACCAATATCCCAGATGGGAACGCCCCTTTAAACTAAAAAAGAAAATGTTTACCCTTCGTCTAAACACTTAGATGCCGCTGTTACTTTTGATTGCGGCATCTAAGTGGTTGAACTGCTGTGATTGGAGCAAACCTTATTTACCATTCTCACCTGTGATTTACTGGAAATCCTAGAAATATCTGCTGCACAGAGTAAAAATGGCTACAGCTATGAAGTGAGATTGTTGTTAGTCTGGTTCTGAGCCTCTTCTTTCTGTTGCAGCCATCCAGTGGAAGCTGCAGCCCCGGAGGTATGGCGTCATTTTCTTCTATACGTGACTTTTATTATTTTATGCATGTTTCCACAATAAACATAGTCCATATCTCTGTTGATATCTCCATATCACAATTACAGGCCTTCTACAGAATACAGAAGGACGCCGATCTATTCAGGTAAAGCCATTTCCCCATAGGCACATGCAGGGCGGTGTACGGCAATATAAAAAAGACCTATTGTCTTAACTTTTACCAGCCGGAATACCCCTTTAATCTAACCAGGATTAGAGAAGTCACTGACCACCACAGATTAGTCACTTCTTCAAAAGTTTAAAAAGAAACTAATAAAGACCGAGCCCCCATAGCCATAGAATTAAAGGGAATCTGTCACCATTGACGTCTCTCTCTGTAACCAAGGGCAATGTCGAACTGGTTTTCATCACCTTCATCGCCCGCGGTTCCCCTGCAAACAAATTCCATTTTTTTTAGCAATATGCAACATAATGAAGCAAAAACAAACACAATGCAGAAGCACTCTGCAAACACAAATAACAAAGTAAATACGGTACAATAGTGCCACTGCCATACACACGGTAGAAAATGTACTAATGCTAATGCTACGTTATAAATGTGAGATTCTTGGAAAATACATTTTGCACAAAATCATTTGTGCCTGTCCGCCAACGACAAGGTGATCTCTTTAGGATAGAAACCTACTGTGAGGAGTAGGTCAGGGGGACACAAATGACACAGACAAAGTGAGGCCCTGACACTCCTCCCAAACCACTGTCCCTGCCTTTTGGGGGAACCCGGCTCCTTAACAGGCCGGCCCCAACCGAAGACTGCAATTACACTGAAGAAAGTGGAACACGAGACAAACACCCAAAACAAAACACAAGCAGGAACAACCCTAAACAGGTCAGGAACTGAAGGGGTAAAAGGTAATGGAACCAAGCAAGGAATAAACAGAGGATAACACAAAAGGTAGGTAACAGTAACAGAAACCAGGGAAAAAGGTACAGAGTCACTGGAATACCGGATAAACACAGAGTAGCTAGCTTAGGCACAAGGCTCTATAGCAGGCACAGATGAATGGCAAGTGTGAAACTAAATACTAGCTAGAGTCTCAGCCCCATGGCGTGATAGGAGCAGGGATCCCAGCCACACCCTTGAATGGACCAAAATTACTGAGAGGCCATCTAAGAGAGGCCATAGGTCTAACTAACTGGGACAAAATCCTCGAAAATAAAAATACAGCCACAAAATGGGATATTTTTAAAAGCATCCTAATATCTAATTGTGAGAGGTACATACCATATAGGAATAAAATGATAAGAAACAAGAAAAAAAACCAATGTGGATAAATAGAACTGTGAAAAAAGCAATAAATGACAAAAAGAAAGCATTTAAATCACTAAAACAGGAGGGGAGTGAGGAAGCATTGAAGAACTATAAGGAAAAAAATAGAATTTGTAAAAGACAAATAAAAGCAGCTAAACTAGAGACTGAAAGACTAATTGCTAAAGAGAGTAAAACTAACCCTAAAATGTTCTTCAATTATATAAATACTAAAAAGTATAAATCTGAAGGTGTCGGCCCCTTACAGAGTAATGAGGGGGGGAGTAGCAGAGAGCGATGAGGAGAAAGCAAAACTCTTAAATATTTTTTTCTCCACTGTATTCACTGAGGAAAATAAACTGTCAGATGAAATGCAGAATATAAAAGTGAATTCCCCTTTAAAAGTGTCCTGTCTGACCCAGGAAGAAGTACTGGGGCGTCTTAAAAAGATTAAAATAGACAAATCGCCAGGACCGGATGGCATACACCCACGTATCCTAAGAGAATTAAAGGGGTATTCTCATATTAGACAATGGGGGCATATCGCTAGGATATGCCCCCATTGTCTTATAGGTGCGGGTCCCACCGCTGGGACCCGCACCTATAGCCAGAACGGAGCGGGGAGCGCTGCGCCTGGAGGACCCCAGGTTTCCGGGGGTCCGGCCACCACCAGGCGCAGCTCCCCGCGCCGCTCATAGGAATGAATGGGAGCCGGGCCGTGCATGCGCGGTCGGCTCCCATTCATTTCTATGGAGCCGACGGAAGTAGCCGAGCCAGCGCTCGGCTATTTTCGGCGGCCCCATAGAAATGAATGGAGGGCGGCTGCGCATGCGCAGTGCGCCCTCATTCACTTCGGGGGCTCCGTTCTCGATATAGGTGCGGGTCCCAGCGGTGGGACCCGCACCTATAAGACAATGGGGGCATATCCTAGCGATATGCCCCCATTGTCTAAAATGAGAATAACCCTTTAAGTAATGTCATTGCCAGACCCTTATACTTAATATTTAAGGACTCTATACTGACAGGGAGTGTTCCACAGGATTGGCGCATAGCAAATGTGGTGCCAATATTCAAAAAGGGTCCAAAAACAGAGCCCGGGAACTATAGGCCGGTAAGTTTAACATCTGTAGTGGGTAAATTGTTTGAGGGTTTTCTAAGAGATGCTATCATGGAGTACCTCAATGAAAATAAGCAAATAACTCCATATCAGTATGGCTTCATGAGGGATCGGTCGTGTCAAACCAATTTAATCAGTTTCTATGAGGAGGTAAGTTCTAGACTTGACCGCGGGGAATCAATGGATGTCGTATATCTGGACTTCTCCAAAGCATTTGACACTGTACCACATAAAAGGTTAGTATATAAAATGAGAATGCTTGGCCTGGGAGAAAATGTCTGTATGTGGGTAAGTAACTGGCTCAGTGATAGAAAACAGAGGGTGGTTATTAATGGTACATACTCAGATTGGGTCACTGTAACTAGTGGGGTACCACATGGGTCAGTATTGGGCCCTATTCTCTTCAATATATTTATTAATGATCTTGTAGAAGGCTTGCACATACAGTAGATGCCCGTGATGAGAACATAGTCCTGCCACTTTACAAATCACTAGTCAGACCACACATGGAGTACTGTGTACAGTTCTGGGCTCCTGTGAACAAGGCAGACATAGCAGAGCTGGAGAGGGTTCAGAGGAGGGCAACTAAAGTCATAGCTGGAATGGGTGGACTACAGTACCCAGAAAGATTATCAAAATTAGGGTTATTCACTTTAGAAAAAAGACGACTGAGGGGAGATCTAATAACTATGTATAAATATATCAGGGGTCAGTACAGAGATCTCTCCCATGATCTCTTTATCCCAAGGACAGTGACCATGACGAGGGGACATCATCTGCGCCTGGAGGAAAGAAGGTTTGTTCACAAAAGTAGAAGAGGATTCTTTACGGTAAGAGCAGTGAGACTATGGAACTCTCTGCCTGAGGAGGTGGTGATGGTAAGTTCACTAAAAGAGTTCAAGAGGGGCCTGGATGTATTTCTGGAGGTAATAATATTACAGGTTATAGTTACTAGAGAGGGGTTGTTGATCCAGGGAGTAATTCTAATTGCCTGATTGGAGTCGGGAAGGAATTTTTTCCCCTAAAGTGAGGAAAATTGTCTTCTACCGCACAGGGGTTTTTTGCCTTCCTCTGGATCAACTTGTAGGAAAACAGGTCGAACTGGATGTACAGATGTCTTTTTTTCGGCCTTATAAACTATGTTACTGGCAGGAACGCCTGCCAGTAAAACTAGCCAAACCTTTAACCCTATAGGAACCTAAGTGTTACAAGAGGATTTTCTGGCTTGCACTCGGGATGAGCACCGCATAGCATCAGGACACGGGAACGCCCGCACCCGCCCAACATCCGCTGGAGGGCCGCAGTGCCCCCGAATCCTGACACCTACACTAAATATCAACTTCTCTGGTGATGTACTGGCCTCCATTAAATTCAGGGAATGCAGATTCCACATGCATGCTGAGCCTACCCTATATTTTACCTCTCCTGGTGCCAAATGGCATCCAATAAATTCAGGGAGAGCAGGCCGCAGCTTTATACTTAAAATCAGCCTACTCTCCCTGAATGTAATGGCGGCCATTGTGGCACCAAAAGAGGTATAATACAGTGTGAGCTCGGCATGCTGTAGAACCTGCATTCCCTGAATTTACTGGAGGCCGTTTGGCACCAGGAGAGGTAGAATACAGTGTGGGTTCAGCATGCATGTAGAACCTGCATTCCCTGAATTTAATGGAGGCCAGTATAGAACCAGCGGAGGTAGTATTTAGTGTTCTAAAGAGATCGCCTTGTCGTTGGCGGACAGGCACAAATGATTTTGTACAAAATGTATTTGCCAAGAATCTCACATTTATAATGTCGTATTAGCATCAGTATATTTTCGATAGTGAGTATGGCACAATTGTATTTATTTGATTATTTGTGTTTGCAGAGTGCTGTCGCATTGTGTTTGTTTGTTTGGCGACGTGCACCTGCCCACTGGGATGTGCTGACTAACCTCCATTTCTTTCTTTGCATTATGTCCCTACTGCCTGGTGCTGTCAATAAGTCTGAGGAAGGGGCTGCCAACAGAGAGGAGCGGGGCTTGAATGCAATGGCGACACCCTTGTTTCACTATAGCCTCATTTGCATATTGCCAAAAAACAGAATTTCTTTGCAGGGGAACTGCAGATATACAAACCAAGGGCAGCATTGTAATCAGACAAGGAAAACCGATATCACCCTCAGTCACTGGTGACACACTCCCTTTAAATGATGAAATTCTGTTTGCTTGCAGCTGCCACTAGAGGGGGCTCGCTGTCTACAGATGTATACATAATGTTCCTGGTCTCCGCTCTGCATTAATATCTGTATGCAGTACGCTCCCCCTAGTGGTGGCTGCAGGCAGCCAAAATGTCATAGGGACATTTCAAAGGATTTGATTGGTAAGGGTCCGAACGCTGAGACCCCCAATGCTTGCAAGAACGAGGAGAAAGAAGCATTCACGCAGAGTTGCTGCTTAGGATGGGCTCAATGGAAAGTCTACGAGTCGGTCTTGGGTCCTTCTCCTGCAGCGAGGAGGGACAGTGGAACCCCAGTGATCAAATGGTTTTTTCACATTTAGGGACACTGTAGCTCTACGGCTGTGTAAGGAATAGCGGGGGATCTGGAAATCTGAAATAGAAAAACAAAACTCTAACCCCTAGAAAGATATGGACTGAAGTTAATCAGTATACATTTTTAACATATTTTAGGGCTATAAAGCAAAATGATCAAATTAAACCAACAGGGATGTACCCATTACCCCCTTCAACACCTCAGGCCACCAGAGACAATATTCCTGACCCCTTCACTACCCAGAACCACCAAATATACTGTAGGACTAGCAACACCTTTACTGTGCCAAACTCACCAATATTTTTGCTGGTTAATTCAGAGCATTTAATGTAAGCTCCGCCTAAGAAATGACAAACCCACCCAGGAACAGTTACTCCTGGGTGGGGCTTACATAAACCCCACCCAGTTTTGACATCTTGAATTTGTTATTTACTCTGGAAAGTATGACCAGTCCCTCCAAATTTCAGGACTGTTGGCAACTATGCTGTCCTGGATTATATTAGTCAATTCTGTTCCGTATAGACTATAGCTATGGTGAGAGTGAATTTCAATAAAAAAAAAAAAAAATTATAGAAAACACAAATAAACCCAGCGGTTTACATTTCCTTTCTCTTTATGTCCGGCAGTCAGCAATAATCTTATTCAGACTGGTGATTTAGTTGCTGCTGCTCTAGTTTGTTCTTGGTGAGCAGGGGCGGGAAGAGATGATAATACGGACAAGATGATGTCATTGATCACAGCTGTGTCCCAATGTAGCAGAGATTTTGAAAATTTAGCCAAATATTGGGTTCATTGTCTACGACAGGGATGCTCAACCTGTGGCCCTCCAGCTGTTGCAACACTACAACTCCCAGCATGCCCACACAGCCTATAGCCTATCATTCTACAGCAGGTCATGGTGGGAGTTGTAGTGTTACAACAGCTGGAGGGCCGCAGGTTGAACATCCCTGGTCTACGGGGTATTAAAGAGGTATTCACATTTGATTTAAGGCTTGTATAATTATCCTTCTGTTTCTTCCAGGACATGAAGATGCCATTAATGATTTTGGGATCTATGAGTTTGTGTCTTTACCGGATTCTTCAGCACCACACAGGGTATGTTTATATAGCATTTCTATGGCTAGTATTATCTCTCGGTGGAATCAATAGAAACAGATTGGAAAAATCCAACCTATGTTTGGTTCTTTAAAGGGGTTCTCCGGGAATTAAGAAAATGAAAATACTTAAATATTACTTTATTATAAATATATTCCCAAATAACTTTCATTAGTTATAATGGCTCGTTTTGTCTAAGGAGCAATCATTAGGAGAAACAAAATGTCCGCCATTCTAATAGTACACACAGAACCTGTCCTAATCACACAGGAGGACAAGTTACTTCACAACACTGAAGTAAAGATCTGCCTCATCCTCCTCTCTGCTCTGCTTGTCAGGGATTATGATTCTGAATATAGATGATATGAACTTTAGCTGAATCTCTGTAGGAATGGAGTTCATGATAGGGTGATCAGATCTGGGTTTCTGAAAAGGAGGACACCTTTTTTTTTTTTTTATGGGGTGGGGGGTGGGGGCGAACCCCCCCCCCCCCCAAAAAAAAAAAAAAAAAGGTGTGCTCCTTTTCAGAAATAAAATAATAAAGGGAAATTCAGGTCCCCCAATTCCCTGGGGTATAGTGTAATGCCATTACACTATACCCAGGGAATGGGGACCCGAACTTCCCTTTATTATTTTCCGTTATAACATGGTTATAACAGAAAATAATTGTTAAAATGGCCCTTAGAGGTTAAAAATAATTTTAAAAAAACTCACCTTTTCCACTTGTTCGCGGCGCAGTCGGTCCGGTGTCTTCTTTCTTCTTTCCCCTTGCAGGACCTGCAAAGGGACCTTTGGTGACGTCACCGCGCAGTGAGCGCGCTCACCACATGGTGACCGCGGTGACGTCACCAAAGGTCCTTTTGCAGGTCCTGCAAGGGGAAAGAAGAAAGAAGACACCGGACCGGCTGTGCCGCGAACAAGGGAAAAGGTGAGTTTGTTTTTATTATTTTTAACCCTAAAGGCCATTTTAAAAGTTAAAATGACTTTGTTGGACATAAATTATGTTTGACTCAATCAGATTGAGGCAGTCCAACAAATCCCGGACGATTTTCCAATTCCCCCTGGACATTTTTTTAATGTCCAAAAGTAGGACATGTCCGGGGAAAAGAGGACGTCTGGTCACCCTAGTTCATGAGGAGACATGAAGTACAGAGGACGGACAGGACAGACAGTGGTAATGGAGACCACAGACAAGTTTTGTTGCTCAATCTCCCCCACACTCCGCTGTGTACTTCATATCTCCTCATAAACTCCATTCCTAGAGATTCATTTTATCACCTGTATTCAGGATCATAATCCCTGACAAGCAGAGCAGAGAGGAGAATGAGGCAGCTCTTTACCTCAGTGTTGTGAAGTAACTTGTCCTCCTGTGTGATTAGGACAGGTTCTGTGTGGAATAATAGGACGGCGGCCATTTTATTTCTCATGATGATTGCTCCGTAGACAAAATGAGGCATCATAACTAACGAAAGGTATTTCGGAATATATTTAGAATAAAGTAATATTTAAGTATTTTCATTTTCTTAATTCCGGGAGAAACCCTTTAAGCAGAGGGTTTGGCAGCCCCCCTACTGTTTAGATACCATACCAATCAGTATGAATGTCTGCCCATATTGCAAAGGAAAATGGGATAAGAAGATACATGGATGTGCACACAAATGATGGCGCCCCATAGTCCACAAAAAAGGAAAATTAAACGGTTTGTAACTATATTCTATAGTTTTCAATACTGAATACGTTTGGAATTGCACATTGAGTGTCCGGGACTGTCAATTGCACATTGACAGTCCCGGATTGTAGTGGCTGTCCTGCTGTCCTGGTATGGGGGAGGTATGTCCCGCTTTCTGGCAGCTGTCTCTGCTTCCACACCTCTGGTCTGAGCTGGGGGTGGGGCCAGCCGGCAGTCAGCCTCTGAGCATAATACGGAGGGCAAATAACTGGGCATGTTACTGGGGGCACATAACTGAGCATATTTCGGAGGTCACATAACTGGGCATATTACTCGGGGGCACATAATTGAGCTTATTACTAGGGGCACATAACTGAGCTTATTACTGGGGGCACATAACTGAGCTTATTACTGGGGGCACATAACTGAGCTTATTACTGGGGGCACATAACTGAGCTTATTACTGGGGGCACATAACTGAGCTTATTACTGGGGGCACATAACAGGGCATATTACTGGGGGCACATAACAGGGCATATTACTGGGGGCACATAACTGGGCATATTACTGGGGGTAACATAACTGGGCATATTACTGGGGGCACATAACTGGGCATATTACTGGGGGCACATAACAGGCCATATTAGTGGGGGCACATAACTGGGCATATTACTGGGGGCACATAACAGGGCATATTACTGGGGCACATAACTGGGCATATTACTGGGGGCACATAACTGGGCATATTACTGGGGGCACATAACAGGCCATATTAGTGGGGGCACATAACTGAGCATATTACTGGGGGCACATAACTGGGCATATTACTGGGGGCACATAACTGGGCATATTACTGGGGGCACATAACAGGGCATATTACTGGGGGCACATAACTGGGCATATTACTGGGGGCACATAACTGGGCATATTACTGGGGCACATAACAGGGCATATTACTGGGGGCACATAACTGGGCATATTACTGGGGGTACATAACTGGGCATATTACTGGGGCACATAACAGGGCATATTACTGGGGGCACATAACTGGGCATATTACTGGGGGCACATAACTGGGAATATTACTGGGGGCACATAACAGGCCATATTAGTGGGGGCACATAACTGGGCATATTACTGGGGGCACATAACAGGGCATATTACTGGGGGCACATAACAGGCCATATTACTGGGGGCACATCTGGCCATAATTCTGTGAAGGAGGCACAATGTGGGCATAAATACTGTGCGGTGGCATGAAGGGGGAATAACTACTATGTGGGGGCATTAAGGGGACTGGTTGGGATTAGGTATATAGTTATGTTTTGGGCGGAGTTAGATGCGTGGCCTAGTGCGGAAAAAATTTGCCGCTACACGCAAAGCTCTCCGCACAATGTGTCCCTCTTTGTTCATTTACAAAGTTGGGAGGTATGACTAAGCGCCACCCCCAAATGGAACAGACCAGCAGAGATTAACCCCTGTGTTCTCTGAAGGATTTTTACAAGACTGTTTGTTTCAGGGCAGTGCAGAAAATCCTGCAGACTGACAAACAGTGGGGGCGAGTTTATCTCCTGGTTACTTTTACCATTTATTTCTAGGTTTAGTGTTCCTTTCTCTCCGAATCTGTGATAAATCACAAGACGAGATATTTATACGGCGCAGATGAGGGGGCTGCATCTAATTCAGGCAGATGAATGTGGCTTTCATTACGTACTTAATACATTTCCATTCCAACCATCCTTATGACAGTTCTACAAACAGAGGAAGCCCTTGTCATCTGTAGTAGTGCGCCCCCTCCTGGTTGCTCCATCCATAAATCCCAATTGTAGGCTGATAACTAAAATCTGCAATAAGAATTTTAAAAACACACCGACCCCTACACAAAGCAAATCAAGGAATTACGTGGCCCCCCAATAAATAGTGTAATGCTGTATGCTGAGGCTGAGGGAAGTCCTGAATGGAAGACCATCTGCAATTTCATCCATCTACATAATATCCGTATTCAGAATGGGTATCTTAAAGGCAATGTCTAAGGCTAGAAAAATGTGGCTGCTTTCTTCCAAAAACAGTGCCATCAGAGTCCTGGATTAGTACGGATGCCCTGTTTTGAAGGAGCTGTCTGGTTAAAGGAGTTCTCCAGGCTTTTAATATTGATGACCTATCCTCAGGATAGGTCATCAATGTCAGATCAGCGGGGGTCCGACACCGGCATCCCTGCCGATCAGCTGTATGAAGGGAAGGTGCGCTCAGTGAGCACGTGCCGACTCCTGTCTCTCTTCCTGCTTACTTCTGCTATGTCTATGGCGATCAGGAAGAGAGAAGGGAGACTGCGCGCTCGCACTGTGCGCGCCTTCCCTTCATACAGCTGATCGCTGGGGATGCCGGGTGTTGGATCCCCGCCAATCTGAGGATAGGTCATCAATATTAAAAGCCCGGAGAACCCCTTTAATATTTTATTAGGGAATTCTGTGTAATTAGAGTTGGGGTGGGGAGGTGTCCCCTGTTCAGCACGCTCATCTATTAGCCAACAGTGAATACAGCTACAAAGAGCATCTCTACCTCTGGAGGACCAGCAAGGGAAATCATGGAGATTTGAGGACTTGTAGTCTGAAAGTTTGCAAGCAACCAGCAGAATTATGAGCGCAGCTCTGGGTATGGCTGGAATACAAGATGCATGATATTTGCCTGCCTATATCATCATAAATGCTGTCATCTTCTTATGTAACTCTTAGCAATTTGACCTCTTTAGATTAACTCTTTGTATTTCTCTCTGCACAGGTAATAACGTCGGCTTCAAATTCTCTGCAAGTCCAGGACATAAACGGCACCATCTATGAAGTCATACAGTTTGTCCCGGAGCAAATGCAAAATGATCCACAACCGTAAGTGCTGCATGGTCCAAGCAAGAGGCTACTAAACTCCTGGGCCCAAGTACAAACCTTTGGTACCTCCAACTATCATGAGTCTTTGGCTACTTTCACACAAGCGTTTTTGTTGGATCCGTCAGGGTTCAACAAAAACGCTTCTGTTACTGATAATACAACTGTCTGCATCTGTTATGAACGGATCCGGTTGTATTATCTGTAACATAGGCAAGACTGATCCGTCATGAACTCCACTAAAAGTCAGTGGGAGACGGATCTGTTTTCTATTGCGTCAGAGTTAAACGGATACGCTCCCATTGACTTGCATTGTGGGTCATGACGGATCCGTCTTGCTCCGCATCCCAGGATGGAAAGATTACTGCAGCATGTTGCGGTTTGCTCTCCGGTCTGGGAATGCAACCAAACAGAACAGAACGTATTTTGGAGCTTTGTGTTCTGTTCAGTTCAGTTTTGTCCCCATTGACAATGAATGGTTAGATCATCAGTTTTAAACAACTGCAGAACCCCTTTAAGTTCCAGAGACAGTGTGCACCTACATCCTATATATTCCCTATGCTTAAAGGGCTAATCCACATGTTAATAGTTATCCCCTATATACAGGATAGGGGATAACTATTAGATCAGTGTGGGTCCTACTGCTGAAAACCCCCAATAATCATGAGAACAGGTAACCTTTACCACTTGGAGCGCCCCAAAATGAATGGAGCGGCAGGTTGAGCATGGGCACTGCTGCTCCATTCTTCTCTACCGGAGTTCCAGAGGTGCCAAGTACAATGCCCAGCTATTTCCAAAACTCACATAGAGATGAATGGAGCGGCAGTGTGCATGCCCAACTCCCATAGAGATAGATGCTCAACCTGTAGCTTCGGTCACATCAGGGGTTCCAGGGGGTCCTCGTTCTCGTGATCAGTGGGGGTCCCAGTGGTAGGATCCCCACCGATCTAATAGTTATCCCCTAGCCTGTGGATAGGTGATAACGTTTAACATTTGGAACACCCCTTTAAAGGGGTTGTTCGGGTTCAGAGCTGAACCCAGACATAACCTCTTCTACACTCGTTTAGTCTATATGAGTGGAGCATTAGAGCAAAGAAATCACTGATGCTCCCGTCATACAGGCTAAACGAGTGAAGAAGAGGTTATGGACAACCCCTTTAAGCATCTGGGTACAAGTCACTTACTGCACATAGGGAGGAGCCAAGGTAAAATGTAGACTCATAGGAGGTGCACATGTGCCTGGGGTCCTGGACTACCCCATACTGCTGCTTAGAGCAGAGATGCCCAACTTGCGGCCCTCCAGCTGTTGCGAAACTACAATTCCCAGCATGCCCAGACAGCTATCAGACCACAGCAGGGCATGGTGGGAGTTGTAGTTTTACAACAACTGGAGGGCCACAGATTGAGCATCCCTGGCTTAGAGTAAAGTGGACCTTCAGGAGAGAATCCACTTGAATATTGGGAGAGGAATGTGCACTGTCAGCAGCCACTGAGAACAAAATGAGCTGCAGTGTAAAGCATGGGAGCAAGGCTAGCCTTACATTTATTGTGGTACCCTCTGTTGGTGCCTCTCTACGCACAGATACCACAATGCTGTGCTGCCACCTTCATACACAGTGCCACACAATGCCGCCATACAGTGCTTATATAATACCAAGTGACCAAATAACAGGCCATTTTACCTACTGATCAATGGTCATATAGAGGGACTGAGTCTAGGGACATTAGAATATGAGGGAATTGCTGGACATGCAATTCCCCCACAAGTTCAGGTTCAGCACAGGTAAAACCTTCGCTCTAATTAGTGATACACTGTTACACTCGTCATGGACTATTTGCAGTCGCTGAGTAAATATCGCACGGCTTATCCAGGCAAATAAATAACGTCAGGTAGATAAGCAGACCCTTTGTTATCAGCAACAAAAGAAGGCATCATATATCGTGTAAATGTAGTCAAAGCAGATCCCTCGCAGTATTTGATTACTTGGTTAGGATCATATTATTACCTCTCTATAAAACTGGAAACATTATGTGATGCAAGAAGGAATATACGTCCTGTGAAATGGTCATGCGTAAAATATTGTGTAGCTCCTCGTACCTAGAAACCCCTTTTTTGAGCCCTTCATGAGAAACCAAATTAAATAAGAAATGTCATCTTTTTTGCCACCACTAGGGGGAGTTCACGCAACGCTCAATGGGAGCTGTATAAATCCCTTTGCAGTGAGCTCCCCCTAGTGGTGACAGTGGGTGAACAGAATTGTATTATGGCTATGTGAAGGAAAGCGGAGATTTGGAGCTCTGTATCTGAAAAAAAACATAGAGCCCTGACTCCTATAAACATGTTGAATCTATTTAGAATAAAATTTTAGCTACATACTGTATAAAATCACCTGTATTATCCCCTTCCTGACGCAGCAATTTTCCGTTTTTGCATTTTCGTTTTTCGCTCCCTGCCTTCCCGGAGCCATAACTTTTTTATTTTTCCATTCACATAGTTTTATGAGGGCTTGTTGTACAAGTTGCACTTTATAATGCCACCAGTTAATATGGCCTACAATGTAGACGGAAGCTGGTAAAAAAGGGTGGAATTGAAAAAAAAAACAAACAATTCTGCCACAGTTTTTGGGTTTTGTTATTACAGCGTTCATTATGTGGTAAAACTGACTAGTGCTCTTCATTCTCCAGGTCAGTACGATTACGGAGATACCACACATATAACCATAAACTATACCATACTTGTATAGTCTTTCTTGTGTTTTAATACTGAAAAAATAATAAAAACATTTGACATTTTTTTTTTCTTCTCATGTCCATATTCTGACCCCCAAAACATTTTTATAGTTATGTCTACAGAGATGTGTGATGGCTCATTTTTTGCAGGATGATCTGTAGTTTTTGGTAATACCATTTTGGAGTGTGTGATTTTTTTGATCACTTTTGATTAAATTTTTTGTGAAGTAAAGTGATGCAAAAACAGAGAATCAGCCATTTTTTTTCGTTACGCCATTCACCATAAGGTTTTTTTTAAAATATTTTAATAGCACAGGCGATGCCCATGATGTTATTTATTTATTTTTTTTATTATTTTTATTTTATTTTTTTTAATATTTTTTAAGACTTTTTTTTTAACCTTTTTTACCTGCAATCATCAATTATACTATACAGAAATCGCTATTACAATTCACTGCTGCCACCTGCTGGCCTGAATTGTAATACACAGGTAGTGATCCTGGAAGCTTAGTACAGTATCATTACTTTAATGGAACGCCTTCCTCAATCTCTGCCAGGGGGAGCCGATCGCTTCCAGGTTTTAGCCCTCTCAGATGCTGTAGTCCCATTTGACCACTGCATCTGAGGGGTTGAATATCCACGGTAGGCATTACCAATCGTGGACATTAGCCGCAGGTGTCTGCTGTATGAAACAGCAGGCACCCGGTAGCCATGACGCTCACTCCGCTCTTGAGTGGGCTCTATCTTTAAAGACCAGACATCAGCCATACATATACGGTGGATGTTGAGAAGGGGTTAAACCCTAAACTTAAACTACCAGGAACATTAAAGAGGTCCTCACATCTCTCCTGCCATGTCTGTTTAAGTAGCTACTTGTATTCCCCATTGAACAGCAATTCTGAAGCATCTTGTTATATAACTCCATGTCGTGCCACTCTTCTATTATTCATGCTTGAACATTCAGCAGTCTTTACAAAAGGTCCATCTGTGTGTTACTGGTTGGGGGTGTGCCCCTGTACAGTCTAAAAATATCCAATCAGTGCTACCAGTGTCAGTCTGTGCAATAGCGTATCCCAACTAGTAATACACAAATGGATCTATATTAAAGACTGCTGACTAATTATAAACTTATAGTAGGAATAACAGAGGAATGGCACAATGTAAAATGAAAAGAGAATATGCTCCTGAATTGTTATCCATGAGGAAGTAGTTACTAAAACAGACATGTCAGGAGAGGTGACAGGCCTTTCCCTGCCAAGGATGTGTCTCATACAACTTTGCTACTATCTCAGGTTGTGTAGCAGCTAGAGCAATCACCCAGGGCTGTTTTAAAGCTGACTAAGGGCTCATTCAGACGACCATATCTGTTTTGCGGTCTGCAAATTGCAGATCTGCAGAACACGGATACTGGCCGTCTGAGTTCCACATTTTGCGGAACGGTCAAGAATAGGACATGTTCTATCTGTTTTGGGGTCCATTGAAACAAACCGGAAACAAATATATGGTGGTATGAATGCGCCCTAAATCTAAGCTTTAAAACAAGATTAAGACCAGTTACAAGATGAAGATCTAGTTACAGGTCTTAGAAATCAGTCCGAATGAGAGCTACATAAACCTGCAGCTCTCACTCCCCACTTGATTTCTAAAGACTCTCTGGATGTAAGGCAGCTAGCACTGCAATATTGGTCTTACTTTAAAGTTTCAATCGTCAGCTATAAAACAAGCCCAGGCTGATATCTCTGGTTCAGTGTAGAAGAGGGTGTGCCTATGCAACAACCGGACCCGGAGTCATGGCACTGTGACTCATTTTCTGATGAACTGCAGGAGGTTCAAGTGTTGTGTCTATAATACAGAAGCAATAAAGCCCCTGTATTATAACCGTGTAAAAGGTGCTGTAGTTAAAGGGGTTGTCCAAGATTTTTATATCCTCTAGATAAGACATTAATATCAGATCAGTAGGAGTCCGACTCCTGGCGCCCTTGACGATCAGCTGGTGCGCTGCAGTCCCAATACAAATGAATGGGGCCGAGCTGCAATACCAAGCACGGCCACTATCCAATTAATGGTGCTGTGTTTGGTCATCTGTGAGGAGGCCGCGGTGCTCACTGGAGGATAGGTCATCAATATCAGAATCTCGGAAAAGAGCTTTAATACATTATATAAGATGTGGGAATTTATCATTGTTAATTAGGTGAATAATTTGTATAGGGGGATGGAAGATTATATACTATGTAATTCCCAGTATGAGGCCTAGTTGGTTTTGCATTTTCGTTTTTCCCTCCCCATGTTCCATTAACCATAACTTTTTAAATTTTCCGTTCATATAGCCATAGGAGGGCTTATTTTTTGCAGGATAAGTTGAATTTTTTTAAGGGCACCATTTAATTTACCATGTCTGTTATTGGTAAACAGGGAAAAATTCTTTGTAGGGTTAAATGGAAAAAAAACACAATTCCGCCAAGGTTTTTAGGGTTTTGACATCACGGCGTCACTGTGAGCTCAATAATAATACAGCAATACCAGACTTGTATAGTTTTTTTTTTTTGTTTTACTACTTTAAAAAAAAAAACCTTTGAAAAAATCTAAATTTTCTTTGAGTCGCCATTTTCTGACAGCCATAACTTTTTAAAATTTGCATCCACGGACCTGTATGTTTTTTTTTTTTGTGACAAAATGCAATTATTGGTACCATTTTGTGGTACGTATGACTTTTTCTTTATCACTGTTATTCGATTTTTATTGGAGGGGGGATGACTAAAAAATGGCAAATTGTGTGTTTTTCATTTTTTGTTATGGTGATAAGTAAACTATTTTACTAGTTCAGACATTTTTTTATTGTTAATATATTTTTATATGTAAAATAGGGAAACTTAAATAAAAAAAAAAACAACTTTTTATTTAACTTTATATTAGCTCCTTTAGGGGGCTAGAACCTGGGATCTTTTGATCCCTTGTCCTATTTACCCTAATAGATTTTTATTAGGGTGAATAGGATTTTCACATGCTGCTTGCTGCGCTGTGCTTTGATCGCAACACTTGAAGGGTTAAATGACGACGGTTCGGTTGGATCACCTCAACCACCGTAACATGGGTACATCACGGTGGTTGAAGGGGTTAACACATCAAGGAGTGTGATGTGTGGTATATGTGAAGGCCTCATATCTAACAATTTTTTGCATTCAGTATTATAAATATATATAAACACAAAGCCAAAAATATGCAAACAGTGACCTCCAGTGGTAGAAAAAAATACAACAATGCTTATGGATTTACAGAACTCACACTGAATTTAACAGGCGCTGTGCAATGTGACACATCCGAGGATCATTGTGATTGGATTTACCATTTAAAGGGGTTATTCCATGACTAATGTAAAAAATGAATATCAGACATCATATAGATTAATATTTAAAAAAAGTAATTATATAGAACATGACAATCTCTTTCTAACAAAGCTAGGACCAGCCCTGTACCTCACAAGGACCCAGAGATCTCCACATTCATTGCTCTGCTGGATTTATATCAAGATGGGAGCTCAAGGGGAGTGTCTTTTCTGCTGCAGCTCAGGAGGCGTGTCTCAGCTCTCCCTATCACAGCTCAGGGGGTGTGTCCATGCTCTCCCTATCACAGCTCAGGAGGCGTGTCGATGCTCTGCCTATCACAGCTCAGGAGGCAGTTGAAGGATGTAACTGAGCATGTGCGGCCTTCTCAGTGAACAGGTCAAAGAAATAAGAAAAAAACAAACAGCAGGTGGCGCTATACAGATACATTTTATTGAATAACTCAGTGGCTATGCTGAATGTTTAATTACATGCAAGTACAAAAGTATTCAGATCCAGGGGCTGCTTTGAAAAATGTAGAATACTTTTCGTGGGACAACCCCTTTAAAGTAATTCTTTGAATTCCATTTTTTTTCTCATCTGACACTGTGTATGGACAGACACTGTTGCTGTACAGTTGTGGAGACTTTTCAGACATTATTCAGTTGGCGTTCCCCCAGAGTGCACCCTGCGTTTCTTCACACCCAATGTCAGATCAGACCGGAGACTGTAACTGGAGAGCCTGTGACTGTGACTTTATATCACCAGGAGACGTTAAATACGTGCTCTCTCTATATTTTTCTTTTTCAGATAATAACATGGAGATCATACACAAGAATCTGCAATGTTCTGGTCTGTGTCATTGTCTCGTGAAATGACGACTTGAGCTGAATACCTCACTCCCCTGCCGGTAGCTGACACACAGATGTATACCTGTCAGCAGTCCCGATCATTTCCTCAGGACTATTCTTCTTTTGATCGGCCTGTACAACGGTGGCTTCAGTGGACCTGTGTGTGATGTATACTGTACTGCTCTGATTTTCTAAAGTTTCCTATTTATTCAGGTCTCCTCTCCTCCTTTTGTATCTTTTCAATGCATCCAAAGTGCAGAGTGAAGCAACTTTACAAACAGTCTGAATTAAAAATATGCAGACCTGTGTGTCTCCATGGTTACAGACAACAAAACAAACCCGGTGTAGTCAGATCCTGCTGCAGCACCTCTTTTCATCTGTCCCCTATTTTTAAGGTACCTTTACACGAGGCGATTATTGTGTAAATTATCATTAAGGGCTCATGCACACGAACATATTTTCTTTTCGTGTCCCTTCCGTTTTTCTTGCGGACCGTATGCGGAACCATTCATGTCAATGGGTCCGCAAAAAAATGGAAGTTACTCCATGTGCATTCCATTTCCTTATGTCCGTATTTCCGTTCTGCAAAAAAATAGAACATGTGCTACTATTGTCTGCATTACAGACAAGGATAGGACTGTTCTATTAGAGGCCAGCTGTTCCATTCCGCAAAATACGGAATGCACACGGACGTCATCTGTTTTTGCGGTCGTGTGCATGAGGCCTTAATCGAACGAAAGTGCAAGATTATCAAGCAGTGTAAGGGCTCATGCACATGACCATATGTATTTAGCGGTCCGCAAAAAAACGGATCTGCCAAAAAATACGAATGATGTCCGTGTGCATTCCGTATTTTGCGGAACAAGACAACTGGCCCCAATAGAACAGTCCTATCCTTGTCCGTGATGCCGACAATAATAGGACATGTTCTATTTTTTTGCGGAACGGACATATGGAAACAGAATGCATACATAGTACTTCCGTTTTTTTTGCGGACCCATTGAAATGAATGGTTCCACTTATGGTCTGCAAAAAAAACGGAACGGACACGGAAAGAAAATACATTCGTGTGCATGAGCCTTAAAAGCAATGAACGATAGAGCAATAAACGCCAATCGGTAACCTTCTTCAAATCGTTCCATCGTCTGTGTAGGACGTTAGGGATTTGATATGTTCAAATAGAAATCGTTCACTACACGCACGATTACAATTACATTTGTGTAAATGCAGCTGTTTGCGTTGCAAACGATAGAATATGTGATCAAAATTACGATTCTGTGATCGATAATTGGCGCGTCTTAAGGGTAATTGTTGAAATCTTCACTACACCAAGAAAGAACAAGTTCGTTGCTCAATCATACCTTTACTAACATGGATATGATAGATAACAGCAGTAGGGGCCAGATCAATAACACCACGATTGCTGGATCAGACTACACAGGGTTTGTTTGTAGTCTGTTACCATGGAAACACATTTTGTAGGTCTGCATAGAAGTTCTAGGCACAAATCAAGTGGACATTTCTTATTCAGAATATTTGCAAAAGTTGCTTCATTTGTCATTTTCGATACACTGGAACATTGAAATAAATTGTTAAGCACTTTGAAGCGAAGGTCTCGTCATGTCGTACTGATTAGTGATTCTCTATGTATACGCACGTTACAATGGTATGGGGCCAAACTTATCGAGGTTTGAACCCCAAATTCAATGTTATGTCCAGAAACATACCAAATTACTCAGAAACTCACCTCTGAATGTAAATCATCCTAAATACCGACTCCTTTTTGCCGTCCAGTTCAGTGGCCCTGCATGTGAAAATCAGGACTGTTGGCAAGAATATGGGCATCATGTATGTACATCTTGTACACAGGGGTGCACCTAGCCTTTCTGTAGTCTGAGGCGAAAACTGAAACGGCGCCCCCCAATGCTAATTTTTTAACCTAACCCCTTTGCCACAATGAAACGCTCATTGCCTATGGCCCTTCAGCGGCCCCCTCACCTTGCTCTTGCATTGCACGCCACCTCTCGTGTCTTTGACATGGAAGATACAAGTGATAAACCACTATAGGATCTTTGATCAGGGCAAGGAAGAGCGGACGGGCATCTGTTTAATAAAGCACTCTATCTTCTACATCTTTCAAAGTCTGTATCCTATGGTGGGGACCACGCAGAATGCCATCAAGGGACAAAGATTGTGCCTCCCTATTGGACTACGTTCATAGTCCCCTGCATCAGCTTGAGCTATTTGCTTGGCTTGCACTGCACCCAGTCCTTTTTTTTCCCTCCAGGATCAGCACCACTCTTGTCTATAGGATGTGTCTGGTACTGCAGCTTACCCACATTCACTTGACTGCCATAATACCATGGACGAGAGAGATACTGTTTCAGACAACCCCTCTAATACATATAATTAAATATACTGCAGGGCCCTATGAGCTTGTAATGAAATATAGTCAAGTGACGATCCCTGGGAACAGAGCCACAGTGATGACGTTTTTTTGTTGACTGATGCTTATCCATAGATGTGGACTTTATTCATAACGTTCCCTATATACAGTTTACACTACTCACAAAAAGTTAGGGATATATGGCTTTCGGGTGAAATTTATGGAAAATGTAAAATGTTCCTGCTCCAGTGATATCATTTAAAGGGGCTCTGTCACTAGGTTGTAACCTATGTATTTAAATACATAGGTTACAAGTCCTAGTGATAACCTTTAAAATCATACCTTTCATGCAGAGTTCTGCGCAGCGGTCGCGTAGAAATTTAAACTTTAAAAAGTATGCAAATGAGCCATCGGAGCGGCCTCTTTCCTCTGGAGCACCGCTCCTTCACTGCCCCCCTGGGCCCAAGGCACGTCCCCTGTCTCTAATCACGTCCCTTTCTGTATTTGATAGACAGCGGTAGACTGGTAAGTCTAGCGCTGAACTCTCGCGCATGCGCCCTAAAATTTTCCCGGCGCATGCGCAGTAGCGCTTGCAGTGTCTACACTGCAAGCACTGTCTTCTGCGCACGCGCCGTCACTCCCGGGACTAGCGAAGTGACGGCGCGTGCGCAGAAGAGAAGACAGCGCTTGCAGTGTAGACACTGCAAGCGCTACTGCGCATGCGCCTGGAAAATTTTAGGGCGCATGCGCGAGAGTTCAGCGCTAGACTTACCAGTCTACCGCTGTCTATCAAATACAGAAAGGGGCGTGATTAAAGACAGGGGACGTGCCTCGGGCCCGGGGGGGGGGGGCGGTGAAGGAGCGGTGCTCCAGAGGAAAGAGGCCGCTCCCCGGTGCTCCGATGGCTCATTTGCATACTTTTTAAAGTTTAAATTTCTACGCGACCGCTGCGCAGAACTCTGCATGAAAGGTATGATTTTAAAAGTTGTCACTAGGCCTTGTAACCTATGTATTTAAATACATAGGTTACAACCTAGTGACAGAGCCTCTTTAAGTAGAAGCAGCAATGGTGATTTCCTCATCTCAAACAATTTATTGAAACAAAAGCCCACACCAGTGCTGGGTATACCGCCACAAAATGTCAATGTCTTAATAACTTGTCCTGTGGCCTTGAGCATCAATTACAGCTTGACAACAACGTCTCCTGCTGTTCACAAGTTGACTTATTGTCTGGTGAGGCATGGCATCCCACTCTTCTTGAAGGGCGGCCCTCAGGTCATTAAGGTTCTGGGGTACAGAGTAGTAGTGGTAGGATGTGGCCAAAGGATGTCCACTTCTCTACCTTTCTGTGACTCTTCCAGTCTCTCTGATACAACCTGCTGATGACACTCTGTGACACTCTAAGATCAGTGGCCACTTCCATCTGAGAACATCCTGCTTGAACCCTCGCAATGGCGAGGTACTAGTGATCAATTGTTAGGTGTCGTCTTGTTCTCAAGATGTCAAAATGTGAACAGCGTGATGAGGAGGACTGTTTAAATACTAATTCTAATTGAACCAGGAAATTTTGCTGTTAAGCTCCTTGTTAGAGAACAGCAAGTTGTGCAAAAAGTCCCGAAACATTGAACAGTTGGACATGTGCATTCAGAAGTTTAGAGAAGGTCACATTACGTTCACCTGTAAAGGTTAGAGGGCATTTTAGGTTCATCCTGAAATTTCACCCACAAGCCAAATATCACTAACTTTTTGTGAGTAGTGTATGGACAAGATTTTGTAAGCAAATAATAACCTCCCCCAACAGCGCTCAGGGACTGAATGTTAACAGAAATCAAAAACCCTGGTAAATGCCACTCCAGAACCAGTTTAAAGCTGTTTGTATATTTTTATGTAAGTCAAGCTTTATCATTATATAATGAAGGCCTCTACAACTTTCTAATATACTTTGCTCTTTAATTCCGCATCATTTTAAACACATATGCTTGCTGTCAGTGAATGGGAATAGGCAGTAAACCTGTCCATAGCTCATCCTGATCTAGGTTGAGAAGTGGATACAATTCAATGCCTGGATACAATGACTCCAGATTGATACATTGTAACTAGCAAGGGGATTGGTGCCCCAGATAAAATTGGATCCACCTCTCAGCTGACGAGCAGGGCCAGCCATGGACAGGTTTACTGAGTGGTCTCATTCACTGACAGCAAACATATCTTAAAATGATGAAATGAAACAAAGTATATCAGAAAACTGTAGAACTTTACATTTATACGGTGATTAAACCTTATGCACATAAAACCAGTACACCCCTCTAAAAGGTGGCTATACATAACATTGTCCATATGCATGAAGTGGTATACGTATAATGCGATCCTGAGATATTTTATTTTGAATGCCGCTCAATATTACATTTCCGTCAGACATAACGCTCACAATGTACAGTTATATGAGAGAAAGTTGCTACTTACTATTTTTATGTAAATATTTTGTAATACGGAGAAGTAAATCTACGCAGTCCTATATACTGTCTGTACATACTGTACACAGATACATTTTTATATGTAACTATATGTGCTCGGTGGCTCGGAGTGCTGATTTGTCTTGTACACTCAATGTTTATGGACAATAAAGCTTTTCTTGATATAACTATATTACTGTTTTTATGGTGCTTCGCTTTAAAAGGGCTGTCTGAGATCTTGATATTGATGGGCTATCTCAGGAGGATGGGGGTCAGACTCCCTTTGTCTTGCCCATTGCAAAATGTTAACTTTCTTCCTTAAAGGGGTTGTCCGAGTTATTTTTTTGTTCTTTATATGTTTCTAACTTGTCAGGTATAACAACTTTCCCATATACTTTGTGTTTCTAAAGCTGCTGGTTTCTCAGAGTTGACTGAGGGTCACATGACCTGTGATGTCACCTTATCTCCCTGGTCTGTGATGTCTCGTGCACAAGCCTCAGAGTTCAGATAACAGTCTGTACACCAGACGTCACTGGCCACGCCCCCTTTCTTTGCTGGGCTCCTGCTATCTGCTCTCTCCCTGGATTCCTTCAGATAAAACATTAACCCCTTCAGCCAGAACACACTGAGGGCTCAAGGCTTTATAACAAATAGTAGCTGCAGCAGTGAGAGGAGACAAATGCTGGGCAAGGAGCTATAGAGGAATTGTACAAGAACAGGTAGGGAGAATTTCCTGTGTGTATCAGCAGTGTCATTGTACAGCTGGGACTTGTAGTCCTACACATACAACATGCTGCTGAGTATTCCAGCAGGCAGACATGTCACTTAGCACTTGTATTCACTGCCTTTGCAGAGAAGGGGGGAGGGGCAGAGATTGTTATTACTGCATGTAAACAAAGACCAGAAGAGAACCAGGAAAATGAGGAAATATAGATTTTTTTTGCCTAAAACTTGCTGAACTTAGTTATATATTGTTGCCCATCAGATTTACAGTGCTATATATTTTTTTTCATAACTTGGACAACCCCTTTAAAGGGGTTCTCCGGGAATTAAGAAAATGAAAATATGTAAATATTACTTCATTACAAATATATTCCCAAATACCTTTCATTAGTTATAATGGCTCGTTTTGTCTAGGGAGCAATGATTAGGAAAAACAAAATGGCCGCTGTCCTATTAGTACACACAAAACCTGTCCTAATCACATAGCAGGACAAGTTACTTCACTACACTGAGATAAAGACTGCCTCATCCTCCTCTCTGCTCTGCTTGTCAGGGATTATGATCCTGAACACAGTTTAATATGATATTTAGCTGAATGTCTGTAGGAATGGAGTTCATGAGGAGACATGAAGTACATAAAGGACAGACTGTGGTAACAAAGACTGCATTCAAGTGCTGCTGCTCATTAGCCACATCTGCTTATGAACTCCATTCCCACAGAGATTCCGCTAAATATCATATTAAACTGTATTCAGGATCATAATCCCTGACAAGTAGGAGAGCAGGATGAGGCAGCTCTTTACCTCACTGTGGTGAAGTAACTTATATAGAGTAATTGGACAGCGGCCATTTTGTTTCTCCTAATCATTGCTCCCTAGACAAAAAGAGCCATTATAACTAATGAAAGGTATTTGGGAATATATTTATCATGAAGTAATATTTAAGTATTTTCATTTTCTAAATTCCCGGAGAACCCCTTTAGTCATTGTTTGGTCGAACGACTTAGGGTTGTTGTCTTGCTGCATGACCCTTTGGGATTTGCTGGTATAATTCAGAATTTATTGTTCCATCAAGGTTGGACCAGGTGCAGCAAAACAGACCCAACCACGATACTACCACCACCATCGTGTTTCACAGATGGCATGAGGATTTCATGCTGGAATGCAGTATTATCCTTTCTCCAAACATAACGCTTCTCATTTAACCCCTTCGCGACCAGCGCCGTACATGTACGGCGCTGGGGCGATGCGGGCACATGACGCCCGCTCGCGGGTGCGGCGGGCGTCATGGCCGGCAAGTCTCTGCTGTTTCTAACAGCAGAGACTTGCCGCTACTTACCGCCATCGGCGGCGTCTTCTGGGGTGACTAGATGCCGTGATCACACGTGATCACGGCATCTAGTTGCGTCTAAACCCGGAAGCGTTCGCTTCCGGGTGGTGTACAGACACCCCGTGTGGCCAATCGGGGTGTCTGTACACCATATGAAAACTGTAATCCTCGCTGGTGAGGATTACAGTTTTCAAAGTGCAATTCTTATTCTGGCCACTAGATGGCAGGCCAGGATAAGAAATGAGCAATTGATGGATTTCTGAGTCTATAAAACCCAGAATTGCTCATAAAGAAAAAAAAAAAAGCCACAATTTATAAGCCCATATATGAGCTTTCTAATAGTAAAAAAAAAAATTAAAAAAAAATGTTAAAAAATATATAAAAAATAAAAAAGATGTAAAAGTTCAAATCACCCCCCTTTCCGTATAAGTAAAAAATAAATACCTAAATAACAAATATAGACATCATGGGTATCACCGTGACCGAAAACGCCCGTACTTTTAAAATATAAAAAAAAAAATTCCAATACGGCGAATTGTGTGGCGGAAAAAAGCGTCCAAATGGCGATTTGTCGTTTTTTGTCGCTTTTTTTTCTAAAAAAAATTAAATAAAAAGTGATCAAAAAGTCATACACACCCCAGAATGGTATCAATAAAAACTTCAGATCGTCCCGCAAAAAATGAGCCCCCATACAGCTCTGTACACATAAATACCAAAAAGTTATAGGGGTCAAGATTTGACAAGGAAAAAAAGAAAAAAAAAAAGGGCAACTTTCTAATTATTTTATCACTATGAAAACGCAGGAAAAACTATACATATTAGGTATTGCCGGATTCGTACTGACCAGTAGAATGAAAGTAACGGATCAGTTTTAATGCACATCGAACGCTGTAAATAAGAAACCCGTAGAACTGTAGCGGAATAGCGTTTTCTTTGCAATTTCACCCGGTTTGGAATTTTTTTCCCGCTTCCCACTACACCGTATGCAATATTAAATGGTGGCGTTGGAAAGTACAACTTGTCCCGCAAAAAACAAGCCCTCATACAGCTATGTGAACAGAAAAATAAAAGAGTTATGGCTGTTTGAAGGCAGGGAGCGCAAAACGAAAATGCAGAACCGAAAAAAGCTCCGGGCGCGAAGGGGTTAACCCCTTCAGGACACAGCTATTTTTCACCTTCCTGACACAGCCAAAATTTGAAAATCTGACCTGTGTCACTTTATGTGGTGATAACGTTGGAATGTTTTTACTTAGCCAGCCATTTCTGAGATTCTTTTCTTGTGACATATTGTCCTTCATGTTAGAATTTGAGTCGATATACTTATACTATATATATACGATATACTATAAAATTTTAGAAAAATTTGCAGCTTTCGAAATTTAAATTTCTCTACTTTAAAGTCGACTAGGGATACTGAGCCACTGTGCCGCTATTTCTACAGCAAAGTTGATGAAAGTCTATGAAAATGACCTCAGTTCTGATGTTTATAAGCAAATCTAACTCTGGATAAAAGCTCACAATACCACAAAGTTGTCCTGATTTAATAAAAATTCCGGGGTAGATTTATCAAACTGGTGTAAAGCACAACTGGCTTAGTTGCCCATAGCAACCAATCAGATTCCTCCTTTCATTTATCACAGCTCCTTTGGAAAATGAAAGGTGGAATCTGATTGGTTACTATGGACAACTAAACCAGTTTTCCTTTACATTAGTTTTGATAATGTCATGTCGCTTTTGAGTAAGTCCTGAGGTACCCAGACTGTGGAAAACCCCAATAAGTGACCCCATTAAGGATACTACACCCCTGTAGGGACAGTTCAAGGGTCAATAAGGGAACTTTTGACCAAAAGGATGTTTCACAGAATGCAGAAAAACGTGTATTTTTTGGGGGGTAAGGTGACTAAAAAAATGGTAAACCGTGTGTTTTTCATTTTGGCGTTCACTGCACAGGAAATCTTTTAAAAATAGTTTAAGGCCCCTTTCACACGGGCGATGTTTCCGCGCGGGTGCAATGCGTGATGCGAACGCATTGCACCCGCACTGAATCCTGACCCATTCATTTCAATGGGTCTGTGTACATGAGCGATGTTTTTCACGCATCACTTCTGCGTTGCGTGAAAAACGCAGCATGTTCTATATTCTGCGTTTTTCACGCAGAACTGGCCCCATTGAAGTGAATGGGTCTGCGTGAAAATCGCATTGCATCCGCACACAAGTGCGGGTGCAATGCGGTTTTAACGCATGGTTGCTTAGAGATGTTGTTTGTAAACATTCATTTTTTTCGCACGCGCGTGATAAACGCATCAAAACGTTCAGCACCCGCGTGGAAAAAACTGAAAGAACATACGCAATCGCAGTCAAAACTGACTGCAATTGCGTGCGGATTTGGTGCGGATGCGTGCGGATTTTCCTGAACGCATCCGGACCAAATCCGGACACGCTCGTGTGAAAGGGGCCTAATAGTTCAGAATTCAGACATTTTTTGGACGCGTCTATACCTAATACTTTTTTTTATTGTTTCTATATTTTTTATATGTAAAATTGGGAAAGGGGGTGATTTAAACCTTCAATATTTTCATGTTTTTTTTTTTTATTTTCTTTACTTTTTATTAAGTAAATATTAGCCCCCTTAGGGGGCTAGTACAACGAGATCCCTCATCCCATTCACCCTAATAGAGATCTATTAGGATGAATGGGAGTTTGAAACGGCATGTGCACAGCTTAGCAGGGAGGTTACTATGACAGGCCTGGGAAGCCTCACCAGGCCATCATTGTAACCGATTGGAGCCCCACAATTTCACTGCGGGGAAACCCATCTGAAGCTATGTAGTACTGCGCAGTCTATGTAAGATGTCCATAAACTACAAACTGACTTGGACGCTCCAAGCTTTTGGGCATGAACTTGGCAAATGTGGTACAATGTAGATAAATGTGAAGTAATGCATCTGGGTATTAATGATCTACGTGCACCATATGTCCTAGGGGAGGTAACACAGGGAGAGTCACTTGTAGAGAAGGATTTGGGTGTCCTTGTAGATCATAGATTAAATAATGGCATAATCATCTGCTTCTAAGGCCGGCAGGATATGGTCATGTACTAAAAGGAGCATGGATTATGGGGACAGGGATGTAATATTACCTCATCTGGAATATGCAGCTCAGTTCATAGAAAGGATGCCCTGGAGCTGGTAAAAGTATAAAGAAGGGCAACTAGAAGGGGCATGGAGGGTCTTAGTTATAAGAATGGATTAAAGGCTATGTACACCTTTGGCTGGATTTTTTTTATTATTGCATTATACTTATTTTGACCTAAAAAGCACTTTTTCAATTGGTCTTTATTAACAATATGGAATCCTTTTTTGTGTACAGAGCTGAGAAGCTGTACTAGCTGCCTGTGGATTTTTTCTCAATTCAGTCATCTGAGGAGCAGACGGACTCCTTATCTCTTCTCCGTGACCTTATACACACTCATTAAAGCTCAATCCTTACCTTACTGATAAGAATGTGGCTTAAATAAGTGTTTATGACCTCTCAGTAATTTACAGATTAGGGTAATTAGATGACCGACACAAAGTGAAAGTACCAGTCACCCAGCTAGATAGTTAACCCTTTGTGACTGAACAGCTTAATATTTTTAATAAAGACCAATTGAAAATATGATTTTTTACTAAAAATAAATTAAATGCAATCATAAAAAAATTGACACCAAAGGTGTACATAGCCGTTAAATTAATTTATTTACTCTTGAGAAAGGTGAATATAATTTATCTATATAAATGGCCCGTATATAAAATATGGTGAAAAAATGTTCTGAGTAAAATGCCTTGAAAAGACAAGGGGGCACTGCCTCCGTCTGGAGAAGAAAAATTCAGTCTCCAGAGGTGACAAAGCTTCTTCACCATAAGAGCTGAGCGGACATGGTCACAACAGGAGCAGTTGATGGTTTTAAAAGAAGAATGAGATTAATTCTTGTGAAACTGGCCATATTGGTTCGGTTGGCTTCCTCTTAGTAGCATAAGCCGCGCCAATGAAGTCTCATGTAAGGAGAAAGTGTATGGTCACCTTACCAGTCCCATCAAAATCAAAAGGGACATCTCCTATTGGAAAAAGGGGCGCGGGTCATCAACTGATGGGCCTCCATGGCTCAGATTCCCAAAGATGACATGTTAGAAGATGCCTAAAGGTGAGTTTTCGTTTGAAAGTGCACTGTGACAATCTGCAGTTTACAAAAACACCTCATATGTGGTCCATAAACTCATGTATGGGCACACTGTGGGACTCAGAAGGGAAGGAGTGCCATATGTTTTTTTGAAGGGCAGATTTTGCTGGAATGATATTTGGGCACTATGTCACATTTGAAGAGACACTGAGGTACCCCTACAGTGAAACCCCAAAAAAGTGACCCCCACTGACATTTTTTTTAAATTTGAAAGTGCACTGTGACAATTCAGGATGAGAACCAAGACACCTGTATATCCAATACAGACATTATACAACGTGAGTGAACTACTTCTGGCTCCCAGTGCTTACTGGTAATGTGAAAGGGACACACAACTCACACCACATGGGACTACAACATTGCAGTAATAAGGATTTTATTGAATTGTAACATCAAAAAACCGAGAATGTAAAATACAAATATGGTTTAGGTAGAGGAAACGAAAATGCAAGCCCGCCTTGGGGTCAAGTACGACCATGCCGCACAGTTCAACTTAGAAAGTGTCTAATCTCCAGATTTATACAGTTTATGGTTTGACATTTGTAATTCACACTCCTTTCCTACTTTACAAGAAAGGAAACAAAAAGTCTAAAAGTAACTTAAAGGGGTTTGTCCGTGATTTTAACACTGATTACCTATTCTCAGGATAGGACATCAATATCAGATAGGCGGGGGGTGCCGACTGGTTGAAGAGAAGGCCGTGTTCTATACAAGCAATGCCTTTCCTTCATTCCTTACCTGCTCGCCATCGACATTGTAGCGGTGAGCAGTGTAATTACAAGCCGTACCGTTCACTTCACTTCAACGAGGCGGCTCGTTCTCATAGACTTGAATAGGAAGGAGCCACCCCGTAGAAGTGAATGGGACGGTTTGTAATTACACTGCTCAATGCCGACGGCGAGGAAGGGAACGCAGCAAGGGAACACAGCGTCTGTATGGAGCGCAGTCTTCTCTTCAACCAGCTGATCAGGGGGCGTGCCGGACCTCCACCAAACTGATACTGATGACCTACCCCTTTTTAAAGAGGTTCTCTGGGCTTTAAAGGGGTATTCCCATCTCACAAATCTGGTTTGTATAGTTAGATATAGCCATACCAATATTATTACTAATAGAATGTATTTATATATAATGTACCGTTTAGAAGATTTCCCTATTTGTATTTCCATTGTCCCACACACATCAGTCAGGCCGTTGCCCCTGGTTACGGCCACCTCGGCCATGTAGTAGTGGAGGCTGGCTTGCTCTTGTTCAATCCCGCTCTGAGGTAACTGCTGTATTGTGAACACACATTACATGAACATGCGGAGACACATCTTAGGGCACTTTCACATCTGCGTTTTGGACGCTACCAGTCCAAAACACAACGGTCAGGATCCGTCCAAAACGTAGACTTTATAAACGGATCCTGCTCATAGAGATGAATTGATCTTGGAACAGGATCCGTTTCTCTGCGTTTTGGAAGCACAGACAAAAATGCTACAACCCTAAGATGTGTCTCCGCATGTTCATGTAATGTGCGTTCACAATACAGCAGTTACCTCAGAGCGGGATTGAATAAGAGCAAGCCGGCCTCCACTACTACATGGCCGCAGTGGCCGTAACCAGGGGCAACGGCCTGACTGATGTGTGTGTGACAATGGATATACAAATAGGGAAATCTTCTAAACGGTACATTTTATATAAATACATTCTATTAGTAATAATACTGGTATGGCTATATCTAACTGTACAAACTACATTTATGAGATATGAATACCTCTTTAATGCCGATCTGTGGAGAGAACATAGTTTGCTTAATACTTACCCCTCCGTAGTGCTGCCGTCTCTGCTGTGCTCACACTGCAGGCTCTTCTGCTCAGGTCTCGACCGTTTATGTTCCTGAGTCTTCCTGTTCAGCTGCATATACTGTATACTTAGGGAACACATCTGGTCGGGACCTGGGCAGAAGAACGTGCAGCCAGTCTGAGCGCAGCGCCGACACATAGGTATTATGCAGACTATCTTCCCTCCGCAGCTCAGATTTTCACTAAAGTTCGGAGAACCCCTTTAAAGAGGACCTGTCACCACCACTGACATGTCTGTTTTAGTAAATTATTGTATTCCCTATAATAGAATGATAGAATTCTGGATCATCTTTTCTTAGAACGCTACAATTTGCTGTTCCTCTATTATTTCTCTAAAAAGGTATGAAAACATTGACAACTAGGTGTTACCAGTGGGTGGTGTGTCCCTATATTGGCTCTGTCCGTGTAGGGACACCATTTCTTTTCGATAAGAAGAATGGTAACACCCAGTTATCACTTTATTCATACATTTCTAGTAGGAATAACAGAGGAATGGCACAGCAGACACAACACAGTTAGAAGAAAAGACGCTCCAGAATAATTTACTATGTACTATAAAACAGAGAAGTCAGGAGCGGGGACCGGGACCCTTTCCCCAAAAACTACTGTAATGTTGGAGATGATTATTATCTCACTTTTATCTCCTGTGCTCTATCATAAATCAAAAACTGAAAAATGGCAATTTCTTGCTAGATAATTACATAGAACCTTAAAGGGGGTTTCCAGGTGTTTAACATTGATGACCTGTCCTCAGGATATCTATTAATGGGGGTCCGACACCTGGCACCCACGCTGATCAGCTGTTTGAAGGGGTCATGCTGAATTGCCTCCTCCTAACATTCCAAGCACAGCGCCGCCCATTGGATAGTGGTTGTGCTTGGTATTGCAGCTCGGCCCCATTCACTCGAATGTAACTGAGCCGCGCCTACCTAGGCCATGTGACATGACAGGCTTATGAAGAGGCCATGGCGCTCCATATGCCTTTAAGTCAGACTGATCAGATATCGATGACTTATCCTCAAAATAGCTCATCAATGTTAAACACCCAGAAAACCACTTGAACCTTACCTGCCTAACATACCTACCTATTCTAACTACCTACCCATCACTCCAAGTAACTATAGCATGCATCAATAAGTGATGGTGTGTAACATAACTTCAGTAAATATAGATCTAATGTGTGTCTCCACCTTCGAGTGCCACCAAGTATATGTAACCATTCACGCTTGTACTTCACGTCTTCATTAAAGTGCAGCGAGGCAGTCAGTTCTTTCCTTCTGTGGATTTTTCTATAGCGTCCGACATATAAATGAATCAGATCAGCAGAGCAAACTCTGTGCAGACACCGAGCCAACAAAGGATGCTGGGAGATTTCAGCTCTGAAGCCTGCAGAACTGAGGGCTATAATAAAGCTGTAACTTAAAGCTCCAAATCCTTTATGACCCATACATTGGTCGGGTTATAACTTCAGGCTGATAGGGGTCCAACTGCTGAGAACTCCCAAACTATCTACAACAAGGAGTCCCCTTACCTTCCTACCAGCAAGTCCACAGTGAAGCTGTATTAAAGGGAGTCTGTCACCAGATTTCTTGCTATGAATCAGGCTGACATTACAGATGTGCTAATGTCACCCGATTCTAACTGTGGTGGTCATTTATTACCTAGTGCCCCCGTTTATAACTTTTATTTTATGCTAATTAGCCTCTAGGAGCAGGGAGGGGGGCGTCACCCCTGCTCCTAGAGGCTCCATTCGCCCACCTTTAGAAACGCCCACTTCTTCTTGAGTGACAGGGCCAGGCAGTGTTCGTCTCCTCCTGCCGGCCTTGTCCTCCATGGATATCCCGCGCCTGCGCTGTCCCCTTCAGTATTCGGAACAGTGAGTAAAGGGCGCTTGCTGACTCCTGGCTTCCTCACTGCGCCTGCGCTCGACTGCGACGTATTCGGCACAGGTGCAGTGAGGAAGCCGGGACCCTGTGAGAGTTCCTTCATTCACTGCGCCTCCACCGCATACTGCACGGCGCGGGATTTACACAGCGGACAGGGCCGGCAGGAGGAGAAGAAAGCTGCCTGGCCCTGTCACTCAAGAAGAACTGGGCGTTACCAAAGGTGGGCGAACTGAACCTCTAGGAGCAGGGGTAACGCCCCCTTCCCTGCTCCTAGAGGCTAATTAGCATAAAATAAAAGTTATAATTATAGAAAAACGGGGGCACTAGGTAATAAATGACAACCACAGTTAGAATCAGGTGACATTAGCACATCTGTAATGTCAGTCTGATTCATAATCACAGCATAAGTGATATCCAAATCAATATACAAAAGTCCAGCTTAGAGAAATCCACAGGTTCACAGAAAAGCTGAATATTTAAAATATAACTTTTAATTTAGAAAGGTAAAAATTTAATCTATCAACATTGCTCAGTAGGAGCAGGGATATATCACAAAATCTCCACCTCACAACAAAAATTAAAGGGGTTGTCTCATCTTGACTAATGGGGGCATATCGCTAGGATATGCCCCCATTGTCTTATAGGTGCGGGTCCCACCGTTGGGACCCGCACCTATATCGAGAACGGGGCCCCGCAAGGTGGTGGCTGGAGGACTCCGGTCCGGCCACCACCAAGCCGGCTCCCCATAGAAATGAATGGGAGCGCACCGCGCTTGCGCGGCCACCGCTCCTATTCATTTCTATGGAGCCGACGGAAATAGCCGAGCCAGCGCTCGGCTATCTTCGCCGGCCACATTGAAAATGAATGGAGGCGGCTGCGCATGCGCAGTGCGCCCCCGTTCGCTTTCGGGGCCCCGTTCTCGATATAGGTGCGGGTCCCAGCGGTGGGACCCGCACCTATAAGACAATGGGGGCATATCCTAGCGATATGCCCCCATTAGCCAAGATGAGACAACCCCTTTAAGGACAATAAAAAATCAGATGATTAACTCATCCTAAGACAGGATTCTAGGTTACGAGGAGGACAGAGACAAGGGAAAATCCCTATCAAATCTCCTGTTACTACCCCTCAACCCAGGGACGAGTCCTGAAGATGGGCACTCCCTGGTCTCCAACCTAACCCTGTCTATCCCTGAAAAATGACCAAATCACTAACCCGACGAGTTTCCCCTCAGTAGAGGTTCATCAGGGGATGAGGAAAGGTAATTCCATCAAGCACATAATACAAAAAAGTCAGATACATAGTAAAACAGGGATAGTCACGACTAAATGCATGACACATATAACAAATACAGAATTAGATAGTGTCAAAAAGACCCAGGATAGAAATAGAAATAGTCACTCAAGATATCTTGTTATTCCGGACCCAGCAAAAAGCAATGTAATACCAATTCTATTATTCAGATAAATCAGATAGAAATGGTGCTATAGCCATATCTATGACCAAAGACAACCTGGTACCTGATGCGTGTACCACAGTGTCTATCCAGCTACCCATGGACAGGCATGCTTTATTTAAATGGAGCAAAAATAAGGGAGACCTTTAAAGGGAACCTGTCATCAACTTTATTATGGTGACCTCACTGAGGGCAGTATAAATTAGTGACAGAAATGCTGATTTCAGCGGTGTGTCACTCATGAGCTAATAGTAAGTGGTTGCCGAGAACCAGCATCATAATCATTGCAGCCCAGGCCTGGAAAAGAGTGAAATCTACCTGAGAAGAGTCCTGGTTATTCCTAATCTCCTGCTCTCCCGCCCATCTGCTGATGATTCGCAGTTCTCTCCTAGAGAGAAAGGGAGAAAACTAGGTAGAAGCTTGTCAATCATCAGCAGGTGGGCAGGGAGAGCAGGAATTCATGAATAACCAGGACTCTTCTCAGGTAGATTTGACTCTTTTCAAGGCCTGGGCTGCAATGATTATGATGCTGGTTCTCAGCAACCACTTACATTTAGCTCATGAGTGACACACCGCTGAAATCAGCATTTCTGTCACTATTTTATGCTTTCATAAGTGAGGTCAACATAAAGTTGATGACAGGTTCCCTTTAAGGATATAGATTCCCTCTATACCACATGAGTATTACAGGCAAAATATGGTTCTAAAGACTGTGATTACAGTAATAATTATTTAAAAGATATACAGAACAATCTGATGGTTTATGTCATCATGCGTATCCAATCACAGACAGTTGCCAGCCATGCCTAGATGTTCAAGGGCCAGTATATGATAGCAAAGTCCATTGACAAAGTATGCACCATAGTGGGTCCAGGGTAGATGGTCTTAGTGCCCCGATCTAGAGGGTGTCCTAATGCTGTAGTTGTGCAACTACAGCATCAGGACACCCTCTAGATCGGGGCACTATGACCACCTACCCTGGACCCACGTAAGAGGTTTTCGGACCAGTGCATGTATATGTTGCATACCGTACAGATTAAAGAACTCCCGCAAATTTTTTTATTCTCTAACCTGTTAGAAAGGTGCATTATATAATCTGTAGTAATTGTCATTTTCTTATCAGTGACTGTTTCTGTGAGTAAAAACCTCTCTTCTTATTGTAGCTGGGTCATGTGACCAACTCCCTGACCTCCAACTGACCCAGGACAGGAAGCCAGTAACTGCTCTATTCATTCCTATGGGAGCCTCACTTTCAGTCTCATAGGAATACATAGAGAATTAGACTTCCTGTCCACACATAAGTCTCTGTGTGAGTTGGTGGGTCTAATTGCTGGTCACATGACACAGATAAGAAACTTCAGGATGATATAAGTCAAAAATTGAGACACTGGTAAGAAAATGACATTCACTACAGATTATATCATGTACATTTCTAGCAGGACATGGAATAACATTTTTGTCGGGAGTTCTTCTTTAAGTATTGAGTATATGTTCTGGGCAATTGGTAACTTGGCTTAGGGGCTTTATCATCCAATCTAACCCTAGTGATGTGCAGCCATAGTGTGACACATACTTTGTCAATGGACTTTGCTACCATATACTGGTCCTTGAACATCTAGGCATGTCTGGCAACTAACTGTGATTGGATATGAATGATGACATAAACATCAGATTGTTCTGTATATCTTTTAAATAATTATTACTGTAATCACAGTCTTTAGAACCATATTTTGCCTGTAATACTCATGTGGTATAGGGGGAATCTATATCCTTAAAGGTCTCCCTTATTTTTGTTCCATTTAAATAAGGTATGCCTGTCCATGGGTAGCTGGATAGACACTGTGGTACATGCATCAGGTACCAGGTTGTCTTTGGTCATAGATATGGCTATAGCACCATTTCTATCTGATTTATCTGAATAATAGAATTGGTATTACATTGCTTTTTGCTGGGTCCGGAATCACAAGATATCTTGAGTGACTATTTCTATTTCTATCCTGGGTCTTTTTGACACTATCTAATTCTGTATTTGTTATATGTGTCATGCATTTAGTCATGACTATCCCTGTTTTTGTGTATCTGACTTTTTTGTATTATGTGCTTGATGGAATTACCTTTCATCATCCCCTGACAAACCTCTACTGAGGGGAAACGCGTCGGGTTAGTGATTTGGTCATTTTTCAGGGATAGACAGGGTTAGGTTCGAGACCAGAGAGTGCCCATCTTCAGGACTCATCCCTGGGTTGAGGGGTAGTAACAGGAGATTTGATAGGGATTGTTTCCCTTGTTTCTGTCATCCCTATAACCTAGAATCCTGTCTTACCTATGAGTTAATCATCTGATTTTGTCCTTGATTTTTGTTGTGAGGTGGAGATTCTGTGATATATACCTGCTCCTACTGAGCAATGTTGATAGATTAAATTTTTACCTTTCTAAATTAAAAGTTATGTTTTAAATATTCAGCTTTTCTGTGAACCAGCGAGAAATCTGGTGACAGAAACCCTTTAAGGGCAAGTTCACATCTCCGTTATTTTTCCATTCTTCTGAGCCGTCAGAAGGACAGAAAAATAAATACAAAAAATTGATCCTGTAAAAAAAACCCAAACAGATCCTGAGCATCACTTCATATGGCAACCGTCTGAGCCATTTACGTCAGAGATCTGTTATTTTAGATGGGGAAAAAAAATAAATCATAATTTATGCACAAGATTGATTTTTTTTTTTTCAGGACCCGTATTTTTCTTTATTTTTCTGTCTAATAAAAAAATTAACGGTGATGTGAACTGACCCTAAGCAGTGGATGAGAGCGTGCATTGCCATTTCACACACTGGTCCAATGATCTTGTCACGGGTTTCAGCAGTTGGACTCGCACTGACCTAAGTCCTAACATTCAATGTGGTGACATGTAATGTTATGTTAAAGGCCGGGATACCGCTATGCGGAGCACACACGATATGCCATGAATACTGATGCATTTATGACTGTGAACTGTAAGAAAAAGGGGGACAATCACTTTTGGGGGGACAATCACTTTTGGGGGGAAAATCACTTTTGCTTCTAGTCTTATCCAAGCACGTCAATTTCCATGTCTGATTCCGAGGACAAGTCGGGCCACAAATGTTCCTCCATTAACATGGGTGGACTGTATACACCCACATCTACGTCTGGGGACATAGGTGCTGTGAAATTTAGTATCTGTTCAACTTGTTCCTCCAACTCTTTGAAGTGTTCTTTCCCCTTACTAGGGCACGTAACATTTAAAGGCTTGACTTCCCAGCTGAGGGCATCACCGGTCTTCTTGATGTTCATTTTCTCCTCTTCAGAGTCGTCTATGATGTAGCATCTTTTTTGAAATTCGTCTAGACTCTTTTCGTGGTCTACAATTCCATCTCTTTCAGATTTACAGTATGTATTTGAAAAAATCTCACGGACTACAATTCTATTTGTTTCACATTCACTGTGGGCACTCGATGGCACACCCTCTGGGTTTACGGTTTCAAGTCTTTCAGATTCATAGTAGGGACCTGATGTTAAAGCAACTTGGCCTACAGTTCTACTTGGTTCATATCCATAGTTTGTGCTTGATGTTAAAGATTCATGGTCTACAATCTCAACTCTTTTGGATTTACAGGATGTACTTAATACATTCTCTTGGTCTACAGCTCCATTTCTTTTAAATTTACAGTAGGCACTTGATGGTGGACCCTCTTGGTTCCCAGTTCCACTTGTTTTAGATTCAGAATAGGTGCTGGTCATCAAACTATCCTGGTCTAAAGTTCTACTTGTCTCAGATTCACAGTAGGTACTTGATGGAAGACCCTCTTGGTTTCCAGTTCCACCTGTTTCAGATTCAGAGTAGGAGCTGGTCATCAAACCATCCTGGTCTAAAGTTCTACTTGTCTCAGATTCACAGTGGGTACTTGATGGTGGACCCTCTTGGTTCCCAGTTCTACTTGTTTCAGATTCAGAGTAGGAGCTGGTCATCAAACTATCCTGGTCTAAAGTTCTACTTGTCTCAGATTCACAGTGGGTACTTGAGGGTAGACCCTCTTGGTTTCCAGTTCTACTTGTTTCAGATTCAGAGTAGGAGCTGGTCATCAAACTATCCTGGTCTAAAGTTCTACTTGTCTCAGATTCACAGTAGGCACTTGATGGTGGACCCTCTTGGTTCCCAGTTCCACCTGTTTCAGATTCAGAGTAGGTGCTGGTCATCAAACCATCCTGGTCTAAAGTTCTACTTGTCTCAGATTCACAGTAGGCACTTGATGGTGGACCCTCTTGGTTCCCAGTTCCACCTGTTTCAGATTCAGAGTAGGTGGTGGTCATCAAACTATCCTGGTCGAAAGTTCTACTTGTCTCAGATTCACAGTGGGTACTTGAGGGTAGACCCTCTTGGTTCCCAGTTCTACTTGTTTCAGATTCAGAGTAGGAGCTGGTCATCAAACTATCCTGGTCTAAAGTTCTACTTGTCTCAGATTCACAGTGGGTACTTGATGGTGGACCCTCATGGTCTACAGTTCTATTTGATTCTGATCCACCGTGGGCACCTAATGTTAAACCCTTGTGGGACACAGTTCCAGTATTAATCTCTGTCATTGGACCTGACCAGGACCCTTTTATACTTTCGAAGACTGTACGGGACACAGAATTGTTTCTATTCTCATCATTTACTGGTGAATCAGTAATTTCACTGCTAACGATCGGCGCTTCATTAGCACGTCCATCTTTAATTAACGCATTTTTATCTTCTGTTCTAAACTGACCTCCTTCCAATCCCACTAAATGTCCATCATGTTCATCTGAAAGTTGTTCCTTTACTTCCGCCTCGTGTTTCAGGTGACGCCCATGTGGCTTGTCACATTGCTCTAATAACTTATGGTCATCTAACACGTCCTCTGACTTATCTGAAACATCGACATTACTGTATGTCACATCTGGACATTTGAATTTCAAAAACTCTCCACGAAAAGCAACTTGCTCGTTTTTTCTGTCCAATTTTATTCTTTTTAACAATCCTGTTCTTGATTTTGTGTGGGGTCTTATTTGTTGGCCTGAAAAACATTCTCCCTCTTGGTGAAGCATTACTTCGGGGTTGCTTTTGCGTCGCTTAGGAGGTCTCTTCAGCAAGTTCTCCTGTGAGTCGTGAACATTCTGTGATAATGTGTGGCTACTTTGCATAGTCTCTGGCAATCCTCCAATTCTCTGCGCATCCTCTGGCAATCCTCCAATTCTCTGCGCATCCTCTGGCAATCCTCCAATTCTCTGCGCATCCTCTGGCAATCCTCCAATTCTCTGCGCATCCTCTGGCAATCCTCCAATTCTCTGCGCATCCTCTGGCAATCCTCCAATTCTCTGCGCATCCTCAGGCAATCCTCCAATTTTCTGCGCATCCTCTGGCAATCCTCTAATTCTCTGCGCATCCTCTGGCAATCCTCCAATTCTCTGCGCATCCTCTGGCAATCCTCCAATTCTCTGCGCATCCTCTGGCAATCCTCCAATTCTCTGCGCATCCTCTGGCAATCCTCCAATTCTCTGCGCATCCTCTGGCAATCCTCCAATTCTCTGCGCATCCTCTGGCAATCCTCCAATTCTCTGCGCATCCTCTGGCAATCCTCCAATTTTCTGCGCATCCTCTGGCAATCGTCTAATTCTCTGTGCATCCTCTGGCAATCCTCCAATTCTCTGCGCATCCTCTGGCAATCCTCCAATTCTCTGCGCATCCTCTGGCAATCCTCTAATTCTCTGCGCATCCTCTGGCAATCCTCTAATTCTCTGCGCATCCTCTGGCAATCCTCCAATTCTCTGCGCATCCTCTGGCAATCCTCCAATTCTCTGCGCATCCTCTGGCAATCCTCCAATTCTCTGCGCATCCTCTGGCAATCCTCCAATTCTCTGCGCATCCTCTGGCAATCCTCCAATTCTCTGCGCATCCTCTGGCAATCTTCCAATCCTCTGCGCATCCTCTGGCAATCCTCCAAAGCTCTGCACAACCTCTGGCAATACCACAAAGCTCTGAGCTTCTTCTGACAATCCCCCAGTGCTTAGTGCATCTTTGCCAATATTCTGCATATTCTCCATCAATTCTTCATTGCTCTGGATATTCTTCAGAAATTCCCCAATACTCTGCAAATCTTCTGGTGATTCCTTGATGCTCGGCACATCGTCGTGCAAGCCATAAACATTCACCATTTCCTCCGGTAGGTCCGGGATACTGGGTACATAATCCAACGAACCCTTTAGTTGAGATTCTATTAAGTCAAGGCTTTCTGCAATTAGTGAAGTCTGGTTGCTAATTACATCTTGCATGAAATCCTGACTAATTTGGTCAATCTCGGTTAAATCCTGACGGTTTGCAATATCATTTATAGAGTTGTGGTTAGGTGGGACATCCTCTTGTGAATTCAACGTACCATGTACATACTGCAACACGTCACGGCTGGTTGGTACATTCTCTAGGTAACCATGATTGCCTGCAAAATCTTCCACTGAGCCGCCACTGCTTAAAACATTCTCCATGCAACCCAGATCGCTCGACCCAATCTCTGACGTCCCGCAGCTGCTCGTCTCCGTGTCCATTGTGTTTTCATTAACTCGCTCAATGTCTCGCATGCTTACATTGTCTACATCATTCTCTATTTTGTTTTGACTGTTTCTTGTTGGCTTCATCGGTATATGAGTGCCTGAGCTTTTGGTTCCTTGGTTTTCAGCCTTTGCATAGGGAGCACGAGTTTTGGTACCAAGACAACTCCTGTTCAGTCTTCTCCCCGAGTCAGTCCTTACTAACCTTCCTCCTTCCAGCTTCAAGATCTCAACTTCTGGGATTTGTAACTTCTGTGCTGCTTGGAGAACACTGGTGACGTCTCCTGGTGCAACCTTCAGCTCTGAGGTATACATGTACTGGACAAGAGGAAATAGGTGAAGGCTTTTACATCCATGAATCTTCACCACACGTTTGGTGGAATCAGGAACTTCTGATATTCCAGTAGGAGACATGAGCAGGTTGGCTAAATATGGGCTGAATGCGGCAATGACACAAGAGTGGACATCGATGCCCTCACCTAAAAAAAAAAAGAGAAAAAGAACATGTAAAAATAACAATACACTATAATGGACACTAACACATTTTATACCTACTTAGTTTAGATACAAAAAGAAATATGTCCATCTAGTTCAGCTAACGTGGGGAGAAGAGGTGGTAGAAAAAGGGGGTAAATCTTAAAACATTTTTCCTATAACATTCTAGAGCAGGGTCTCAAACACGAAGCCCAGGAGTTGCATGCGTCCCCCGAGGCAATTAACTGCACCCTGCAAGTTTCCTCTGAGAGGGTGGCAGTTAACGATGGGCCATGGGAGCCTATGGCCCACATCCCCATCGTTTAGCAAGACTCACAGACTGCAGGTCGCTAGGTCTGAAGCCTATGAAGCAGAAGACCTCCTGCGCTGGGTCTCAGGAGGTGCAATGACGTGGTCACTAACGCCTGCATACTGATGGAGGTGTTCATAATCATCCGTCTTTTGCAGATACGCACGGTCGCGTGAATGTATCCTAATTCTTTCTTCTTTTCCCAGCAGTCAGCACGTCCCCCACCCCCACACTGGCTGAGATCACAGCTGACTAAAGCGGGTTAGCGGCTGCTCTAATTTGGAATATCGCAGGCTGTGTAGTGGTGCTAAGTGCCATACAACCAGAGACACAGGCTTTAGAAATCAGGTCAGGAATGAGAGCTGCAGGATTATGCAGCTCTCCCTTGGACTTGCTTCTAACAGCTATGTTTCAGAAAGCATTGGAGCTAGCACAGCGACCGCTTAGACTGTTACCATTAAAACAAGATCGGATATCTCCAGCTGCCATACAGCCTGAGATCCAGTCATCAGTAGCACGGACACATAAGACACATTCCTGGATAATTATGTGCCATTCCGAAAGGGCATATGGGATATGTCTTTGGAAGAGAAAGATTTAAAGGGGTTGTCTCATCATAGACAATGGGGGCATCTCGCTAGCAGTGGGACCCGCACCTATATCGAGAATGGAGATCCGCAGGGTGGTGGCTGGAGGATTCAGGTCTGGCCACCACCAAGCCGGCTCCCCATAGAAGCGAATGGGAACTTCTATGGGCTTGACGGAAATTGCTGAGCCAGCGCTCGGCTATTTTCGCCGGCCCCATAGAAAAAGAATGGAGGGCGGCTGCTCATGCGCAGTGTGCCCTCCTTCACTTTCAGGGCTCCGTTCTCTATATAGGTGCGGGTCCCAGCGGACCCGCACCTATGAGACAATGGGGGCATATGCTAAGCCCTCGCATATAGATTGTAAGCCCCCTTTAAAGGGGTTGTCTGGGCTTTTCATATTGATGAACTATCCTTCGGCACCCCCGCCGATCAGCTGTATGGGGAGACGGCACTCGCAGTGTGCACGTGCTGTCTCCCGTCTTCCTGTTCACCCCTGCTTTGCCATAGACATAGCAGCAGGAAGAGAGACGGGAGACAGCACTTGCTCCCTGTGCGCGCCATCTCCCCCTAAAGCTAATAGGCGAGGGGGTCGGGTGCCGGACCCTGGCCGATCTGATATTGATGACCTATCCTGAGGATAGGTCATCAATATGAAAAGCCCAGACAACTCTGGTTATGTGTGAGTTGCAACACAAGACACCATACACATTAGTGTATTGTCAACTGAATCCACCAATCTAATGTGTATGGGAGAGCTCCAAATTTTCCCCTGACAGATGATGTTGGAAGAAAGAAGGATCAGCAGCTCTCGGGGGATAAGGGTCTACAGGGCCCAGGACGACCAGACCACTTAAGAGCTTTGAGAAACCAGAAGGACATGCTTTACGACCTGCTACTGTCTCAGGTTCACGGATGCCACCACTAAATAGAAGTTACCTCGAAAGCAGAGGCACAGTGTGTGCATTATTACTACTTTATTGCTGGGTTACCTGAATATTTTACAAGAATTTATCAAAATTTGTATTTTAATATCAGCTGTAAACATCCTGTAGGGTGTATTTTACAGTAGATAAAATGTTCAGTGATCTCACCGTCTCCCTGCAGAGTGACATCACAGAATAGTCCCGCCTGTTGTTGCTGTTGTAGCTGAATAAGCAAAGTTCTTAAAAGGCGCGGGTTGCAGTAGGTGAGCCGCAGACCAGTCATGATTCCATCAGCTGAAACTAAATGAGAAGCACATGAAATACACACGTATGAAATAACTACATAAACGTAATAATGAAGTTGTTAGTTATGGCATTTATTAGGCTCTGTTCACACTAGCATCCAGGGCTGTGGAGTCAGTAAGCCAAAGCCCCGACTCCGACTCCCTCATACATGGCACATGTTTAAGTGATAACTTTAAACAAACTTTGCATAAATCAATAGTACAGATAAATCATGACAAAAGAGTCTGTAATCTATGTTTTACTAGATAGCTTTACTCTGAACTTCCAGTATCAGGCTTTTCTCTGGGTACAGCTCACTAAGGGCCTGATGTATGAAAACTGTCTCGGTCTAAGACTTTCTTTGTTGCCCATAGCAACCAATCAGAGCTCCCCTTTCATTTCTCCAGAGCACTATATGAAATGAAAGGGGAGCTCTGATTGTATTTTATGGGCAACAAAGAAACTTCTAGACCTAGACAGTTCTCATATATAAGGCCTGAGGTGTTTTACATCAGAGGAAAAGCAAACTAAAACATAAAGCAGAGAGAGAACATGCACTGGACAAGTGATTTATGCACAGTTTATTGAAAGTTTAGATATACTAAGAGGTACTTGCCTTAAAAGGGTTTTCTCAGCACGTTGACTCACTGGCTGACAGGCAGTTTGCACCCACTCTGTCTCCTCAGACTGTGGGTGGGTCTCCAGCAGTTATTAGCATATATTCACTTACTCTGACAGAGCAGGAGATTGTGATCTCTAAAACAATTACAGGTAAAGCCATGCTTCTCAGTCCTCACAACACTTGGACCTTTTGCTTACTGCAGCCAATCACTCAGAGCTCAGTCCCATCATTCTTCACTGCTCTCAACCAATCACATAACAGTCTTTCTGGTCTGCAGGCTACCATAGAAACCTGTGTGCAGTGAGAGACCTGCTGAACTGTCTATAGTTCATGACTAAAGTGAAATCTACTAACTACTGTATTTAGAAAATGTCTTCTTTTAACTGTCCCTTTTAGAGATGAGCGAACGTGCTCGTTACGAGCACTGTAGCGCTCGGCTCCCCTGCGAACAAATGCCTGCAGGCATTGCGGATCCGTCCTCAGCTGCATGTAAGTCAATGGGGACGGATCCGTTTGGTATGACACTCATACCAAACGGATCCGTCCCCACTGACTTTCAGTCGGGTGAGGAGGACGGATCCGTTTGGGCATTGCGCAGGGGAGCCGAGCGCTACAGTGCTCGTAACGAGCACGTTCGCTCATCTCTAGTTGAAAGCTAATCTTTGTAACTAGTGAGAAAACCTTTTTAATCCTGTTTTCTCCAGCAGATCTGAGATGAGTGCAGTTATTCATTCCCAGTGCCCTTTTCCTCTGATCTGTAGCAGAGGAGCTTCACTTCTGAGCATCTACATAGAGTGCAGCACACAGTCATCTCAACTGAAAGCCTAGATCCTTAGTTCAGGAATAAAACAGACATTTATAGGACATTTCATCATTTCCCCAAATTCTGGAGTCGGTCCATTTTATACCTACTTCAACTCCGACTCCACCAAAATGGACACCGACTCCGACTCCATAGCCCTGCTAGCATCACATTGTCAGGAATGGACCCAGCCAAGATACTGTGCGTGGCTGGGCTGGGAGGGTTGCAATGCCGACCAGCTGACCTGTCAGTGCTAGGTGGCGAATTTCAAGGGGTTGTGCAGGTTTTAAATTCCCCCCCACCCCTACTTACCTGCTTCCCGACGCTGGCTCCCAGCTCCTTCACTCTCTGCTGATCTGCTCGGGTCCCTGGATGTAAACTTAAAGTTTGATGCTTCTGCAGCCAATCGCTGGCTGCAGAGGAGACCCGCTCCGCTTGCATCATGTCAAACGGTCACATGATGCAAGGCGAGCAGGTCACTGCTTGGGCCAGCGATTGGCTGCAGTGGCGTCTAGATAGACAGAAAGATAGAAGATAGATAGCAGGTTAGCATCTTCATTATATGTTCTTGAAGGAGGCCGGGGGCCCCATGAGATGAGGTTCCCCACCACTGCTTTAAGGGAAGATGGAGATTTCACGCTCTATTTATGAAACACGTAGTGGGCAAGGAGGCATTCTGAGTTCTGTTATTAGGGCGTTATGATTTATGTGTATCTGCTCCATACAAATACTAAATGTACAATTCAGGTACAAGGCTGGTGTTGCCTGAGAAAAATGCACAAAAGTTATTAAGACATGCGGGCCTCCTAATACATTTGGAGCATCTTTTGGCAGTCTGTGTGACAGAAAAGCAAATCTGCTCTAGTCATGAGTTGGGGTAAATTTGTGCTAGAATTTGCACCATTTTTTGTTGTTAAAGGGGTTCTCCAGGAATTATTATAAATATATTCCTAAATACCTTTCATTAGTTATAATGGCTCGTTTTGTCTGGAGAGCAATGATTAGGAGAAACAAAATGGCCACCGTCCTATTAGTGCACACACAACCTGCCCTGGTCACACAGGAGGACAAGTTACTTCACAACGCTGAGGTAAAGGTCTGCCTCATCCTCCTCTCTGCTCTTCGTGTCAGGGATTATGATCCGGAATACAGATGATAAAATCTTCAGCTGAATCTCTGTAGGAATAGAGTTCATGAGGAGACATGACGTACAGAGAGGAGGCAGGGATGTGACTGTGTCCTGCTGTGTGATTAGGACAGGTTTTTGTGTAGTAATAGGACAGCGTGGTAAATGTGAATGGCTGAGGGAAACCATGTCCTCTTGGCTAGGTAGAGAGCAGAGTAAAATTGTGGATTTTTTACACCAAAAATAAAAAAATCATATAATAAATTCTCTCACAGAGTATGTCCTGGCCTTGTTTACTCATAGGAGGAAGGCGATATTGAAGGAGAAGATAAACATTGAAGAGCAGGAGTTGAAGATAAACATCCAGGAGGAGAAGGTGGAGATAAACATCCAGGAGGAGGAGCAGACAAACGAGGAGTTGATGAAAAAGATAAAGATTGAGGAGGAGTAGGTGGAGGAGATAAACATCAAGGAGGAGGAGATGGAGAAGATAAACATCAAGGAGGAGAAGGTGAAGGAGAGGAACACTGAAGAGCAGGAGGTGGAGATAAAGAAACAGGTGGAGGAGAGAAATGAGCAGGTCATGAAGAAGATAAAGACTGAGAAGGTGGAGGAGATGAAGATCGAAAAGGTGGAGAAGATAAACATCAAGGAAGAGGAGATAAAGATAAAGGAGGACAAGAAAGAAAATGAGATGAAATATCAGGCAACAACGTATGTATATCACTGTAAAGTTTTGTGTAATGAGTAAAGACGTTAATTTGACTGATTTATAAAGAACAGAAAAAAGGAAGCGTGGAGCAGTCGCACAGAGCAACCAATCAGGTCACATCTTAAATTTTCTGAAGGACTTTAGAAGAAGGAAAGCAGTAATTTGATTGGTTGCTGTGACATATACTGACTGGGTTGGAGCCCATACATTGATATCAGAGCTGTGCTTTCTATTATAGACCTGTGGGACAATACATGAAGCTGGCCTGGCCGAGCGGTGAGTCTATCCAATAAGTCAAGAGAACACATAGGACTGAATTTACACTACTGGAACCCGGGAAGGGGTAGGGGGGTTCACATATTTTTCTGCTCTGAGCTCTGCCTCCTTCAGTGTCTATAGAACAATACACAGAACAATCTCAGTGTATAGATCCTTACAGACTGATCCTGGGTGACGTCCTCCGCACATTAAATGGAGTTGATTTTATCTTCTTGGATCTTTCCTTTAGAACAAGACACAGGTGGTGGACACTTCGGAGCTGGAGACAATGCAGTGTGAAGAACATGTGAGTGATAGTTCTTCAGTCGACATACAGCTATCACTAGAGGGAGCTCATTGTATAGGGATGAATACAGCTCTTATTGAACTGTATAGTAGATCGGTGTGCAGTGAGCTCCCCCTAGTGGTGGTAGAACTGACTTTATTTATCTGTGTTTTATGAACTGCTCTAGGGGTTGGTCTGGGCACTGAGTTTTACCACTTTTTGGCCATACAGAGCATTTGTTAATCAATCCTTATCAGAACACAGAAAACCATCAAGGTAAATACAAAATGATGGATGATCCCACTTTCCCTGTCCTATTAGGGTAGATACAGGTGATAGGAGGGGTCACCCCCCACCCCATGAAGACCCCCCTGTATTATCCAGAGAAGAAACCATTCCAGAGAGCCGCTGTCACTTGTGGGAGCACCATGTGGCAGAACCACCCATTATTAGCTCCAGGACGTGTCCAAATGTTCTCCAGAAGTGATATTCCCAGTAACGCCCCTCCTACCCGAGTCTAGACCCTACTAAGCAGCCCCTACTGTCACCACAAGACCCGTCATCTCTCATGAAAGCTTCCTTTGCCCCTATCTCTTATAGATTCCTCAGAGCTTTCTTCTGCTGCTTCAGTGTCGATATCATAGAATGAGCGGAGCAGGGAAGATTCGCTGCCGCCACATCTGCTGCACCAAAGTCTTCTACACCTGAAGCTTCTTGTCAGTACAATGTGAATGAGGTTTTGCATGTTCTGTACAGTCCGTAGAGTGATCCTAATGTAATATCTCCTCCTGTTATAAAGTGTCTACAGATGACATCACCCAACCAGCCAAAGCACCAGATCTGAGGTCCGCATTGGTCTTATGCTGATGTGGATCTTCTGCCTATAGTCTATACTGAACTACCTGCAACCACCTCGATCTGATGTCCCTGGATGACTTCACCACAACTGTGTGTGTTATTTTTCCGATTATGGGCGATCACTTCACCCCCGTCTTCTGAACACTTCCATGAAATGCCATGCACCTCCAGCTCTTCACTTCGTGGCTTCCTTCCTCTTGGACTCTTCGCTGTGACTCTTCTGATGGGAACTGTGCACCATGAGCTTAAACTCTATGAAAACTGTTGGGTACATTTAGTTCAATGCAGTAAGTGCTGAATATATTTTTATAAGAATTTGGGAACATGATGAAATGTCCTATAAATGTCTGTTCTATTCCTGAACTAAGGATCTAGGCTTTCAGTTGAGATGACTGTGTGCTGCCCTTTATGTAGATGCTCAGAAGTGAAGCTCCTCCACTACAGATAAGAGGAAAAAGGCACTGGGAAGGAATGACTGCACTCATCTCAGATCTGCTAGAGAAAACAGGATTAAAGGGGTTTCTCACTAGTTACAAAGATTAGCTTTCGACATAAAGGGACAATTAAAAGAAGACATTTTCTAAATCCATTGGTTAGTCATGAACTATAGACAGTTCAGCAGGTCTCTCACTGCACACAGGTTTCTATGGTAACCTGCAGACCAGAAAGACTGTTATCTGATTGGCTGAGAGCAGTGAAGAATGATGGGACTGAGCTCTGAGTGATTACCTGCAGTAAGCAAAAGGTCCAAGTGTTGTGAGGACTGAGAAGCTTTACCTGTAATTGTGTTAGAGATTACAATCTCCTGTTTTGTCAGAGCAAGTTAATTTATGCGTATAACTGCTGGAGACCCCTTCGCCCCACAGCCTGAGGAGACACAGCAGGATAATAATAAATACATTTTATGTTCTACCTAAATAGCTTGATTATTGTATCATAAGGGTGATAAAAAGATTCAATTAAGTTATCGCTTAAACATGCGCCATGTAAGAGGGAGTAGGAGTCGGAGTTAGGGGAAATTAAGGAGTCAGAGTTTTGGATTACCGACTCCACAGCCCTGGTTTTCAGGTTGCATTTGAAGGTTTCCATGGTACAGTAGGTGAGCATCTAATATGCTGGGATAAAGAGTTCCAGAGTACGGAGGCTACACGGAAGAAATCTTGGAGGAGATTGTGGGAAGAGCAGATAAGAGGAGAGTAGAGAAAGAGGCCTTGTGAGGATCGGAGATTGCCTGTAGAAAGATCGGGAGATCAGGTCAAAAAAAGTATGGAGAGGACAGGTAGTGGATGGCCTTGTATGTCATAGTAAGTGTTTTGTACTGGATTGTCAGGACAATGGGGAGCCAGTGAAGGGACTGGCAGAGGAATACCGAGGTGGATTAGTTGGGCAGCAGAGTTGAGGACACACTGGAGCGCTACGAGAGTGCTAGATGGAAGGCCACAGAGGAGGATGTTACAGTAGTCTAGACGGGAGAAGATGAGGGCATGTAAAAGCATTTTCGCAGACTCCTGGTTGAGGAATGGGTGGATGTGAGAGATATTTTTGAGTTGGAGGCAGCGGAAAGGGCTTGGATGTGCGGTTTGAAGGACAGGGCAGAATCCAAGGTCACTCCAAGGCAGCGGACTTGGTTGACCGAGGAGAGTGTGCAGCCATTGATTGTGATAGATTGGTCTGATAGGGGAAAGATGATAAATTCAGTTTTATCCATGTTAAGTTTCAGAAAGTGAGAGGAGAAAAAGGAGGATATAGAACAGGGGTCAGCAAACCTCGAAACTCCAGCTGTCTTGAGACTACAATTCCCAGGATGCTCCATTCATTTCCATGAAAGTTCTGAGAAGAGCAGAGGAAGTATGTATGCTGGGAGTGCTGTAGGTTGCCTACCCAGATAAAGCAGATAGGAATCAATTAGGGGATTCTGGATAGTAGGGTGGTGATATTTGGACCAGAGAGGTTAATTTGTGTGATGTCAGCATAGAAGTGATAGTGAAAGCCATGGGACTCTAAGAGTTGTCCCAGGCTGATGGTGTACATTGAGAAGAGCAGGTGTCCTAGGACACAGCCTTGAGGGCCACCAACAGAGAGGGGATGAGGAGGTGGTGGGAGACAATAAATGTCTAGTCCGTGAGGTATGATGTGATCCAGGACAGGGCCAAGGCCGTAACGCCAACAGATGAGAGAGTCTGTAACAGAAGGGAGTGGTTAACGGTGTCAAAGGAAGAGGACAGGTCCAGGAGGAGGAGAGAGTAATAAATAAGGCAGAGGACAGGTCCAGGAGGAGGAGAGAGTAATAAATAAGGCAGAGGACAGGTCCAGGAGGAGGAGAGAGTAATAAATAAGGCAGAGGACAGGTCCAGGAGGAGGAGAGAGGAATGTAGAAGGGAGAGGACAGGTCAAGGAGGAGGAGAGAGGAATGTAGAAGGGAGAGGACAGGTCAAGGAGGAGGAGAGAGGAATGTAGAAGGGAGAGGACAGGTTAAGAAGGAGGAGAGAGGAATGTAGAAGGGAGAGGACAGGTCAAGGAGGAGGAGAGAGTAATAAAGAAGGCAGAGGACAGGTCCAGGAGGAGGAGAGAGTAATAAAGAAGGCAGAGGACAGGTCCAGGAGGAGGAGAGAGGAATGTAGAAGGGAGAGGACAGGTCAAGGAGGAGGAGAGAGGAATGTAGAAGGGAGAGGACAGGTCAAGGAGGAGGAGAGAGGAATGTAGAAGGGAGAGGACAGGTTAAGAAGGAGGAGAGAGGAATGTAGAAGGGAGAGGACAGGTCAAGGAGGAGGAGAGAGGAATGTAGAAGGGAGAGGACAGGTTAAGAAGGAGGAGAGAGGAATGTAGAAGGGAGAGGACAGGTCAATAAGGAGGAGGACAGAGTAATAAAGAAGGCAGAGGACAGGTCAAGAAGGAGGAGAGAGTAATGTAGAAGGCAGAGGACAGGTCAAGAAGGAAGAGAGAGTAATGTAGAAGGGAGAGGACAGGTCAAGAAGGAGGAGAGAGGAATGTAGAAGGGAGAGGACAGGTCAATAAGGAGGAGAGAGTAATAAAGAAGGCAGAGGACAGGTCAAGAAGGAGGAGAGAGTAATGTAGAGGGCAGAGGACTGGTCAAGAAGGAGGAGAGAGGGATGTAGAAGGGAGAGGACAGGTCAATGTGGAAGGCAGAGGACAGGTCAAGAAGGAGGAGAGAGTAATGTAGAAGGGAGAGGACAGGTCAATGTGGAAGGCAGAGGACAGGTCAAGAAGGAGGAGAAAGTAATAAAGAAGGCAGAGGACAGGTCAAGAAGGAGGAGAGAGAAATGTAGAAGGGAGAGGACAGGTCAATGAGGAGGACAGAGTAATGCCATTTGGCTTTGGCAGTTAGCAGGTTGTTGGCAACTTTGGTAAGGGTTTTAATCCACTGGTGGGGTCGGGAGGAAGAGAGGTGGGAGAACAGTTCAAGGTGGACATGTTGTTCAAGTAGCTTGGAGGCATATGGGAGAAGTGATATGGGGAGATAGGTAGACACAGAAATCGGGTCAGGGTAAAGCTTTTTGAAGATGGGTGTAATGGTACCATTCCTTCCTATCAGGAAGGGTGATCCCTGCTCTGTCATCTTCAGTATGGCTGCACCATTGACTAGTAGAGCGCGGCCATGCTGCCTTACTGCGCTGTCTGGATGGAGCGCGTGCAGAGACTCTGGGAGATTACTGAGACGCTCCTCATCTCTACTGAGACTGGATGCTGAACACATGCCCAGTCCAGGTATAGCCACCTCACTGCCCCCGGCACCATGGCACTGCCTGTATACATATATATCCATCTCAATGCTGGCTTGTTTCTCATCACATGACTACCAGGTGATCTCAACAAAGGCTGCAGCGTGCTTAAACACGGAATACCTATCCTCAGCCCACGGCTATGTAGTAATGCTATGTGTAAATGTCAATAAATGGAGTAGGAACACAGCGTTGTGTGCCGCAGCTCCTTCTTGACATATCTAGACAAAAAACGATAACACGTATACTCAAGAAACCGGATCCGGCAAGAAATCAATGTACGTCAATGCTGCCCGATCCATTTTTTTTGTCAGCCAAAAAAAACGATCCGGTTTGTTGAGTTTAGATTTACTACAACCGCAACCGGCCAAAACACATGCATCCGGATGTATTAAATGGCAGGGATCTGTTTAGTTCCGGTTTTGAGATCCTCTGCCGCATCTCAAAACCCAAAAGCCGCAAAGCAAGTGTGAAACAAGCCTAACTTACCTGACATCACACTGGAACCTAACTACCATCTCAACCAATCCATCATCCCCAACTTACTATCTGCTCCATTCACACCAGACACAGATGACCAACCTATCCTCTGCTTACTAACATACTCTCCGCACCCTTCACTATGGAAACAGATGGCAACCTACCCTCTCCTTACTAAAGTACATCCACTCTGCACACAGATGCCAACCTACCCTCTTCTTACTAACATACCCTCCACAGATGACTAACCTACCTAATGTGCGTTCCACTCTGGACACAGATGCCAACCTACCCTCTTCTTACTAACATAGCCTCCACTCTCGACCCAGATGCCAACCTACCCTCTTTTTACTAATGTACCATCCGCACCCTCCACACCGGACGCAGATGCCAACCTACTATCTCATTAATAACCTACCCTCTTCTTACTAACATACCCTCCACTCTGGATACAGATGCCAACCTACCTACTTCTTACTAATGCACCCTCCACACTGTACGCAGATGACAACCTACCTTCTTCTTGCTAACATACCCTCCACTCTGGATACAGATGACAACCTACCCACTTCTTACTAACATACCCTCCACTCTGGATACAGATGACAACCTACCCACTTCTTACTAACATACCCTCCACACTGGATACAGATGACAACCTACCCACTTCTTACTAACATACCCTCCACACTGGATACAGATGACAACCTACCCACTTCTTACTAATGCACCCTCCACACTGTACGCAGATGATAACCTACCTTCTTCTTGCTAACCTACCCTCCACTCTGGATACAGATGCCAACCTACCTACTTCTTACTAATGCACCCTCCACACTGTACGCAGATGACAACCTACCCACTTCTTACTAACATACCCTCCACACTGGATACAGATGACAACCTACCCACTTCTTACTAACATACCCTCCACTCTGGATACAGATGCCAACCTACCCACTTCTTACTAATGCACCCTCCACACTGTACGCAGATGACAACCTACCTTCTTCTTGCTAACATACCCTCCACACTGGATACAGATGACAACCTACCCACTTCTTACTAACATACCCTCCACACTGTACGCAGATGACAACCTACCTTCTTCTTGCTAACATACCCACCACTCTGGACACAAATATCAATCTACCCTCTTCTTACTAACGTACCCTCCGCATCCTCCTCTCTGCACTAGGGTTGTCACGATACCATAAACAGTATTGCGATACTCAATACCACGCAAGAGAAAAATAAAACACCAAAAAAGCCGTGTACATTCCGCATTTTATGGAATATCTGGCCCATAATAGAACAGTCCTATCCTAGGTGACAAAAAAAAAATGGCGAATTGCAACACAGTGAATAATGAATGAGGGCTGACGCACGCAGCGGCGATATTATCACTGACGTGTGGGCGGCCATATTGGTTCCAGGGGGAGTAAATGACTTCTCCGAGCTTTAAGGAATTACTTTCCTCTTAAACGTGTGTCATTATTAAAGGAGACCCGTTCCCGTTACAAACACGAGTGACTATGACACTACAACTCCCAGCAGGCAGTGACAGATAGCGGCAATACTAATGGTTGCTACTACTTTCTATCTCCCATATTGGTTTATGAAAGCCATCACTGCCCAGAAAAGTTTTGTGCCACCCGTGAAAGTTAGGCCGGCCGTATCACATGCCTGCTCGGCCGAGCAGGCATGTGTTCTCAGCAGGGGAGGAACCATGGTGAAAGTTACAAAGGATCAGCCTGGTAATAAGCGTCCAGGAGTATAGTGATGCAGTTTTATATATATATCGTATACATTTCTAGGATCATTCTGTGCCAATTCATACAGGTCCATAGGGTGCTGTCTTCAGGGGAAGAGAGCTCTAATGCCCCTTTCACACGAGCGGGAGACTCGCATGTCTCCCGCAACGCATCTACAGGGCTGGACTCGGCACCGACAGGGATCGCAGAGCATTATATGCGATCCCTGTCAGTGCCGAGTCCAGCCCTGTAGATGCGTTGCGGGAGCCATGCGAGTCTCCCGCTCGTGTGAAAGAGGCATAATAAATCTCCTGCTTTCCACAGTCATACAGTGAAATAACATTCTGTCCACTAGGGGGAGCTCACTGCACATGGATCAATACTGCTCCAATGAGATAAATCCATCTACTGCTACCTCCAACTCCTATAAACGTGGCCAATGAAATGGATCGGAACTGAAGTTTGGACGTACTGTATTCCTTCTCCCTCCTTTTCTTTTCTTAAAGTTTTAAGAATTTGGAGAATTCCGGGCAAAATAATAGCGCTATACAAATCCCAAATAATATCACCATATACAGTGCTCCAGACTAAAAAAAATACCTAGGAGCCATTGGCTCCTGAACTGAAAAATTTAGGAGCCAAATTAAATTTTTGGTCGCCAAATTTAAACACATATATTTATAATTAAGAAAAGACTTGGAGGAGATGGAATGTCCGGCCCATAAGTCCTATCTAGGGATGTCACGACACCAAAATTTAGATTCGGTTTTGATACCATAAAAAAGTATCGCGATACTCAATACCATGCGAAAAAATAAAAACACCAAACACTGCGCCACCAATGATTTAATACCCTGGGGGGGCGCACTGAGGGGTTAACTGCCGCTGATCGCAGCTCCCTTTCTTACAGGTCGGGTGCTGGCTATGTGATCCTGCGCCGGCACCCGCGCCTGTACTTGTATTAAATGATCGTTATGTTCATTGGTGGCGCAGTGCGCCCTCCCCTTCTCCGCCCCCCTCCTCCCATTGGTGTCTGCGGCAGCAGCACAGGGGGAGGGAGAGCTTCCTTCTCCCCTGTGCTGCTGAGGGAACATGGAGCGCGCTGACAGCAGCGCGCACCATTTTCTCTGATACTAGGCTGATCAGTAAATGCCAATCCGGTCCAGGCGCAAATGCCGCCATGTGGAGCCCAATCACGGTTCCATAAGGTGTCTCAGGAGGATAGACTAACATGACAGCGCCCTCACTATACCGCTCTAGAGCTTTATGAATAGCAGCAGATTTACAGGACCACAAAGAGTCAGGTGACATAATACTGCCATGTAGTGCATATGGAATAGTGTCACACTGTGCCCAAATAATACCACACGGTGCCAAATAACAACCTATCAAAGTGTATAAATAATACTGCCATGTAGTGCACACTGCGCCCAAATGATACTACACGGTGCCAAATAACAGCCCAATAGAATATATTAATGATAAAGCCATGTAGTGCACATGTAATAGTGTCACACTGTGCTGAAATACCACATAGTGCCAGATAACAGACCAATACAATGTCTAAATTATACCACCATACAGCGTGTACCTAGCAGTACCATGCTGTGTGCAAATAAGTTTCACTAATACTGCCATATGAGGTACATAGCAACATGTTTACGGTATTTTTGGAAGGAGAATTACTGATATAACTGCATATGAGTGGGAAGCATGAAAAAAAGTCCAAATGGGGTGAAACTGGAAAAAAAAAGCTGTTACACCACAGTTTTACGAGTTTTTTTAAGTATGTATAAATTGCAGTCCAGGAACATTGACTTCTATGGGACTGAGCCGCGCCAAGGTCATGTGACCAATGAACATGTCATCACAGAGCACTGCGGCCTCTTCATACAGCTGACTGGCGGGGTCGCCGAGTGTTGGACTCTCGCTAATCTCATACTGATGACCTATCTTGAGGATAGGTCATCTATATTAAAATCCAGGAATAACCTGTTAAAGGGGTTCTCTGGGAGTAGACTATTGATGGCCTTTCCTCAGGACAAGTCATCGATAATCAATTTGTGGGGTCCAGCACTCAGCACCCCCACCGATCAGCTGCCTGGAGAAGCCACGCCTCTTCCTAGGTCAGTGACATCACGTTCATCAGTCCTAGGCGCAGCTCAGTCCTGTTCAAGTAACTAGGGCTGGGCTGCAATACCAAGCACCGCCACTATACAATGTACGGCGCTGAGTTTGGTAAGCTGTGAGAAGGCCGCTGCACTCACCGAAGTCCCGTGCCATCTTTAAACAGCTGATTGGTAGTGCTGGGGGTTAGAACCTCACCGACCAGATACTGATGACCTACTTTGAGGCCATCAATATATAAAAAAAAAAAAAATTAACAAAACATGGAAAACCCCTTTAAGTGGCTGACAGATGCGATTCTCACTGCTGAGACCCAGCAGACCATGAGAATGGGGGTCCTGTGCCTCCTCTTTGAAAGGAGCAGCAGCCATAGATAGTGGAGCCCTCAACTCTGCTACCTCAGTCTGTCTTATAGACTACGAATGGAGCAGCAGAGCTCTGCTGCACTAAAACGGCGGACATGAGATCCCCATTTTCACGATCTGTTGGGGTGCAGACACTGACCACCTATTCTGTGTCTAAATATTCAGACATATTGCTCGTGTCTCTTTTTTTTTTTTGGCAGTGACTACCTCAAACCTCCGTGATCCTGCTGTGCTGTTCTGGTAGTCACAGCAAAAAACATGACGTGAACGTACCCTAGACTGGGTTCACACTGAATTTTTTTTTTTTTTTGCATTTTAAAAACCAGGAAAATAAAAAGCACTTGAAAAAAAACTGCACGTGCGTCGGCCACACGGTGAATCGCGTGGGAAAGTCGTATTTAACCCCTAAAAAACTGTATGAAAAATAACCTGTATTCCTTAGGGACCCCCTTGGAGACCTGTAAATCTTTTTGAATCATAAAAGTACATTTAAGTGCATTTTTTTAAAAAAAATTGACATTTCCCATAGTGCTCTAGTTGTACACATAACTACTGATGTGTACATTCAGAAATACGCCTCTGGTGGAGCATTCCTTTAAATTAACACCTACATGGTTACAGTATATGTGATTTAGGTTCTCTTACACTGACAGTAGGTACACAGGTAAAGTGCACACACATACAGTACGTAGTCCCCTACCTGTGACTACAGACTAAACATAATCCTCCCTAATCCTTCCCGCGCTATAATAAAGGTGGAGGACGTTTGTCCGTCGTCACGACCCGTCTTACATCACGCAACAGCCAGGGCGCGAGGGTTGCTGGGAAACGTAGTTCTGGCGGCCACTCTGTATTCCGTTTACTGCAAGCTTCCGGACTACGATTCCCACAATGCAAAGTGGCAGCTGTCAAACCGACCGGGTAGCTGTCACATGACCAAGGCTAGACGGCTGCTGAGAGGGGCCAATCTTAGAGGGGAAACTAGGGGGCGAGACGGATTTGTGTGACCGGGAGAGGGGGCAGCGCCCGGCCTGAGACATGCAGAAGATCAAGAGCCTCATGACCCGTCAGGTGAGACTCCGGTTTGTTTGTCCTGGAGAGGCCTGTTAATGTCAGCAGATATGGGGGGCGGAGCTCACTTCTGCAGCTGCCTCCATGTGATAATGATACTTCTCCTGGTTGTAATGGAAATCATGCACTGAGCCTGTGCTGTGCTTATGTGAGCAAGATGAGATGCAGTGTAAAGCATGGAGGATGCACAGAGCACCCTAATGACATAGTCACACCCCATAGTTGGGAACTCACTGCGACCACATTGTGGAGAGATGTCTTTGTTCATCATCATCTCCTTCATATAAAGCTGCAGCCACGTCATGAGTATGTGTGCACAGTGTCCAGATAACACCACCATACAGCGCCAAGACACATGACCGCAACTGTCCGGGTATTTCCACCGGGCAGTGGATACTGACACTGATTGGCTGGCAGTGTTTAGGGGGCACTGTGTGCCTGGCACCAATATGAAGGGATGCTGCGTTGGCAGCATTATATGGGGAGGTGTGGCTGCCAGTGTTATGGGGCTGCTATGTGGCTGCCACTGTCATGGGACCGCCGTGCAGTTGGCGCTGTCTGAGCGTCGTGGCCCATTCAAACAACTGATCGTCAGTAGCGCCACAGGTCTGCAGTAGCCAGCCTCAACTATCTGTCTAGCTGCTACTCCAATGCCTCCGCCCTGTGCCAGTCCCTACTCTGGTGCCTCTGCCCCTTGCCAGTCGCAGCCACATAGCAGCCTCATAACACTGGCAGCCACACAGCCCCTGTCTACAGCAGCACCAGCCACATTGTGCCTCCCCATATAATGCTGCCAACACAGCATCCCTTTATATTGGTGCCAGCCACAAAGTGTCCCCTAAACACTGCCAGCCAATCAGTGTCAGTATCCACTGAACGGTGGAAATACCCGGACAGTTGCGGTCATGTATCTTGGCGCTGTATGGCGGTGTTATCTGGACACTGTGCACACACATACTCATGACATGTGGCTGCAGCTTTATTTGAAGTTGCTGCTCCGGTGCCTCGGCCCTGTGCCAGCCCCTGGGTTGATGGGTCCTGCAAAACCCACTTAACTACCTAACTGTTTTGCCCGAGTCCAGCTCGGGCAGTGTGAAAAGTAGCTAACTGGAGGGGGGAGGACTGCTTTAGATGGTGATATCTCCTCAATGGTAGCAGCTGCAACTGGTCTTGTATGAAAGCTGCCAGTCCAGTCATACAAGACCAAAATGACAGCTAAAGTCCAAGCAACAGAGGAGAAATCACTGTTAGAAATCAAGTCGGGAATAATCGCAGGGTAAAACCTGTTTTTACTTTCGTTTTCAGCTGCATTCACAGCATCCCGATTTCTATCAGTGATATCTTTCTCTGTCCTGAACATATTGCTGTCATTTTATTGTCTGAAAGCTTGGGCTGTCAGCTTTCAAACAAGACCAGTTGCATGTTTCTGGCTGCTATCATTCAGGAGGTAACAGCATCTAAAGCAGCCCTCCCCCTTCAGTTAGCTACTTGTCCCACTGCTGGAGCTCAACTCTGGGAAAACATTTAGGGGGTTAAAGGGGTTTTCCAACTGTGGCGGCGCATTTGGGGTGGAGAAAAGATGTATGCCCACTAACTGACTATTGCCCTATGTATGGAGCAGTGAGCATGCTCAGCCACCCCTCCATACTATCGTGGACATGGTGGCGTCCAGGGACCTTCGATCGGTGGTGGTCCCAGTGATGTCAGCTATGCTCTAGATAGATATTAGCGGCTGTCATACCCCTTTAAAGAGCTGACATAAATATTCTGAATTGGTAACGTCCGATCGCCTCTCATTGCACGCCTCGGGATCGGTGAGTATTAGGTTTTCCGCGCCGTTAGCCGGAGGAGTGTGAGAGCATTAGGACCTGGCGCTGCGCCCGTCTCCCGGTCCAGATGGTCATCCTTCTACTGGAGACTTTGAGCCATTTCCAGATTAGTTCCCATCCAGGAGGTAGCGCTCATTATGCAGATAGGGCCCCTGCTGGCGAGGACTTGGCGTTCACGGAAACACTCAATAACGGCATTTGAAAATTAATATCTCCATATTTGTACAGCCGCTCGGCCAGGCTTGATTAGCGCGCTGCAGATGGCCGGCTGATTGGGTTTGTTTGGGCGATGCCAGCCCTGTCAATAGTCTGACATTGTGTTCCTGTCGTCTGGATTAGGGAAATCGTAGCTGAAGTGATAGCGGTTTAAATGTGGAAAATATGCAGCATGTAGCGGGCTCGAAACTGGGAATAAAATGGTGCAAAGGGAGCCCAAGAGCAAGAAATTCAGTCACGTCACCATGTGCCAGTATCGGTGTCACTCCTACAGTGAACTTGCCTGTCTTCCATGTGTGCTCGCCTAGGCCCGCGGAGTACTGTGCGCTCGCCTAGGCCCGCGGGGTACTTTGCGCTCACCTAGGCCCGCGGGGTACTTTGCGCTCGCCTAGGCCCGCGGGGTACTGTGCGCTCGCCTAGGCCCGCGGGGTACTGTGCGCTCGCCTAGGCCCGCGGGGTACTGTGCGCTCGCCTAGGCCCGCGGGGTACTGTGCGCTCGCCTAGGCCCGCGGGGTACTGTGCGCTCGCCTAGGCCCGCGGGGTACTTTGCGCTCGCCTAGGCCCGCGGGGTACTGTGCGCTCGTCTAGGCCCGCGGGTACTGTGCGCTCGTCTAGGCCCGCGGGGTACTGTGCGCTCGCCCAGGCCCGTGGGATACTTTGCGCTTGTCTAGTACTTTGCACTCGCCTAGGTCCGCGGGGTATTTTGCGCTCGCCTAGGCCCGCAGGGTACTTTGAGCTCGTCTGAAGACTTGCTGTAAATAATAATGATATAATAGTATAACGTCTATATGGGGGGCTGCCACCTGACATGATGTCTGCACATTATATCCCTCTGGTACTAATTATTGTTTTTAATATTTTAGGGCCTCAAGAGTCCACAGGAAAGCCTCCATGATCTTAGTCCTGTGGAAAACCTCCAGATTCCAGCAAAGGTGAGAGATTTCCCCAGCACACCTCATCCTGTAAATCCACTTTAATTATTGTGAGGCGAGTACATTCAGGGAGAGCTGTCACCGCTCCTGACATGTCTGGTTTAGTAGGTACTTGTGCTCCCCATAAAATAACAATTCTGGGGCATGTCTTAAAAGTCTGCTTTGTACTATTCCTCTTTTATTCTTATTGGAATTAAATCAGTGTATTAGCAAATGGATGTTAAAGGGGTTGTGTCATCTCAGACAATAGAGACGTATCTCTAGGATATGCCCCCATAGTCTTATAGTTGTGGGACCCGCAAGGTGGTGGCTGGAGGGCTGCTCTCGGCTATTTCCTGTGGCCCCATAGAAAATTAATGGAGGGCGGCTGCACCTGCGCAGTGCACCCCCCACCACTTTCGGGGCTCAGTTCTCGATATAGCTGGGACCCGCACCTATGAGACAATGAGAGCATATCCTAGCGGGATGAGACATCCCCTTTAATGTTTCACTTTGCCAATATGGCTGATATTCTCCAGTCAACGCTGTGTGGAAACAGACTTTATAGACAAGGAGAGCGGTAACACCACGTTGTCCATGTAGTCGTACATTCTCAGGAGGAATAACAGAGGACCATTACAATGAAAGAAGTCTAAGAAAAAGATGCTTCTGAGCTGTTATCTACATGGACAGGCAAGTATTTCCTTAAAGGGGTATTCCCATCTCACACATGTAGTTTGTATAGTTAGATATAGCCATACCAATATTATTACTAATAGAATGTATTTATATAAAATGTACCGTTTAGAAGATTTCCTATTTGAATATCCATTGTCCCACACACATCAGTCAGGCCGTTGCCCCTGGTTACCATGTAGTAGTGGAGGCCGGCTTGCTCCTTTTCAAACCTGCTCTGAGGTAACTGCTGTATTGTGAACGCACATTACATTAACATGAGGAGACACATCTTAGGGTACTTTCACATCTGCGGTTTGGACGCTACCAGTCCAAAACACAATGGTCAGGATCCGTCCAAAACGCAGACTTTATAAACGGATCCTGCTCCATAGAGATGAATTGTTCTTGGAACAGGATCCGTTTCCCTATGTTTTTGAGACAAAAACACAGACAAAAATGCCTAAGATGTCTGCCTAACCCTAAGATGTGTCCCCGCATGCTCATGTAATGTGCGTTCACAATACAGCAGTTACCTCAGAGCAAGCCGGCCTCCACTACTACATGGCTCTGGTGGTCGTAACCAGGGGCAACGGCCTGACTGATGTGTGTGGGACAATGGATATACAAATAGGGAAATCTTCTAAACGGTACATTTTATATAAATACATTATATTAGTAATAATATTGGTATGGCTATATCTAACTATACAAACTACATTTGTGAGATGGGAATACCCCTTTAAACAGGAGAGAGAGGACATGTCCGGGCTGACTAAATAATATTGCAGCTCGGCCCCCATTTAAAGTGGTTGTCTGTCCCGAGAGCCAACAACCCCTATCGTCCGGACCTGTGCCCCGAACATAAAAAAAATCTGACATCGGTACTGTATGTAAGGCGGCACAAACTCCTGCGTTTGGCAGATGAATCCCAATGTTCTTTTGTTTTTTTTGGCTTGCGCCATCCATACGCAAAAAAAAAAAAAAAAAAATACAGCTTGTGAGTGAACCCTTAGAGACTAAACGATTACTTACCTGACAGATCCGCAACGCTGCTTCGATTTCCCCCGGCTGCAGCGGTGACGCAGCGTTGACAACACATGACTGCTGCAGCCAATCTCTGTCCTCATGGGTGCTGTGTCCTCTTGTCAACATGGGTTGTCTCATATGATATATTTATGGAGGATACAGCCCCGAAGTGAGTGAGAGAGCAGCCGCGCATGCGACTCCACCTTCCATTCATTTGAATGCCGAAAATAGCAGAGCGCTGGCTCGGCTTTTTCCACAAGCCCCATAGAAGCGAATGGAGCGGTGGCCGCGCTTGCACAGCGTGCTCTCCATTCACTTCTGTGTGGAACTTCTGAAAATAGCAGAGCGCGCTCGCTCGTTTTTGAAACTCCTGTACAAATGAATGTACGGAACGCTGTGCATTTTTTTTTTTTCAAATTTAGGGCCCGTTCTGGTCATCAGTGTGGGCCCCGCACCTCTATAACATTGTTTGCGTAGCCTAGCGATATGCCACCAATGTCTCAGATGAGATAATCCCTCTAAAGGGGTCGTGTCACTTCAGCCAATAGCATTTATCATGTAGAGAAGGTGAATACAAGGCACTAACTAATGTATTGTGATTCTCCATATTGCTTCCTTTGCTGACTGGATTCATTTCTCCATCACATTGTACACTGCTCGTTTCCATGGTTACGACCTCTCTGCAATCCAGCAGCGGTGGCCGTGCTTGCACACTACAGGGAAAAAGCGCCGGCCTCTCTGGTGGCTGGCACCGCTGGAGCGCGCATAGGCTAGTACTGTTTCCTATAGTGTACAAGCACGACCACCGCTGCTGGATTGCGGGGTGGTCGTAACCATGGAAACGAGCAGCGTATAATGTGATGGAAAAAGGAATCCAGCCAGCAAAGGAAGCAATATGGACAATCACAATACATTAGTAAGTGCCTTGTATTAACTTTCTCTACATGATAATTGCTGTTTGCTGAAGTGAGACAAGAAAAAGAAATAAAGCTGGTCATACACATTACATGTATGCCGATCTTGGTGAGACAGCAGTTGTCCAGAGGACAGTTAGTTTTCAGCATGTCTGGGGGGAGCCGTTAAGCCAGTGTCAGAGGCGTCTGGCAGCAACTTGCTCCCCTCTCCTCTTCATTCGGAACACCTGCATGCTCGGCTGATCTCAGCATCCATCCATGTGTATGGGGCAGTTGGGAGAGGTAGCAGTTAGCAGAGCATGCATTCGCCCAAGGTAAGCCCAAGTGTCGGAGAGCCGAGCGCCACACGACCGCTGAAGGGGTTAATCCGGCAGGAGCTTTTATCCTCTGTTCCCTCCTTACAGAAGGAGATTCGCGTGAAATTTCTTTTTTCCCTTTTCTCTACCAGCCGCACACAGGCTCCGCCGCCTTTGGGGGCTCATGCCGCATAATGTAGCAGGATTGTCGGAAACATAAGTCTCGGAGAGTAAATTGCGTTCTGGTCTTAGCTGGCAGCGATAATTAGTATTTGTCACCCGGATGCCATCGTTAGATACGCAGCGGCGCTCGGCAGCTTTGCGCTTCCATGCCTGCAGTAAATAAAGGGATTGCGGCGACATTAATTAATTTGACAAGAGCGGTCGTGCTTTTATTATTATTATTATTATTTTTTTTCTTCTTCTTCCCCTTAATGGGAATGTGATTACTGTGAGCCAGCGAAGGAGGCCGGTATCAGGACAGCGCAGATAGCAGCCGCATGAAACGCCGCTCTCTGGGACGTTCACTGCTTTGTATGATAACGTGTGAAAGCGAATACTTGTGGAGTTTCTCCAAAGCGAAAGCAAATATCTTCTCCCCTCCACCCCCCTGGTGCAGTCACTGTGTACATACATTACATTACTTATCCTGTACTGATCCTGAGTTACATCCTGTATTATACTCCAGAGCTGCACTCACTATTCTGCTGGTGCAGTCACTGTGTACATACATTACATTACTTATCCTGTACTGATCCTGAGTTACATCCTGTATTATACTCCAGAGCTGCACTCACTATTCTGCTGGTGCAGTCACTGTGTACATACATTACATTACTTATCCTGTACTGATCCTGAGTTACATCCTGTATTATACTCCAGAGCTGTACTCACTATTCTGCTGGTGCAGTCACTGTGTACATACATTACATTACTTATCCTGTACTGATCCTGAGTTACATCCTGTATTATACTCCAGAGCTGCACTCACTATTCTGCTGGTGCAGTCACTGTGTACATACATTACTTATCCTGTACTGATCCTGAGTTATATCCTGTATTACACTCCAGAGATGCACTCACTATTCTGCTGGTGCAGTCACTGTGTACATACATTACTTATCCTGTACTGATCCTGAGTTACATCCTGTATTATACTCCAGAGCTGCACTCACTATTCTGCTGGTGCAGTCACTGTGTACATACATTACTTATCCTGTACTGATCCTGAGTTACATCCTGTATTATACTCCAGAGCTGCACTCACTATTCTGCTGGTGCAGTCACTGTGTACATACATTACTTATCCTGTACTGATCCTGAGTTACATCCTGTATTATACTCCAGAGCTGCACTCACTATTCTGCTGGTGCAGTCACTGTGTACATACATTACATTACTTATCCTGTACTGATCCTGAGTTACATCCTGTATTATACTCCAGAGCTGCACTCACTATTCTGCTGGTGCAGTCACTGTGTACATACATTACTTATCCTGTACTGATCCTGAGTTATATCCTGTATTACACTCCAGAGATGCACTCACTATTCTGCTGGTGCAGTCACTGTGTACATACATTACTTATCCTGTACTGATCCTGAGTTACATCCTGTATTATACTCCAGAGCTGCACTCACTATTCTGCTGGTGCAGTCACTGTGTACATACATTACTTATCCTGTACTGATCCTGAGTTACATCCTGTATTATACTCCAGAGCTGCACTCACTATTCTGCTGGTGCAGTCACTGTGTACATACATTACATTACTTATCCTGTACTGATCCTGAGTTACATCCTGTATTATACTCCAGAGCTGCACTCACTATTCTGCTGGTGCAGTCACTGTGTACATACATTACTTATCCTGTACTGATCCTGAGTTACATCTTGTATTATACTCCAGAGATGCACTCACTATTCTGCTGGTGCAGTCACTGTGTACATACATTACATTACTTATCCTGTACTGATCCTGAGTCACATCCTGTATTATACTCTAGAGCTGCACTCACTATTCTGCTGGTGCAGTCACTGTGTACATACATTACTTATCCTGTACTGATCCTGAGTTACATCCTGTATTATACTCCAGAGCTGCACTCACTATTCTGCTGGTGCAGTCACTGTGTACATACATTACTTATCCTGTACTGATCCTGAGTTACATCCTGTATTATACTCCAGAGCTGCACTCACTATTCTGCTGGTGCAGTCACTGTGTACAAACATTACATTACTTATCCTGTACTGATCCTGAGTCACATCCTGTATTATACTCCAGAGCTGCACTCACTATTCTGCTGGTAAAGTCACTGTGTACATACATTACTTATCCTGTACTGATCCTGTTACATCCTGTATTATACTCCAGAGCTGCACTCACTATTCTGCTTTTGCAGTCACTGTGTACATACATTACTTATCCTGTACTGATCCTGAGTTACATCCTGTATTATACTCCAGAGCTGCACTCACTATTCTGCTGGTGAAGTCATTGTGTACATACATTACATTACTTATCCTGTACTGATCCTGAGTTATATCCTTTATTATACTCCAGAGCTGCACTCACTATTCTGCTGGTGCAGTCACTGTGTACATACATTACTTATCCTGTACTGATCCCAAATTCCATCCTGTATTATACTCCAGAGCTGCACTCACTATTCTGCTGGTGCAGTCACTGTGTACATACATTACTTATCCTGTACTGATCCTGAGTTACATCCTGTATTAGACTTCAGAGCTGCAATCACTATTCTGCTGGTGCAGTCACTGTGTACATACATTACATTACTTGTCCTGTACTGATCCTGAGTTACATCCTGTATTAGACTCCAGAGCTGCACTCACTATTCTGCTGGTGCAGTCACTGTGCACATACATTACATTACTTATCCTGTACTGATCCTGAGTTACATCCTGTATTATATACTCCAGAGCTGCACTCGCTATTCTGCTGGTATAGTCACTGTGTACATACATTACATATCCTGTACTGATCCTGAGTTACATCCTGTATTATACTCCAGAGCTGTACTCACTATTCTGCTGGTGCAGTCACTGTGTACATACATTACTTATCCTGTACTGATCCTGAGTTACATCCTGTATTATACTCCAGAGCTGCACTCACTATTCTGCTGGTGCAGTCACTGTGTACATACATTACATTACTTATCCTGTACTGATCCTGAGTTACATCCTGTATTATACTCCAGAGCTGCACTCACGATTCTGCTGGTGCAGTCACTGTGTACATACATTACATTACTTATCCTGTACTGATCCTGAGTTACATCCTGTATTATACACCAGAGCTGCACTCACTATTCTGCTGGTGCAGTCACTGTGTACATACATTACATTACTTATCCTGTACTGATCCTGAGTTACATCCTGTATTATACTCCAGAGCTGCACTCACGATTCTGCTGGTGGAGTCACACAGTGAGCGTATCTTCTAATATTAGTGAACCTTCACTTATACAGTCGCAGATGTCTTGTGAATGGAGATTTTCTTCTTCTGAGGTCTATAAACAGTAGTTTAGTAACCTGACCTCTTAGATAAAAGCGAGCGGCTCGTTACATGGCGGTTTTATCTGTAGTCGGTCGTTAACGCCTCCGCCGTCTTTGGGTTTTTTTTATCGTGAAGCTCCTTATAATTCTGCAGCCTCAGCGCTGTGGTTTATTATGTGATGTAGAGCATCGCCCGCAGCCTCCAGGGCGTCACCACCGCCTGATGTCCCTGTGTTGTCTCCTGGAGTCATACCTCATGTCTTAAAGGGAATGTATCACCAATATAGTAACGAGCCCACTGCACGGTGCAGGGAGCTGACCTGCCGGATCCATCCTCTGTGTCTGTTCTGCTGCAAACAGCTGGGGTGCAGGGTGTCAGCCCCCACCGGTCTGATGATGACCTAACCCAAGGGGCGGCCGTCAACTTCCATAACGTGGAAAAAAAAAATATAATAATAATAAAAAATAATAAATAATAAAAGCCATATAACATACAATAATCCTCACATATCTGATATCCCCGACTGATCTATCTATCTATCTATCTATCTATCTATCTATCTATCTATCTCTCTCTCGATCTCTCTCGATCTCTCTCTATCTCTCTCTATCTCTATCTCTCTCTATCTCTCTATCTCATATCTATCTATCATCTATCTCATATCTATCTACCTATCTATCTATCTATCTATCTAATATCTCTATCTGTCTCTGTCTGTCTGTCTCTGTCTGTCTCTGTCTGTCTGTGTCTGTGTCTGTCTGTGTCTGTCTCTATCTATCTATCTATCTATCTATCTATCTATCTATCTATCTATCTTATATCTATCTATCATCAGTTTTTTTCTCTCCCCACTGTCACTCCTGATAATAGTCTATAATTATCCAAAACCGATAGGAATAGAAATTATAATTTGTCCCACAAAAAAAGACAATGTGACATTTAACTTTGTTGACAGGTAAAAAAAAAACAGAAAAACTAAGAAACATTAATTCGGAATTCCCCCAAAAATGTTTGTCCTACGGGTAGTCAGACGTTACCACTTGGGCCATTGATTGGCCGTCAGATGTGACATGTCACACTACACAGTGGAGGAGAAGGAGGCTCGGCCCTGGATCCAGAGCTCTGTGCAGGTGTTTCCTTTAAACGTATTCTCGCTCATGGAGAAGCCCTTTAAAAGGGATGTCCAATGAGATAACTTTTTTTTTTTTTTTTTTTTTTTAGAAAAGATGCAGAATAGGTTAAAAATAAATGTGATCTGATCCATACTCCCGCTTCTGCCTCACTGGGTCCCAGCTTCCGTCACTGGCAGAGACCGGATTGGTGAGGTGATGCTTATTTTAATTTTTTAACCCATTCTGCCACTTTTCTTAAAAATTTCATCCTATCGGACTAACCCTTTAGTCCCAAAATGATATGGGTGAAGAGGTATTCTGATGATGCTGAGTTATTCCCTGTCCACCCATAACGGATAATTACTAGATTGTTGGGGGTATGACCACTGGGGCACCCACTAATCTCCAGAAGGGGGGTCCTGAGTCCCTCTTTGTAATGGAGTCTGTGGGACTGCTAGAGCGCTAGTGTGCATGCTTAGACACCATGATCAGCTGTGGCCCCAGCCGTCGGACCCCCACAGTCTGTCCAGTGGACAGAGGATAGTTGGTTATCACCCAGTATTATAAGTCATTTAGAGACTTGGCCGGAAAAGTCCGCTTTTATTATAGTTTTTAGATTTTTTTTGTCTGCAGCCACTTTCGAACAGCAGGGGGCGCTCTTGCATCATACATAGCATAAGCCCGGCCGTCGTGTGATTCCGCTGTAGCAGATGAATGTCTGTTATCACACGTTCCTCGAAGCTGATATACAAAATATTTTTGCGCTACCAAAGGTCGCCATTGACCCGTAGAGGTGAGTGACATCAGATGGCGTGCCGCCGGGCTTTCATATTTTATGTCATATGGTTGAACATTTCTTAAAAGAATACTCTACGTTTGCACCATTTTTTTTGAAAATGTGAGATTTTTTTTTTTAATTTTGTTTTACTTTTATTAGTTTTTTGATGTGAAGCAGAAAACTGCTGGAATATTCAGCTCTGTGTAATACCGCCTGACTTATTCTACTTTTCTCTCTTTCTTGACATCAGGAGGCTTAAAGGGGTCCTCTCACTTCAACAAATAGAATTTATCATGTAGACAAAGATAAAGGGGTTATACAAACCTAGAAAACCCACCCACAATGCCTGGGCCCCTCATACGGAGACTACTTACCTGGTCCCTGACGCCTGTGACCTTCTGGATCCATCCACAGCCATTGCTGCGTCTCCTCGTCGTGCAGATCTCAAGATCTGTCGACATTGGGGGGCTGCAGGCCGCGGCGGTGACCTGCCCCTTTGTGTCACGCCCACGAGGAACTTTGCTGCTTTATATGCATGTGAATTAAAAGTACTTATTCAGAGTGATGCCACGGGTAGGACTGAGCTAGTCCTACAAGGCATGGTGCCTGGTTTAACAGTGAATTTCCTGGGGACCGACTACCTTTAACCAGAGGGGTAGCCATAGCGGGTGCAGAGACAGCAGTTCAACCTGGGCCCTGGTACCTGAAGGGCCCAAAGCCTGTTGTGCCTCATAAGAAGACATTGCAGGTGATAGGCCCAGGTACAGAGTTTGCATTTGAGCCCAGGAGCTTCAAGTTACAGTACGTCTTTACTATTATCTCATTGTAGAGGTTCTCCTTTGGTGGTGGTGGGGCATTTGCTTTTAAAGTGTAACTGTCATGTTTTCATCAAAAAATTATTTTAATATATGTTATTGCTGCTGCAGCATTTAGCATAAAGCAGTCTTTAGTTTTTTCACATACCACTGTTTTCCTTGAGTTTTTCCCTTAGTTACGGCTGTTTTAACCTCTACAATATGAGGATCTTCTCAAGATGGCTCCTCTGCCAGTTCTCTGAGGCCAAAACTGCCTTCCCTCACTTCACATACACACTTGCTGTAGCCAGCAGCTTCCTGCCAGCCAATCAGATTGGATTACTGAGAGACACGCCTCCTCACTGTGAAGCCTAATGCAGGCATGCAGTTTGAAGGACCGCCCCTCTGTCTTCCTGTCTTCTTAGATGAGCCATAGCAATGGTCTTTTAAGGGACCAGTGGAAAGGGACAGAAGACATTAATGAAAGCTGTTATTATAAGGTAATTACAGATCTTTTGACGATTATTAACAGACTAACTCAGGTATACATGCCTGGCTCTAATAATATAACACTTACACTTTAAATGTACTATTCCAGAGCTAAATTATGGATGACCTATCTTTAGGGTTGGTCATCAATATCCAATTGGCTGGGGTCTGACTCCTGGCACCTCCATTGTTTTTACTGGTCGTGACCTTGGAACTATACAGCTCCATACACTGTGTAGTGGCCATGCCTGGGTACTGCAATGCTGCTCCTTTAAAGCTGATCCTGGGGGTGCTGGCAGTTGGACCCCCCCCAATCTTATATTGATGACAGATCATCAGCAAATAAGCCCTGGAAAACCCATTTAACCCTTTAAAGGGTTTGTGTGTAAAAGAAGGAATACTCCCCCTCACCGATCCCCCATTCTGATGTGTATTGAGTTCTTGGTGGCTTCTGCTTCTTGGTCCGATCTCGAGACGCAAGAAATCCCAGGAGGTGCCCGGTCCGCCAATTCTTTTTTAAATATTCACGGTTAGTTGTGGAATATAAGGGTAATAGGGTGGGCACACATGGGCTGCTAATGCGCCCCCACCCATCCACGTCTTCTCCGTTCACCTGCTGTGTGTTTGTAGGAGACCTCTAATGTATGTATATATTCATCTTTCACAGATTGGATTGACCTCCGTTGTGTTTCATCCTGCGCACACGAGGTACACGCGCAGCGTCATCGGTATGCACAGACACGTAGCTTGTTTCTGGAGGATCTGAGCCTTATGTGTGGACAGGGGGGAGACGTCCACGGTTTATGAGTTCTCGGGGTCGAATTACTGAGACGTTTCCTGCTCTTTGTCTGTCTCTATTGCTGAGGCTGAACTTGTTTTTTTTTGATAAAGCGGTAGAAACCTGTTACTGGAAATGGATGACTGGAGACGTCCCGTGGAGACGTTCCTCAGGGCGAAGGAGAAATGAACGTCTTGCCTAATTTTACCAGGTCGTTTCTCCCAAGCTGATGCTTAAAGAAGAACTCCCGACAAAAATTTTATTCCACGTCCTGCTAGAAATGTACATGATATAATCTGTAGTGAATGTCATTTTCTACCAGTGTCTGAATTTTTGACTTATATCATCCTGAAGTTTCTTATCTGTGTCATGTGACCAGCAGTTAGACCCACCAACTCACACAGAGACTTATGTGTGGACAGGAAGTCTAATTCTCTATGTATTCCTATGAGACTGAAAGTGAGGCTCCCATAGGAATGAATAGAGCAGTTACTGGCTTCCTGTCCTGGGTCAGTTGGAGGTCAGGGAGTTGGTCACATGACCCAGCTACAATAAGAAGAGAGGTTTTTACTCACAGAAACAGTCACTGATAAGATGATGACATTCACTACAGATTATATCATGCATCTTTCTAACAGGTCAGAGAATAAAAAATTTTGTGGGAGTTCTACTTTAAGTGTGAATAAATCCTAATAGGATGAGTCACAGAGAGAAAGGGGAATGGGTGAAGATGGAGCAGGGGGCCGTGCCTTCATCTGAAGTCTGGGTGACTCTGTGACTAGCTTATAGCTGTAACTATGGCTGTACATGTACATTGTAGGGCTGTGTTTTGACCTTTCCATTGAGGTTAGATAGTTGTCAGCCGTAAAGGTTGTCAGATCTGCTGGTGAAAATCTCATGTCTATGGCCTGCTTGGATTAAAGAGGTTGTCTCATGAGGACAACCCATATTGTATGCCTTGCTTTGGCTTGTGGACATCGTAGACGGGGGGTCCTCCACTTGGGACTCCCCTCTATGATCCAGAGGTGCTCTTTATGACATCTCGGTGCCAGATACCACAGGGCACCTACTGAGGTCTGGTGAAGTCCATGTTTTGATGGGTTCGAGCTGTTTTGGCGGCCTCTTTCTTCAGGAGCCCCATAAAAATACATATACTTATGATGCCCCACAACTAGAGATGAGCGAACGTGCTCGAAAATGAGTGTTGTTACCGCACGGCTCCTCTGCGCTCCCATGGTCGCAGGCAGCTTCCGTCCTCCTGAGGAGGACGGAAGCGGCTGCCTGCGCCCATGCGAGCGCAGGGGAGCCGTGCGGTACAACACTCATTTTCGAGCACGTTCGCTCATCTCTAGTTGTGGGTCATCATAAGTATATGTATATTCGTTTCGAGCACGTTCGCTCATCTCTACCCACAACCCATCCCATCATGAGGGACCTGCGCCATTGCCAGATTAGTAAGATTTAGGAACCGTGCCTGGGGAATTGTCCGAATTTAGGGTGGAAACCGTGGGCATTGACCATGTGCAACCTCCATCACGGTGCATACCCATTGACTTCAATGGGCCTGAGATCCGCAAGGTGCGAAAGATAGTACATATCCTATGTTTTACGTCACAGAGGCACGGACCTGGAGGCACACAGATGGACTTCCGTGTCCTGTCTTTCGCCGCACCTTGCGGATCATGGACCCATTAAAGCCGATTACCGAGCTACTGTGATTACTGTGTCATACTGACCCACGGTTTGTGGTCCGCAACATGCGCACAGCCGTCACACCCCCTAAGGGTCCATTCACGCGTCCGCAAGTGTTTTGCGGTCTGAAAATTGTGGATCCGCAAAACACAGACACTGGCCATGTGCTTTCCACTTTTGCGGACCGCACATGGCCGGCACTATAATAGAAATGCCTATTCTTGTCCGTGGCTGCGGACAAGAATAGGACATGCTTTATCTTTTTTTGCGGGACCGTGGAACAGAACTACGGTGTGCTGTCCGCATCTTTTGCAACCCCATTGAAATGAATGGGTCCGCACCCGTTCCGCAATTTTGCACGGACCCATTCATGCGGACGCGTGAATGCACCCTAATGGCCCTTTCACACGACCCTGGAGCACGGTCCGTGAAACCCTGGACCGTGCTCCTTCTAAGGGCAGGAGCGCACGGCGTCATCGGTTGCTATGACGCCGTACGCTTCCTGAGGCCGGCGCTGTACAGTGATACACTCTACACGCTCATATAAAGTGTATCACTGTACAGCGGTGGCCTTAGGAAGCGCACGGCGGCATAGCAACCAATGACGCCGTGCGCTCCTGCCCTCATAAGGAGCACGGTCCGGGTTTTCACGGACTGTCCTGGACTGTGCTCCACGGTCGTGTTAAAAGTCTCAAAGTGCGTAAAATACTGCATAGGAAGGGCGCACATTACGTAATCTCAACCTTTAGGACGGTGCGCCAGTTCATTGGAAGACGTCATTCAATCTTCCAGCTCTATTAGCCGGCTGACAAAGAAATAAGATTGCAATCAAACAAGCGCGGCTCCGTGTGAATAACGGCTTCACAGCCTCCGCCGCTCAATTAGCCGCCGTTCAGCTTCTAAGGACGCACATGAATCACTTGCATCTCCAGCTCCTGATTTTTTATTTTAATTATTTTTCCCACGAGCGAATCTTTGGGATTTTACATAATAATTCGGCCTGTCATCAGGCAGCAGCAGGCCAGCCGCCACCACCAGTCGTCTTCTTTTCGGCATGCAAATAAAAAAAAAAAACCCACGATCGGTCCGGATTCAGGTGTTCCGTAGAATGCTGCAGGTCGTAGATTGTGTACAGTAACATAGCGGATAGGCTTGACAAAGAGCACCCGTCAATCAAGTCCAATCTATCATCTTACATTATTGATCCAGAGGAAGGCAAAAAATTATGAGGTGGACGCCCGTTGTCCCATATTATCGGGGGGGGATTCCTTCCGGACTCCAATTAAAGGGATTGTCTGTTTTTTAGATGAATACAGAAGACTCAGGAGGTCTGTCCGCTGTAAAGAATAGGTCGTTGCTTTCTCCAGTTCTCCCGACTAGGTTCTGTTTATCCGCCTGCAGTGGTGATGTCGTGTTGACGACGTGTGGCTGCTGCTGCAGCCAATCACTGGCCTCAGAGGTGCACTAAAGAGGCCAGTGATTGGCAGAGTGGTCGTATGTCTATGTCGAGAGGGATCGGGAAAGAGAAAGCTACAAGGAACCTGAGAGTGATGGGTGGCTTTGAACCTTCTAATACTGACCCCTTGGTACCCGACTGGTGACTGTGAACCCTGTAATACTGACCCCTGTGGTACCTCACTGATGAATATACAACAATATTCACCCCGTGGTACCCCACTGATGACTGTGAACCCTCTAATATTGATACCTCTAGCACCTCACTAGTGACAGTGACCCTCTCCTCTCTGTAACCTCTTCGATATTGACCACGTTGTACCACCACTCATGACTGTGAACCCTCCAGTACTGACTCCTGTAGTATCCCACTGATGAATGTGACCCCTCTACTCCACTGATGACTGAATATTCTAATACTGAACTCTTTAGTACCTCCCTGGTGACTATGGCCTCCTCCAATACTGACCATTTGGTATGCCAGTGGTGACTGTGACCCCTCCAATAATGACCCCTGTTGGACCCAACTGGTGACTGTGACATTTCCATTACTGAACCTATGGTATCTCACTGATGGCTGTAACTTCTCGAATACTGACCCCATGGTAACACACTCATGACTATCAACCCTCCAGTACAGACCCCTGTAGTGCCCCACTGATTTACCCCTCTTCTCCACTGATGAATGTGAAGCTTCTAATACTGACCCCTCTAGAACCTCACTGGTGACTGTAACTCCTCCAGTACTGGCCCCATGGTACCCCACTAAAGAACGTGACCCCTCTACTCCACTGATGACTATGAATATTCTAATGCTGACTTCTCTAGTACTCACTGGTAACTGTAAACCCTCCATTATAGACCCTTTAGTACCCCACTGATGACTGTAACCTCTTCAATATTTTGTACCCCACTCTTGACTGTGAACCCTCCAGTACTGACTCCTGTAGTACCCCACTGAAGAATGTGACCCCTCTACTCCACTAATGACTGTGACCCTTTTACTACTGACCCTTCTGGTACCTCACTGGTGACTGTGACACCTCCAATACCGAACCCTGGGACCCCCACTGGTGACTGGGGCCCCCTCCAATACTGACCCCTGTGGGACCCCATTGGTAACTGTGACTTTTCTTTTACTGAATCCATGGTACCCCAATGATGACTGTGACCCCTCCAATACTGACCCCTGTAGTACCCCACTAGTGACTGTGACCCCTCCAATACTGACCCCTGTAGTACCCCACTAGTGACTGTGACCCCTCCAATACCAACCCCTATGGTACCCCACTAGTGACCCCTCCAATACTGACCTCTGTAGGACCCCACTAGTGACTGTGACCCCTACACTACTGACCCCTGTGGTACCCCACTAGTGACTGTGACCCCTCCACTACCGACCCCTGTGGTACCCCACTAGTGACAGTGACCCCTCCAATACCGACCCCTGTGGTACCCCACTAGTGACTGTGACCCCTCCAATGCCAACCCCTATGGTACCCCAGTAGTGACCCCTCCAATACTGACCTCTGTAGGACCCCACTAGTGACTGTGACCCCTCCAATACTGACCCCTGTGGTACCCCACTAGTGACTGTGACCCCCTCCAATACTGACCCCTGTGGTACCCCACTAGTGACTGTGACCCCCTCCAATACAGACCCCTGTGGGAATCTACTGGTGACTGTGACTCCCTGCAATACAACCCTTGTGGGACCCCACTGGGGACTGTGACCCCTCCAATACCGACTCCTGTGGGACCCTACTGGTGACTGTGACTTTTCTGTTACTGAATCCATGGTATCTCACTGAGGACTCTAACTCCTCCAACACTGACCCCTTGGTACCCCACTGATGACTTTTGACCCTTCAGTACTGACGATACTCATGATAATTTCTGCAGAACTTTGGATGAATACTATCGGAACCTGGTGATTTGTCTATTTTATATCTACCGTGTTTCCCCGAAAATAAGACAGGGTCTTATTTCTTTTTTTTCTCTGAAAAAAGGGTTAGGGCTTATTATCGGGGTAGGTCTTATTTTTGCCCCCACTGAATATATATGTTATTTTTGGCCCCTCTGAATACATACTGGTATGTCATTTTTTTTGTCCCCCCGGGCCCCTGTGCACACACAGACAAAAAATATACTTACCTATACTCGGCTCCGCTCCGGACTTCTTCTTCTCACCCAATCCTGTCATCCGGCGTGCGCTGTGTCATCCCGTCAACCAGCGTGATCCCGCGAGACCCGGCGCTGAGGTCACGTCTAGTGGGATCCTCACATGGGAGACGTCTTGCAGCGCCGGATAGGGTATGGGTATAGGTGTGTATATAGGTAACTAACTGCGCAGCGCTTCATACTATAGTACGCAGCATTGCGCAGGTAGCACCGCCAGCAGAGAGGCCCTGACTGGCCATTAAAATCACTTGTGGGCTGCGCCCTTCCCCCCGGACTCGGACCGTAACCCTATTCTCAGTGTATCCTCAATGTACCTAGGGCTTATTTTTGGAGTAGGGTTTATATAGTAAGCCTACTCCAAAAACAGGGCAAAATAGCACTAGGGCTTATTATCGGGGGAAGGTTTTATTTTTGGGGAAACACTGTAGATGACGGTCTGTCCCTGTACTACATAGGCAAGCTGGGTCTGTCAGAACCGGGGCTTGCAGCAACGATCTGCTCTGGCTATCTCCTTCTATCATGTCCATGTGCTGTGGGGTGTCCTAGGAATTAAAAATTGATGACCCATTGTGTGTGATGTGTAGTTCGCCATATTTTACAGGAAAGCTCTCCCTGTGATGAGAAGCAAAAAGAAAGTCATGTCCTATGGATGTCATGTGTTCATGCTGTACATTGTCACTTCTGTACGCCCAGTAAACCTTTTTATCGCTCTGTAACGCAGTTGTGCCTTCCTATATTCTCTGTGTCCATTATTAGTATTTATTTGTACCTTTTTATTTTTACAGGAGGAGCAGCGAGAGCCCAGAGAACATGCGACTGATCCTCTAGCCGAGCAAGAGCTTATCAACAGCATTGAAGAGATTTACTTTTCAAATGACTCTCTTGACATTGTGAAATATGAGCTTGAGGTGAGCAACCGCTATATAATAATCTGCTGTAATGATGCAACATGTGGAGAAGAAATATAAATGTTTTAAAATTGCCATTCTCCCATAAACAAGAATATAACTACTATAATACTGCTCCTATGTACAAGAATATTAATATTATAATACTGCTCCTATGTACAAGAATATTACTACTATAATACTGCCTCCTATGTACAAGAATATAACTACTATAATACTGCTCCTATGTACAAGAGTATAACTACTATAATACTGCCTCCTATGTACAAGAATATAACTACTATAATACTGCTCCTATGTACAAGAGTATAACTACTATAATACTGCCTCCTATGTACAAGAATATAACTACTATAATACTGCTCCTATGTACAGAATATTACTATATAAATACTGCTCCTATGTACAAGAATATAACTACTATAATACTGCTCCTATGTACAAGAGTATAACTACTATAATACTGCCTCCTATGTACAAGAATATAACTACTATAATACTGCTCCTATGTACAAGAGTATAACTACTATAATACTGCCTCCTATGTACAAGAATATAACTACTATAATACTGCTCCTATGTTATGTACAAGAATATATAATACTACTATAATACTGCTCCTATGTACAAGAATATTAACTACTATAATATACTGCTCCTATGTACAAGAATATAACTACTATAATACTGCTCCTATGTACAAGAATATAACTACTATAATACTGCTCCTATGTACAAGAATATTACTACTATAATACTGCTCCTATGTACAGAATATACTATAATATGCCTCCTATGTACAAGAATATAACTACTATAATACTGCTCCTATGTACAAGAATATAACTACTATAATACTGCTCCTATGTACAAGAATATAACTACTATAATACTGCTCCTATGTACAAGAATATAACTACTATAATACTGCTCCTATGTACAAGAATATTACTTCTATAATATTGCTTCCTATGTACAAGAATATAACTACTATAATACTGCTCCTAATGTACAAGAATATAACTACTATAATACTGCTCCTATGTACAAGAATATAACTACTATAATACTGCTCCTATGTACAAGAATATAACTACTATAATACTGCTCCTATGTACAAGAATATAACTAGTATAATACTGCCTCCTATGTACAACAATATAACTAGTATAATACTGCCTCCTATGTACAAGAATATAACTACTATAATACTGCCTCCTATGTACAAGAGTATAACTACTATAATACTGCTCCTATGTACAAGAGTATAACTACTATAATACTGCTCCTATGTACAAGAATATAACTACTATAATACTACCTCCTATGTACAAGACTATAACTACTATAATACTGCCTCCTATGTACAAGAATATAACTACTATAATACTGCCTATTATGTACAAGAATATAACTGCTATAATACTGCCTCCTATGTACAAGAATATAACTACTATAATACTGCTCCTATGTACAAGACTATAACTACTATAATACTACCTCCTATGTACAAGAATATAACTACTATAATACTGCTCCTATGTACAAGAATATAACTACTATAAAACTGCTCCTATGTACAAGAATATAACTACTATAATACTGCTCCTATGTACAAGAATATAACTACTATAATACCGCTCCTATATACAAGAGTATAACTACTATAATACTGCTTCTATGTACAAGAATATAACTACTATAATACTGCTCCTATATACAAGAGTATAACTACTATAATACTGCTCCTATATACAAGTATATAACTACTATAATACTTCATGAATGTTTTAGTATGACACTGTCCCTAATAGTAAATCATATACATTTTTGTGTGGTCTGTGAGTGCGGTATAGCTCTGATTAATGCGGTTCAGTATTATAATGGTGTTCCTTCACCCCCCTGTGTAGAAACTGCCCCCGGTTCTCACGCTACCTGAGATTGAGGAATACAGAGAGAAGCTGAAGAGACAGCAGGCCGCAGTAAGTACGGTGTAGCTCTCGGGTGAGGGTTGAGCTATTATTAGGCAGGCTATAATCCTGCCCGGCTTTACACACAGGGGAGAGCAGATAACACAATGTATGCAGCGTTATCAATACAGCTCTGGGAGGAGGGGGCATCGATGGCCGCGCCTCGATAAAGTCCACTTAGACTTTTCAGGTCTTAATGGATATCCTGCAATTTACATCTCAAACAGCTTCACAATCCCTGAGCCCAGGAGACGCTGCAGGATAAGGAAGCGCTGGGTTACTCTCCAGTAATTCTGTAAACGGAGAGACGGAGAGATATCAATCCTCAAGCTTCAGAAATCCTGAAAGATTTTCTTTCATTTCCCATTGAACTCTTTACTCTAATTCTTAAAGGGTTAGGAACTTTTTTTAATATATGAATTATACATTTTTTTTAAAAAAGTTTTTTATTTTTTAGAAATAAAGTTTTTATTGGTCAATTTTCAGTTTGAATTTTATTTCTATTTTACGTGTAAAATGTCAGGGTTGTTAAAAATAATGCTCTGTAGGATTAGGTAGGTTACAGAGGACAGCCCTTTCATTTTAATGATGACTTTGTAATACTTCATTTCTCCTGTTGGAGTGCTGTGGGGAAATGGAGCGATTCTTGATCGCTTTGGATCTCCACAACCCTGTAATCAGTTTATCAGTTTGTCATAGAAATTGGATTGTGCACTCTCTTTAATTATAGTATGTATTTGTAGCTGTTTATTGTAAAGGGAATGTAACACAAGTATTTACTATGATATCTGTGTCACTATTTTAATAATTAAATCCATTTTAGATTATTTTATTACTTTTTTTAGTATTTGATTTTTGAGGTGGCTATATTGCCCAATATGATGTTTTTTTTACACGATGTGTATCCCACTGCAAACTTTTTATTTTGTTTTACTGGGATACCCCTGTAACATGTTTTGGGCAACCTCATTGATCATAGGGCCCATAGTCTTGAGATGACTGATTCATTGACTTCTATGGCATAGCATTGTGGGCATGCTCTGCGCTGAGGTCATTGTGCATGGATGGGGAGGAGGTAAGCAGCTGTGATCCTCACTTATTGTGAGTTTATATTTTGTGTGTATATATATATATATATATATATATATATATATATATATAGATATAGATATATATATATATTAGAGCTGGGCGATCTGGCCAAAAATAAATTCTCGATTTTATTTGTTTATTTATTTTTATTTTGGAAGATTCACGATTTAAATCTCGATTTTCTTATGTTATTAAAAATAAAAATGAATAAATAAAAAAAAGCCTACTGTGCCCCCATCATCAGACCTCACATCAGCCCACTGTGCCCCCATCCAACCTCAGATCAGCCCATTATGCCCCATCAGACCCCACATCAGCCCATTGTGCCCCATCAGACCCCACATCAGCCCAGTGTGCCCCATCAGACCCCACATCAGCCCATTGTGCCCCATCAGACCCCACATCAGCCCATTGTGCCCCATCAGACCCCACATCAGCCCACTGTGCCCCCATCCAACCTCAGATCAGCCCATTGTGCCCCATCAGACCCCACATCAGCCCATTGTGCCCCATCAGACCCCACATCAGCCCAGTGTGCCCCCATCCGACCTCAGATCAGCCCATTGTGCCCCATCAGACCCCACATCAGCCCATTGTGCCCCATCAGACCCCACATCAGCCCATTGTGCCCCATCAGACCTCAGATCAGCCCACTGTGCCTTCATCAGACCTCAGATCAGCCCATTATGCCCCATCAGACCCCACATCAGCCCAGTGTGCCCCCATCAGACCTCAGATCAGCCCACTGTGCCCCCATCAGACCCCACATCAGCCCAGTGTGCCCCATCAGACCCCACATCAGCCCAGTGTGCCCCATCAAACCCCACATCAGCCCAGTGTGCCCCATCAGACCTCAGATCAGCCTACTGTGCCCCCTTCAGACCTCAGATCAGCCCATTGTGCCCCATCAGACCCCACATCAGCCCATTGTGCCCAATCAGACCCCACATCAGCCCATTGTGCCCAATCAGACCCCACATCAGCCCAGTGTGCCCCCATCAGACCCCACATCAGCCCAGTGTGCCCCATCAGACCCCACATCAGCCCAGTGTGCCCCCATCAGCCCTCAGATCAGCCTACTGTGCCCCCATCAGACCTCAGATCAGCCCATTGTGCCCCATCAGACCCCACATCAGCCCAGTGTGCCCCCATCCGACCTCAGATCAGCCCAGTGTGCCCCCATCAGACCCCAGATCAGCTCACTGTGCCCCATCAGACCTCAGATCAGCCCATTGTGCCCATCGGACCTCAGATCAGCCCATTGTGCCCCATCAGACCCCACATCAGCCCATTGTGCCCCATCAGACCCCACATCAGCCCAGTGTGCCCCATCAGACCCCACATCAGCCCAGTGTGCCCCATCAGACCCCACATCAGCCCAGTGTGCCCCATCAGACCCCACATCAGCCCAGTGTGCCCCCATCAGACCTCAGATCAGCCCATTATGCCCCATCAGACCTCAGATCAGCCCATTGTGCCCCATCAGACCCCACATCAGTCCATTGTGCCCCATCAGACCCCACATCAGCCCATTGTGCCCCATCAGACCCCACATCAGCCCATTGTGCCCCATCAGACCCCACATCAGCCCATTGTGCCCCATCAGACCCCACATCAGCCCAGTGTGCCCCCATCAGACCTCAAATCAGCCCACATTAGTGCCCCCTTGATACCTCAGATTAGCCCACAGTAGTGCCCCTTCAGACCTCAGAACAGCCCACTAGGCCACCATAAGAATAAAATAAAAAAATCCCTTACCTGTCCTGGGGCGCCGGACACCGGAGCAGAGCCGCGGCGCAGGACAGTTGAGAGATTTTTTTTTTATTTGGCGGGCGCCATTTTAGGAAAATCGAGTTCACGATTTTCCTAAAAAATAAAATCGTGAGGCTTTCAATTGGTGAATTAAAGGGAGTCTGTCACCTCATAGGCCCCTATAAAGTAGTAAAACAGCCCCATAGCACTTGTTATAAATAAAGTATTGGTACCTTTTGCGCTGTCTTGTGATCTTCAGAACTGCCAAAAACGTACTTTAATTGATATGCTAATGAAGTGTCGGAAGAGCCCGGAGGCCGGGTTTGCCACCTTCGAGCCTGGGCTCCTGTCCTTTTTTAAAGTTATTCCCCGGCCCAGCAACTGCCTGCGCCCGCCCTGCACGTCACCATGGTCCTCCTCCTTCAGCAAGATCCCGCGCGGCCTGCGCAGTCTCTCGCCGGGACGGGGCATGCGCACTGTGATGCCCACTTTGGGCACGGCATCGCCGTACCTAGTGCCCATGCGCCTGTCCAACGGCGCGAAATCTGGTCCAGACAAGCGCAGGAAGGCGCAGGCGCGGGATTTTGCTGAAGGAGGACCATGGTGACGTGCAGGGCGGGCGCAGGCAGGTGCTGGGGCGGGGAATAACTTTAAAAAAGGACAGGAGCCCGGGCTCGAAGGCGGTAAACCCTTCCTCCGGGCTCTTCCGACGCTTCATTAGCATATCAATTAAAGTACGTTTTTGGCAGTTCTGAAGATCACAAGACAGCGCAAAAGGTACCAATACTTTATTTATAACAAGTGCTATGGGGCTGTTTTACTACTTTATAGGGGCCTATGAGGTGACAGACTCCCTTAAATCGAATTAATTTGATTAATCGCCCAGCCCTAATATATATATATCAGTGTAATTCTGCCTTTTTAAGGGGTTGTCTTATCTGAGGCAGCGGGGGCATGGATATGATATGATAGGTGCTGGTCCCTATCTCCTAATTGTAGCCCTAAAATTGGTGGAGGGCGCACTGTGCATACGCAGTCGCCCTCCATTCATTTCTAAGGGTGCCGCCGAAAATAGGCTTGGCCTATTGGCCCATAGAAGTGAATGGGAGCGGTGGCTTAGCATGTGCGGTGCTCTCCCATTCACCTCTATGGGGAGGGCATTTGATAGTGGCCACACCGGATTCCTCCAGCCACCGCTTTCGCCCTCTGTCATCAGTATCTGATCAGTGGGGGTCCGACACCTGGGACCCCCATCGGTCAGCTGTTTGAGAAGGCACCTGTGCTCCTGTGAGTGTCCTGACCTTCTCCCCGCTCACCAAGCACAGCGCCGTACATTGTATAGTGGCTGTGCTTGGTATTGCGCTCAGGCCGAGAGCTGCTCCTAGGCCACGTGACCGAAGAATGTGTCGTCACTCGGCCTAGGGAAAGCTGAGAGAAGGGCGCAGCGCTCACAGAAGCACCTGTGCCTTCTCAAACAGCGGGGATCCCGGGTGTCGGACCCCCATGATCAGATACTGATGACCTATCCTGAGCATAGGTCATTAGTATTAAAATCTTGGTTAACCCCTTTAAGGCTCAGCGGTCAGAGTGAAAACTGCAGGAAGTTACCTTCTTTAATATAGATGGCGATATAGAGAATTAGAATTTTCCTGTGATGTATACCCTCGAAGGGCTTGCCCATAATTAACACATGTAATTCATGTGCCATGTGAACAAAGGTCTGTGTTCCCCGAGACCCTCACAAATGTGACACATCGGATCGACATGTACGTAAATCCCTCTTTACATACAGATAATCTGGACCGTTGCCTCTGACCCCTTTTCCTGAGCCGTTCCTGGTTGCGGAGCCGGGTGCATTATGTATATGACGGGTATGAATTGGTTATGACAGCTCTGGATGTCTGAATGAAATTTCCTGTAATGCGATGTGGCACTTACATGATGTTAACCTTTGAAGGCTCGGGAGAAGGGATCAGAAAGCGGCGGCGTCTCTTTAAGAATGCCATGTATAATGCAAAGCTGCCAATAAATATAATTGTCTCCAGCGCGAGTCTATTCCCTCCGAAAACCTACAGGAAAGCTTTCTGCCCGGATGGTTCCCCTCCCCCGTTTATTGGATCACGGAGCGTGCGCTGCTTTCCTTTTAAATGATTTTTTTTTTCCTGCAAAGTACATAAGTTGTGTCTTGTGTTTTCAGAATCGGACGAGACGTGCATGTAGATTGGAAATCCGCTGCCAGGCTGTTAAATTTCATTAAACTGAATTGCAATGACATTCCGCGCTTGTAAATCCGTATTTGCGCGACCTTCCATTTATACAGGACGTTGATCATTTTGATGCCACCGGCCTGACTTATGCTTCTTAAAAAATATACTGTATTTTTCACTTTATAAGACACACCTGATGATAAGACGCACCCAAGATTTTAGAGTAGGAAAATAAGGAAAAATATCTCCAATAACTATCAGGACATCATATCAGACCCCCATATCAGCCCTCCATGTCAGACCCCCATCAGACCTCAGATCAGCCCTTTGAAACCCCATCAGACCTCAGATCAGCTTTTTCTTTTAGACCCCCATCAGCCCTTTTCTTTTAGACCCCCATCAGACCTCAGATCAGCCCTGTTCTTTTAGACCCTCATCAGACCTCAGATCAGCCCTTTTCTTTTAGACCCCCATCAGACCTCAGATCAGCCCTGTTCTTTTAGACCCTCATCAGACCTCAGATCAGTCTTTTTCTTTCAGACCCCCATCAGACCTCGGATCAGCCCTTTTCTTTTAGACACCAATCAGCCATTTTCTATCAGACCTCAGATCAGCCGTTTTCTTTCAGACCTCAGATCAGACCTTTTCTTTCAGACCCCAATCAGACCTCAGATCAGCCCTTTTCTTTTAGACCCCCCATCAGCCATTTTCTTTCAGACCCCCATGAGACCTCAGATCAGCCGTTTTCTTTCAGACCTCAGATCAGCCCTTTTCTTTTAGACCCTCATCAGCAATTTTCTTTCAGACCCCCATGAGACCTCATATCTGCCCTTTTCTTTCAGACCCCCATCAGACCTCAGCTCAGCCCTTTTCTTTTAGACCCCATCAGACCTCAGATCAGTCCTTTTCTTTTAGACCCCCCATCAGCCATTTTCTTTCAGACCCCCATCAGACCTCAGATCAGCCCTTTTCTTTTAGACCCCCATCAGACCTCAGATCAGCCCTTTTCTTTTAGACCCCCATCAGACCTCAGATCAGCCCTTTTCTTTCAGACCACCATCAGACCTCAGATCAGCCCTTTTCTTTTAGACCCCATCATACCTCAGATCAACCCTTTTCTTTTGGACCCCCATCAGACCTCAGATCAGCCCTTTTCTTTAAGACCCCCATCAGACCTCAGATCAGCCCTTTTCTTTAAGACCCCCATCAGACCTCAGATCAGCCCTTTTCTTTTAGACCCCCATCAGACCTCAGATCAGCCCTTTTCTTTAGACCCCATCAGACCTCAGATCAGCCCTTTTCTTTTAGACCCCCATCAGACCTCAGATCAGCCCTTTTCTTTTAGACCCCCATCAGACCTCAGATCAGCCCTTTTCTTTTAGACCCCCATCAGACCTCAGATCAGCCCTTTTCTTTTAGACCCCCATCAGACCTCAGATCAGCCCTTTTCTTTTAGACCCCCATCAGACCTCAGATCAGCCCTTTTCTTTTAGACCCCCATCAGACCTCAGATCAGCCCTTTTCTTTTAGACCCCCATCAGACCTCAGATCAGCCCTTTTCTTTTAGACCCCCATCAGACCTCAGATCAGCCCTTTTCTTTTAGACCCCCATCAGACCTCAGATCAGCCCTTTTCTTTTAGACCCCCATCAGACCTCAGATCAGCCCTTTTCTTTTAGACCCCCATCAAACCTCAGATCAGCCCTTTTCTTTTAAATGGTTGGGATTGTCCAAAGCGGTGAACCCTTGTAAAGTTTTCTTGCGCTGGGCTGGAAATTTTTGTCATGAGGACACTTTAACAGTTTGGCATGTTTGATTTGGTGGACCCTTTTAAGGAATTGTGAATTAATACATGAGTGAGTGTCCTCAGGATTCTCATCTCTTGGCCACAGTAGAGAGCGGCTACAAAGGACATCTCTCGCTTTGGAGGATCGTCCTGCCCTTCATTGCCCAGCCAAACCATAGATGTGAATGGCCACTGTGTGATGCTTCATTTCTCCTGCGGAGGTGCTGCTGGGAAATTTAATGCATACTGTTAGGTTTCCAATCTGATTGCTGGGGTTTTAAGTACATTACTGTGTTGTGTCTCATTATTTCTGATTTATATATTGTGTTTAACTTCTGTTAGGTTTCCAGGAAAGTAGCAGACCTGATTCTGGAAAAGCAGCCCTCGTATGTTAAGGTACGACCAACCTTCTACTATTCCTTCTTTTCTTTACAAGAATCTTTGTGTTGAATACTATTGATTGTACTTACTGTAAACTGTACTACACCACACAGGAGAGCTGATAGATCCTCTATACTACACCACACAGGAGAGCTGACAGATCCTCTATACTACACCACACAGGAGAGCTGACAGTTCCTCTATACTACACCACACAGGAGAGCCGACAGATCCTCTATACTACACCACACAGGACAGCTGACAGATCCTCTATACTACACCACACAGGAGAGCTGACAGATCCTCTATACTACACCACACAGGAGAGCTGACAGATCTTCTATACTACACCACACAGGAGAGCTGACAGATCCTCTATACTACACCACACAGGAGAGCCGATAGATCCTCTATACTACACCACACAGGAGAGCTGACAGATCCTCTATACTACACCACACAGGAGAGCTGACAGATCCTCTATACTACACCACACAGGAGAGCTGACAGATCCTCTATACTACACCACACAGGAGAGCTGACAGATCCTCTATACTACACCACACAGGAGAGCTGACAGATCCTCTATACTACACCACACAGGAGAGCTGACAGGTCCTCTATACTACACCACACAGGAGAGCTGACAGATCCTCTATACTACACCACACAGGAGAGCTGACAGATCCTCTATACTACACCACACAGGAGAGCCGACAGATCCTCTATACTACACCACACAGGAGAGCAGACAGATCCTCTATACTACACCACACAGGAGAGCCGACAGATCCTCTATACTACACCACACAGGAGAGCTGACAGATCCTCTATACTACACCACACAGGAGAGCTGACAGATCCTCTATACTACACCACACAGGAGAGCTGACAGATCCTCTATACTACACCACACAGGAGAGCTGACAGGTCCTCTATACTACACCACACAGGAGAGCTGACAGATCCTCTATACTACACCACACAGGAGAGCTGACAGATCCTCTATACTACACCACACAGGAGAGCTGACAGATCCTCTATACTACACCACACAGGAGAGCTGACAGATCCTCTATACTACACCACACAGGAGAGCTGACAGATCCTCTATACTACACCACACAGGAGAGCTGACAGATCCTCTATACTATACCACACAGGAGAGCTGACAGATCCCTATATACACTACACAGGAGAGCTGACAGATCCTCTAACTAACCCACAGGAGAGCTGACAGATCCTCTATACTATACCACACAGGAGAGCTGACAGATCCTCTATACTATACCACACAGGAGAGCTGACAGATCCTCTATACTATACCACACAGGAGAGCTGACAGATCCTATATACTACACCACACAGGAGAGCTGACAGATCCTATATACTACACCACACAGGAGAGCGGACAGATCCTCTATACTACACCACACAGGAGAACTGACAGATCCTCTATACTACACCACACAGGAGAGCTGACAGATCCTCTATACTACACCGCACAGGAGAGATGACAGATCCTCTATAGGGTCCACCCCATGCTGCACTGAAGTACCGATTTGCATAAAAATGAAAATACGGTTTTGCAATTGTTGGGTAAATCAAAGGTGTTCTTTTAGTCAGCAGGGTTATGGCTGGTTTAAAAGGGATCCTGCTGACAGATGCTATTATGAGATTAGAGATATTACAAACGTGGTCCAAGTTGTCTGTCTTTCTCACATAAGGATGGACAATTCCTTTAGCCTCTCCCAGCTAATTACCCCGACCTGTGCTCAGGCAGTAATTAAAAGCTATTTCCTTTTTGCCCGAGCAGGGCTTGGGCAGCAGTTTGACTTTAGAGTTCGAAGCAGCGGCTTGGCAGCCTCAGTGGACAGTTTCCAAGCTCATTATATTGTATTTAGCCATTAGATATCAGCCTATGTCATGTCTTATATTTATTGACAGATGGATGGACTCATTAACCTTTTAAATACCCCTTCAGGACTCCATGCTCAGATTCAGTCGTGGCACTAGGTCAGGAGCTATTCTCGCTCCACTCACTGTAGTTGTTATGTATAGCATGCAACTGACGCCCTACTGCAAAAGCTGGAATCAGAATTCAATTCTAATCCATCCATTTAGCCCCTTAGATGCTACGGTCAGTGCCGACAGTGGCGATGAAGTGGTTTTACAGAGGGAGGAAGCTCATTGCTACCCTCAAAGTGCTGATGTTTTGGGGGGCCAAACTTGACCGCTAGGTCTGCCTAAGGCAGGGCCTAATAGGTTTCTTGTCTCTGACCGTCATAGCTCATTACATTGCAGAAGTGATTAGTAGATTAACTTGTCATGTCCTGTTTTTGTCATGTCAGTATGGATATTTCATACATTTTTTTAAAAATACGGGTGGACTTTAAAAACATTTTGCAAGTAAAAATTAAGAATAAAGGGGCACATTTATTAAGATCAGGGGTGGATCCGCTGTAGTTATGTAGAGGCGCCGGCCTCTTTGCAACTTAGCGGATCCTCCCCCAGTTCTAAATGTAAGACCACTTCTCAGCAGTCTTATATTTAGACATTTTTCTACACCTAAAACAGACGTAGTCCCGCCCACACCATGGCCACAATTTTAGACCTAGTGTGAGCGGGGAAAAATCGTAGATTGTGCCTGAAATACGCCTAACTTAGATGTGTTTCAGATTAATAAATGACCTCGAATCTTTTTTTCCCTTACACAACGGGGGAGTTTTATGATGAGTGGGGGATCTCGAGCGCGGTGACATGAGATGCGCCAACGTCAGTGTGCTAGAATCTGAAATGTTCGTCAGCTACGAGCTGGCATAGGTTTCCAGCTGTGCAGAAAGGTTTTTAAAAAAATTCTAAAAGTTCCCAAAATATGTACTAATGAAAACTAAAAGCCATCTCGCACAAACAAGCCCTCACACCATTCCACAGAAAAAATGAAAATGTTGACAAAGAAATTTTTCTCTAAAAAAGGGATTTTAAGAAGAATAAATTAACATAACAAAAAGTATATAAATGTCTTGCTGTAATCCCACTGACCTGCAGAGATAATCTATGCATACCGCGTGTTGACTGCCTTAAAGGAGTTTTCCAGTTTGCATCAACATCCTATAAAATGATTCTTTATGAAGGCAGCTGGAATTTTTGTAATGTATTTCTTTTACCTTTAACATGACCATGTCCGTGTAGCTCCTTCTTATTCCCTGTGATGTTCATGAGTGGGGCAGTGATAGGGGAGTGTCTATATAACCAGCTGGGTGGGAGGAGCTATAAACTAGCTGGGTGATGTTAGGGGCAGTGATAGGGGAGTGTCTATGTGACTATTTGGGTGCGAGGAGCTATAAACTAGCTGGGTGTTGTTAGGGGCAGTGATAGGAGAGTGTCTATGTGACTAGTTGGGTGGGAGGAGCTATAAACTAGCTGGGTGTTGTTAGGGGCAGTGATAGGGGAGTGTCTATGTGACTAGTTGGGTGGGAGGAGCTATAAACTAGCTGGGTGGTCTTAGGGGCAGTGACACGGGAGTGTGTATGTAACCAGCTGGGTGGGAGGAGCTATAAACTAGCTGGGTGGTCTTAGGGGCAGTGATACGGGAGTGTCTATGTAACTCGCTGTATGGGAGGAGCTATAAACTAGCTGGGTGTTGTTAGGGGCAGTGATAGGGGAGTGTCTATGTAACTCGCTGTATGGGAGGAGCTATAAACTAGCTGGGTATTGTTAGGGGCAGTGATAGGGGAGTGTCTATGTAACCAGCTGGGTGGGAGGAGCAATAAACTAGCTGGGCATTGTTAGGGGCAGTGATAGGGCAGTGTCTATGTAACCAGCTGGGTGGGAGGAGCTATAAACTAGCTGGGTATTGTTAGGGGCAGTGATAGGGGAGTGTCTATGTAACTAGCTGGGTGGGAGGAGCTATAAACTAGCTGGGTATTGTTAGGGGCAGTGATAGGGGAGTGTCTATGTAACCAGCTGGGTGGGAGGAGCAATAAACTAGCTGGGCATTGTTAGGGGCAGTGATAGGGCAGTGTCTATGTAACCAGCTGGGTGGGAGGAGCTATAAACTAGCTGGGCGTTATTAGGGGCAGTGATAGGGGAGTGCCTATGTAACTAGCTGGGTGGGAGGAGCTATAAACTAGCTGGGTGTTAAGGGCAGTTATAGGGAAGTGTCTATGTAACCAGCTGGGTGGGAGGAGCTATAAACTAGCTGGGTGTTAGGGTCAGTGATAGGGGAGTGTCTATGTAATTAGTGGGGTGGGAGGAGCTATAAACTAGCTGGGTGTTGTTAGGGGCAGTGATAGGGCAGTGTCTATGTAACCAGCTGGGTGGGAGGAGCTATAAACTAGCTGGGCGTTATTAGGGGCAGTGATAGGGGAGTGCCTATGTAACTAGCTGGGTGGGAGGAGCTATAAACTAGCTGGGTGTTAAGGGCAGTTATAAGGAAGTGTCTATGTAACCAGCTGGGTGGGAGGAGCTATAAACTAGCTGGGTGTTAGGGTCAGTGATAGGGGAGTGTCTATGTAATTAGTGGGGTGGGAGGAGCTATAAACTAGCTGGGTGTTGTTAGGGGCAGTGATAGGGGAGTGTCTATGTGACTAGTTGGGTGGGAGGAGCTATAAACTAGCTGGGTGGTCTTAGGGGCAGTGACACGGGAGTGTGTATGTAACCAGCTGGGTGGGAGGAGCTATAAACTAGCTGGGTGGTCTTAGGGGCAGTGATACGGGAGTGTCTATGTAACTCGCTGTATGGGAGGAGCTGTAAACTAGCTGGGTGTTGTTAGGGGCAGTGATAGGGGAGTGTCTATGTAACTAGCTGGGTGGGAGGAGCTATAAACTAGCTGGGTATTGTTAGGGGCAGTGATAGGGGAGTGTCTATGTAACAAGCTGGGTGGGAGGAGCTATAAACTAGCTGGGCATTGTTAGGGGCAGTGATAGGGCAGTGTCTATGTAACCAGCTGGGTGGGAGGAGCTATAAACTAGCTGAGCATTGTTAGGGGCAGTGATAGGGGAGTGCCTATGTAACTAGCTGGGTGGGAGGAGCTATAAACTAGCTGGGTGTTAAGGGCAGTTATAGGGAAGTGTCTATGTAATTAGTGGGGTGGGAGGAGCTATAAACTAGCTGGGCGTTGTTAGGGGCGGTGCTGGAGATGTGAGTGAGATAGGAGAAGTGCATCATGGGTTTGGTTTGATAGAGCAACAGGAAGTGCTACATACAGGATGAAAAATAAAAAGCATGGGGAAGATGAAGATGAAGTGAGCAACGACATGAATATTTCTGTTAAATTCCATAGTAATCCTGGAATACCCCTTTAAAAGTAATGATTGTGGAATTGCTGTTTTTTTTCCATTCTCCACCAAAAAAATCTAATTTAATATATTATTTATACTTTAATTTAAAAGTAGAATTCATTCCACAGTATATAATTCCCCATACGCTTGCATTGTCGGAAAAATTAAAAAGTTACGTCTTTCAGAATGTGGAGATGAATAAAGTAAAAAACTAGGCCGCGTCCTGAAGGGGCTGGGGAACATTCAGAACGTCCTCACGTATTCATTATTACTTGTGTTCTTCCTTTGTGTCTTTGAAAGCTATTTGATCTGTAGAAGGGGAAAAAACATATAAAATAGGATTTTGGTGCGGAGTGTTCCTGTGACCCGGTCCCTGGTCAGCAGCGGCTCTGCTTTCTCTGCGGTAAGGAGTGGTACATTACAAGTCTTGACCGCTCGTCCCCAGACCCGGCTGTGATATCAGGGGCCACGCTCGGTGGACTCCCATCCATTCTGACCACCACAAATTGGCTGTTTATAAACCATCTGTTGACCTCCACCTCCCCTGAACATTGTTATTACCGGGGACCGATGAGTTTCTTGCAGTAGAAGCCTTTTTTATTTTTGTTATTTGTGATGAGTACAAAAGAGGTCACTTTTATGTGTGTTGTTTGATAAGGGGACAGGATCTCTCATAGTCGGCTCCCGAGCTGCTGCCGAAATTGTCATTGAAAAGTAAGGGGAACATTTCAGTCCACCATTATTGATATGACATGCCTCCCTCCTTCATAAAGAAAAAATGCAGCAGCTGAGGTGTGTATTTTGAGGTTCTGCAGCAGCTGAGGTGTGTATTAGGAGGTTCTGCAGCATCTGAGGTGTGTATTAGGAGGTTCTGCAGCAGCTGAGGTGTGTATTATGAGGTTCTGCAGCAGCTGAGGTGTGTATTAGGAGTTTCTGCAGCAGCTGAGGTGTGTATTATGAGGTTCTGCAGCAGCTGAGGTGTGTATTATGACGTTTAGCAGCTGAGGTGTGTATTAGGAGGTTCTGCAGCAGCTGAGGTGTGTATTAGGAGGTTCTGCAGCAGCTGAGGTGTGTATTAGGAGGTTCTGCAGCAGCTGAGGTGTGTATTATTATGCTGTTGTGTACTATACTATCTACACAGCTTTTGTTGAGGAACCCTTTTTTTTTTCTTTTTAGAACAGTATTTACATGGTAACATCTTGCCATGGCATTTGTGAACTGAAAAATGCACTGTGAAAAGGGCCCCAAAAAACACCAGAAAAATGCATGATTTCAGCTTAAAGGAGATTTCCCGACATTTTTTTATACTGATCCAATCCTTTGGATTGAACATCAGTATCTGATTGTCGCGGTCTGACACCCGAGACCCCCACCGATCGGCTGTTTGAGAAGACAGCGCCATTCCTGTGTGTAACATGCCCTAAGAGCAGCTCAACCCCATTCAAGTGAATGGGGCTGAGCTGCGATACCAAGCACAGCCGCTGTACAATGTACTAAACTGTGCTTGGTGAGCACTGAGAAGGCGGTGGCGCTCATAGGATGTCGGACCCACACCGATCACATATTGATGACTTATCCTGAGGATAGGTCATCAGAAGTAGAGTCTTAAATCAGCATATCTGGTAAACACTATAGTAGTCCCGAAGTAAAGCATCCTGATCTTGGGGTTATGAAAAGGGCTCTTAAAGAGGACCTCTCCCCTCTCCTGACATGCCTGTTTTAATAGCTTCATGCATCCCCCATGTACTAACAATTCTGGAACATCTATTCTTATCTCTCTATGATGTGTCATTCCTTTATTATTTCTACTAGAAGTTATGAATGAATTGCTATTTGTCTTCAGTAAGGGAACAGATGGGAGGTGACCAGTTGGGGGTGTGTCCCTGCACAGACTGAACATGGCAGCACTGATTGGCTAGAGTTAGTCTGTGCAGGTACACACCCCCAACTGGTTACCTCCCCTCTGTTCCCTTACTGAAGACAAATAGCAATTCATTCATAACTTCTAGTGCAAATAATAGAGGAATGGCACAACCTAGAGACATAAGAATAGATGTTCCAGAATTGTTATTACGTGGGGAATGCATGAAGCTATTAAAACAGGCATGTCAGGAGAGGTCCTCTTTAAGATGCAATTATTTTTCATGCTCCTCCATTACTTACATAAACACGATCTGCACCACCGTGCCCTTAAAACAAAGCACAGAACATCTCCCCTTTAAATGCGAGTTTCCAGCTGCTGGACTTTGTATACTTGGAAGTAACCCATGCACTCACTTAATCATTTTTCCGAGGGGAAACAAATTGGAGCAATCTATGTCCAATCTCCAGCGTTCAAACCAATTTGTCAAAACCAATTTGCTTTTGCTCGGTAGGCTTTTTCGCATGGCGTTTCAGTGTGATAAGTTGCTCAGCGGGCGCACGCTTGTCAGGACTCAAGTCCCACTTCAGGTTTTGGAGCCGCGTGTGCTCGGCCATTTCAATTTTCACTCTCATTTTAATAATAATAATAATTTCTGGGTAGCTGAGCGGTTGTATAGCCCCATGTGTTGTAGATCCGGCTTTAAAGTGGGTGTCGATGAAATTGCAAATAAAATAAGGGACGCCTGTGTTATGTGTTAGAGGACCTCTCCCCTCTCCTGACATGGCAGTTTTAATAGCTTCATGCATTCCCCATGTAATAACAATTCTGTAACATCTATTCTTATGTCTGTATGTTGTGCCATTCCTTTATTATTTCTACTAGAATTTATGAATGAATTGCTAGCAGTCTGCAGTAAGGGAACAGAGGGGAGGTGACCAGTTGGGGGTGTGTACCTGCACAGACTCACTCTATCTATGTTCAGACTGTGCAGGTACACCCCCCCCAACTGTATCATTCTTCTTTTCCTCCTCACTTTCCCAGTCTCACAAGTCTGCTGCATTGGGGTCACTTTTGACCCCAATTACCTTATCAGGCCCTCCTGCCACCACAACTCAAAAACATTTCTTCAATTTGCTCCTTCCTCAATCTCGAGTCAGCTTGTACATGCCCTCATCCTCTCCCACCTAGACTACTGCAACACCCTCCTCTGTGGTCTCCCATCTATCACTCTTATGCCCCTCCAATCCGTCCTCAGCTCTGATGTCCGGTTAATCCACCTCATTTCTTCTCCCACTAACCAGCAAATTCACTTCACAACCAGTCCCCTCCATACATCTCTGACCAGATCTCCTGATACCTCCACAATACTCACAAGACCTCCTCCTCTTGTCCGCTCCTCACACAATCATCTACAAGATTTCTCCCGTACGTCCCACATACTCTAGAACTCACTACCCCAACACATCAGACTCCAAAATAGTATCACTGAAAACTACAGATTGCCTTGGAAAAATTGAGCCCCCAGGTAGCTCTGTAAATATAAAAAAGTGTCTTGAGTATTAAAACACAAGAAAAACTATACAAATGTGGTATCGCTGTAACTGTAAAGGTAACAGATCAATTCAGTTTTACCGCACAGGTAAAACCGTGAAAACGAAATCAATAAAACCGTGGTGGAATTATGTGCTTTTGTTTTAATTCCACTTTTTGCACTATTTGGTATTTTTTTCGTATGCGATATAATATGTCGCCATTAGAAAGTAAAACTTGTCCACAAAAAAACAAGTCGGCAAAGTGAATGAGAAATAAAAAAAGATATATGGCTCTGGGAAGGCAGGGAATAAAAGATGAAAACACAAAACGGAAAATTGTCCCGTTCCTTAAAGGGGTTATCCCATGATTAATGTAAAAAATGTAAATCAGACATCATATAGTCCATGACAACCTCTTTCTAAGAAAGCTAGAACCAGCCCTGAACCTCACATGGATCCACTGATCTCCCCATTTATTGCTCTGCTAGATTTATATCAAGCTGACAGCTCAGGGGGAGTGTCTGTTCTGCTGCAGCTCAGGGGGCGTGTCCATGCTGTCCCTATCACAGCTCAGAAGGCGTGTCCATGCTCTCCCTATCACAGCTCAGGGGGCGTGTCCATGTTCTACCTATCACAGCTCAGGGGGTGTGTCTCAGCTCTCCCTATCACAGCTCAGGAGGCAGTTGAAGGATGAAACTGAGCATGTGCGGCCATCTCAGTGAGCCGGACAAAGAAAGATAAGAAAAGAACAAACAGCAGGTGGCGCTATACAGATAGATTTGATTGACTAGCTCAGTGACTATACTAAATTTTTAATTACATGCAATTACAAAAGTGTTCAGATCCAGGTGCTGGTTTGAAAACTGTAGAATATTTTTTTGTGGGACAACCCCTTTAAGGGCTAAAACATGTTTTAAACCCTGAGGAGGAGGGCAGAAAGTGAAATGTGAAATTCGTGGGCTCCGTGTTTACATGTTATTTCTTATTAATGGGATCTATTCCTTTAGATGAAGCATAACTCAGATGAGGGTGGGCCAGTTTCTTTAAGACATTAACGGGGCTTCCCAAGACTTAACCTCAGGATAGGTCATCAGTATATGATCGGTGGGGGGGTCTGACACCCTGGGCCGCCACCGATAAGCTGTTTGAGAAGTCACCGGTGCTCGCAGTAGTGCCGCAGCTGCCTCTCAGCTTAGCAGGAACAGCGCCATACATTGTATAGTGGCTGTGCTTGGTATTGCGCTCTGCTTCATTCACTTCTATGGGGCTGAGCTGCTCCTAGGCTATATGACGGATGAACGTGTTGTCTCTGGCCTAGGAGAAGCTGTGAGAAGGCCACGGCTCTACTTCGAGCTGATCGGTCGGGGTCCCAGGTCAGACCCCTACTGATCAGATTGTGATTCAATGTCCAGAGGATTGGATCAGAATAAAAGTCTTGAAAAACCCCTTTAAGTGCGGCCCTTGACCACAGTACAACCTGTCATATACGTCCTAGGCAATGATACATAATCTCTCGTCCTCTGCTCTGTACCTATTAGAAGCACGTACTCTACAGGACCAGAAATTATGCATCAAAATTGCCTGCAGTTCACAAAACTAATGACAAAGGTGACTTCGTGACTGGCGGACTTGCCGCACTCGTTGTAATTCCTTAGTGGCGGTAGATTCTGCAGTGTTTCCGGTAAGGGGCCGATAAGTGTCAGAGCTCTCACGGAAGGATCCTTGAGGAATAAAAGTGATGATTCATTTATTGAAATCAAAATGTCAAGTACGGCTTCGCATCAGAGCTTCCTCCTGTACTTTTGGAAACAGTTTTGGTAACTTCAGCCGAGGCTGCCCTCCTTGCAGATCTCCAGGATCTTGAGATTCATTTTTCTGCTTTAAGAACAGCAGAATATGTACGCCGCTGCAGAGCCCAAAAAGAGTGTTAATAACTGGTGGAATTTTTGGGAATGATGTTGTCTACCCTCTATCTACAGAAGCAAAGTAGTAAAACGAAGCCCCTCGGGAGCGGAGAACTCCTTGCCCTGGAATACGGCTCTTCTTCATGCTCAGGCCCTTCTCAGGGCATGTACATACAACAGGTGCCCATAGAAGTCTGTAGAGAGGAAGGGAAGAGAACTGAACTGTTAGAGAAACATAGACTCAGGCTATAAGTGTTATATCTCACCCTAAGTGCTTTATTCACATGAATACTGCTCAGTACTTCTCTGTGATGTCCTATACCTGTGATGGCTAACCTCTGGCACTCCAGCTGTGGTAAAACTACAACTCTCAAGGTGCACACTTGCTTGTTGTTCTCAGAGCTTCATAGAAATGTATAGAGCATGATGGGAGTCGTAGTTTCACCACAGCTGGTCCTATTCCTTGCTTCTGAGTGATTCAGAGAGAGAGAGTGTTATGGAGCAAAATCTCCTGTTTTCCCCATGTGCAGTCTGTGGGAGACATCATTACAGCTGGTCTCCACCCACCAGCTCTGGGAGAACTGAGAACTGGAGATGGAGATTGCAGAAGGGAAATCTGGTGATAGATGCAGAATACAAGTCATATGTTGGTGAGATATAATGTTGTTACTCGTACACACATGGCAGCTTGTTCGGAAAAGTCATCTTAAAGTGTAGGTATTTTTTAAAGGGGTTTTCTTTGAGTATAATATTAATTGATAGGTCATCAATATCTGATCGGTGAGGGTTCGACTCCTGGCAACCTCACCAATCAGCTGTTTGAGGAGGCCGTGGCCTCCTCCTAGGCCAGTGACGGCCCAGGATGCGGGATGCATCAGGATGTCTTCCTTTCCAGCAACATTCGTTTTGTGACTGCAAACTGCGGTTTTGTGTTCAGTCATAAAAACGGAAAAAAAACGGATCCGTCACGAAAAACAATGTAAGCCAATGGTGATGGGTCCATGTTTTTTAGGAGCCTCCCATTGACTTTCAATGTATTCAGTGAGGGATCCATTTTGATTTCACACAATCATATCCTAACGGAACAGATGCGCCCTGATGTGCAAAATGAAAACGGATCCGTTTAATTCAGGTATTTAGATCCTCTGCTGGATTAAGAAGAACTCCCGCAAAAATTTTTATTCCATATCCTGCTAGAAAGGTACATGATGTAATCTGTAGTGATTGTAATCTTCTTACCATTGTCTGTATTTGTGAGTTATATCTCCCTGATGTTTCTCATCTGTGTCATGTGACCAGCAATCAGACCCACTAACTCACAGAGCATCTTGTGTGGACAGGAAGTCTAATGCTCTATGCATTCCTATGGGAGCCTCACTTTCAGTCTCATAGGAATGAATAGAGCAGTAACTGACTTCCTGTCCTGGGTCAGTTGGAGGTCAGGGAGTTGGTCCCATGACCCAGCTACAATTAGAAGAGAGGGAATAGCTCAGAATTACAGTCACTGATAAGAAGATTGCACCTTTCTAACAGGTTTCTAAACATTTTTGCAGGAGTTCTTCTTTAACACCGCAAGTAGCCTTAGTTAGGTATAGTTCTGTAAGACTGGACAGCCCCTTTAAATGACAGACTCTTTGGCTTGGGGGGTCCATCATGCTTGATGCCGCAGAGACCCTCGGGCCGCACACTCAATGATGTTTTTCTGCTAGCCTCTGAAAGTTTTTAGACAAACTTCTTTTCTGTGCCCTGAAGCTATGGCGAGGACGTCCCTATTTACCGGCAGCTCTGAATTCTGCTCACACGCGCCTCGTCCTCGCCTGCCATCTGCAGAAGACAATATTCCATTCTGATTAGTGGATTTTGAAGAGTAACTAAAGCGCACCATTTGCATTAAGGCAGAGCACAGATTGACTTTGCCAGCTATTGATCAGCCCCCGGCGCTCCGCTCCAAGACCGGCAATTATCTCAGTAAGTCAGTGACAAGGTGGGGCTGACGCGCTGAGATCTCACCGCTTTACAGGCCGTCCTGGTAATTACTCTGCCATCTCTGAACGCTCTGCATTGTGGCTCGCTGGAGATTCGGACGAGGATATTATCTCAATGCGGCGCCCTCCCCCTTGCCCTGTCCTTCCCAATTCCTGCTTTCTAAAGGCGCTTACACTTGGTGGTTGCTGTTAGACGTTAATGACTGCTACTTAATTCACTATGGAAAAGGCAGCCTGAAATGCGTGGTACAACTTTATGCATGCTTCAAGTCTTGCAACTTTTTTTTCAATCTGCCACTACTTAAAGGGGTCGTCTCACTTCAGTAAGTGGCATTTATCATGTAGAGAAAGTTATTACAAGGCACTTACTAATGTATTGTGATTATCCATATTGTCTCCTTTGCTGGCTGGATTCATTTTTCCATCACATTATACACTGCTGGTTTCCATGGTTACGACCACCCTGCAATCCATCAGTGAAGGTCGTGCTTGTACACTATAGGAAAAAGCATCAGCCTATGTGCGCTCCCATGGTCCCGGCCACCAGAGAGGCTGATGCTTTTTCCTATAGTGTGCAAGCACGACCACCGCTGATGGATTGCAGGGTGGTCGTAACCATGGAAACGAGCGGTGTATAATGTGATGGAAAAATGAATCCAGCCAGCAAAGGAGGCAATATGGAGAATCACAATACATTAGTAAGTGCCTTGTAATAACTTTCTCTAAATGATAAATGCCACTTACTGAAGTGAGAGAACCCCTTTAACCTCCATAGTAATCCAGGTCAAGTGTCAGATGTACTCTGGTCTCCTTATTCCAACTCTTTCCCCGATCCTGATTGGTGCCTGAAATCCTGGGAAATTGTTGTTTTTTTAAAAATATGCAAATGAGCTGTTAGGAGCTTCGAGTGCATTGAAGTTGCACCAAAAGACCCGCTCCTTATCGTTTGCATCCTAGCCCTCCCCCTTCCCCTGTCCTTACCAATTCCTGCTATATAAAGGCGCTTACCCTTGTTAATATCTGCTGCTTAACTCACTATGGAAAAGGCAACCTGAAACGCGTGGTACAACTGAGAAATTGTTTTTTTTTTTTTTTAATATGCACATGAGCTGTTAGGTGCATCGAGTGCTTTGAAGTTGCACCAAAGGGCCTGCTGCTTATCATTTCCGGCCTAGCCCCCCACCAGCTTGTAATATTGTGTGGCCCTGTGATCTCGTGCTTGCGCCTGTTTTTGGGGAATCGGCGCATGCACTGTTACTGTACTGCACATGTGCTGGTTCCCGAAACTCCAGCACACGCCTGAGAACACAGGGCCAGCTAAGATTACATCACCCCGCCTGGCCTTGTCACTTAAAGATGTGGGGGCTAGGCTGGACACACTCATAAGCTGGGCTTTTGGTGCAGTGGTGATGCCCTTGTTGCACCAAATGTCTCATTTGCATATTAAAAAAAATCAACAATTTCTTGGGAATGCAGGGTGGGGAAGGAACGGGTTGGGGGGGTTAAACATTGGAATCAAGAGACCAGATCACATCTGACACTTGACCTGGATGTGGTGACCGGGTCCCTTTTAAAAGGGAAGAAAAGTTGCAAGACCTGAAACGTGTAAAAAGTTCTACAACGCGTTTCAGGTTGCCTTTTCCACTGTGAATTAAGTAGCGGTTATTAATGTCTAACAGTAACCACCAAGCGTAAGCGCCTTCATAAAGCAGGATTTGGTAAAGACAGGGGGAGGGGGACGCATTGAGATGTCATAACACGGAGCATTCAGAGACGGCAGAGTAATTACCAGGACGGCTTGTAATGCGGTGAGATCTCAGCGCATCAGCCCCACCTTGTCACTGACTTACGGCTCATGCACACAGCCGTATGTATTTTGTGGTTCGAAAGAAAACGGATCCACAAAAAATACAGATGACGTCCGTGTGCATTCCATTTTTTGCGGAACGGAACAGCTGGCCCCTCATAGAACAGTCCTATCCTTGTCTGCGATGCGGACAATAATGGGAAATGTTCTACTCTTTTGCGGAATGGACATACGGAAACGGAATGCACACGGAGTAACTTCCGTTTTTTTTAAATGAATGGTTCCACATACGGTCCGCAATAAAACTAACACGGAAAGAAAATATGTTCATGTGCATTATCCCTTACTGAGATAATTGGCGGTCGTGGAGCAGAGCGCCGGGGGGGCTGATCAGTAGCTGGCAAAGTCAATCTATGCTCTGCCTTACTGCACTTGGTGCCCTGGGAGGTTCTGCGAGGTTTAGTGGGCAGATTGGGGTGGGTCTATCAAACATACAGCGACTTGAAATTTTGATATATTTTTTGACAATAGAACAACAGCGGCTTCACTTATTATAATTTTCCTTTAAAGGATTCTAACACTTTGCCTAATCCCTTTTTGTTAACAGGGTCCTCCGATATTAACCCCCTGACTGTTTTTCCAGCTCCAGCAGTTGGAAAAGTATCTAACTGGAGGGGGGAGGGCTGCTTTATATGCTGCTACCTCCTGAATGGTAGCAGCTAGAAACACGCAACTGGTCTTGTTTGAAAGCAGACATTCCAAGCTTTCAGACAGTACCAGAATGACAGAAATCGGGATGCTGTGAATGCTGATTATTCCCGACTTGATTTGTAACAGTGATTTCTCCTCTGTTGCTTGGACTTTAGCTGTGGACTTAGACTTTAGCATTTTAGTCTTGTATGAAAGCCTGGACTGTCAGCTTTCAAACAAGAAAAGTTTAATGTTTCTAGCTGTTACTATTTAGGAGAAAACAGCATCTAAAGCAGCCCTCCCACCTCCAGTTAGCTACTTTTCACACTGCTGGAGCTGGACTCTGGCAAAACAGTTAGGTGGTTAAAGTGATCACATCATATCCTGCTACTGGAGAACCTGGGAGCAAGTACTCAGTTTCCCTGCAGTGCCCCTACAGGTGAAATGAAGTATTACACTCCCAATCATTGAAATCAAAGAGCTTTCTGTGAAATACCCACTCTTACCAAGTCCTCCAGATTCTCTTTGTAACCTGGCTATTAGATAAGGGTCTTGAGTGAGGGACCCTCATCAGTGAGTGTGGACATCCCCTTTAAGAATACGTCTGAGACTCTCTGGTTTTCTTATTTAACGTCCTTGAGAAATCCTTCTGCCGGGGACTGCTGAGATAATGGGGATTTTAGTACATTGTCTGGCAGTTGTCTTTATGTACGTCCCGGCACTCATCAGATAAATGCTGCTTTTTAGTATCTTCACAACTACCAGGAAGGCTGTCCGCAGGAGGACAATGGGGACGGTAAATCGGTTTATATGCACGGTGACTTTCTGTATTGATATGGCGGTGGCCCATTTGATGGCAATGGTAATGATGGTAAGCGATGGTAATAATAGACGATGTGTGATGGTACATATCCTTTATTTTGCAGGAATTGGAGCGCGTTACGTCCTTGCAGACGAGTCTTCAGCTGGCAGCTGTTATTTGCGCTAATGGGAGGAGGTAATGAAACCAGTACAGCGACATAGAAGCTTCTATAACCCTCATTGTCTTCTAGAAATTTAAAAAAAAAACAAAACGATTGTTATCTGGAGTGTTTTCTACACTTTGTAATATCATCCTATCTGATCTGCTGCACATGCTCAGGAAGGGAAGGTTGCACCTGCGCTGGATTGTCACGCTCCGGTTCTGCTACAAAAAATGCGAGCAGAAAATGCAGCGTTGCATTGAAGTATATACCCCCAAAAACTGTGTATCAAAAAATGGCATCAAAAACATGCAACCCCCCCCCCCAAACCTTAATAAACCCACTTTTAAAATCCACACAGATTTTTGGAGGCAGATTTTCAAAATCTGCCATGTGAACGTTACACTTAGGTTATCGTTATGTAATAGGAAGTCGCTTTGTTTCAATTCTGCATTTTGTCATTAAAGATAAAAAGTCTTTGTTTGCCTTCTGAAATTGAAACTGATCCAGGGCTGCTGACATAGCTGAGGGGTTGTTACAGTGTATCAGCCCAGACAGCCCTCAGTGAGATAAACACAAAATCTCTTTTGCATTCTGAATTCCCTTTAGTTGCTCCAGTATAGCCCCTGTGCCCTCTCTCTGTCTACCCTCCACCATAGCCTGTGCCTCCTCTCTGTGTGCCTTCCAGCATAGCCCGTGCCTCCTCTCGCTGTGTCTGCTTCTTCATTTTCCATGTTCCAGCATAGCCTGTGCATCCTCTCTATGTCTGCCTTTCAATACAGCCCATGCCTTCTCTCTTTGTCTGCCCTCCAGCATAGCTTGTGCCTCCTCTCTCTTTCTGCCTTCCAGCATAGCCTGTGCCTCCTCTCTATGTCTGCCTTCCAGCATGGCATGTGCCTCCTCTCTCTCTGCTTTCCAGCATAGCCTGTTCCTCCTCTCGCTGTGTCTGCTTCTACATTTTCCAATGTTCCAGCATAGCCTGTGCATCCTCTCTATGTCTGCCTTTCAATACAGCCCATGCCTTCTCTCTTTGTCTGCCCTCCAGCATAGCTTGTGCCTCCTCTCTCTTTCTGCCTTCCAGCATAGCCTGTGCCTCCTCTCTATGTCTGCCTTCCAGCATGTCATGTGCCTCCTCTCTCTCTTTCTGCCTTCCAGCATAGCCTGTGCCTCCTCTCGCTGTGTCTACTTCTACATTTTCCATGTTCCAGCATAGCCTGTGCATCCTTTCTATGTCTGCCTTCCAGCATGGCATGTGCCTCCTCTCGCTCTTTCTGCCCTCCAGCATAGCTTGTGCCTCCTCTCTCTTTCTGCCTTCCAGGATAGCCTGTTCCTCTCTCTCTCTCTCTGTTTTCTTTCCAGCATAGCCTGTGCCTCCTCTCTATGTGTGCCTTTCAGCATAGCCTCTGCCTCCACTCCGTCTGCCTTCCAGCAAAGTCTGTGCCTCCTCTCTCTCATTCTTCCTTCCAGCATAGCCTGTTCCTCCTCTCTCTCTTTCAGTTTTACAGCATAGCCTGTGCCTCCTCTCTATCTTTCTGCCTTCCAGCATAGCCTGTGCCTCCTCTCTCTCTTTCTGCCTTCCAGCATAGCTTGTGCCTCCTCTCTCTCTTTCTGCCTTCCAGCATAGCTTGTCCCTCTTTTCTCACTCTTTCTGCCTTCCAGCATAGCCTGTGCCTCCTCTCTCTCTTTCTGTCTTCCAGCATGGCCTTTGCCTCCTCTTTCTTTCTGCCTTCCAGCATTGCCTGTGTCTCCTGTTTATGTCTGCCTTCCAGCATAGCCGGTGCCTCCTCTCTCACTTCCTGCCTTCCAGCATAGTCCTTGCCTCCTCTCTCTTTCTGCCTTCCAGCATAGCCGGTGCCTCCTCTCTCACTTCCTGCCTTCCAGCATAGCCCTTGCCTCCTCTCTCTTTCTGCCTTCCAGCATAGCCTGTGCCTCCTCTCTCTCTTTCTGCCTTCCAGCATAGCTTGTGCCTCCTCTCTCTCTTTCTGCCTTCCTGCATAGCCCGTGCTTCCTCTCTCGCTCTTTCTGCCTTCCAGCATAGCCTGTGCCTCCTCTCTCTCTTTCTGTCTTCCAGCATAGCCTGTGCCTCCTCTCTATGTCTGCCTTCCAGCATAGCCTGTGCCTCCTCTCTATGTCTGCCTTCCAGCATAGCCTGTGCCTCCTCTCTCTTTCTGCCTTCCAGCATAGCCTGTGCCTCCTCTCGCTCTTTCTGCCTTCCAGCATAGCCTGTGCGTCCTCTCTTTCTTACTGCCTTCCAGCATTGCCTTTGTCTCCTCTCTATGTCTGCCTTCCAGCATAGCCTGTGCCTCCTCTCTCAATGTCTGCCTTCCAGCATAGCCTGTGCCTCCTCTCTCTGTCTGCCTTCCAGCATAGCCTGTTCATCCTCTCTCTCTTTATGCCTTCCAGCATTGCCTGTGCCTCCTTTCTCTCTTTCTGCCTTCCAGCTTAGCCTGTTCCTCCTCTCTCTCTTTCTGTCTTCCAGCATAGCCTGTGCCTCCTCTCTCTCTTTCTGTCTTCCAGCATAGCCTGTGCCTCTTCTCTCTCTTTCTGCCTTCCAGCATAGCTTGTGCCTCCTCTCTCTTTCTGCCTTCCAGCATAGCCTGTGCCTCCTCTCGCTGTGTCTGCTTCTACATTTTCCATGTTCCAGCATAGCCTGTGCATCCTTTCTATGTCTGCCTTCCGGCATGGCATGTGCCTCCTCTCTCTCTTTCTGCCCTCCAGCATAGCTTGTGCCTCCTCTCTCTTTCTGCCTTCCAGCATAGCCTGTGCCTCCACTCTTTGTCTGCCTTCCAGCATAGCCTGTGCCTCCTCTCTCTTTCTGCCTTCCAGCATAGCCTGTGCCTCCTCTCTCTCTTTCTGCCTTCCAGCATAGCTTGTGCCTCCTCTCTCTCTTTCTGCCTTCCAGCATAGCCCGTGCTTCCTCTCTCACTCTTTCTGCCTTCCAGCATAGCCTGTGCCTCCTCTCTCTCTTTCTGTCTTCCAGCATAGCCTGTGCCTCCTCTGTATGTCTGCCTTCCAGCATTGCCTGTGCCTCCTCTCTATGTCTGCCTTCCAGCATTGCCTGTGCCTCCTCTCTATGTCTGCCTTCCAGCATAGCCTGTGCCTCCTCTCTCTTTCTGCCTTCCAGCATAGCCTGTGCCTCCTCTCTGTCTGCCTTCCAGCATAGCCTGTGCCTCCTCTCTCTTTCTGCCTTCCAGCATAGCCTGTGCCTCCTCTCGCTCTTTCTGCCTTCCAGCATAGCCTGTGCCTCCTCTCGCTCTTTCTGCCTTCCAGCATAGCCTGTGCGTCCTCTCTTTCTTACTGCCTTCCAGCATTGCCTTTGTCTCCTCTCTATGTCTGCCTTCCAGCATAGCCTGTGCCTCCTCTCTCAATGTCTGCCTTCCAGCATAGCCTGTGCCTCCTCTCTCTGTCTGCCTTCCAGCATAGCCTGTGCCTCCTCTCTCTGTCTGCCTTCCAGCATAGCCTGTTCCTCCTCTCTCTCTTTATGCCTTCCAGCATTGCCTGTGCCTCCTTTCTCTCTTTCTGCCTTCCAGCTTAGCCTGTTCCTCTTCTCTCTCTTTCTGCCTTCCAGCATAGCCTGTGCCTCCTCTCTCTCTTTCTGTCTTCCAGCATAGCCTGTGCCTCTTCTCTCTCTTTCTGCCTTCCAGCATAGCCTGTGCCTCTTCTCTCTCTTTATGCCTTCCAGCATAGCCTGTGCCTCCTCTCTCTTTCTGCCTTCCAGCATAGCCTGTGCCTCTTCTCTCTTTTTCTGTCTTCCAGCTTAGCCTGTGCCTCCTCTCTCTCTTTGTCTTCCAGCATAGCCTGTGCCTCTTCTCTCTTTCTGTCTTCCAGCTTAGCCTGTTCTTCCTCTCTCTCTTTCTGCCTTCCAGCATAGCCTGTGCCTCCTCTCTCTCTTTCTGCCTTCCAGCTTAGCCTGTGCCTCCTCTCTCTCTTTCTGTCTTCCAGCATAGCCTGTGCCTCTTCTCTCTCGTTCTGTCTTCCAGCTTAGCCTGTTCTTCCTCTCTCTCTTTCTGCCTTCCAGCATAGCCTGTGCCTCCTCTCTCTCTTTCTGCCTTCCAGCATAGCCTGTGCCTCCTCTCTCTCTTTCTGCCTTCCAGCTTAGCCTGTTTCTGTCTCTTTCTGTCTTCCAGCTTAGCCTGTGCCTCCTCTCTCTCTTTGTCTTCCAGCATAGCCTGTGCCTCTTCTCTCTCTCTTTCTGTCTTCCAGCTTAGCCTGTTCCTCCTCTCTCTCTTTGTCTTCCAGCATAGCCTGTGCCTCTTCTCTCTCTCTTTCTGTCTTCCAGCTTAGCCTGTTCTTCCTCTCTCTCTTTCTGCCTTCCAGCTTAGCCTGTTCTTCCTCTCTCTCTTTCTGCCTTCCAGCATAGCCTGTTTCTGTCTCTTTCTGTCTTCCAGCTTAGCCTGTTCTTCCTCTCTCTCTTTCTGCCTTCCAGCATAGCCTGTGCCTCCTCTCTCTCTTTCTGCCTTCCAGCATAGCCTGTGCCTCCTCTCTCTCTTTCTGCCTTCCAGCTTAGTCTCTTTCTGTCTTCCAGCTTAGCCTGTGCCTCCTCTCTCTCTTTCTGTCTTCCAGCTTAGCCTGTGCCTCCTCTCTCTCTTTCTGTCTTCCAGCATAGCCTGTGCCTCTTCTCTCTCTTTCTGCCTTCCATGATAGCCTGTTCCTCCTCCCTCTCTCTTCCTGACTTTTAGCATAGCCTGTGCCTCCTCTCCCTGTGTCTGCCTCCACATTTTTAATGTTCCAGTTTAGCCTGTGGCTCTTCTCTCTGTGTCTGCCTCCACATTTTTAATATTCCAGCCTGCGCCTCTTTCACAATTTGTGCCTTTATATTTATGTATGAAACAACATGATTATAAAGAAACGACCCTTCAGCGAGGACGGGCATCACATACCATAGCATTCACTAACTGACTAGTGCGCCTTGTTTCATTTCTCCCATAGTACTGATAACTAGATATCCAGCTGCCCGGCCGTGTTATCCGGCGCCTTTTCTGGCGATAGCTGTTACGGTAATTACAGCGTGCCTTCCTCCTGGCGGGAGAAATATGGATTTCCTCTCACATTTGCTCAAGTCTATTGTACTTCAGCAAGAAATCCAATATTTTCTCACAAGTAACTGAGATGAAAAAGGGACTCTGCTTTCTGCTGAAGACTGGCATCACATGGTGTTATAGTCCGCTGATCGGGATGCCAGAGGTGTAGCTGCAGTTATATAGCTGTAACATAGTCTGCAGCACTGTACATACATTGTCATCATTCACATCGGTCCCTGACCCGTTGGGGCACATAATCTAAATTGCATGCTAACCTTGGTGTGTGAGAGAACATGAAAGATCTCAGAAAACCCACGCAAGCAGAACACGGAAACTCTACTCTTGCCCTTAATCAGATTCGACCTCAGGACCTCAGCGATACAAGACACCAGTGCTAATCACTGAGCCGCCATGCCTTCCAGCATAGCCTGTGCCTCCTCTCTGTGTCTACCTTCCAGTATAGCCTGTACCTCCTCTCTGTCTACCTTCAAGTATAGCCTGTGCCTCCTCTATGTGCCAACCATCAAGAATAGCCTCTGTCCCCTCTCTGTGTACCCTCCAGCATAGTCTATCCCTCCTCTCTGTCTACCATCCAGTATAGCATGTGCCTCCTGTCTGTGTCTACCCTCCAGCATAGCCTTTGCTTCCTCCGTGTCTACCCTCTAACGTAACCTGTGCCTCCTCTCTGTGCTTCCCTTTCTGTCTACCCTCCAGCATAGCCTGTGCCTCCTCTCTGTCTGCCCGCCAGCATAGTCTATGCCTCCTCTCTGTCTCTACCCTCCAGCATAGCCTGTGCCTCCTCTCTGTCTACCCTCCGGCATAGCCTGTGCCTCCTCTCTGTCTCTACCCTCCAGCATAGCCTGTGCCTCCTCTCTCTGTGTAGCCTAGCCTATCCCTGCTTTATGTCTACCCTCCACCACAGCCTGTACCTCCCCTCTGTGTCCACTTGCCAGCATAGCCACCATGCTGTCCAGATCCTTAGTTAAAGGTGAATTTTGAGACCAAAAAGAAATTGGTCAAAGCGGAAATTGTCATATACTATCTAAAGAACCAATTCATACCAGATAAATCCCTCACCGATCCTGTGCCACCGATCCAGCCTTCATTTACTTCATTGTAGCAGTGTTTTACCTGTGTACCCATGTGACCTCTGCAGTCTCTTGCGGTTTACCCTTGAGGGCAGTAAATGTCTGAAGAGTTCAAGGGAGTAGACAGCATGTCATCAATACAACAACCGACTGACCACCAGGGCGGCGGTGCTGGATTGGTGGGGGATTTACCAGGTAAGCAGTGGTTCTTTTGATATTTTCTGCCATTTCTCTTCCCTCCTTCCCCTTATTAGAGGACCCAGCAGTGTGGTCATGTGACTTGTCAACCGCCAGTCAGGTGATCACCAGGCGTAATACTGGAAGCACTGCCGCCTTTATTACATCCTCGGCAGTACTATGAGCGCTGTGTATAGAGCGATCGAGAAGGCAGAAACGTATAAAGTTTCTACCTCCTCTTGTGACCGATGCATGATCTCCTGTACAGCTGTTCAATAGGGGTCCAACTGCACATACCCCCACAGATCACAAGTACTGGGGTGTCCCTCAGTTCTCCGAGTGCGCCCTGCAACTCCTTTCATCTCCGTGGAACTGTTGGATACATTTGGGCACAGTACTCGGCTTCCATGGATAGCTGATAAGTTGTTATGGTGGGACACCCCCTTTAAGGGGTTAAACCGAATTGACTGGTTTTCCTCTGGACTTTCAGTCCTTGGGTGGTGGGCGACTTACACTAGTTTCTCACGGACGTCTCTTCTTTCTTTTTCCTTCTCAGGCACTTAAGTACAGCGAAAGAAGGCTTTACGGAGGCCAGCCTGGGACTATTGGCAAACCAGAGGAAGCGGCAGCTATTGATCGGCCTGCTGAAGTCTCTGAGGACCATTAAGACTCTGGTGAGGACAGCGGCGTGTGCTTTGATTATTTCTCTATTTATTGGCAGCCAATTCATCATTTTTCTCTTTCGTTTTTTTTTTCCCCCCAGCAAAGAACGGACGTCCGCCTCAGCGAGATGCTGGAGGTAGGTACCGATTTTATCTGCACTCTTGCGTGTGAGATGAATTAGTTCTGTCTGTTGGCGCTATTTCGATGTAATACAAATCATCTTCCTCAGCACTTACAGCAGCCTTAAAGGGATGTTCCTATCACAGACAATGTGGGCATATCTCTACCGCTGGGACCTGCACCTATATCAAGAATGGAGCGGGAAGCTGTGCCTGGAGGACCCTGGGTTTCCCGGGGTCCGGCCACCACCAGGCACAGCTCCCCCGCTGCTCCCATAGAAATGAATGGGAGCGCACCGTGCCTGCGCGGCCACCGCTCCCATTCACTTCTATGTAGCCGACGGAAATAGCCGAGCCAGCACTCGGCTATTTTCGGCGGCCCCATACAAATGAATGGAGGGCGGCTGTGCATGCGCAATGCACCCTCCGTTCATTTCCCCGCTCCGTTCTCGGTGTAGTTGCGGGTCCCAGAGGTGGGGGCATATCCTAGCAATATGCCCCCTTTGTCTGAGATGGGAATAACCCTTTAAATATTGATGACCTCTCCTTGGGAGCGGTCATCAGTATCAGATTGGTGGGCATTCGACTTCTGGCACCCCTGCCGATCAGCTTTTGGCAGGGGCTGTGGCCTCTTCATAGTATATCAAGCACAGCGCCGTACATTGTATAGTGGCCATACTTGGTATTGCAGCCCAGTCTCGTTCATTTGAAGGGGACTGAGCTGCAGAAAGGTCATGTGACCAATGGACATGACATCGCAGGCCTGGGGAGACGATGCAGTCCTCGCCCAAGCGCTGCAACCCCCATTCCAAAAGCTGATCGATCTGACATTGATGACCTCTCCTTGGTATAGGTCAGGGATGGCCAACCTGAGGCTCTCCAACTGTTGCAAAACTACAAATCCCAGCATGCCCAGACTGCCTACAGCTATCAGTTTACAGTAGGGCATGGTGGGAGTTGTAGTTTTGCAACAGCTGGAAGGCCTCAGGTTAGCCACGCCTGGTATAGGTTATTCATAGTTATGTTTCAGACAACCCCTTTAAAATTTAGTTCAAGGGCCACAATGACGGATCATACTACTTCAAAGGGCACAATGGAGCATAAAGAGGTTGACTAGGTCTTGAAAAGAAAAAAAAAACATGGGGAATGGTATTACAAAGCAAAACACTATTACTCACCTATTCAGTCCCCCACCGATTCAGTACAGATGGCCCAGCTGTCCTCTGCCGACCTGTAATTACAAGCTGGCAGCCCAGGGGGTGTGTCCTTTCTCAGGAGGCATGTCTTTTCTGCTGCCGCGATCTTCCTGTAACTGTCACAGTTTCTAACAGTAAACATGACCAGTGGCAGATGAAGGATAGAACTGAGCATGTGCGTCCACCTCTGAGCGGTGGACAGAGAAACAAGGAAAAGAACAAACAGCAGGTGGCGCTGTACAGATACATTTTATTGAATAAATCATTGGCTATACTACATTTTTAATTACATGCAGTTAAAAAACTATTTGGATCCAGGTGCTGGTTTGAGACATGTCGAATATTTTTTCCTGGAAGAACCCTTTTAAGGTAATTTTAACTTCAGATCGGCCTGTAATGATAAATTAATAAATATAGCCATTTAAAAGTCCCTCTGTTCTTCCACTGGTAACAGAGTTTTTCCTTTAGATTTTGTGGTTTTATTTGCTTAAGCCCAGAAAGTCTCCTGATCTATAGGATCCGCCTACAATTAGCTCTGTAATCGTTTGGCCATCCTGGACCGGTTCCATGTAATTACTGCATCATATGCCTTCTATTGAGTCAGTTCCCCAGATGCTCATCACCGGCCTCTGATATACGGGCAGCTTCACCTGGCTGCGGAGTTCTCCTATATAAATCACTACATGCCAGACCTGGAAGTTATGACATTACCGCTCACATGATGGGAGCGGAGATTTATCTCCAAGTTCGGCTTCATATGGTCCTGCGGCCACTTTTTATTTGCTCCTCTGGCAGACGCCATCTATTTTTGAGATGCCATTATGATTGCATTTCTTCCAGCTTCCTTCCATCAGTCACGTCTCATCATAGCCGACCAAGTCCAGATTACATTCAGTTTCCTGCCTTCATTACAATATATGAGAGAGTCCGTCCGTTGTCAACGTACAGCAGTCAGCTGGGGGTTGTAGTCTCAGAATAGTATGAACGCTGCGGACCATTTCTGCAAGTAGAGCTTACAGTTTGCTTAAAGGGGTTCTCCGGGAATTAAGAACATGAAAATACTTAAATATTACTTCATTATAAATAAATTCCCAAATACATTTCATTAGTTATAATGGCTCGTTTTGTCTGGGGAGCAATCATTAGGAGAAACAAAATGGCCGCCGTCCTAATAGTACACACAGAACCTGTCCTAATCACACAGGAGGACAAGTTACTTCACAACACTGAGGTAAAGAGCTGCCTCATCCTCCTCTCTGCTCTGCTTGTCAGGGCTTATGATCCTGAATACAGCTGATAAGATCTTCAGCTGAATCTCTGTAGGAATGGAGTTCATGAGGAGACATGAAGTACAGAGAGGACAGGACAGACTGTGGTAATGGAGACTGCATACAAGAGCTGCTGCTCATTACCACATCCTCACCTCCTCTCTGTATTTCATGTCTCCTCATGAACTCCATTCCTACAGAGATTCAGCTGAAGATGTTATCTGTATTGAGGATCATAACCCCTGACCAGCAGAGCAGAGAGGAGAGAAGGATGAGGCAGCTCTTTACCTCAGTGTTGTGAAGTAACTTCTCCTGCTGTGTGATTAGGACAGGTTCTGTGTGTACTAATAGGACGGCGGCCATTTTAGTTCTCCTAATGATTGTTCCCCAGACAAAATGAGCCATTATAACTAATGAAAGGTATTTGGGAATATATTTATCATAAATTAATATTCAAGTATTTTCATTTTCTTAATTCCAAAAGAACCCCTTTAACGACCAGATGTACAGTTTTCCAACATACTTTCTATATCAGTTTGTCACGGTTTTTAGGATCTCTGCTTGCTGTCATCCAGTAGAAACTTTCATTATGTACATCGCTCCTGATCATGTGATGGACAAACCAGTGCACATCTCTTTATAGTTAGGGTCAGTTAGACCACCACTAAACTAACAGTTAAGGCCTATCCAAAGGAGAGCCCCTGGATGACCCCTTTAAGGTTTAAAGGGGTGTTCACATCACGTTATGATCTGGATGGAGGCCGAACAGACCTGAGGATAAAGGGGAGAAACTAATGTGACCTTTGATCTCTGTTTGAAGGAAGAAGACTATCCCGGAGCCATCCAACTGTGCTTGGAGTGTCAGAAGGCGGCGAGTACATTTAAACACTACAGCTGTATAAGGTACGCGTTATAGGGGGGCTCCGACTGTATTTTGTATGCTGTCTATTAGATCCAAAGTCACTTCCTTTAAAACTGGAGATCCATCTCTGTACACCATTAAAAGGTACGGCCTCCGATGAGGCGAAGTCAGTTATTCGCTTGGGTCTGAACTCTGCTTCGGTTCTGACTGGTACCTTGAGTTCTGATCCAAGTTTTAAAGTGGTTTTCCACTTTAAAAATCAAATACTGAAGTTATTGACTGAAGTCTTGCGCTGTACAGCATTAATCTGAAGTTTTGAGCGAAGCGACTTTGGATCTAGGATCCGAAGCGCGCTTTTCGCTCATCACGACTGTCTATCTAATCTATCATCTGTTAAAGAAGAACTCCCGCAAAAATGTTTATTCTCTAACCTGTTAGAAAGGTGCATGATATAATCTGTAGTGATTGTCATTTTCTTATCAGTGATTGTTTCTGTGAGTAAAAACCTCTCTTCTTATTGTAGCTGGGTCATGTGACCAACTCCCTGACCTCCAACTGACCCAGGACAGAAAGCCAGTAACTGCTCTATTCATTCCTATGGGAGCCTCACTTTCAGTCTCGTAGGAATACATAGAGAATTAGACTTCCTGTCCACACATAAGTCTATGTGTGAGTTAGTGGGTCTAATTGCTGGTCACATGACACAGATAAGAAACTTCAGGATGATATAAGTCAAAAATTCAGACACTGGTAAGAAAATGACATTCACTACAGATTATATCATGTACATTTCTAGCAGGACATGGAATAAAATTTTTGTCGGGAGTTCTTCTTTAAGGTAGGTATACATTTGTGTTAAGTGGGTCCCGGCAGAGAAGAGTCTGCTGGGGGTTCACCAGATCTGGCCTAGTCGGATACTGCCGTTCACTGATGGACCCAATTTACTACAATGGGATCTGAACACTTTCCTGCGAAATGCCAGCTTTTGGCCAGACATAAAAAAAAAAAATGTTGCATGCATGGACGAAAACCAGCACTGAGGGTCTATTCACGCGTCTGCAACTGTTTTGCGGTCCACAAATTGCGGATCCGCAAAACACGGACACCGGCAACATGGCCGGCACTATGATAGAAATGCCTATTCTTGTCCGTGGCTGCGAACAAGAATAGGTTATGTTCTATTTTTTTGCGGGGCTGCGGAATGGAAGTGCGGATGTGGACAGCTCATGGTGTGCTGTCCGCATCTTTTGCGGCCCCATTGAAATGAATGGGTCCGCACCCGTTCTGCAAAATTGTGGACCCATTATACGGACGTGTGAATGGGCCCTTATTCTGAAAAGCGCTCAGATCCTGTCAAAGTCAAAGGGATTCGTCAGTTAGGCCAGATCTGGTGATTTCCGATAGGCTGAGAGGCCTTGGTTGGGGTAGTATTTCTCCTTATGGAGGGCACCAAGGATGTATGAGGAGTATTGTAAGCCAGGAGTCAGTGCTCCTCTGGACTTTTGGGAAAAATATATAAAAGTTAGCACATTTTGTATCTGCTGGCATCAGATCGACATATATTTCACTATTATCACTAATTTGTATATACGGACATAGTCTGACCAAGGACAGCATATGCATGGAGCTTGTATGTTCTCCCTGTGTTTACGTGGGTTCCTCTCCCCCCACACTCCAAAGACATACTGATAGGGACCTTAGACTGTGAGCCCCACTGGGGACAGTGTGATTCTAAAATACAGAATAAATGCGTATAAGTGCATATAATAAATGTCACAGCGGCATGAATGTAGAGTGGGGAAAAAAAGTATTTAGTCAGCCACCAGTTGTGCAAGTTCTCCCACTTAAAAAGATGAGGTCGGCCGGTAATTGACATCATAGGTAGACCTCAACTATGAGAGACAAAATGAGAAAACAAATCCAGAAAAATCACACTGTCTGATTTTTAAAGAATTTATTTGCAAATTATGGAGGAAAATAAGTATTTGGTCACCTACAAACAAGCAAGACTTCTGGCTAGGCTCCTCTGTCCTCCACTCATTACCTGTAGTAATGGCCCCTGTTTGACCTTCTTATCAGTATAAAAGACACCTGTCCACAACCTCAGTCACACTCCAAACTCCACTATGGTGAAGACCAAAGAGCTGTGGAAGGCCATCAGAAACAAAATTGTAGACCTGCACCAGGCTGGGAAGACTGAATCTGCAATAGGCAAGCAGCTTGGTGTGAAGAAATCAACTGTGGGGGCAATAATTAGAAAATGGAAGACATACAAGACCACTGATAATCTCCCTCCATCAGGGGCTCCACGCAAGATCTCACCCCATGGGGTCAAAAATGATCACAAGAACTGTGAGCAAAAATCCCAGAACCACACGGGGGGGACCTAGTGAATGACCTGCAAAAAAACTGGGACCAACGTAACAAAGGCTACCGTCAGTAACACACTACACTGCCAGGGACTCAGATCCTGCAGTGCCAGACGTGTCCCCCTGCTTAAGTCAGTACATATCCGGGCCCGTCTGAAGTTTGCCAGAGAGCATTTGGATGTTCCAGAAGAGTATTGGGAGAATGTCATATGGTCAGATGAAACCAAAGTAGAACTGTTTGGTAGAAGCACAACTCGTCGTGTTTGGAGGAGAGTGAATGCTGAGTTGCATCCAAGAAGCACCATACCTACTGTGAAGCATGGGGGTGGCAACATCATGCTTTGGGGCTGTTTCTCTGCAAAGGGACCAGGACGACTGATCCGTGTACATGAAAGAATGAATGGGGCCATGTATCGTGAGATTTTGAGTGCAAACCTCCTTCCATCAACAAGGGCATTGAAGATGAAACGTGGCTGGGTCTTTCAGCATGACAATGATCCCAAGCACACCGCCAGGGCAACGAAGGAGTGGCTTCGTAAGAAGCATTTCAAGGTCCTGGAGTGGCCTCGCCAGTCTCCGGATCTCAAACCCATACAAAACCTTTGGAGGGAGTTGAAAGTCCATGTTGCCCAGCGACAGCCCCAAAACATCACTGCTCTAGAGGAGATCTGCATGGAGGAATGCGCCAACATACCAGAAACAGTGTGTGCCAACCTTGTGAAGACTTACAGAAAACGTCTGACCTCTGTCATTGCCAACAAAGGATATATAACAAAGTATTGAGATGAACTTTTGCTATTGACCAAATACTTATTTTCCACCATAATTTGCAAATAAATTCTTTAAAAATCAGACAATGTGATTTTCTGGATTTTTTTTCTCATTTTGTCTCTCATAGTTGAGGTCTACCTATGATGTCAATTACAGGCCTCTCATCTTTTTTTAGTGGGAGAACTTGCACAATTGGTGGCTGACTAAATACTTTTTTTTCCCCACTGTACAGTGCTGGCTGCTACGTAATGGCTCCACGTGTGCCTGGCACCAATGGGTTAAATGTAAATTCTCCGTGGCCGGAGTTCTAAAAGCAATAGTGCAATGTGTTAACAAATCAATACGCTTCTCCCATAATGATATTTCAGTCTGCACTGCCCATGCATGTGACGGATTTCCCTTATATTTCGCAGCTCATATGTGCAGTCATGTTCCATGCGATTGGATTGACTTTTCCGGCAATCCATGCGGTCAGGTTATACGGTAATCCTGAAATCGATGCTGTGATTCTGAAGCATATAGCGATAAAGAACCGATCATTGAAGTGTGCTCTTTAAGAATCCTTTTAATGCTTGACTTGCGTTGCCGAATTTCCCATGGTTATCACGGTCTCAGGTTTACATCATTAGGATGATTATTTTATGTGCTGGGATTGGAGATGAGAATAAGATTTCTCTAAAGCGGAGATGCAGACGGCCACATTACCAGATGGAACCTCCTCTAAGACATATCGATAGACTTTGCCGTAAATGTCCGATAGGTGGAGGTTTTACTTCTGGGACTTATCTGGAAAATGGCTGCAAAGTAGAAAAGTCAGGACGACAATCATAAGTTTGCCTGTCTTCATTGTAGTTTAAGGTGTAGGTATAAAGGGTATTCTGGCACATATATGGTATATTGATAGGATATGCCATCAATGTCATATAGGTGCTTATCCCACCTCTGGGACCTACTGTTACCTAGAGAATGGGCTGCAGTCACTGTGTACTTTACATTACTTATCCTGTACTGATCCTGAGTTACATCCTGTATTATACTCCAGAGCTGCACTCACTATTCTGCTGGTGCAGTCACTGTGTATATACATTACATTACTTATCCTGTACTGATCCTGAGTTACATCCTGTATTATACTCCAGAGCTGCACTCACTATTCTGCTGGTGCAGTCACTGTGTACATACATTACTTATCCTGCACTGATCCTGAGTTACATCCTGTATTATACTCCAGAGCTGCACTCACTATTCTGCTGATGCAGTCACTGTGTACATACATTACATTACTTATCCTGTACTGATCCTGAGTTATATCCTGTATTATACTCCAGAGCTGCACTCACTATTCTGCTGGTGCAGTCACTGTGTACATACATTACTTATCCTGTACTGATCCTGAGTTACATCCTGTATTATACTCCAGAGCTGCACTCACTATTCTGCTGGTGCAGTCACTGTGTACATACATTACTTATCCTGCACTGATCCTGAGTTACATCCTGTATTATACTCCAGAGCTGCACTCACTACTCTGCTGGTGCAGTCACTTTGCACATACATTACTTATCCTGTACTGATCCTGAGTTACATCCTGTATTATACTCCAGAGCTGCACTCACTATTCTGCTGGTGCAGTCACTGTGTATATACATTACATTACTTATCCTGTACTGATCCTGAGTTACATCCTGTATTATACTCCTGAGCTGCACTCACTATTCTGCTGGTGCAGTCACTGTGTATATACATTACTTATCATGTACTGACCCTGAGTTATATCCTTTATTATACTCCAGAGCTGCACTCACTATTCTGCTGGTGCAGTCACTGTGTATATACATTACTTATCATGTACTGACCCTGAGTTATATCCTTTATTATACTCCAGAGCTGCACTCACTATTCTGCTGGTGCAGTCACTGTGTATATACATTACTTATCATGTACTGACCCTGAGTTATATCCTTTATTATACTCCAGAGCTGCACTCACTATTCTGCTGGTGGAGTCACTGTGTACATTACATTAGGCTACTTTCACACTAACGTTTTATAATTCCGGTATTGAGGTCTGTCATAGGGGCTCAATACCGGAATAAAACGCTTCAGTTTTGTCCCCATTCATTGTCAATAGGGGCAAAACTGAACTGAAGACAACGGAATGCTCCTAGAAGCATTCCGTTCCGTCTGCAGACCGGAGAGCAAACCGAAGCATGCTGCGGTTTGCTCTCTGGTCCAGGCATCTGCACCAAGACGGATCCGGAATGACCCCCAATTAATGGTGAACGGATCCGTCCTCCATTGACTTTCAATGGAGTTCATGACGGATCCGTCACATACACACAGACATACACACACATATACAGACATAGACATAAACATAAACATACACAGACATATACACATACAAATACACATGCATACTTACATGCTCCTGGCAGGTCACCATAGCGCAGGAGGAGCAAGACGGCGCACACATAGGACGATTCCACCCGGCACCTAGCAGAGGGCGCTGTGGGGAACCGTCCTATGTGCACGCTGTCCTGCTCCTCCTGTGCTGTGGAGACCTGCCGGGAGCATGTAAGTATTTATGTGTATTTGTATGTATATATGTGTGTGTGTATGTATGTCATGCGTGCGCGGTTCCGGCCCCACACATGTCCCTGCGGCAGCACGGATCCGGTGGCACCCTTCACCTGCCGGATCTGGGCTGCCGCTAGTGTGAAAGTAGCCTTACTTATCCTGTACTGATCCTGAGTTACAACTAAGGGCTTCTAAGCCAGTTCTACTTTACATCGATAAATGACCCTCTTCGTCCCTAATCCCAATTGCGTTATTTCTAGAATTTGACACTTATTCTAATTAATCTTCTTCTTCTCACTGTATAATTACAATTAGAAGTTGGTTTCTCCTGTCGTCCTTACATCTTGACAAATTACACGTCTGGCTGTCTGCCATTAATAAAGCTCTTCGTGTACTTGTAATACATTAGGACACATGCAGATTCCTTTTCTTTGTCGCGTGAAACCTTTGTGTAGAGCTTCTCACACCTTCATCAATTCTCTGTTGTCACGCGCAGGTGTGTGTGTGTGTGGGGGGGGGGACCAAACCAAGCGTAGGAGGGAAAGGAGATTAGGCCTAGAAACTAAGAAGGGAAGATGGACACCTCCTACAGGAAACCCTGGCTCAAATCCTGTCTATCTACCAGTATGAACAGGCCTCAAATGTAGGCAAGTTCATACACAGGAACCTAAACACCGAACTGACCCTATAGGACCCTGGAAAATAATGACAGGAATGAGTCTACCTGTTTCTCCAAAAGGAAGGACAAACAGGAGTCTCCCTAAGGCCTAATAACAAAGCAAGAGGAGGGAACAGGAAACTTATCTTTCAATGAAGAAATGGAGGCTCCAGGATCTCAGCTGAAACCAAACTGTTGCGCATCTCCACAACACTGAAGCTATAAACCGCAAGGAATAGTGGGAGAAGAAGCAATAAATAGAGGAGGAACAATTACCACACCAGGAACACCTGAGGGAAAAGGGTGTGGTAAAAACCAACAACAAAAAGGGGAAACATGTCCGATTACACCACTTGTTGCCAATCTGACAGACCTCCTGTTATCTGTCATAGGAATGTCCGTGACATCTGTGTTGTAATTACTTTTATTTGCCAGATATGCTTTATTTCCGAGAAGTAAAAAAGTTCATATTTCACACTAGACTGTGGACTCACCGGTGGCAGTGTTTACACTAGACTGTGGACTGACCGGTGGCAGTGTTTACACTAGACTGTGGACTGACCGGTGGCAGTGTTTACACTAGACTGTGGACTGACCGGTGGCAGTGTTTACACTAGACTGTGGACTGACCGGTGGCAGTGTTTACACTAGACTGTGGACTGACCGGTGGCAGTGTTTACACTAGACTGTGGACTGACCGGTGGCAGTGTTTACACTGGACTGTGGACTGACCGGTGGCAGTGTTTACACTGGACTGTGGACTGACTGGTGGCAGTGTTTACACTGGACTGTGGACTGACTGGTGGCAGTGTTTACAGTAGACTGTGGACTGACTGGTGGCAGTGTTACACTGGACTGTGGACTGACCGGTGGCAGTGTTTACACTGGACTGTGGACTGACCGGTGGCAGTGTTTACACTGGACTGAGGACTGACCGGTGGCAGTGTTTACACTGGACTGTGGACTGACCGGTGGCAGTGCTTACACTGGACTGTGGACTGACTGGTGGCAGTGTTTACACTGGACTGTGGACTGACCGGTGGCAGTGTTTCTGTGAACAGATCAAAGCCCAAATAGAGAGGAATCAGTGGACTGGTAACTAAAGGGTCAATAAAAGAAACCATGAAATATCAAACTCAGCTCTGCTACATCTGTAAAAAGCAATTTACAGCAATTACACCCGTTGACTAAAGAGACTGAATACAGAACAGGGAGTATGTGTGTTCTCTTACATACATTACTACACGCAGGTCACGTCTGAGGCCATCGGCACATCATGTATACGGTGCGCTCGCAACGTAATTGGGAAAAGTATTAGTGCAAACATGAAAGGAATCAATTAGACTGTGGCGGAGGGAGAGCATCGAACAATGCACATAATAATACGGGAGATATAACAGAGAGGCATCCATTAATACACAACACACAGCAAAGCCATCAGCCGGCTCCAGGGAAGAGCACTTACCTTCTGTGTCACCCCCATCTCCTCATAGATTGTAAGCTCTTGTGTGCAGGACCCTCATTCCTCTTGCTGTAATTATAGACTTGTCTGTTGCTGTTATTTATGACTATTTGTACATGAACCCCTGAACTGTAAAGCGGAATATATTGGCGCTATATAAGTACGGATTATTATTGTCATTATTATTATTATAAGTGCTGTATACAAAATTGAAGTGACTCGGGCTGATCTGCAATACCACACCCAACCTGCGGTCAGGGGTGGCGCTGTTTATGGAAGAAAGCAGCCATGTTTTTCTAATCTCATGCACTATAATGGAAGGCCTTATACAGACATGATGGTTTTAAAGGTGTATTCTAACTAAAGACGTTTATGTCTCTAATCGAGGGCCTGTAAACGTCACCTGGAGTGCTGAATCTGGATAGGACATCAGTATCGGATCAGTGGGGGTTGACACCCGGTACCCCTGGCCCTTGTAGTAGCATGCCTGCCTTTTTGCAGCTTTGCCTAGGTCTTGTAATGTCACGTTCATCGGTCACTTGACCTAGGCGGAGCTCAGCCCCATTGAAGTGAATAGGGCTGAACTGCGATACCAAGCACGACCACTATGCAATGTACGGCGCTGTTCTTGGTGAGTAGGGAGAAAACCACAGGGCTCACAGGAGTGCCACCGCCCCTTTCTCAAAACAGCTAATTGGCGGGGGTACCGGGTGTGTGACCTCCACCGATCAGATACTGATGTACTATGCAGAGGATAGGTAATCATTTAAAGAAGAACTCCCGCAAAAAACTTTATTCTCTGACCTGTTAGAAAGGTGCATGATATAATCTGTAGTGAATGTCATCTTCTTATCAGAGAATGAAATTGTAAGTAATAACCTCTCTTCTTATTGTAGCTGGGTCATGTGACCAACTCCCTGACCTCCAATTGACCCAGGACAGAAAGCCAGACACTTCTCTATTCATTCCTATGAGACTGAAAGTGAGGCTCCCATAGGAATACATAGAGAATTAGACTTCCTGTCCACACATAAGGTGCTTTGTGAGTTGGTGGGTCTAATTCCTAGTCACATGACACAGATAAGAAGCTTCAGTCAAAAATACAGACACTGGGAAGAAAATGACATTCACTACAGATTACATTATGTACATTTCTAGAAGGACATGGAATACATTTTTTTGCGGGAGTTCTTCTTTAAGAAATCCCGGGAAACCCCTTTAACCCTTTTGCTACCAGCGCCGTACATGTATGGTGCTGGAGCAATAGGCAAACATGGCACCCGCTCGCACGTGTATCGGGTGTCATGGCCTTCGGGTCTCCTCTGTTTCAAACAGCAGAGACCTGTGGCTAATTACCGCGACCGGCAGTAATGCCAATCGCAGTACTTACAGCCTTTAGATGCCATGATCACGCTCTTCCGGGCTTCTTAACGGCATCCTCTGCGGCCAGTGAGGATGCCGGTAATTGATTTCAATACACTCAGAAGAGGCTGAGGGTATCAAAGCTACAATTCTTATTTTGGCCACCAGGCTAACATAAGAAATGAGCAATTGTCAGTAATAAATGGATTTTAAAAATCCAGGATTGTTAAGAATTAAAAAAAAAAAAAGGATCTTCTACGCTCAAATACGAGCTTTAAAATCAGTACAAAAAAGTAAAAAAAAACTGTTAAAAGATATAAAAAAATTAAAGTTTAAATCACCCCACTTTCCGTATAATAAAAAAAAATACATAAATAACAAAAAATATAAACATCATGGGTATCACTGCGACCGAAAACACCCTTGCTATTAAAATATTAACATTTATTCCAATACGGCGAATGGCGTAGCGGAAAAAAGGGGCAAAATGGCCCATTTTTTCATTGCTTGTCTTACCCAAAAATATTTAATGAAATGTGATCAAAAAGTCACGCACACTCCAAAATGGTATCAATAAAAACTACAGATTGTGATGTAAAAAAAAATTTTTCTTCAAAGTTTACATTTATTTTTACACTATTTAGACATAAAAACTTACATATATGTGGCATCGTTGTAATCGTACTGACCCACAGAATGAAGGCCAAGGGTCAGTTTTACCGCAAACGGATTGCCGCGGGAACAAAATCCGTTAAACGGTGGAGGAATTGAGTTTTTCTTCTAATTCCACCCCATTTGGAATTTTTTTAACCGCTTCCCACTACATTGTCTGCTAATATAAATGGTGGCATTAGAAAGTACAACTTGTCCCGCAAAAAATAAGCCCTCGTACAGCTATGTGAACGGAGATATAAAAAAAGTTATGGCTCAAACCAACAATCGGTGGTCGTAGGGAATTCTACAGAAGATCATCACGCTGTGTAAGCAGCCTTAGCCGGTGGGATGTCCAGTCAGCTGATATAAGGTTCAGAGTCACTGACCCACAACCATATTCTCCACCATGAATAATGAGATTAGATTAGGATTATTATTATTTTTTTCCATCGCTCTAGATCATTTTCCCAGCCATATTACACTTCTTTATGCGGCTGCTTTTTATTCTAAATTGATTTTTTCTTTAATTTGCAGTGAACTGAATTCAAAGCTGCAGGACACTTTAGAACAGATCGAGGTAAGTAGTAACCTATACACCACTCAAGAGTGTAAAGGAAATGTAAAATCTCTATCATGTGTCTGGCATCTAGCTGAAAAGGACATTTGGATCAGGAACCAATGAGCACTGTCAGGAGTGTTGACTGATTGGCTGGCAGACAGTGCTCTCCTCACAGTGCTCCACCCAGTCATCCTTTCCAGCTGGATTCATAGAGATTCTTCTCACTTATAATTCATATGTAAGAAAAAAAGCTGCCAGTCCCTGCAGTACCACTGCAGGTGAAATGTGGTATTGCACAGTTCTAATTGAACTAGCTGATTTAGTTTTGTATACAGGGCATGGAAAATGTTTTGCCAGCTCAGTACGTACTTGCCCATTGTTAGGATATGGCATCACTTACCGATGTGTGAGGGGGTAATCTCGTCTCATAACTTTTGCATTGTGCCATCCCTCTGTCTGTACTTTTTGAACAATTTGACAACTCCTTGACAAAGGGATGTGTTCTTAGAGTCTGGTACTGTCAGTGCTGGGCACTCTAAGGGTACAGTTACATTGTTTTTATGTGAATTCAACGTTTCAAGAATAAATAGGCTTAACAGGCTAAGTGATAAAAATTTACTAAGTGTGACTAAATATAAGGTAAAACAGACAAATCACCTATATAATAAATAATAATCAATCACATGGCCTGCACAATACAATATTGGGGGGAGGGACAGCTGTCACCATGCCATAGCACATGGCTGACACACCATGGTGATATAAGACAGAGATAGACCTACATCATCCTACCTGGATGATGTTCAGTGGAGTGCCAATTAACTGTCATCAGGAATCACTCAGGAATGTGGCCTTCTCAGCATAATGGGGGTAGGGGGGTTTGTATATGTCTAACTATCCCTAACTCTCTACATTCCAAAGTATATATAGAAAGGGACTTAATTAAAGGGGACAGAACCAATAGTACTTAATCATGTATTTATGTATTCAGTATAAACATATATTTAAAGGGGTACTCCAGCTTGATTGTCTAATATATAAGGCTGAGTGTATGTATGTATGTCCGCTAAAGGAATCCGCATCGTCGCATTTACAATCACGAAATTTGGCACACAGGTACATCAGGTCTCTGGGAAGGTTTTAGACTGGGTCTCAGCTGTCCAGGACGTACTGTTTCTGACATATTCCCAAAAAGTGCAAATATGGCTCATCACATGACCTACATTAGCCAATACAAGCCTGCAGGTCTTTCTCTTCATATCCCAACTGCCATACACATGGTCCCATGTCCCTTATCAGCCAATAGAAGCTCACAGGTCCTTAATATCCACATACACACCAGGTTTCCATAACAACCCAGCAATTTTTCTTCACTGCTGTAGGTGCAGGTCGCTGTGGATGGCACTATTAAGGGAGCGGAGTGCTGTGGAGGTCACAGGACTTAAAAACCCCATCCCCAGGTCCAGTTAAGTCACGCCCCTGACCAGTTAGGCCACACCCCCTCCCACTCCGCAGCCGACAGGGATTGAAAAAATGAAGGTCAAAATCAACTTCTGTCAGCTTCAAGGGTGGGAAGGAGGGTGTTTTACTCCCTGCAGCTGTCTGAGAGTGAGCTGTTCAAAAGGACATCCCTGTGTCCATCCAGGCCCTGCGCCGGACAGAGGACAGGGTGTCTGAAAGCCAGACTGTCCAGCCTAAAACTGGACATCTGGCCACCCTAGGGGCAGTCTGCTGTGGAGGTCAAAGTTAAGGGGACGGTCAGCTATGGATGTCAGTGTTAAGGGGCAGATTGCTGTAGAGGCCACTGTCAAGGGGGCGGGTGTTGTGGAAATCACTGTTAAGGAGATGGGGTACTGTGGAGGTCACTGTTAAGGGGGTGGGTTATTATGGATATCAATGTTAATGAGATGGGGTACTGTCTAGGTCACTGATAAAAAGGTGACTGCTGTGGAGGTCACTGTTAAAGGGGAAGACGCTGTGGATGTTACTGTCAAGGGAGGAGAGGATTGTGGAAGCCACTATTAAAGGGGCAGCAAGGTACTGAGAGGTCAGTGTTAAGGGAGTGGGATACAGTGGATGTCACTGTTAAGGTAGCAGGGTACTGTGGCAGTCACTGTTAGAGGGGCAGTCATTGTGGAGGTCTATGTTAAGGGGGCTGGGAATGGTTGAGGTCACTTATAGGGGACTGTAACCTATCATCAGTGTTAAGGGGTGGGTGCTGAAGAGGTCACTGTTAAAGGGGCGTGACCCTGTGGTGGTCACTGTCAAGGGGGTGGGTACTGTGGAACTCACTGTTAAAGGGACAGGTTGCTGTGAAGGTCAAAGTTAAGGTGGTGGACTGCTGTGGAGGTCCCATTTTAAGGAAATGGGGCACTGTGGGGGGGGGGGGGGTCAGTGTTAAGGGGTGCGGGGCTGTAGATGTCACTGTTATAGTGGATACTGTCGATATCTTTTAATGGCACACACAGACATGAAATAAAATAGATGAGATATACCCGGGCAAAGCCGGGTTCTTCTGCTAGTTTGAAATAAAAATGGGTTTGGGGAGGGCAAATATGATAAACGGTAAGTACTCACCTTACCAATCCTCCGCCACTGCTGTCCATTGCTGCTTTGTCCTGGCTCCTCTCCTGTTCCCCTTTCTTGGGCTTGTCACGCTGGAATTCACTTGGTCTACCCGCACAACTGAGAGAGGCAGGTCACTGCTGTGGCCATTGAATGTCTCAGGGGACAGGCCAAACCATTCCCAGTTTTATGAGCCATAGAAGTGGAGAAGAGCAGAGACCTGGACAGCCGCGGAAGTGGATCAGTGAGTGCCCACCTTTTGTTATTTCTGCCCTCTCAACCCAATTTTTATTTAAAGGGATTCTGTCAGCAGCATTTCACCTATTGAGTTATTAATACCCTCGGATTCGGCCAGTTATAAGCAGTTCTAAATTGTAATTGTTATAGGTCCCAGAGGCAGTTTTTGTGTTAAAAAACCTATTTTTAGTAGCTGTCACTCACTGTGAATAAGGAGCCCAAGGGGAGTTCCCAACCGTTGCAGGAGCCCGGGCTCGGCGATTCCTTGGAGCCCAGGCACGCCCACCTACTTAATATTCACTTCACTGACTCGCTCAGTGAAGCTTCGGCTCGGACGAAATCCTGCGCATGCGCAGTACATCAAGAGGCCAGCGCCCGTGCAGTCTGCGGGCACTGGCCTCTCCTGATGTACTGCGCATGCGCCGGCACTCCGCTCCACCCGCTCCGAAGCTTCACTGAGCGAGTCAGTGAAGTGAATATTAAGTAGGTGGGCGTGCCTGGGCTCCAAGGAATCGCCGAGCCCGGGCTCCTGCAGCGGTTGGGAACTCCCCTTGGGCTCCTTATTCACAGTGAGTGACAGCTACTAAAAATAGGTTTTTTAACACAAAAACTGCCTCTGGGACCTATAACAATTACAATTTAGAACTGCTTATAACTGGCCGAATCCGAGGGTATTAATAACTCAATAGGTGAAATGCTGCTGACAGAATCCCTTTAAAATGAACCGGAATAACCCTTTGAGCTATATTTTTTCCATTTGCAGCCACCTCTAGGGGGAGCTTCCTACTTACGGTGTTGGGCCTCATGCACATGTCTGTATCTGCTTTCAGTCCATAAAATATGGATGCAGTCTTCCTCCAATCCACATTTCTTGGACCGCAGACCCATTGAAGTCAATGGATCCGCAAAAAAATGCAGATCGCACACGGATATGTTTGTGTGCAAGAGCCATCGTATAGAGCAGGGGCCAACCCTGCTACTCCATCACTCCAGCTGATGTGAAACTACAACTCCCAGCATTCATACCTGTTCTGCTGTTCCCAGAATTCTCCTAGAAATAAATGGGGCATGCTGGGAGCTGTAGTTTCACAACAGCTATAGTGCCACAGGTTGCCCACCCCTAGTATAGATCAAGTATAACCGTATGCAGGAAGCTCTCTCTAGTGGTGACTGCAGGCAGCAAAAAATTATCTTCCCGATCTGTAGCTATGCGGGGGATTTGGAGCTCTGTGTCAGTAAACAGCGCGGAGAACGCTTCATTCACAGTTCAGCGATTATTTTACTTCTTGCATTGTGTTTTATGATAAGCGTTTTGTCCAATCCCCCCCCCCCATCATTTGCATTGTAATTCCATCCAGCCTTTCATATATGTAACACTTGTCAGTTCGGTAATGCTCCCGTGCCTGGCCGGCGCGCTGTGGCGGTCGGCTGGAAACGCTGCCGCTCCTTTTATCTGCAGATTACCGATGATTACTGCACACATAATACAAACACACTATGATCACAGTGATTTCCCGGGGGGGCAGCAGAGGAACGTATTGACTTTATTAGGAGGATGAATAATTTATGAGGACGTTCCTGCGCATTCACCAGACGCTCGTCTAATATCCGTCATGTATTAACTGCTGCCGTCCAGGAGCGCTGCATTTACATGGATCCCCATCGGTTTTGCTTTTCATTAACCTCTTCTGATTTGCGTGTTTTCCATTAGTATAGCTGAATATTTAGCCGGAGATACTTAGCAGTGCTGTGTGTGATAGAATTGTGTCATGGTGTGGGTTGTTGTGCTCTGTGTACAGAGTATGATAGAATTGTATTATGGTCATCTTGGGGGTTGTAGTGCTCTGTGAACAGAGTATGGTAGCATTGTATTATAGTCTTGTTGGGGGTTGTAGTCCTCTGTGTATAGAGTATTGTAGAATTGTAGTATGGTCATGTTGGAGGTTGTAGTGCTCTATGTATAGAGTGTGGTAGAATTGTATTATAGTCATGTTGGAGGTTTTAGTGCTCTATGTAAAGAGTATGGTAGAATTGTATTAAGGTCATGTTGGGGTTTGTAGTGCTCTATGTATAGAGTATGATAGAATTGTATTATGGTCATATTGGAGGTTTTAGTGCTCAATGTATAGAGTATGGTAGAATTGTATTATGGTCATGTTGAAGGTTTTAGTGCTCTAAGTATAGAGTATGGTAGAATTGTATTATGGTCATGTTGGTGTTGTAGTCCTGTATGTGTTGGGTATGATAGAATTGTATTAAGGTCATGATGGGGTTTGTAGTGCTCTATGTATAGAGTATGATAGAATTGTATTATGGTCATATTGGAGGTTTTAGTGCTCTAAGTATAGAGTATGGTAGAATTGTATTATGGTCATGTTGGTGTTGTAGTCCTGTATGTGTTGGGTATGATAGAATTGAATTATGGTTGGTGGGAGTTGTAGTGTTGCATGTGTAGAGTATGCTACCAGTTGTATTATGGTCATAGTGGGGGTTGTAGTGCTCTGTGTATAGAGTATGGTAGAATTTTATTATGGTCATATGGGGGGGTTGAAGTATATATATATAGAGTAACATATAGAAAAGCGTATAGAGTATAGAGAAAAGATCACTGGCCAGCAGAAGCAACCCATTAAACCAGACGTCATCTTAATCATCAGACTCAACCCTACCAGGCAATTTGCCTGGGTTGATACTCTTGACAGGTGCTCTTTAAAGGGATTTTCCAGGATCCCAAATAAATTGTGAGGATAGGATATTGTATCGATAGAACACGCCGTAAATGTTTCAGTAGGTATAGGTCCCACTTCTGGGACCCTCTCCCATTTCAACTGGCAACTTTCTCCATTCACTGCTATGGGACCTCTGAAACTAGCTGAGCAAGCGCGTGTGGATTGTGTATCCCTCGGTGTGATAAATTAAGCATATCCATATCCACATACACACTTTCAGGTAATGCTCATCATAGGGCAGTTCTATTTCCCAGTACATTTTAGGTATCATATGCTATAGATGCCCGATAGGTGTGGGTTCTACCTCTGGGAGCCTTAAGAACGGGGCCCTTCTGTGAAAGGAGAGGCGATCAGCTATTTTTGAAGGTTCACGGCAGTGACTGGAGAAAGGCGTCCGGTGGGTGAACAGCCTGCCGGATCCGTGCTGCCGCTAGTGTACGTGGTCGTAATTTTAGTCCGGCCGCCTCTCGGCATGTTTGCCGTGCTGCGGGTGGAACTCCGGCCCACCCCCATTATAGTGAATAGGGCCGGAGCGTAGTTCCGCCCGCACACGTGCACTAGCGGCAGCACGGATCCGGCAGGCTGTTCACCCGCTTGAACAGCCTGCCAGACACCCCTGCCGCTAGTGTGAAAGTAGCCTTATACACCATGATAACATTTTCTACCGGCACACACCTATAATTGATATTCATTCCTATTGCTTTCCTCATGACCTTCTCAATTTGAGGACTTGGTATCATATCCCTTAGCGTGATAAAATCAGCATATCAATACCCGCACACACACTCTGAAGGTAAGTCTCATCGTACAGCCGCACCGCCTCCCACTACATCTTAGGTAGGAGAACATATTCTTATCTACTCCCACTCCATTACCCAGGGATTACCGAAATATCAGCTTCCCTGTCTTGATGGCGGAGGCCGTGCATCACTTTAACGCCCTGTACTGTATAATACAGATAATGACATTTTCTGCAAGGAGAAAATGAAAATCCATGTCCGGGAGCGACTGCCGGGGGGTGTGGTGGAAGCATTCGGATGTGTTGCTCTCGGGGCCAGCTGCCTGGATTGGAGATTACTTGTATTTTCTCCTTCTTGATGTCAGGAGTCTTAGACTTAGAAAAATAAATCTGCAGGTTGACTTTGTGAAAAGAAAGGTTCCTGCTATGATACTTATAGAAAATTAAAGGGTTTATCCCATGATTAATGTAAAATATGACAATCAGACATCATATAGAACATGACCATCTCTTTCTAACAAAGTTAGAACCAGCCCTGTACCTCACATGGATCCAGAGATCTCCACATTCATTGCTCCACTAGATGAATTCAAGCTGGCATCTCAAAGGGCATGTCCTTTGTGCTGTAGCTCTCTCCCTATCACAGCTCAGTCTGTTCTACAGGATATCTTTCCCTATCACAGCTCAGGGAACGTGTCTTTTCTGCTGCAGTTCTCTCCCTGTCACAGCTCGGGGTGTGTCCTTTCTGCTGCAGATCTCTCCCTATTACAGCTCAGCAGGTATGTCCTTTCTGCTGCAGCTATCTTCCTGTAACTGTCACAGGTGGCTACACAGATGCATTTTATAGAATATCTCCTATTCCTATACTAAATTTGGTTTGAAAAATTATTATTATTTTTTTTTCGTGGGACACCCCCTTTAAGGAATGTAGACCAAATGGAGAAATATTCTGAACTGAACCAAGGGAACCTAATTAGATGATGTGTGCCCTTTTCTATCAAATTTACCCACTTAAAGGGGTTGTCGAACAACAAGTCCCATATTAGAGAATATAGATTTCTGGTTGTTCTCCATTTTTTGAGACCACCGTTCTGGAGTAGAGAGCAGGTCACAGAGAGTGACTCTTGCCCCCAGATGACCTGACCATCAATGCATTACATGGTTGGTTTTTAACTTACCCCCCTAACTATTTTGCCAGAACTCCAGCAGTGGGAAAAGTAGCTAACTGGAGAGGGGAAGGCTGCGTTAGATGCTGCTACCTCCTGAATGGTAGCAGCTAGAAACATGCAACTGATCGTGTTTGAAAGCAGACATTCTAAGATTTCAAACAATACCAGAATGACAGCAATATGTTCAGGATAGAGGAAGATATCACTGATAGAAATCGGGATGCTGTAAATGCAGCTGGAAGTAAAAACAGGTTTTACTCGCGATTATTCATTTTGGTCTTGTATGAAAGCCTGGACTATCCGCTTTCAAGCAAGACCTGTTGCATGTTTCTAGCTGCTACCATTGAAGAGATATCACCATCTAAAGTTACCTACTTTTCACACTGCCCGAGCTGGACTCGGACAAAACAGGTGGTTAAAGAGATATTCATATCTCAACCTAGTACCAAACAGGGGTGCATCCTTCAGAGTTATAGATACCATCAGGAGCCATTTTATATTATTGATTTACATGTATTTTGGGCTACAAATTATAAAAGGTTTTATTAAAAAATGATGCAGCGTTTGGCATCTGCGGATTCGATGTTTCACAGTACAGAGCAGCTGCAGAAAGCCGTCCTGTGATACATTCTTTCATTTGGGCATAAATCCGCTTAGAAAATTGTTCAGGGGAGAGGCAGTGGAGACCGAGCTGTCAGACAAGCTCTCTGACTGATTTAGCACAGAATGACTTTCTGCAGCTGCTATATAGTGTGAAACCTAGGAGCTGCGGAAGCCAAATGCAGCAAAATTTTTAATAAAAACCTATTACAAAATGTTTTTTTTTAGCCCAAAATACATATGACTGAATAATATAAAAATGCCTCACAGTATTATAGGCTTCTTTGGCTTGATGAGTTGCATTGTGTTCTTGCCTATACCTGGGTCTATATGGGAATGGTTTTGTAGTTTGTGTGTGTAACCGTAACCTATATAAAAAAATGTTTTTTTTTTTCTTTCTATAGGAACAACTAGATGTGGCACTCTGTAAGATCTGCAAGAACTTTGACGTCACTCACTATACAAAAGTGCAGCAGGCGTATAGACTTCTGGGGAAGACACAGGTAAGGGGGTGACCCGCTAAGACGGGCGATCAGCTGAGGGGAGGGGGGGCACTGTCAGAGGTCTGTATAAAGCCTCTTTGTACATCAGTAAGATGGTCTTGGGGTTTTTTTTACCCCTCTGAGTCCTTTTCGGATGTGAAATGAATCAAACGATAAATGCTCGCTGCTGCCCGTGGCTTCTGTACAGAAGTCTTTTTATTTACAGCATAGGGGCGTCAGTGCTTCTGCCCCTACAGATTTTATTTAGTGATGTGATATTATTTTTTTTCCTCAGAAAAAAGGGCTAGGGCTGTTTTTTGGTGGTTTAGTGTCGGTGGTTGTTACTGGCATTCTCACACATTCCCTCTGAGGTAATTGCACCGTGCCCCATCTCACTATCTCCTCTCTGCACTCAGGAGGCAGGACTTCCTGAGCCACTCTGGAAGCGGCACCGTGTTCTCTCTATGGTATCTCCTCACGGGAGGCAGTAGATGCGTCTCGTGATTGGGTGAGTGGATTCTGCTGTGCCTGCTACGTCCTGGGTACAGAGTAAGGCCATAGTATTCCAAATCTCCTTGTCCTTGATGTCATAGTTACAAAGTTGTTAAAGGAACCTGTCATCACCTTTATGCTACCCATACTAACAGCAGAATAAAGTACAGACAGGTGAGTTGATTTCAGCGGTCTGTCATTTATAAGTTAAAAGTAAGTGGTTGCCGAGAACCAACATCACAAACATTGCAGAATAGGCCTGGAAAAGAGTCAAATTTTCATGAGAAGAGTCCTGGTTATTCATGAATTCCTGCTCTCCCCGCCCACCTGCTGATGACTGACAGGCTTCTACCTAGTTTTCTCCCTTTCTGTCTAGGAGAGAACTGCCAATCATCAGCGGATGGGTGGGGAGAGCAGGAGATTATGAATAACCAGGACTCTTCTCATGTAGATTTGACTCTTTTCATGGCCTGGGCTGCAATGTTTGTGATGTTGGTTTTCAGCGACCACTTACTTTTAGCTCATGAGTGACACACCGCTGAAATCAGCATTTCTGTCACTATTTTATGCTGCCCTCAGTACAGTCAGCATAAAGTTGATGACAGGTTCCCTTTAAGGTTGGAAAAAGACACAAGTCCATCAAGTCCAACCTGTAATCCTGCTACATCCATTCCTGGATGGACATTGATCTTCCTTTCAAAAAGGGGTTGGGCCAAAGGGAAATGGTGAGTAGAACAAGATTTCTGTACATTGTCATAAGCCTCAATTTTATGTTGAATTAAAAAGCCATCTCCTGCATTTGCTGTGACCAGCTCCTGCGGCTATTCCAAAGATTCACAGACCTTACTGTAAAGAATTCTTGTCGCCTCATATGACTGAATCTTTTTTTCTCCAGTTGTAGGGAGTGGCCTCTTGTTTTTTGAGCAGGTTTAACACAGAATAGCTTCCCTTGATATTTTTTGTATGGTCCGTTTATATATTTGTACAGGTTAATCATGTCCCCCCTTAGACGTCTTTTTTTCAAGGCTAAATAAGTTCAGTTCATTTAATCTTTGCTTATAACTAAGATCTTCCAGGTCCTTTATCAGTTTAGTTGCTCTCCTCTGTACATTTTCTAACTCCAGGGCATCCTTTTTATGGACTGAACCGCGTATTCCAGCTGAGGCCGCACCAACGCTTTGTATAGTGGCAATATTACATCCCTGTCCCGCGAGCCCATACCTCTTTTTTAATACAAGACAGAATTCTGTTGGCCTTAGAGGCAGCTGACTGGCACTGCATGCTGTTGTTTAGTCTATGCTCTATTAATAAACCCAGATCCTTCTCAACAAGTGACTCTCCCAGTGTTACTCCCCCTAGGACATATGCTGCAGATTATTCACCCCCAAGTGCATAACTTTACATTTATCTATATTGAACCTCATTTGCCAAGTGGAGGCCCAAACAGTAAGTTTGTCCAAGTCAGATTGTAACTTATTAACATCTTCCATAGACTGGACTGTATTACAAAGTTTGGTGTTATCTGCAAAAATAGAAACAGCACTATTAATCCCATCCTCTATGTCATTAACCACTTCACGTCCGCCCATAGGATATAAACGTCCGTGAAGTAGTTGTCTATTTCTGAATGGACGTTTCTGAACGTCCATTCAGAAATAGCAGCTGCACACTAATCGTGCAGCTGCACAGTGGGGTACCTGCTGTCAGTGACAGCAGGGTACCCCAAAGAGAAGGCAAGGACCGTTCCCAGGGGTCCCAGCCTTGTAGATCACTGTATACACAGCGCTCACCGAGCGCTGTGTATACAGAGCAGGAAGCGCTATTGCCTCTCTGGGGATGTATTTCCCCTGTAACTGGGGCTACTATGTCAGCCCCAGTTACAGGAGAAATCAAGTGTAAGAAAAAATAAATAAATAAGTGAAGTTAAAGGGGTATTCTCATCTTAGACAATGGGGGCATATCGCTAGGATATGCCCCCATTGTCTTATAGGTGCGGGTCCCACCGCTGGGACCCGCACCTATATCCAGAACGGAGCGGGGAGCGCTGCGCCTGGAGGACCCCAGGTTTCCGGGGGTCCGGCCACCACCAGGCGCAGCTCCCCGCGCCGCTCATAGAAATGAATGGGAGCCGGGCCGTGCATGCGCGGTCGGCTCCCATTCATTTCTATGGAGCCGACGGAAGTAGCCGAGCCAGCGCTCGGCTATTTTCGGCGGCCCCATAGAAATGAATGGAGGGCGGCTGCGCATGCGCAGTGCGCCCTCATTCAGTTCGGGGGCTCCGTTCTCGAAATAGGTGCGGGTCCCAGCAGTGGGACCCGCACCTATAAGACAATGGGGGCATATCCTAGCAATATGCCCCCATTGTCTAAAATGAGAATAACCCTTTAAATGTCCCCCTGAGGTCTTGTATGACCTTATGGGGGACACAAAGTGTAAAATAAAAAATAAAAAAAATAATAAAAAAAATAGAGTATTATATAAAAAAAAAATCACATATAAAAAAAATCATTTTCCCCCAAATATGTCATTAAAAAAATGTTACAAATAAAAATAAATAAATAAAATAGACATATTTGGTATCACCTCGTCCGAAACGACCAGCTCTATAAAAATGTCACATGATCTACCCCATCAAGTGAACTGCGTAAAAAAATTCTAATAAAAATTATGCCAAAACAGCTTTTTTTTTGACGCCTCACCTACCAAAAAACATAATATCAAACAATCAAAAAGTCGTATGCATCCCAAAATGACATCAATAAAAACGTCACGTCATCCCGCAAAAAATGAGCCCCCACACAAGATCATAGCCAGAAAAATGAAAAAAAAAAATGGCTCTTAAAAAATTGCAACACAAAAACATGATTTTTTTCTAAAAATGCTCTTATTGTGTAAAACGCAAAAAAATAAATAAATAAAAAATAGACATATTTGGTATTGTTACGTCCGTAACAACTGGCTCTACAAAAATATCACATGATCTACCCCATCAGTGAACGGTGTAAAAAAAAAATATAGAAAAATGCCCCTAAACTGCTTTTTTTTTTAGTTAACCTCCCAAAAATTAGATTAAAAAGTGATCAGAAAGCCGGATGTACCCCAAAATGGTGCCAATAAAAATCACAGCTTGTCCCACAAAAAATAAGACCTCACGCAGCTCAGTCCACAAAAAAATTAAAATGTTATTGCTCCTAAAAACCATGACAAAAAATTCCATGTTAGAAAATGCAGATGCTGCTCCTCCCCTTCTGAGCCCTGGCGTATTCTCAAATAACAGTTTACGACCACATGTGGGGTGTTTCTGCAAACTGCAGAATCGGGGTAATAAATATTGAGTTTTGTTTTGTTGTTAACCCTTGATATGTCACAGGAAAAAAATAATTAAAATGGAAAATCTGCCAAAAAAGTGAAATTTTGAAATTTCACATCTATTTTGCTTTAATTCCTGTGGAATACTTAAAGGGTTAACAACATTTCTAAAACCAGTTTTGAGTAGTTTGAGGGGTGTAGTTTCTAAAATTGGGTAATTTATGGCTGGTTTCTATTATGTAAGCCTCACAAACTGACTTCAGAACTGAACTGGTCCTTAAAAAAGTTGATTTTGCAAATTTGCAAAAATTGCGTCTAAAATTCTAAACCTTCTACTGTCCTAAAAAAATAAAATGACACTACCAAAATGATGCCAACGTAAAGTAGACATATGGGGAATGTAAATTAAAAAGGATTTTATGGGGTATCACTATATGTCTTAAAAGCAGAGAGATTCAAATTTAGAAAACAGTGAATTTTTTCAAATTTTCGTTAACTTTTGGATTTTTTTTATAAATAAAATTAAAGCTTATCGACTCAAATTTACCATTAACTTGAAGTACAATGTGTCACGAGAAAACAATCTCAGAATGGCTTGGATAAGTAAAAGCGTTCCAAAGTTATTACCACATGAAGTCACACATGTCAGATTTGCAAAATTAGGCCTGGTCAGGAAGGGGGGAAGTGGTTAATGAATAAGTTAAATAATAGCTGACCCAGCACAGAACCTTGGGGAACACCACTTATAACCGGGGACCATTTAGAGTAGGAATCATTGACCACAACTCTCTGGATACCATCATGAAGCCAGTTTTCAATCCAATTACAAATTATATTTTCTAAACCAATAGACCTCAATTTACCCATTAGTCGTCCATGAGGGACAGTATCAAACGCTGAGGGACGGTATCAGCGCTAGGTCATGTAACATAACCTAGCGCTGGAGGCGCTCACTGTATCTAGGGTTTATGTTTGGAGTAAGGCTTATATTTTAAACCTATTCCAAAAAGCCTGCAAAATAGCACTAGGGCTTATTTTCGGCATGGCCTCTTATACCCTTTAGGTGCCTACAAAATAAACTGTGCACTCGGGAAGAACCTGCTCACTCAGAAAGCACGCAAGAAAAACTATTAATAAAAGTCCTTTAAGGTTGAAATACATAATGACCCGTGCTTCAGAACTCGGACCACATCCTCCGGTGTTCTTCAGAAAAGAGCAGATACCTGGGTATAAGCTGAAGGGCCGCAGCACAGTGCAGTTTGTGAGGGAACCACTTAGGCTGTGAGTGCTTTAATGCTTCTATTAAGGGGAAAGTGTTTAGCAAACTTGAAAGGAAGAAATAATTAAAATTCATCTTAAGGAGAAATCATCTCTAGATGGTGGATGGAGGAGTCATTCTGGAGAATAATCACCCAACGCTTAAAAGCAGCCATTAAAGTTTTGTTATGAAGATGTCAAACAGCCGGATTGATTTTCATTTTAGCAAAATGCATTAAGTTGTACTGCTGATCGATGTCAGTGAACCCATCACATCACTATCCTGCATAGCGTCATGGCATAGAGTCATGGCAATATACGTCTGTCTTATTCCTCCTGGAAATATGTGGATGAATTGGGAAAATAGCTGACAGACCCTCTATACTACACCACACAGGAGAGCTGACAGATCCTCTATACTACACCACACAGGAGATCTGACAGATCCTCTATACTACACCACACAGGAGAGCCGACAGATCCTCTATACTACACCACACAGGAGAGCTGACAGATCCTCTATACTACACCACACAGGAGAGCTGACAGATCCTCTATACTACACCACACAGGAGAGCTGACAGATCCTCTATACTACACCACACAGGAGAGCTGATAGATCCTCTATAGTACACACACAGGAGAGCTGACAGATCCTCTATACTACACCCACAACAGGAAGCTGACAGATCCTCTATACTACACCACACAGAGAGCTGACAGATCCTCTATACTACACCACACAGGAGAGCTGACAGATCCTCTATACTACACCACACAGGAGAGCTGACAGATCCTCTATACTACACCACACAGGAGAGCTGACAGATCCTCTATACTACACCACACAGGAAGAGGCTGACAGATCCTCTACTACACCACACGGAGCTGCAGATCCTCTATACACACCACACAGGAGAGCTGACAGATCCTCTATACTACACCACACAGGAGAGCCGACAGATCCTCTATATTACACCACACAGGAGAGCTGACAGATCCTCTATACTACACCACACAGGAGAGCCGACAGATCCTCTATACTACACCACACAGGAGAGCCGACAGATCCTCTATACTACACCACACAGGAGAGCTGACAGATCCTCTATACTACACCACACAGGAGAGCTGACAGATCCTCTATACTACACCACACAGGAGAGCCGACAGATCCTCTATACTACACCACACAGGAGAGCTGACAGATCCTCTATACTACACCACACAGGAGATCTGACAAATCCTCTATACTACACCACACAGTAGAGCCGACAGATCCTCTATACTACTACACCACACAGGAGAGCCGACAGATCCTCTATACTACACCACACAGGAGAGCCGACAGATCCTCTATACTACACCACACAGGAGAGCGACAGATCCTCTGTACTACACCACACAGGAGAGCTGGCAGATCCTCTATACTACACCACACAGGAGAGCTGACAGATCCTCTATACTACACCACACAGGAGAGCCGACATATCCTCTATACTACACCACACAGGAGAGCTGACAGATCCTCTATACTACACCACACAGGAGAGCTGACAGATCCTCTATACTACACCACACAGGAGAGGCTGACAGATCCTCTATACTACACCACACAGGAGAGCTGACAGATCCTCTATACTACACCACACAGGAGAGCTGACAGATCCTCTATACTACACCACACAGGAGAGCTGACAGATCCTCTATACTACACCACACAGGAGAGCTGACAGATCCTCTATACTACACCACACAGGAGAGCTGACAGATCCTCTATACTACACCACACAGAGAGCTGACAGATCCTCTATACTACACCACACAGGAGAGCGACAGATCCTCTATAACTACACCACACAGGAGAGCTGACAGATCCTCTATACTACACCACACAGGAGAGCTGACAGATCCTCTATACTACACCACACAGGGAGAGCTGACAGATCCTATACTACACCACACAGGAGAGCTGACAGATCCTCTATACTACACCACACAGGAGAGCTGACAGATCCTCTATACTACACCACACAGGAGAGCTGACAGATCCTCTATACTCACACCACACAGAGAGCTGACAGATCCTCTATACTACACCACACAGAGAGCCGACAGATCCTCTATACTACACCACACAGGAGAGGCTGACAGATCCTCTATACTACACCACACAGGAGAGCCGACAGATCCTCTATACTACACCACACAGGAGAGCTGACAGAATCCTCTATACTACACCACACAGGAAGAGCTGACAGATTCCTCTATACTACACCACACAGGAGAGCTGACAGATCCTCTATACTACACCACACAGGAGAGCTGACAGATCCTCTATACTACACCACACAGGAGAGCTGACAGATCCTCTATACTACACCACACAGGAGAGCTGACAGATCCTCTATACTACACCACACAAGAGAGCTGACAGATGCACTATACTACACCACACAGGAGAGCCGACAGATCCTCTATACTACACCACACAGGAGAGCTGACAGATCCTCTATACTACACCACACAGGAGAGCTGACAGATCCTCTATACTACACCACACAGGAGAGCTGACAGATCCTCTATACTACACCACACAGGAGAGCTGACAGATCCTCTATACTACACCACACAGGAGAGCTGACAGATCCTCTATACTATACCACACAGGAGAGCTGACAGATCCTCTATACTACACCACACAGGAGAGCTGTTTACCTTCGATTTATTTTCTTTAGTGTTCGCTGCTTCAGGTTTCAGAATTTTCTCTACCTTTTCTTAGTCAAAGGTTTATTCGTACAAAAGTATTTACCTTTTGACATAAAGGGAGGGTTCAAGTTTCTTTTTTTGACAATAAATCTGCAGATGATAAGTGGAAGAAAAATTTATGTGAAGAAGCCCTTCTAAAATCCCAGTGTAAAGAGACCTTCACCGGAGACATTTCCTCTTATTTATATCCATTTATTCCCTTATTTCGGACTGACCTTCTCCCTGACAGTCCTTTTTGTAAGATAATTTTTTCATTCTTCTAATATATGGGGGTTAAAATTTATGCACAAAATAAATAAAGAAGATAAAGACGTCAGGTATCTAGAGTGGAGATCATGAGAAGTCTGAGGCTATTAATCTTGTGCCTTGTGTCGCAGTTTAGAAGTTCTGTAGAAAGTAAAAAAAGTTAGGTTTAATAGAAAAGTCTCCTAAACGAAGCGGCTGCCATAGATCCGTATGTCCTGAGTGACGGGATGGAGCATGGTCCGTCACTGGACCTGTGCAGATGCAAAGCAGATTTTTTGACATTAAGGGGTTTGTCTTATCAGAGACAACTTTTGAATTGCGACCATATAGGCAATCAGTTGATCAACCCTTGATTCAGCCAGAACAAGAGATGCTCTTACAGAGTGGCTCTCTGTTCTGTCTCATAGAGGAGGATGCTGAATGGTGACACCCCCCCCCCCATGATGTCCATGTTCCCTAATAGGGCATATGAGCAGGGACTGTCTTTATGATCCAACCACTTTTAAAGGAAATGTATTAGAAAATTGATATATTATTTAAATCAGGTTTGTGTTTTTGTTCTATTTTTAAATGCTATCAATGCTAGCAGTTTTTTTTTTTTTATTGTATTTGGCAGCTAAGCCATATAGACTGGGACCTGGTGAGCAGAGCCATCTCATTATCATTAGATTATCTAATGGATGTTCTATTGTACTATTTAAAGGGGTTGTCTCATGACTAATGTGAAAATGAAAATCAGACATCATATAGTACATGACAATCTCTTTCTAACAAAGTTACAACCAGCCCTGTACCTCACATGGATCCAGAGATCTCCCCATTCATTGCTCTGCTTGCTTTATATCAAGCTCAAGGGGAGTGTCTTTTCTGCTGCAGCTAAGGAGGCATGTCCATGCTTTCCTTATTACAGCTCAGGAGGCTTGTCCATGCTCTACCTATCACAGTTCAGGGGGCATGTCCATGCTCTCCCTATCACAGCTCAGGAGGCGTGTCCATGCTCTCCCTATCACAGCTCAGGGGGCGTGTCCATGCTCTCCCTATCACAGCTCAGGAGGCAGTTGAAGGATGAAACTGAGCATCTACGGCCATCTCAGTGAGCAGGTCAAAGAAATGAGAAACAGCAGGTGGCGCTATACAGATAGATTTTATTGAATAAACCAGTGGCTATGCTAAATTTTTAATTACAAGCAATTACAAAAGTATTTAGATCCTGGTACTGGTTTGAAAACTGTACAATATTTTTCATGGGACAACCCCTTTAAGACTGAGATAAAGCAGGATAGCAACACTCTATACTTTGCACAATGATAAGGCTCTGTATGCTGCACCCCTGTCACTTTCACTTGTGACTTGTAGTTGCTTTGGTCACTAATTTTGATGTCTTGTCTTCACCTTTTAGACAGCAATGGACCAGCTACACATGCACTTCACGCAGGCAATCCACAACACAGTGTTCCAAGTTGTCCTGGGATATGTGGAGCTGTGTGCAGGAAACTCAGACACAAAATTTCAGAAACTGCCTTACAAGGACCTATGTATGGTAAGTCTGTATGTATCTTATATGCAATACTGTTGTATTTGTGATGAATCGAGAGGATACTGGTGCATGGGTGGAATCCAACAGAATGCCGTTCTAAGGATTAGTGAAAGGAGCCGGAGTTCCCTGTCATTCAAGAAGACCCACTGCATATGGGATCTGAGATTCACATATGATTATGTTAAACCAAATTCCTCCCTCTATGAAAACTATCAATGCTAGCAGCCATTCAGATACCACATTGTTGCCCAAGTTCCTATCAGCCAACCACAGACACTCTTTCCCTCACCTCTGGGCTCTTTCGCACACCTGTAGGCTCTTTCTCTCTTATCCGTAGCCACGGGCTCTTTCTCTCTTATCCTTAGCCGCGGGCTCCTTCTCTCTTATCCTTAGCCGCAGGCTCCTTCTCTCTTATCCTTAGCCGCGGGCTCCTTCTCTCTTATCCTTAGCCGCGGGCTCCTTCTCTCTTATCCTTAGCCGCAGGCTCCTTCTCTAGTATCTGTTGCCCCAGGCCCATTCTCTCGTATTTGTAGCCGCAGGCCCTTTCTATCTTATCCGTAGCTGCAGGCTCTTTCTCTCTTATCCGTAGCCACGGGCTCCTTCTCTCGTATCCGCAGGCGCCTGCTCTTTCTCTCTTATCCGTAGCCGCGGGCTCTTTCTCTTATCCGTAGCCGCGGGCTCTTCTCTCATCTGTAGCCGCGGGCTCTTTCTCTCTTGTCCGTAGCCGCGGGCTCTTTCTCTCTTGTCCGTAGCCGCGGGCTCTTTCTCTCTTGTCCGTAGCCGCGGGCTCTTTCTCTCTTGTCCGTAGCCGCGGGCTCTTTCTCTCTTATCCGTAGCCGCGGGCTCTTTCTCTCTTATCCGTAGCCACGGGCTCTTTCTCTCTTGTCCGTAGCCACGGGCTCTTTCTCTCTTGTCCGTAGCCGCGGGCTCTTTCTCTCTTGTCCGTAGCTGCAGGCTCTTTCTCTCTTATCCGTAGCCGCAGGCTCTTTCTCTCTTATCCGTAGCCGCGGGCTCTTTCTCTCTTATCCGTAGCCGCGGACCCTTTCTCTCTTGTCCGTAGCCGCGGGCTCTTTCTCTCTTGTCCGTAGCCGCGGGCTCTTTCTCTCTTGTCCGTAGCCGCGGGCTCTTTCTCTCTTGTCCGTAGCCGCGGGCTCTTTCTCTCTTGTCCGTAGCCGCGGGCTCTTTCTCTCTTATCCGTAGCCGTGGGCTCTTTCTCTCTTATCCGTACCCGCGGGCTCTTTCTCTCTTATCCGTAGCTGCGGACCCTTTCTCTCTTGTCCGTAGCCGCGGGCTCTTTCTCTCTTGTCCGTAGCCGCGGGCTCTTTCTCTCTTGTCCGTAGCCGCGGGCTCTTTCTCTCTTGTCCGTAGCCGCGGGCTCTTTCTCTTTTATCCGTAGCCGCGGGCTCTTTCTCTCTTATCCGTAGCCGCGGGCTCTTTTTCTCTTATCCGTAGCCGCGGACTCTTTCTCTCTTGTCCGTAGCCGCGGGCTCTTTCTCTCTTATCTGTAGCCGCGGGCTCTTTCTCTCTTATCCGTAGCCGCGGGCTCTTTCTCTCTTATCCGTAGCCGCGGGCTCTTTCTCTCTTATCCGTAGCCGCGGGCTCTTTCTCTCTTGTCCGTAGCCGCGGGCTCTTTCTCTTTTATCCGTAGCCGCGGGCTCTTTCTCTCTTATCCGTAGCCGCGGGCTCTTTTTCTCTTATCCGTAGCCGCGGACTCTTTCTCTCTTGTCCGTAGCCGCGGGCTCTTTCTCTCTTATCTGTAGCCGCGGGCTCTTTCTCTCTTATCCGTAGCCGCGGGCTCTTTCTCTCTTATCCGTAGCCGCGGGCTCTTTCTCTCTTATCCGTAGCCGCGGGCTCTTTCTCTCTTGTCCGTAGCCGCGGGCTCTTTCTCTCTTGTCCGTAGCCGCGGGCTCTTTCTCTCTTATCCGTAGCCGCGGGCTCTTTCTCTCTTATCCGTAGCCGCGGGCTCTTTCTCTCTTATCCGTAGCCGCGGGCTCTTTCTCTCTTATCCGTAGCCGCGGGCTCTTTCTCTCTTATCCGTAGCCGCGGGCTATCTTTCACTCTCATGTCCTTTTTTATCCCCCTCTCTTCTTCCCACACATTCTCTTTCTCCCACACTGTCTCTTCTTTGCACACTCTCATTCATGCTAATCTCCTTACATGTACCGTCTTTCTCTCCCTCGTTCTCTGTCTCCATTATATGTGACTCAAATCCCTCAGGGATAAGAAAGTGTTTAGAATGTAATGACACATCTAAGAAATCCGCCTGCATCTTACACCGACAGTCCATTCCTTGGAGGTGTCGTTCCAATCTATCCCCCGATGTTGGGAGTACAAGGGAGACTCTTTCTTCTCTGAAATGGGAGAATAACCTCGGCACGTGCCTGTCACAGGGACGTCTTATTACTATTCAGTAAAGCTGCTCATCCCGTGTATTTCGGGGAAGCTGCATTATACAGCCACTCCATTATCTTCTCTAAATTTCATTGAAGTCATTTGTCTTTGCGGATCTTCTGACTTGTGAGACCCGGGGCACCTTGCCGGATTCATTAGTTAAATGGGTGCACGCTGCAAAATACTTTTGGTCATTTTATTGGTTTGATGGGATGGTAGACGTGTGGAAGTTCTTGCCCATGAGCTAAACATTCATCATTAAAGCTTTCTTCTCTCTCATGTGTCGTACGGTTTAAAGCCGCTGAATACATTTTGGAGGATTTAAATATTTTTTACATTGTCACCTCTGTACATGACTTCTTTATCTCACTAGTGTCACATTGCACTCTGTTACTATATAGCAGCGAGGTTTGTAGATGGCCTATGCCACACCAGAAGCCTGCCCAGTGCTGAATATGTCCACGGAGCACTCACCATTGCTGCCCTTTAATACAGTCTCCAGCTCTGCAACTTCACTACCCTGCATACTACTCTCTACTACACCCTACATCTCTGCACCTCAATAGACTCATCAGTCCTGCCCCACCTATGCATTCATCAATGCTGACCCCTCCAATGCACTCATCAGTCCTGCCCCCCTCCAATGAACTCATCAGTCCTGCCCCCCTCCAATGAACTCATCAGTCCTACCCCCCTCCAATGCACTCATTGGTCCTGCCCCCCTCCAATGAACTCATCAAGTCCTGCCCCCCTCCAATGAACTCATCAGTCCTACCCCCTCCAATGCACTCATTGGTCCTGCCCCCCTCCAATGAACTCATCAGTCCTGCCCCCTCCAATGCACTCATCAGTTCTGTCCCCCTCCAATGCACTCATCAGTCCTGCCCCCTCCAACTGCACTCCTCAGTCCTGCCCCCTTCCATTGCACTCATCAGTTCTGCCCCCCTCCAATGCACTCATCAGTCCTGCCCCCTCCAATACACTCATCAGTTCTGTCCCCCTCCAATGCACTCATCAGTCCTGCCCCCTCCAATGCACTCATCAGTCCTGCCCCCTCCCAATACACTCATCAGTTCTGTCCCCCTCCATTGCACTCATCAGTTCTGCCCCCCTCCAATGTACTCATCAGTCCTGCCCCCTCCAATGCACTCCTCAGTCCTGCCCCCCTCCAATGTACTCATCAGTCCTGCCCCCCTCCAATGCACTCATCAGTCCTGCCCCCCTCCAATGCACTCCTCAGTCCTGCTCCCTTCCATTGCACTCATCAGTCCTGCCCCCTCCAATGCACTCATCAGTCTGCCCCCTCCATGCCTATCATCCCCCCCCAATGCACTCATCAGTTCTGCCCCCCCCCAATGCACTCATCAGTCCTGCCCCCCTCCAATGCACTCATCAGTCCTGCCCCCTCCAATGCACTCATCAGTCCTGCCCCCCCTCCAATGCACTCATCAGTCCTGCCCCCCTCCAATGCACTCATCTAGTCCTGCCCCCCTCCAATGCAATCATCAGTTCCTGCCCCTCCAATGCACTCATCAGTCCTGCCCCCCTCCATGCACTCATCAGTCCTGCCCCCTCCAATGCACTCATCAGTCCTGCCCCCCTCCAATGCACTCATCAGTCCTGCCCCCCTCACAATGGCACTCATCAGTCCTGCCCCCCCTCCAATGCACTCATCAGTCCTGCCCCCCTCCAATGCACTCATCAGTCCTGCCCCCCTCCAATGCACTCATCAGTCCTGCCCCCCTCCAATGCACTCATCAGTCCTGCCCCCCCAATGCACTCATCAGTCCTGCCCCCCTCCAATGCACTCATCAGTCCTGCCCCCTCCAATGCACTGAACAGTCCTGCCCCCTCCAATGCACTGAACAGTCCTGCCCCCTCCAATGCACTGAACAGTCCTGCCCCCTCCAATGCACTACCCTCAGTCCTGCCGCCCCTCCAATGCACTCATCAGTTCTGCCCCCTCCAATGCACTCATCAGTCCTGCCCTCCTCCAATGCACTCATCAGTCCTGCCCTCCTCCAATGCACTCATCAGTCCTGCCCTCCTCCAATGCACTCATAAGTCCTGCCCCCCTCAGTTCACTTATCATTGCTACCCCCCGTTCAACACACTTGTCAGTCCTGCCTTCCCTCTAACACAACCCCCCCCCCAATCACTGACAGCAATCGGAGATCTTAAAAACGGTGACAAGTTCAATCATATGGTACAAAGTAGACAACCACTCAACCACTGACTTGAGAGGATAGTTGAACTGTGGGAAACTCCATTGGAGTCAGCAGGAATTATTGAACGTGCTTGCTCGTGATGGGTCAGTTAAAGGGGTTCTCCAGGAATTAAGAAAATGAAAATACTTAAATATTACTTTATCATAAATATATTCCCAAATATCTTTCATTAGCTTTAGTGGCTTATTTGTCTGGGGAGCAATCATTAGGAGAAATAAAATGGCCGCCGTCCTATTAGTACACACAAAACCTGTCCTAATCACACAGGAGGACAAGTTACTTCACATCATTGAGGTAAAGAGCTGCCTCATCCTCCTCTCTGCTCTGCTTGTCAGGGATTATGATCCTGAATACAGCCGATAAGAACTTTTATCTGAATCTCTGTAGGAATGGAGTTCATGAGGAGACATGATGTACAGAGAGGAGGTGGGGATGTGAGTAATAAGCAGCAGCTGTAGATCATAATCCCTGACAAGTAGAGAGGAGGATGAGGCAGCTCTTTACCTCAGTGTTGTGAAGTAACTTGTCCTCCTGTGTGATGAGGACACGTTTTGTGTGTACTAATAGGACGGCGGCCATTTTATTTCTCCTAGTGATTGCTCCCCAGACAAAACGAGCCATTATAACTAATGAAAGATATTTGGGAATATACTTATAATAAAATAATATTTAAGTATTTTCATTTTCTTAAATCCTGAAGAACCCCTTTAAGCTATGGGGCAAAGCTCCATAATAGATTAGAGAAAAAATACATTTTTATTTTTCCAAAAACAGCACCTCTCCTCTCCATGGTTTGCGTCTAGTATTGCAGCTCTAGTCAAGCGAGGCAGAACCTATTTTCCTAATTTCATAGTAGACGTTCAGGAGATGCTTATACAATGTGATATAAAATATGACCGAATGTCCTTGAGATAACGAATTTCATATGCATTCATGTTCTCCGTAGGCTTGTGCGGTTTAATTGCTCTTTATTGATGTTTTTGAGTCTCTATATTGCTTTTAGTGCTATTGTTTGCATCACTCCAATCCATATCCTGAAGAGCCTGACAATGTATATTGCAATATTTGCTAGGAGGGTGATTAATAAAACATTCTCATGGTATATATCATTTAAATGTTAATTTTGTTTTATTATTACTAGTCCAGAAATAGACATGAAAAATTTTAATTCATCCCAGAGGGCAAGATGACTAATAAACACACTGGTCCCATCTCAGTTAAAGAAGAACTCCCTCAAAAATTTTTATTCTCTGACCTGTTAGAACGGTGCATGATATAATCTGTAGTGATTGTCATTTTCTTATCAGTGACTGTTTCTGTGAGTAAAAACCTCTCTTCTTATTGTAGCTGGGTCATGTGACCAACTCCCTGACCTCCAACTGACCCAGGACAGAAAGCCAGTAACTGCTCTATTCATTCCTCTGGGAGCCTCACTTTCAGTAGGAATACATAGAGAATTAGACTTCCTGTCCACACATAAGTCTCTGTGTGAGTTGGTGGGTCTAATTGCTGGTCACATGACACAGATAAGAAACTTCAGGATGATATAAGTCAAAAATTCAGACACTGGTAAGAAAATGACATTCACTACAGATTATATCATGTACATTTCTAGCAGGACATGGAATAAAATTTTTGTTGGGAGTTCTTCTTTAAGGTTATTAGAGTCAAAGCATCTCCTGTAGCCTTGTTGGTAACCACTACTGCCTTGGCAAGGCTAGCTTCAGCTGTTTCATTTTATGAGCAGGATCTATAACTAGAATAGATCATTTTTACAGGGGATCTGTCAGATCTACTATCTTGGGGCATCACAGGATAGAGGGAGAGACGCTGAGCTCGGGGATATATAGTTTAGTACTATTTGATTTAGTATTTTCATGTAAAAAGCTATTTAAAAGTTTCTAAGGTGAGCTGTGGGTGGGATCAGCAGGACTCACAGGCTTTCTCTGAGTGGGCGGGGAAACCAAGACTCACAGGCTTTCTCTATTTTCAGGTATGGCAGCATTTAAGCAGCTTTTTCTATAGAAATATCGAATCAAATCATAGAAAAATATATATTTCCGAGCTCAGCGTTTCCCTCTCTATCCTGTGTTGCCCTCAGATGAAGTTTTGTAGAAGAACTTTAAATTATAGTTTATAATAGAGGAAACATAGCAGGAATGAACATTTAAATAGCCTCAAAAAATACCATTTCAAGCTAGAGGGAATTTATTTGTAATCCCACGTGATACCTCTTAAGAAAGAACGTACCTAAAAGTGGATTCCCATAGATGGTTTTAGTTCAAGTAGATTCTTGTGTACAAACCTGGCTGGGAGTTATCACAGAAGGTTGCACTATAGGGAGAGGGGAATTGATGGGTGCACTAAAAATGTATAATATTACAGGTCATCCCTACAGCTGTAGTCCAAGGAGAGTCGTAAACCTTGAGGTTTCTCATCAAAGTACTTTAAAGGCTATGTACACCTTTGGAGTCAATTTTTTTTTAATGAATGCATTTAACTTATTTTTGGCTAAAAATCATATTTTCAGTTGGTCTTTATTAAAAATATTGAGCTGTTCAGTCACAAAGGGTTAACTATTTGTCTAGCTGGGTGACTGGTACTTTTACTTTCACTTTGTGCCGGTCATCTAATTACCCTTATCTGTAAACTACTGAGAGGTCATAAACACTTATTTAAGCCACATTCTTATCAGTAAGATAAGAACTGAGCTTTAATGGGTGTTTATAAGGTCAGAGAAAAGAGATAAGGAGTCCGTCTGCTCCTCAGATGACGGAATTGAGAAAAAAAATCCACATGCAGCTAGTACAGCTTCTCAGCTCTGTACAGCAAAAAGGATTCCATATTGTTAATAAAGACCAATTGAAAAAGTGGTTTATAGGTCAAAATAAGTATAATTCAATAATAAAAAAAAATTGCCCCCAAAGGTGTACATAGCCTTTAAGTCCTTCAGTACTTGTCGGACATTTCTAGATGTTCTCCTTGAGCATCGCCATTCATTTCAGCTCTATCCTTCCACATTGAATATAGCACTCTTGAAATCTGGAAATTTTGAGGTTTCAGCTTATGACCCCAAGCATGTAATCATCATACATCGATGATGTTGCAGTAGAGTTTCCCTTGGACCATACCACTTTTGTACAGAGGTCATCAGCGTTTGATTGTGTGGCCTGACCGCTGGGACCCCCTCCAAACAAGAAAGCAGTGGTCCCTGTGTCCCCTGTGAGAATGTAGCGGTAGTGCTCATAGAGCGGAGATCTGACTAGTCAGGTGGTATACGGCCATGGTCTTTGGTTGTTTGGCAGATATTAAAGGCACACTATAAATTGGGATTGTAAGGGGCAAGTCTGATGGCCTGGGGCAGTGTGTTTCTCAGAATGGGTGCAGCACAGGAGAAGTCCTTCAAATAGGAGAATGTTCTGCAACTTCCTAATGTACTTTTCTTTTAAATTTCCTCATCACCTTTAAAATCTCAGGTTGCAGTCAGTGAATAGCAGCGTTCTTCTTTACATTCACAGAGTATCAGTCCTGGTCCTGGGTGAGCTGCGTAGTAGTGGCGGTTGTCCTGTAGGATGATGGAGCACCGCAGCAGAGAGTGATGCTTCTTTCTTTGTGTATTGCAGCACATAACCTCAGACAGCTACATTCCATGCTTAACCGACCTCTGCAAAGCACTCTGGGAAGTTATGCTGAGTTACTTTCGCACGATGGAGTGGCATGAAAAATTTGATCAGGAGGAACCCCAAGCGGCGTCTGGTAAGGAACCGACAGGAACTGTAGGGAACAAAGATCGTGGTTAAAGGAATTGTCCTCTCAGGACAGACCCCATTTCTAAGGAGCTCAGTTGATGAATATGTATTTATCTCATATCTATCTATCTATTTCATATCTATCTATCTATCTATCTATCTATCTATCTATCTATCTATCTATCTATCTATCTATCTTCCTCCTGTCTATCTTCCTCCTGTCTTCTGTCTATCTTCCTCCTGTCTATCTTCCTCCTGTCTATCTTCCTCCTGTCTATCTTCCTCCTGTCTATCTTCCTCCTGTCTATCTTCCTCATATCTATCTATCTATCTATCTATCTATCTATCTATCTATCTATCTATCTATCTATCTATCTTTTTATCTATCGCATATCTATCGCATATCTATCGCATATCTATCTCATATCTATCTCATATCTATCTATCTATCTATCTATCTATCTATCTATCTATCTATCTCATAGCTATCTATCGTCTCATGTCTGTCTGTCTATATCTATCTCATATCTATCTATCTATCTATCTATTTATCTATCTATCTATCTCATATCTATCTATCTATCTATCTATCTATCTATCTATCTATCTATCTATCTCATATCTATCTATCTATCTATCTATCTATCTATCTCATATCTATCAATTTTCAATTCAATTCCATAAAGCTTTATTGGCACGTCCAAGTAAAACATTTAGCATTGCCAAAGCAAAAGAAATAATAGGTATTGCGGAGGGGGGTTTGATGTGGGAATTAGGGGGTGGATGTTGGGTTAAAGGGGCAGTATGGGGGTATAATAGTCCATATCTATCTATCTATCTATCTATCTATCTATCTATCTATCATATCTATCTATCTATCTATCTATCTATCTATCTATCTATCTATTTCTACCAATCCTATTCTTAATACAAGCAGATGTATAGATAGAAGTGCATAGAAAGCTTTGGATGTGACATATTTTCGGATGCCGCTGTTACTTCTTTATTCTCTGGATGTCACCTTCCCTCCCCCATACAGATATTCGGCGACTTGTATGAGAACCAGATAAAACCTTTTTTTATTTTATAGAGATTGATTTTCAGCTGGCGGTTCTGGCGGTGGACACTAAATATAATTACGGTTCTCCTCCGGCTGCGGATTACTCTTTTATGGCATCAGGATAGAAGATTCTGCAGGTTTCTTGCAGTTTTATAGGAAAGCGCTTTATAGTGATATAAAAAAGTATTTGCTCCCCGTCCATATTTATCACACAAAGGAAATTTCTCATTGACGCGTCTTGGTGTCCTTACATAGACGCCGCTTATCTCCTTCCGCAGAAGCAGTCCGCCACAGATCACTGTTATAGGAAGTGTCCTATGTGCCAACCTGCTATTCTAGTGTTCCCTTAGTCTTTAAAAAAAGAGGTTCTTCAGCAGCTGCAGAACTTCATAGTGAATACCTCAGAGTTTATAGAGGGCGCTTCCAAATTCGGGGCTGCTACAAGTCCATGCATTACACAGGTAGCCCAGTCATGTTAATGGGCACCATCTAATACTTAATTTCCCCGGTGGTGGTGCTGCTGCAGTGATGCAGACTTCTGTCTCCATGGTTACAGACTACAAACATACCCTGTGTAGTCTGATCCTCCCATCCACCAGTCCTATGCTTTTTGCTTTGTTACCAAATATAGGTTAACAAGAAGTGGGGAACAATTCGAAGGTCTGTGGCATCAGACTACACGGACTATGTTTGTAGTCTGTAACCATGGAGACACATAGGCCTGCATAGGAGCGGTAGACAGAAAACGGTACAAGATTTTTAATCAAGACCAAGAGGGACCCACACCCCTAGCGATATGCCACGAGAGTCTGAAATGGGAATACCCCTTTAAATGTACAGTATGGTACACATTTTGTCAACTGGAATGAATTCAATTTCAGCGTTTCAGAGCAACAATACCTTCTCTCTGTCAGCAGTCTTATTGCCTCTCTCCGGTGCCCATGGATCCACCCATGAGGCACTCTATAGTCCCACTTATATTGATGCTGACCGTAGATTTTGTCAGTGGTGGCGTCCTCTTCTTGTCAGCGTTTTCCCTGACCCGCTGCAGTTCACTGGAAAGGCTGTGCATGCACAGTACAAAAAAGTCGAGAAGGGTCGTGTGCACCCAGAGGAAGAGCGAGGGAATTCTGTAGGTCGGCATTCGTATACTACTGTAAGATGGTACCAGGCTGAGCGCACAGAAGAATTATGGGTAATGTGGTCTGCAGAGCAGTGTCTGACCACTCGCCCGATGCTCACCCTCCAAGAGATTTGCGTGGAGAAGCAGTGGAAGCTCACGAAACCAGGTAGAGGCAAAAATGTGAAAATATGTCAGATAGGTGCCTAAGAATGTATGCAGAACCTGCAGCTTATGGAGACGTATTTTTCCTGCAATGCCCCATGGGAAAAATATGCAAATGAGTTGCCAAATAGGGACATCCATCTGGAGACAGCACTGAGCTGAATCTAAGGCATCTCATCCAGTCATCCAACCGTACTATAAAAAAGGTAACGGTATGAATGTGAGGCACTGGGACGCAGAGCATGCACAGGAGCCTCAACCGATGACTGCGCCGCGTTTTCACCTTCGTGTCTGCTGTTTGCAGAGCAGCTTCTGTGTGTGACCATATTTCTTACCGATTTGTTGTTTTGGCCCCGTCACCGGATGGCAACACATGTGGGCATTGTAAAGCATCTCAGGAGACCCGCTCTCGGAGCGGATTATCATTAATGGCTTCCTGTTAAGGGCACTCGAGGACGTGGCTAAGCTGGTCTGAAGGACCTGTAAGTCCTGATACATCCTCATTGACTTGCAGATGACACCTCGGAGTTTATTCACCGTGCGATAGAGACGAGAGGTCACACGCTGCGCTCTCCCCACATTTCCATTTTCTTTTCAGGGAATGTTAATTAGGATGGGTCTGAAGAGATGATGGCAAAGTTGTAAATTAATCATTCAAATGAAACTTCATTGCTGGAGCTACTTTAGAAGGAAGTTTGGCAGTACTCCCGAAACGACGTCATTTTAAAAGTGGAAAAGATTATGATGATCATGTCAAATTAATGAAGATTAAGCAACTGTGAACTGCTCCGATCTTGAAAATGGTCTGACCTGATTTTAATGGATAGTTTAACTTAGTCCATTAGGAGCAGGGAGGGAGGTTGGGGGTAAAAGCATTTACACAAGTCTGTGGACTGACCGGTGGCAGTGTTTACACTAGACTGTGCACTGACCGGTGGCAGTGTTTACACTAGACTGTGGACTGACCGGTGGCAGTGTTTACACTAGACTGTGGACTGACTGGTGGCAGTGCTTACACTAGACTGTGGACTGACCGGTGGCAGTGTTTACACTAGACTGTGGACTGACCGGTGGCAGTGCTTACACTAGACTGTGGACTGACTGGTGGCAGTGTTTACACTAGACTGTGGACTGACTGGTGGCAGTGTTTACATTAGACTGTGCACTGACTGGTGGCAGTGCTTACACTAGACTGTGGACTGACTGGTGGCAGTGCTTACACTAGACTGTGGACTGACTGGTGGCAGTGTTTACACTACACTGTGGACTGACTGGTGGCAGTGCTTACACTACACTGTGGACTGACTGGTGGCAGTGTTTACACTAGACTGTGGACTGACCGGTGGCAGTGCTTACACTACACTGTGGACTGACTGGTGGCAGTGTTTACACTACACTGGGGACTGATTAAAGCATTTACAGAAGACAATGTGCTCCATGTTTGGTGAGGGAGTGGAGGAGCATACTGCATAGTGTTATATGTAAAATGTAATAATAATACTATATATATGAATACATCAGTTATAAGAAGGAAAAAAAAAGCATGTTGCATACATTTTGTTTTGTTGCGGTTAATTCTATATAAAGGTTTTCCCATGGAGTAAAATAAATGTATACTAATATGCTGAGGTACTCGGTGTTGTGGCCTGATAATTTTTTTTTTCTTTTTCAGATAGTAACAGTGTGCCCACTACAGAAGAGAACAATTTTGATCGAAATTACATCAAAAAGAAACTGGAGCACGGACTGACGCGCATATGGCAGGTAATTTCCAACTTACTAAGATGAGCGCAAATCAGAAAAATCAATTATTCACAGATTTCCTGGAATCGTCAGCAATCATTTGTGATCGATGAGGAAACCTGGCCAATGTTTGATTTTCTGACAGTGCCACCACAGGTGACATGTAGTATTACAGGTCGCCCATTGGAATCAATAGGTTGTCCACGTAATGCATGAACTTGCTGGGTCCTCCAGAGCAAGATACACTCTTTGTAGCTGTTTTCTTAAAAGCGCACAAAACATTGGGCAGGGATTTTGTGGGATTTATACATTTAAACATACCGTGCAGCCATTAAGCTATCCATTGCTGTAAAATGTGAGGTCTTTAAAGTCATTTGGCCTTTATTATGTAGAGAAAGTTAATACAAGGCACTTACTAAATGTTCTGTGATTCTCCATATTGCCTCCTTCACTGGCTGGATTCATTTTTTCCATCACATTATACACTGATTGTTTCCATGGTTATGACCACCCTGCAATCCAGCATCAGTGGTCATGCTTACACACTATAGAGAAAAGCACCAGCTTATGTGAGCTCCCACGGCCCCAGCCACCAGAGAGGCCGGCCTTTTTTCCTTTAGTGCGCAAGCACGACCACCACTGATGGACTGCAGGGTGGTCGTAACCATGGAAACGAGCAGTGTATAGTGTGATGGAAAAATGAATCCAGCCAGCAAAGGAAGGAATATGGAGAATCACAATACATTAGCAAGTGCCTTGTATTAACTTTCGCTACCTGATAAATGCCACTTGCTTAAATGAGACAACCCCTTTAAGAAAATATACTCATTGTGTAATGAAATGTTCTCCAAGTTCCTTTTACTTTGTGTTTCAGTTCCTTACTGTTTGTAAGATATATTTGCTTGCTGCCAGTGAATGGATTATTATATCGGGGGACTAAATGCCTGTCATGGTCATTCACAAGTCACTCACGTACATGGCACAATGTTCTAAATGAAAACTCTTACGATCTTGGCTGGTTTTGATGTAAACATGATTGTTTCCCTTTACTGACTGCAAGCAGAGATATTGAAATATATGTATACAATCAATATTCAGGGCAGGAAAACTATTTAATGGATTCGTACACCTTTATACTGTACCTCCACTGCAGCAATTAAAGTTTGAAAATTGTCTTAATTTAAAATCTCTGATGCCGATTTATGTCTCCATGGTTACAGACTACAAACATACCATGTGTAGTCTGATCCTGCTTTTTTTGTCTGATTCCCATCCACCAGTCCTATACTGTTTGCTTTGTTACCAAATATAGGTTGAGAAGAAGTAGGGAACAATTCGAAGGCCTGTGGCATCAGACTACACTGACTGTTTGTAGTCTGTAACCATGAAGACACATAGGCCTGCATAGGAGCTGTAGACAGAAAACGGTACAAGATTTTTAATCAAGACCCATTGCAAAGTAGTTTCATTTTATGTTTTAGATACATTGAAGCAATTAATATTGCAACAAATGATAGGGAGTGTGGTCCACAGGATAGAAGATGTGTCTGATCACTGGAAGTCTGTCCGCTGGGACCCTCAGCAATCACAAGATCTGAGGTCCCAGAGTCCCGATGTGACTGGAGCCATAGTGCACATGCATGACCACCACTCCATTCACTTCTGTGGGACTGTTGGAGATAGCGCTTCATACTGATGACTTGGAGTGTGAGTTTGTGTGAAGTGTTATGCAAAATTAAAGGGGATGTCTCACTTCAGCAAATGGCATTTATCATATAGTGGAAGTTAATACAAGGCACTAACTAATGTATTGTTATTATCCATATTGCCTCCTTTGCTGGCTGGATTCATTTTTCCCATCACATTATACACTGCTCGTTTCCATGGTTACGACTACCCTGCAATCCATCAGCGGTGGCCGTGCTTGCACACTGTAGGAAAAAACACCAGCCTCTTTGGTGGCCAGTACCATGAGAACGCACATAGGCCAGCGCTTTTTTCTATAGTGTGAAAGCACGGCCACCACTGATGGATTGCAGGGTAGTCGTAACCATGGAAACGAGCAGTGTATAATGTGATGGGAAAAATGAATCCAGCCAGCAAAGGAGGCAATATGGATAATAACAATACATTAGTAAGTGCCTTGTATTAACTTCCTCTACATGATAAATGCCATTTGCTTTAAAGAAGAACTCCCGACAAAAGTTTTATTCCATGTCCTGCTAGAAATGTACATGATATAATAAGTCATTTTCTTACCAGTGTCTGAATTTTTGACTTATATCATCCTGAAGTTTCTTATCTGTGTGATGTGACCAGCAATTAGACCCACCAACTCACACAGAGACTTATGTGTGGACAGGAAGTCTAATTCTCTATGTATTCCTACTGAAAGTGAGGCTCCCATAGGAATGAATAGAGCAGTTACTGGCTTCCTGTCCTGGGTCAGTTGGAGGTCAGGGAGTTGGTCACATGACCCAGCTACAATAAGAAGAGAGGTTTTTACTCACAGAAACAGTCACTGATAAGAATATGACATTCACTACAGATTATATCATGCACATTTCTAACAGGTCAGAGAATAAAAATTTTTTGCAGGAGTTAAGTTTTCTGTTTTGTCAAGTTACCCTTTAACTCTTCTGTCCTTATTGAAATCTTCACAGAGCCTTGTTCTATCCTGGTAATTTAGGAATCTAATCTTCAGATAATGCCTAGAAGGGAAGAAAACCTCGAGCTCCCGCTCTGATTTTCTTTTCTCCTCTGTAGCATTGTCTGATATTTTGTGTCACGGAGGCAATGTCTGAACAACAGGAAGAGACAGATTGTCAAAATCAATGTTCTTTTCTTCAGAAAGCGAACGCAAACATATTGTGCGGAATAATGTCCGCTCTGCTACATCGCCTTAAATAAGTGCTTTTAACGTTGGTTTTCCAGGACGTTCAGCTGAAAGTCAAGACGTATCTCCTTGGAACAGATATGTCCAACTTCAAATATGATGACTTCATTGTTGTTTTGGATATAGTCAGCAGGTAGGTAACAAAGTGATTAGGTCTCTGCTTGTGGTGTAGAGAAAATAATTATGTAATTGTGTTGTGCAACATTGGGAGGGATAGGATATGTGATCCTGTTGAAGAATCAATGGTGGGATAAGTAGACCATAGGTCCTAGGCTATTCCCCAAACTATGCTAGACCACCCAGGAACAAAATATTAACCCCTAATATACTCTAGACCAACAGGTATTAACACCCTATTTTACACTAGACCATCAGGGAATGCAATCTTAACACCCTAATATACCCTAGACCACCAGGTATTAAAACCCTATTTTACGCTAGAGCACCAGGGAACAAAATATTAACCACTAGTATACCCTAGACCACCAGGTATTAAAACGCTGTTTTACACTAGACCACCAGGGAATATAATCTTAATACCCTAATATACCCTAAACCACCACGTATGAAAGCCCTAATATACCCTAGACCACCAGGTATGAAAGCCCTATTATACCCTAGACCACCAGGTATGAAAGCCCTATTATACTCTAGACCACCAGGTAAGAAAACCCTAATATACTGTAGACCACCAGGTATTAAAGCCCTAATATACCCTAGACCACCAGGTATTAAAGCCCTAATATACTGTAGACCACCAGGTATTAAAGCCCTAATATACTGTAGACCACCAGGTATTAAAGCCCTAATATACTGTAGACCACCAGGTATTAAAGCCCTAATATACCCTAGACCACCAGGTATTAAAGCCCTAATATACCCTAGACCACCAGGTATTAAAGCCCTAATATACCCTAGACCACCAGGTATTAAAGCCCTAATATACTGTAGACCACCAGGTATTAAAGCCCTAATATACTGTAGACCACCAGGTATTAAAGCCCTAATATACCCTAGACCACCAGGTATTAAAGCCCTAATATACTGTAGACCACCAGGTATTAAAGCCCTAATATACCCTAGACCACCAGGTATGAAAACCCTATTATACCCTAGACCACCAGGTATGAAAACCCTAATATACTGTAGACCACCAGGTATTAAAGCCCTAATATACCCTAGACCACCAGGTATTAAAGCCCTATTATACTCTAGACCACCAGGTATTAAAGCCCTATTATACCCTAGACCACAGGTATTAAAGCCCTAATATACTGTAGACCACCAGGTATTAAAGCCCTAATATACTGTAGACCACCAGGTATTAAAGCCCTAATATACCCTAGACCACCAGGTATGAAAACCCTATTATACCCTAGACCACCAGGTATTAAAGCCCTAATATACCCTAGACCACCAGGTATTAAAGCCCTATTATACCCTAGACCACCAGGTATTAAAGCCCTAATATACCCTAGACCACCAGGTATGAAAACCCTAATATACTGTAGACCACCAGGTATTAAAGCCCTATTATACCCTAGACCACCAGGTATTAAAGCCCTATTATACTCTAGACCACCAGGTATTAAAGCCCTATTATACCCTAGACCACCAGGTATTAAAGCCCTAATATACTGTAGACCACCAGGTATTAAAGCCCTATTATACCCTAGACCACCAGGTATGAAAGCCATAATATACCCTAGACCACCAGGTATGAAAACCATAATATACTGTAAACCTCCAGGTATTAAAGCCCTATTATACCCTAGACCACCAGGTATGAAAGCCCTATTATACTCTAGACCACCAGGTATGAAAGCCCTATTATACCCTAGACCACCAGGTATGAAAGCCTAGACCACCAGGTATGAAAACCATAATATACTGTAAACCTCCAGGTATTAAAGCCCTATTATACCCTAGACCACCAGGTATTAAAGCCCTATTATACCCTAGACCACCAGGTATGAAAACCATAATATACTGTAGACCACCAGGTATTAAAGCCCTATTATACCCTAGACCACCAGGTATGAAAGCCATAATATACCCTAGACCACCAGGTATGAAAACCATAATATACTGTAAACCTCCAGGTATTAAAGCCCTATTATACCCTAGACCACCAGGTATGAAAGCCCTATTATACTCTAGACCACCAGGTATGAAAGCCCTATTATACCCTAGACCACCAGGTATGAAAGCCTAGACCACCAGGTATGAAAACCATAATATACTGTAAACCTCCAGGTATTAAAGCCCTATTATACCCTAGACCACCAGGTATTAAAGCCCTATTATACCCTAGACCACCAGGTATGAAAACCATAATATACTGTAGACCTCCAGGTATTAAAGCCCTATTATACCCTAGACCACCAGGTATTAAAGCCATAATATACCCTAGACTACCAGGTTTTAACCCCCTATTTTACACTAGACCACCAGAGAACAAAATATTAACCTCTAGTATACCCTATACCAGGGGTAGGCATACTTGCTCTGCTCTTCTAAGAACTCTCATACAGATGAATGGAGCATGCTGGGAATTGTAGTTTCATAACAGCCGGAGTGCCGAAGGTTGCTGATCCCTGCCCTAGACGACCAGGTATTAACTTCCTACTTTACACTAGAGCAACATGGAATGAAATATTAACTCCCTAACTTACCCTAGACCACCAGGTATTAACACCTTATTTTACACTAGACCACCAGGGAATACAATCTTAACACCCTAATATACCCTACTCCATCAAGTATTAAAACCCTAATATACCCTAGACCACCAGAGAACAAAATATTATCCTCTTAATTTACCCTCGACCACTAGGGAATGAAATATCAACCGCCCTTCTGGCACGGACAACCAGATTTTAACACCTTCTCTACCCTAGACCACCATGGTATATAATTAGAACCTCCTTGTCAACTTTAGACCACCAAGGTTCAAGACAGTTCTCTAGGCCAGCTGGTCTAATGGCATAAACCACTCCATTATCTTAGACCATGAAGTATGTTTTTACTAGTAGGAAAAGTATCTTGTTAAAGGGGTATTCCCATCTCACAAATGTAGTTTGTATAGTTAGATATAGCCATACCAATATTATTACTAATAGAATGTATTTATATAAAATGTACCGTTTAGAAGATTTTCCTATTTGTTTATCCATTGTCCCACACACATCAGTCAGGCCGTTGCCCCTGGTTACAGCCACCACAGCCGTGTAGTAGTGGAGGCCAGCTTGTTCTTGTTCTAACCCGCTCTGAGGTAACTGCTGTATTGTGAACGCACTTTGCATGAGCATGCGGAGACACATCTGCGTTTTGGACGCTACCAGTCCAAAATGCAATGGTCGGGATCCGTCCCAAAGGCAGACTTTATAAATGGATCCTGCTCCATAGAGATAAATTGTTCTTGGAACAGGATCCGTTTCTGAGTTTTGGAAGCGCAGACAAAAATGCTACAACCCTAAGATGTGTCTCCGCATGATCATGCAATGTGCGTTCACAATACAGCAGTTACCTCAGAGCGGGTTTGTACAAAAGCAAGCCGGCCTCCACTACTACTACATGGCCACGGTGGTCGTAACTAGGGGCAACGGCCTGACTGATGTGTGTGGGACAATGGGTATACAAGTAGGAAAATCTTCTAAACGGTACATTTTATATAAATACATTCTATTAGTAATAATACTGGTATGGCTATATCTAACTGTACAAACTATATTTGTGAGATGGGAATACCTCTTTAATTATACATTATTGCCAACAATATGGACGAAAGCAAATCTCATAACCACATATTCTGCATGGACAGTGATCGCTGACATATTGTCCTTGTGTCCACCATCCAGGCTTATGCAGGTCGGGGAGGAGTTCTGTGGCAGCAAATCCGAGGTCCTGCAAGAATCCATTAGGAAGCAGAGTGTGAACTATTTTAAGAATTATCACAGGTAAGTGACATGGAGCGCACAGTAATTCTGATACTTTATATACACCTACCTTCTGGTACAAATATATTGTTGCTGTTTTGAATTAAATTAAAGGGATTTCCGAGATTTTTATTTTACTGATGACCTACCTCTGGACTGCTCATCAGTAACTGATCAGTGGGGGTCTGATACCTGGGATCCCTGCCGATCAGCTACACGAGTGCCCTGGCCCTTCTCTGCTTTTCTTAGCCCAGTGACGTCACGTTCATCGATCACGTGGCCCGGGAGCAGCTCAGCCCCATAGAAGTGAATAGAGAAGAGCGCGATACCAAGCACGGCCACCATACAATGTAAGGCGCTGTGCTTGGTGAGCAAGGAGAAGGCGGCTTCGACCACAGGAGCGGTGCTGCCCTCTCAAACAGCTGATCGACCCTCGCCGATCAGATACTGATGACCTGTCCAGAGCCCATGGGCAAGGGTGGCGCTGGTTCTGGAAGAAGAAATGTAAAAAACGGAGCCTTAGGGCTCATGCACACAAACGTATTTTCTTTCCATGTCCGTTCCGCTTTTTTTTTTTTTGCGGACCATATGCGGAACCATTCGTTTCAGTGGGTCAACAGAAAAAACGGAAGTTGCTCCATGTGCATTCCATTTCCGTATGTCCGTATTTCCGTTCCGCAAAAAAATACAACATCTCCTATTATTGTCGGCATTACAGACAAGGATAGGACTGTTCTATTAGGAGCCAGCTGTTCCGTTCCGCAAAATACGGAATGCACACGGACGGCATCCGTATTTTTTGCGGACCGCAAAATACATACGGTCGTGTGCATGAGGCCTTATCTCTTCTAATCCCGGACAAGTTGTTTTAATTTATTCCGTTATTCAGACTGTTCTGCATCAAATTTATTAAAAGTCACGGTTTTCCCCTTTAATTAGAGGTAATTGGCCGCTTCTCATGAATTTGTGATTGAGTGGCTCTGTCTAACGCCCGGTGACGGCTCGGGGACGTGATTTTCTTATTTTGGCGCATACAATTTCTGCTCTTTGTGCGACCAGAAATACACGGTTAATGAGCGTCATTATGTGGTCTTCTGATTTGGCGCAGTGACGAGCGTCGATATCTTTATGTCGTCCGGTTACTGGAACGCTCTGCCTAATCAGAATGCTTGCTTAAAACTGTGCGCGCAGGAGGCAGGGGGCGCAGAACGCTTCCCGGGTGCCCGGATTGGAAAGGTTAATGAATTGTCATTTGTCAGGTGAAGTGCATTCAGCGACTGTGAAATCTCTGCGGTGTTTAACCCTCGCCGCGTCCTGTGAATTACTCACTCATTATGCGTTTCGAGCCCCATCTACAGTACCAATAATTAATTCATCTTCTGTTCCGAAGATTTTATGCCCTTCATGAACTCTTATACTGTTTTGTATCTTTTAGTGTCTTTTTTTTTTTAATTCATTTTCAACTGAATTTTTTTTTTTTTTTTTTAGAACCCGCCTCGAAGAGCTCCGAATGTTCCTCGAAAATGAGACCTGGGAGCTCTGCCCGGTCAAATCCAGTTTTAGCATATTACAGTTACACGTGAGTGGTTATGTTTGAATGTGGTTGCGGTATTTTAATAGCAATAATGGGTGTGTAGACTTTTGCAAGCCATTTCCGATTGCTCCACTGCATCTAAAATAAAAAAGTGAAGCAACTTTCCAATTAGGCTACGGTTACTTGACGACATGTGTCGCACGACGTTTTTTATAATGATAGTCAATTGGTGTCTCACTGCGCCATGACACTCGCAGAATATTCATCCAAGATGGACTTTTGTGCGACTGTCGCATCGCAGGGCAACACCATAGACTAGCATTACAAAATATGTTGCGCGACATGAATGTCATGTGACACATGTCGCAATGTGGTTGTACCCTATATGTAGCTCGACTTATTGTTGCGCAACACGTCATCGTGTAGCCCTAGCCTTAGGGTTTATTAAAATTTGAATATGGTTTTGGGTATACAGCCCCTATGCAGACCTATCAGTCTCTACTAGTGACACTGTCCTCTACGCAAATAGCAGTGGTTTGGTTTTAAAGGGGTTGTCTCACTTTAGCAAGTGGGTTTTATCATGTAGAGAAAGTTAAAGGGTTTCTGTCACCAGTTTTTTCGGTATGAATCAGGCTGACATTAGAGATGTGCTAATGTCACCTGATTCCAAATATATATCTGTTTTATTTACTGGTGCCCCCATTTTTATATAAAATGAACTTTTATTTTATGCTAATAAGGCCTCTAGGTGCAAGGGGCGTTACCCCTGCTCCTAGAGGCTCTGTTGATTGACAGGCCCAGGCAGAGAAGAAACACTTCATTCACCATAGCTTGCAAGGACCTTCAATCATGTCATGACCATGTGATCAGTCACATGGTTAGGATCACACAAACAGCCTGTCTCCTCCTAAACCATGTGACTGATCACACGGCCATGACATCATTGAAGGTCCTTGAAAGCTATGGTGAATGGAGTGTTTCTTCTCTGCCTGGTCCTGTCAATCAACAGAGCCTCTAGGAGCAGGGGTAACGCCCCTTGCACCTAGAGGACTTATTAGCATAAAATAAAAGTTCATTTTATATAAAAATCGGGGCACCAGTAAATAAAACAGATATATATTTGGAATCAGGTGACATTAGCACATCTCTAATGTCAGTCTGATTCATACCGAAAAAACTGGTGACAGAAACCCTTTAATATAAGGCACTTACTAATGTATTGTGATTGTCCATATTGCTTCCCTTGCTGGCTGGATTCATTTTTCTATCAAATTATTCACTGCTCGTTTCCATGGTTATAACCACCCTGCAATCCATCAGCGCTGGTCGTGCGTGCAGACTATAGGGAAAAGCACAGGCCTACATGCACTCCCAAGGTCCCAGCCATGAGCGAGGCCAATGCATTTTCCTATCAGGTGCAAGCACGACCACCACTGATGGATTGCAGGGTGGTCGTAACCATGGAAACGAGCAGTGTATAATGTGATGGAAAAATGAATCCAGCCAGCAAAGGAAGCAATATGGACAATCACAATACATTAGTAAGTGCCTTGTATTAACTTTCTCTACATAACACATGCCACTTGCTGCAGTGAGACAACCCCTTTAAGTCAAAGTCAGAAATTTTATCTTAAAGCAATAAAAAAAATGAAGTAATAATGTTAATTAAAAATATCCTACTGTTTTGTGTATATAGCTGCTATGTGGAGCTGTTGCTATGGTTACAGACTACAAACAAACCCTGTGTGGTCTGATCCTGTGATCATGTCTTGTTACTATTCAAACGAGAAGTTTATTTCATAAGTTTAAAACTCAGAATATACTATAAGTGGCCCCGTTTTGTAGTCAGGTCCAGATTGATGGAAGGCAGGACCCTCAATACCATATTGTGGCACATTATACCGCCCCAACAGAGCCAAATACCACAGTCCATCACAAAATACTGCCAGCAGCACAAAATACATCCCCAAAAACTTCCACTGGCTGGAGGTGAGGAGGGCCCAGGCGACCCCCTGGGCATCGGCTCACCAGGAAATTCCCCTGTTATGTCTATGGCCAATCTGCCCCTGCTTACTGTGCAATATATGCCTATGCACATACAGGTTACAGTAGTGACCACCTCCAGGCAACTTTGGATCCACAGCAATCTTTTACAAAAATGGCATGAAACTGCAGGTTTCTTGACTGAAACATTCACCCAAGCAGGCCATTTATTCTACTTCGCTGGCTACAGAAATCGCTTATTTCACATTACTTCACAAGAACACCTGCTCTCCTATGAATCACAGCTTTGGATATTTTGCTGGGCAGATGGCCAATTGCTAAATTTTTAGGAGAGTTAGTAATTCTGAAAAATACATTAGCATTCAGGATAGGAAATAACAAGATGACGTCTCCTCGTCCAGTAGACTGCTTCTTTGTTTTCTTAGAATATTAATGAATAATGGCCGAGTTGGACTCTTGACACAGTGATGGCTGCAGTAATGATTTCTACATCATATTGTCCACGTCTCTCTGATTTGATAAGTAAAAAAATTACAGTAAACGATAATGGAGGCTTCACTGTCATCCTGGTACATGCTGCAAAACAACACTCTTCCTATTAAAATAAGCATCATGGATCCAGTCACTATAAATTATGTCATTAACATAATCACCATAAAGGTTATGTTAGAAGCTATTGTAACTTACAGGAGGAAACAACCACAAAGTGCTGCAACTTTATACTGCATATGAAACTACACTGACCCCATGTACCAGAATATAATACTAGAATAATGCCCCACTCTAATATATATACTACCGTGTTGTACAAGAATATAACTGCTATAATACTGCCTCATATGTATCAGAATATAACTACTATAATACTGTCTCCTATGTACAAGAATATAACTACTATAATACTGCCTCCTATGTACAAGGATATAACTACTATAATACTGCTCCTATATACAAGAATATAACTACTATAATACTGCTCCTATGTACAAGAATATAACTACTATAATACTGCTCCTATATACAAGAATATAACTACTATAATACTGCTCCTATGTACAAGAATATAACTACTATAATACTACCTCATATGTACAAGAATATAACTACTGTAATTCTACCTCTATGTACAAGAATATAACTCCTATAATACTGCCTCATATGTACAAGAATATAACTACTGTAATTCTACCTCTATGTACAAGAATATAACTGCTATAATACTGCTATCATGTACAAGATTATAACTACTATAATACTGCCTCCTATATACAAGAATATAACTCCTATAATACTGCCTCATATGTACAAGAATATAACTACTGTAATTCTACCTCTATGTACAAGAATATAACTACTATAATACTGCTGCTATGTACAAGAATATAACTGCTATAATACTGCTCCCATGTACAAGAATATAAGTACTATAATACTGCCTCCTATGTACAAGAATATAACTACTATAATACTGCCTCTTATGTACAAGAATATAACTACTATAATACTGCCTCCTATGTACAAGAATATAACTACTATAATACTGCTCCTATGTGCAAGAGTATAACTACTATAATACTTGTCCTATTTACAAGAATATAACTACTATAATACTGCTCCTATGTACAAGAATATAACTACTATAATACTGCTCCTATGTACAGGAATATAACTACTATAATACTGCTCCTATGTGCAAGAGTATAACTACTATAATACTGCCTCCTATGTACAAGAATATAACTACTATAATACTGCCTCTTATGTACAAGAATATAACTACTATAATACTGCTCCTATGTAAGAATATAGCTACTATAATGCTCTATGTACAAGAATATAACTACTATAATACTGCCTCCTATGTACAAGAATATAACTACTATAATACTGCTCCTATGTACAAGAATATAACTACTATAATACTGCCTCCTATGTACAAGAATATAACTACTATAATACTACCTCCTATGTACAAGAATACTACTATAACTACTATAATACCTATGTACAAGAATATATATACTGCTCTATGTACAAGAATATAACTACTATAATACTGCTCCTATGTACAAGAATATAACTACTATAATACTGCTCCTATGTACAAGAATATAACTACTATAATACTGCTCCTATGTACTAAAAGATATAACTACTATAATATACTGCTCCTATGTACAAGAATATAACTACTATAATACTAGCTCCTATGTATAAGAATATAACTACTATAATACTGCTACTATGTATAAGAATATAACTACTATAATACTGCTCCTATGTAAAGAATATAACTACTATAATACTGCTCCTATGTACAAGAATATAACTACTATAATACTGCCTCCTATGTACAAGGATATAACTACTATAATACTGCTCCTATATACAAGAATATAACTACTATAATACTGCTCCTATGTACAAGAATATAACTACTATAATACTGCTCCTATATACAAGAATATAACTACTATAATACTGCTCCTATGTACAAGAATATAACTACTATAATACTACCTCATATGTACAAGAATATAACTACTGTAATTCTACCTCTATGTACAAGAATATAACTCCTATAATACTGCCTCATATGTACAAGAATATAACTACTGTAATTCTACCTCTATGTACAAGAATATAACTGCTATAATACTGCTATCATGTACAAGATTATAACTACTATAATACTGCCTCCTATATACAAGAATATAACTCCTATAATACTGCCTCATATGTACAAGAATATAACTACTGTAATTCTACCTCTATGTACAAGAATATAACTGCTATAATACTGCTCCCATGTACAAGAATATAAGTACTATAATACTGCCTCCTATGTACAAGAATATAACTACTATAATACTGCCTCTTATGTACAAGAATATAACTACTATAATACTGCCTCCTATGTACAAGAATATAACTACTATAATACTGCTCCTATGTGCAAGAGTATAACTACTATAATACTTGTCCTATTTACAAGAATATAACTACTATAATACTGCTCCTATGTACAAGAATATAACTACTATAATACTGCTCCTATGTACAGGAATATAACTACTATAATAGTGCTCCTATGTACAAGAATATAACTACTATAATACTGCTCCTATGTGCAAGAGTATAACTACTATAATACTGCCTCCTATGTACAAGAATATAACTACTATAATACTGCCTCTTATGTACAAGAATATAACTACTATAATACTGCCTCCTATGTACAAGAATATAGCTACTATAATACTGCCTCCTATGTACAAGAATATAACTACTATAATACTGCTCCTATGTGCAAGAGTATAACTACTATAATACTGCTCCTATGTACAAGAATATAACTACAATAATAGTGCCTCCTATGTACAAGAATATAACTACTATAATACTACCTCCTATGTACAAGAATATAACTACTATAATACTACTCCTATGTACAAGAATATAACTACTATAATACTACTCCTATGTACAAGAATATAACTACTATAACACTGCCTCCTATGTACAAGAATATAACTACTATAATACTGCTCCTATGTACAAGAATATAACTACTATAATACTGCTCCTATGTACAGGAATATAACTACTATAATACTGCTCCTATGTACAACAATATAACTACTATAATACTACCTCCTATGTATAAGAATATAACTACTATAATACTGCTACTATGTATAAGAATATAACTACTATAATACTGCTCCTATGTAAAGAATATAACTACTATAATACTGCTCCTACTGTATGTACAAGAATATAACTACTATAATACTGCTCCTATGTACAAGAATATAACTACTATAATACTGCTCCTATGTACAAGAATATAACTACTATAATACTACCTCCTATGTATAAGAATATAACTACTATAATACTGCTCCTATGTACAAGAATATAACTACTATAATACTGCCTCCTGTATACAAGAATATAACTACTATAATACTGCTCCTATGTACAAGAATATAACTACTATAATACTGCTCCTATGTACAAGAATATAACTACTATAATACTGCCTCCTATGTATAAGAATATAACTACTATAATACTGCTCCTATGTATAAGAATATAACTACTGGGGCGTGGCCTGCGAGCTGAGGAAGATGGCCGCTTGATCTCTTACCTCCTCACATACAGCTCTAAAAAGCGACAAAAACCCTGCCCAAACGGAGGAAGACCAGGCTGGGGCCCAAAAAAATTTCTGATTTCTATTCCCTGCAGTCTGTGGACACTGACCGGGAGAGCGCGGCATCCCCGCCTTCCTCCCTCGCGTCGGAACCCCCGCCACCACTTGAGGCCCGTGAAGCGCGGTATTCGTCACACCGCAGAAGCGGCTCCGAACCTCCAACTCCGGGTAAGACCTTGGGCATACCTGTGCCTTCTCCTGCATCTTCCCTGGCCGGGTCCCGCTCACGTGGCGGCGGCCATCTTATATCCCCAGCAGATGTACCCAAACAGCGCACGCCGCTTCAGGCCTTGCCGCCGGCTGCCCGTTCACCTGCATCGGAACGGGACCCTACAGATCAGCCCACACAGGTCACAGAACCTGCTTTATCTCTGGATGACATGCCGGTAGCTGACACGGGCGTTACAGAATCGTCTCTAAAGGCTATGCTACAGGCCCTGCAACATTCCATCAATACGGCTATGAAGGAGTTAATCAGACCTGTCCGGGAGGCGCTCCATGAAGTAGAAGACAGGGTCAATCATGTGGAGACAAAAATGGGAGAATTAGTGTCCTCCCATAATGACCTAATAGATGCTCATTACGGGCTGGAAGGGGAGGTTCGTAACATGCAGACCAAAATGGCGGACCTGGAGGATAGGTCCCGCCGCAACAATGTAAAGCTCCAAGGGGTGCCGGAGACAGTATCTTCAACTGAGCTTGCTGACTATCTCATTGGTCTTATGAAAGCCTTATTACCAGCCTGTCAACCTGCAGATCTCATCATTGATAGGATACATAGAGTGGCGAAACCAAAGCATCTAGACGACTCCATCCCTCGTGATGTCCTCGCTAGAATACACTTTTTCCATGTTAAGGAACAATTACTTCAAGTGGCAAGGAAGACGTCGCCTCTCCCAGCTCCGTATCAGAATGTTGCTTTATATACGGATCTATCTGCAGCGACATTGCGATTGAGAAGGGAGTTTGCTCCGATTATCACTACTCTGAAAGAACGTGGTATCCTGTATAGATGGGGGTATCCCACTAGGCTCCTTGTCAAGTACGACAATTCATCGCTTGTCTTCAAATCACCAGCAGAAGGAGACTCCTTCTTGAAGAAGCTACGTCCTCAGATGGCTACACCTACGGATCGCACCTCCTCGCCTAGACAAGTCTCCGACGGACTGGAGTACCGTTCACCGTTGATGCTACACCTGGCACTATGTCTTCTCTTTATTGTTGCTGAACACTAGTGCTGTTCCCTATGGCCATACTTCCAAAGTAGGCTGAACTCTCTTCCCCTGAATACTACGGGATGGCGCTTGTGAAGATGGACGCCGACCATCCCCATGGCTGGATAAGTTTAGACCAGTCATTTTGTTATTTACTGTTATTGTTTTTTCCTGATATGGTTACTTTTGTTCTCTCGCTTTCCGCCACTTACAAAAGCTTACTGAGAGGGGGGGGGGGGGGTTATAGCGATATTTTCTGCGCGATAGAAACACATCTTCTCGCAAAGGATGCCAACAGACTCAAACACCGTGGATTCCCGGATCTTTTCCAGTCCCACCACACCTCTAAAGCTAGGGGAGTGTTGATGGCGATGCAATTCCCACATTTTATTAACCCCGGCACACAGACAGTCCATTGAAGACGACCTTAGATCATTTTTTGCCCTAAATGAAGGATCAGTCCAAGACCCATTTATTCTCTGGATTGCTCACAAGGCAGTGATTCGGGGTTCCTTCATTAAGCTTGCACATGTTATTAAAAAGAAAAGGGAACAGACAACATGTACCCTTTTACAAAATATACGTAAACTGGAAACGTGTAATAAACTAACCCAGTCTCCAACACTAAAAGCCCAGCTTATCACGGCAAGACAGCAACTTAGGGATCACATGTTGGTTGACTATAATAAACACCTTTTCTACACCAAGACACGCTATTACTCGCAGAACAACAAAGCGGGGAAACTGTTGGCTGCTTGGCTTAAGGAACAAACTTCTAAATCGCGTATCCCCTTTCTAGTGAACCCTACAGAACAGTCTAAAATATCTCACCCCACTGACATAGCAAAACAATTCCAGGCATACTATGCCTCCCTGTATAATTTAGCTACTGACCCCTCCACAGTACAGCCCTCCAAAATAGATATACAGACATTCTTGGATAGGATTAATTTCCCTACTCTTACACCTACTCAACTTGATCAGCTGAATGCCGATTTCTCCATATCTGAACTCACAGCTGCCATTAATTCCTTGCCGTCTGGAAAATCACCTGGACCAGATGGCCTACCTGGTGAATATTATAAAGCATTCAACTTGGTGCTATCCCCCCACCTGCGCAGTATTTGTAACAAGGCCATGCTAGAAGGTAAATTGCCGGGGGAGAATCAAGAAGCCTTGATTGTTACCTTACCTAAACCAGGTAAATCCCCAGACAGGCCCCAAAATTTTAGGCCAATATCGCTCCTAAATGTGGATGCCAAAATATATGCAAAACTCATTGCCTTGCGATTGGCGACATTGCTTCCAAACCTTACCCATGAAGACCAAGTGGGTTTCATCAAAGGGAGACAAGCGTATGAGAATACGCGGCGAGTGCTAAATGTGCTGCATTATGTTAACCACGCGAATACCCCTGCATTATTTGTGTCACTGGATGCCGAGAAGGCGTTTGACCGTATAGGCTGGTCGTACGCCTTTTCGGCGCTTGAGCGTTATGGATTTCAAGGGCCAATTTGACGAGCTATACAAGCTTTATACTCTGCCCCTTCAGCCAAAGTTTACAATAATGGCACTCTGTCGGAATCTTTTCATATCACTAATGGTACCCGACAAGGGTGTACCTTATCCCCATTAATCTTTGTCCTGTGCATGGAACCATTGGCAGCTACACTTAGAGCAGACCCAGAGGTCAAAGGGGTTCAGATAGGTGATAGAGAGCATACCATTTCACTATACGCTGATGATGTAATTCTGACGCTAACAGACCCTGCCCGATCTCTTGGAAAAGCCCTGGAATGGATAAACATATTCGGGCGTCTCTCCCTGTACAAACTCAACACCTCTAAGTCTCAAGCCTTAGCATTCTCCATTTCTCCTTCTTTGGTCCGAGACCTCCAGAGTGCATTCTCTCTGGACTGGCAAACAGAGAAAATAACATACCTAGGTACGCAGATCACCTCTGACTTCCAACACTTATACAAACACAACTACCCTCCTCTCCTAGCTGAAATCCGCACTGAAATCGACCGCCTCTCTAAGTTTGAGATCTCCTGGACAGGCAGGATAGCCACTTTTAAAATGCTCCTATTGCCCAGACTTATGTATCTGTTCCGCACAGTCCCCATACAGATCCCGAATAGATTCTTCCATGACGTCCAACAATGCGTGTCACGATTTATCTGGTCTAATCATAAACCTAGGATTGCTTACTCCATCCTATCGAAGCACAAGTCCTCTGGTGGATTAGGGGTACCGAACATTAAGGCATATTACATGGCGCTACAGATAGAGGTGATCTCCAAGTGGAAACAGGGAGTGGTGAACAATTGGATCCATATTGAGAACTCCATGGCATATCCCACATCTCTTAACGCTCTCACCTTTGTTCTCCATAAACCCCCATCTATGCACAAGAAACTATCTCCACTAACACATATCACTCTGAAATATTGGAGAGAGTTCCATTTACATACAACTGAGACCACACCTCATTCCTGGGATACTGTACCCCTGCAATATACGAGTGTCTTCATACCGGACCTGAATGTCTGGAACTGGGTGGATAGCGGAGTTACATATATTTCTCATTTGTATGGAGAAGGCCAGCTCTTATCCTTCGAACAACTGAGAGCCAAGTACTTCCTCCCTAAATCAGACTTTTTTTAAATACCTACAAATAAGACACTTTCTATCAGATAAGTCTGTGGGGGTCACTGCAGGCCATCCTGACATGCTGCGATGCCTCAAAGGGAAGTATAAACTCCTGAGACACATATATGGATCAATTGACTCACACTCCCAGTTTAGCAAATCTCACCCATACTCATCTTGGGAAAAAGACCTAGCATCTACTTTTGACTCCAAACAATGGACCGCAGCGCTCCGACTAATCCAGTTGTCTTGTAAATGTAGTACCCACTATGAGGCGGCGATGAAAACGCTACTCCGGTGGTATTTAACACCTGACAGATTGCATAAAATCTTCCCTAACACATCACCTCAGTGCTGGCGTCATTGTGGACACATCGGTACGATACATCACATACTATGGTCCTGTCCTAAAATTCTGGGCTGATGTGTTTCAGGTTTTGAAGAGAATAGTTAACTGTACTATACCGCCAGTCGCTCATACTGCCCTGCTATTTATAGATCTGGATAAGCTTCTGACGCGCAACAAGGTGTTAGTTTGCAAAATTCTAATTATTGCAAAGTTGGTATTGACTAGACATTGGAAGAGCGCTATCGCTCCATCTGTGGACGAAGTGGTTGCTACGGTAAATACTACCTATAAATATGAAAAAGCACTCACACCTGCTATCATGTCCTTTAAGACATTTCAATCCATATGGCAAGCGTGGGCAGCATCTCGATACTGGGCGCCCTCCTAGACCTTCCTTTCTTTACACTTCCATGTGTGCTTGTCCCCTCTCTCCTCTCTCGGTCTTTAACCTTTTCTTATACTCATGTCCATTATAGCCGTGTTATTAAGCATCAGAGGTACCTTGGCGGAAACGCTGTTGAATGTTATTGTTATTGTTATTATTGCTGCTGCTTATTGTCCCTCTATTGCATAATATACACGTTAATACTGATATGTACATTATAATCGAAGCTGTACTCTATTTGATCACCGTAATTTTTGCGGTAACATCCTGCATTGTTATTATCGCAGTATGGCTGTCATTATCGCGAGGCATGTGATGGTTAACATGCTTTGCTGTTGTAATGCTTGAATTTTCTGAAAATCCAATAAAAACTATTTGAACAAGAATATAACTACTATAATACTACTCTTATGTACAAGAATATAACTACTATAATACTGCCTCCTATGTACAAGAATATAACTACTATAATACCGCCTCCTATGTACAAGAATATAACTACTATAATACTGCTCCTATGTACAAGAATATAACTACTATAATACTGCTCCTATGTACAAGAATATAACTACTATAATACTGCCTCCTGTGTACAAGAATATAACTACTATATTACTGCCTCCTATGTACAAGAATATAACTACTATAATAATGCCCCTATGTACAAGAATATAACTACTATAATACTTCTCCTATGTACAAGAATATAACTACTATAATACTGCTCCTATGTACAATAATATAACTACTATAATACTGCTCCTATGTACAAGAATATAACTACTATAATACTGCTCCTATGTACAAGAATATAACTACTATAATACTGCTCCTATGTACAAGAATATAACTACTATAATACTTCTCCTATGTACAAGAATATAACTACCATAATACTGCTCCTATGTACAAGAATATAACTACTATAATACTGCTCCTATGTACAAGAATATAACTACTATAATACTGCTCCTATGTACAAGAATATAACTACTATAATACTGCTCCTATGTACAAGAATATAACTACTATAATACTGCTCCTATGTACAAGAATATAACTACTATAATTACTGCTCCTATGTACAAGAATATAACTATTATAATACTGCTCCTATGTACAAGAATAAAACTACTATAATACTGCTTCCTATGTACAAGAATATAACTACTATAATACTGCCTCCTATATACAAGAATATAACTACTATAATACTGCTCCTATGTACAAGAATATAACTACTATAATACTGCCTCCTATGTACAAGAATAGAACTACTATAATACTGCTCCTATGTACAAGAATATAACTACTATAATACTGCTCCTATGTACAAGAATATAACTACTATAATACTGCAAAAACAAAATTAATCAGTACATCCTGCTAAATAAATTCACTAAGCAAGTGCTCGTCACCATGGCTGAAACAATGTAACAGCACTCTGCAAACACAGAATATGTGAACTCATGCTATATTTACTATATAAAATAGTTATGAGGTACTTAGCAAATATATTTTGATCAAAGTTATTTGTGCCCATCCACCACGGCAAGGTGACCACAATCTGGATGGGAACCCAGTCTATATGATACCTCTCTCTGTGCCAGCCAGCCTCTTAATTAAAGGGGTTATTCCATGAATAATGCAAAAAATGAAAATCAGACATTATATAGTCTATGACAATCTCTGTCTAACAAAGCTAGAACCAGCCCTGTATCTCACAGGGATCCAGAGATCTTCCCATTAATTGCTTTGCTAGGTTTATATCAAGCTATCAGCTCAGGAGGCGTGTCCATGCTCTCCCTATCACAGCTCAGGAGGCGTGTCCATGCTCGCCCTATCACAGCTCAGGAGGCAGTTGAAAGATGAAACTGGACATGTGCGACCTTCTCAGGGAGCAGGTCAAAGAAATAAGAAATTAAGTGGTCCTATACAGATACATTTTACAGAATATCTCATTACCTATACAAAATTTTTAATAACACGCAATTACAAAAGTATTCAGACCCGGGTGCTGGTTTGAAAACTGTAGAATATTTTTCGCGGGACAACCCCTTTAAGGGAGAGCAGGCAGACAATGGCACCCCACTATGTAACCATTTGCCTCCCAAAGTGGTGTCTGCCGTCTGTAAGTTATACGTTCTGGAAAGTTATTGGCTTTTACATCAGTAAGTTTTCATTCTTCACCCACTCACAGGAATTTAAGTGTTTGGGACAATCCCGCTCTCCATCCATGTCTCCAAGTAAGCAGGCCACGTCAGCCGATTCTGCTGCCATGTCATTATTTGAGCAGTACACCAGTGGAGGGAATCCTTTTGAGATACAATCCGTATTGAAGGACGATGAAACTGAGGATGTTCTGGCTTCAAATGGGGTAAGGTCTGCTTGAGAGAAACAGGGACGTATGTCAGAGGCCTTAGAGGCTGCGTTAAAGATATGTAAATTAGCTCCCTTTCCAAAAAGAAAAGAAAGGTGTTCCTCTGGGGTCACCAGTTGGCAGGCAGCTATCCTATCAGTGATCTACAGACAGCTGTTTCAGGATCACTTCCCCTCACCACCGCAGAGCAGAGAACTGGCTTAGCTGAGAGGCCTTCGTTGGGATTCAGGTGTGCTATTTCTCCTTGTGGTGAGTGACAAGTGTGAGAGCAACTGATCATTTTGCGGATGTAGAGGAATCGGAGGATCAAATTCCTGGGAATGTTATCAGTTAAAATGAATTAAGATGAATTGTTCTCAGTGTAGGTCAGCTGTCCTCCTGGCCCAGAAGCTGCACCAGACATCACTCTCAGCTTAGTTATTGAATGGGCGTTCCGATCTGGGCATCCCCTCCTTTATAGATATCGATGATAGATAGATAGATAGATAGATAGATAGATAGATAGATAGATACGAAATAGATAGATATGAGAGATAGAAAGATAGATATGAGATAAATGGATATATAGATATGATATGAGATAGATAGATATGATATGAGATAGATATATATGATATGAGATAGATAGATAGATAGACAGGCAGTTTGTCTCCACGACTACTGCTGAGCCCCAGCATGGGGGGCACATTACAGATGTTTTAACCTCATCCATAGCTGTGGTGTAACTATTGGGGAGGGGTCACCCATACCTGTGGTGCCATTATTGGGGAGGGGGTCATCCATACCTCTGGTGCCATTATTGGGGAGGGGGTCATCCATACCTGTGGTGCCATTATTGGGGAGGGGGTCATCCATACCTCTGGTGCCATTATTGGGGAGGGGGTCATCCATACCTCTGGTGCCATTATTGGGGAGGGGGTCATCCATACCTCTGGTGCCATTATTGGGGAGGGGGTCATCCATACCTCTGGTGCCATTATTGGGGAGGGGTGGCCATGTCTCACTGTCCCACAGGCATGTGATGTTTTTCTGGTGTGAACCGTCCTAACATCTTCTCTCACAGTACGAATCCGACGAGCTGGAGAAGAGTGCTTATCAGGAGTACGACAGTGACAGCGACGTCCCCGAGGAACTAAAGAGGGATTACGTTGATGAGCAGACTGGAGATGCACCGTCAAAAAGGTGACAGGACCCCCATCCTAGCGCTATGCCCCCATTGTATGTGATGGGAATACCCCTTTAATATGGCTTTCTGTTTGTTTTGACGATATTTTATGAAATCATTTTCCAGGATCTTCTGGTCCATTAGCCGCCTCTGTAATTGACCCGTTTACCCCAACTTTGAATATATTTGTCCCAGAAGAACTCCTGTGCTGATCTTGTAGCATTATAAGGAGATTTAACCCCGTCACTGATAGCCTTGAGCTTTCCTAACCACAATCTTGTCTTAATGAAGTGTTTCCAGAGAGACCCTGAGGAGTCGGAAGAGATCCGATTACAGTCTGAACAAGGTGAACGCTCCCATCCTGACGAACACGACGCTGAACGTAATAAGGCTTGTGGGTAAGTAAGCGGCGTCCCGATTAATTATCTTTTCCTCTTAATTACGTCCTGCGTCTTTAATCTGACAGGCAGGTAATGAAACGAGCGCTGCCACTTCTATTATTGAATTAGAAAATTGAAATTACTGTTCCGTCCTTCTACATGGGAACCAGCAGTGTAATCATGGGGGAGGGGGCTGTCGGATTATATAGGGCACCATGTTTACCGGTATTTGCTTGTGAAATTAATTATCGTCATTTAATTAATTCATCATCTCATACCTCACCGGATAAGGCAGCAAACACGGTACACACACATCAGGCCCTGTATGCAGCTCCCCTGTGGCTCCTTGGTTACTGAGGGAGACTGTATTCCTCTATGTCAGGGATGCTCAACCTGCGGCCCTGCAGCTGTTGCAAAACTACAACTCCCAGCATGCCTGGACAGTTTACAGCTATCAGCCTACAGCAGGGCATGGTGGGAGTTGTAGTTTTACAACAGCTGGAGGGCCGCAGGTTGAGCATCCCTGCTCTGTGTCATTTCTCTGCCAATTGACTTGCATTTATTGCAGCTGCCACAAAGCGAGCATACCGTATAGTACTCCTTATATAGAGTGCAGGAAGTGTGTGGCTGCCCCCAGTGAAGTTTCTAAACTTAAAAATAAAGGACTTGATGCATTTATTTAGATAGGGGACGCATGGATTTCTCTTCTACAGACTCACATCTAGTCGGTGAAACGAAAACTTTTTCATGTGAGGCAAAACACGATACAAACGTCCTCATAATGGTCCAGATTTCTCCCCTCACAGTGCGATGTGAAGCTTCTCCGCCAAGAAGAGGCACATGACACAATCCATAGGAAACAGGATAACCGTCTTATTGGGTGGGGGTCTGATCACAGGGGCTCCCAGCCATCATGAGAACAGAGGCCTATGCTGTCTCAATGACTGTTCGGGCCCCTTATCTAGTGCTGCAGCCCCTTTATTCTGAGGATAGGTGCATTCCTGGTCCCCTCTAATGGCGTTCACTTTCTATGGGGGGGGAATATCCCTTTAATTATGCATATTAATATTTAAACAGGTTTTCTGCGGATATAATTTTTTTTTTAAAAAAAGGGGTTCAAATAGTTAAAAAAGAGGAAACATTACTCACCCACATGGATCCCCAGCCGCTGCTGTTCTGACACTGATCCACTGCCCACCACTCTCCACTCTGCATGCTGTGCTCAGCCAATCATTTGTAAGGCGGGTCACCACTATGGCCAGTGATTGGCTAAGTGGGCCAAGGGTCAAGCCGTGGCAGGAAGTGGAGAGAAGCAGGGACTAGACCACTATAGGAGCAGCAGCAGGGGTGATCGGGTGAGGATGGCATTTTTTTCTTCTTTTTTTACTTTTTGTTTTTCTTATTAAAAAAAAAATTATATCCTCGGAAAACGCCTCTAAGGCAGGGGATGATTATTGGGAAAGGGTTAAAAAAAAAATTTATACTCTATTTACCGATCCCAAGGCGCTCCTGTTCCAATGCTTTCCTCTGGTCTTTTCTTCCTGGTCTTGTCTCAACACACACGGAATGCCCACTCAGCCAATCAGTGGTCACATTGGTGAGTGTGCATTTTCTGTGTGTCGGGGGAGTGACGAACCTCAGGTAGGGATTGGTAGGTGAGGTGACTTATCACTTTAATCTTTATAACCCAGCCCTTACCTAATAATTTTTCCCACAGGACAACACCTCTAATATTTAAGTTTTTATTATTTATATTATTATTATTATTTTTATTATTATTTAGTGATTTGTTTTATATATTTAATAATATAATATAAAGATTTAAAATATAATTATATAAATATAATGTATAATATTAATAAAGTATATTAAATATATGTATACATTAGATATATCATATATTTATTATTTATATTATTATTTTTTCTTATTTAGTTGTTTTATATATTTAATAATATAATATAAATATTTAAAATATATAAATAGAATAAATATATATTAATGAAATATATTAAATATATATAAATTCCATATATCACATAATATTTGTTATTTATATTATTATTTAGTTATTTGTTTTATATATTTAATAATCTAATATAAATATTTAAAATATAATTATAAATATAATACATTTATAATATAAATCATATATATAACATATGTATAAATTCGATCTATCCTATAATATTTAATACTATGTTATTGTTTTATTAATTTTTCAAAGATTTGTTTATCGTATTACAAGCAATTTTGGATATATTAAAAGATATTACGCCTCCGCTGAAAATTTGCAAACATTGTTTAATCTTACTTCACAGCCCCGAGCGCTGTGAGGCTGATTAATTTTTATCCTGATGGCAGATTACAAGGTTTGTCACATACAGGTAGTAATTAATAATCAGCCAGGATTCATTTTCTGCATCTATAAATATAGTGCTCCTGTAGCCGTGCGCCGCAGGCAAGAATAATCTGATATATATTTAAAGGGGCTCACCGGCTGTTGGCCTCATAAGGCTGTGAGTATTAGAACTTTCTGAAGAATTCCCTCAAGTCAGAAAGAAATGTCACTTCAAAGCAAATACAATACGCTCAGTCGATGTCTTGGATTTAACCTCTGAAGACGGAGCTACATTACCGCCTGTGATAAATGCCATCCATATTTTACCGAACGATTCTTCAAAATAAGTCAAAGCACATTTCTCCTTAAAGGGAGTTTAATCTAAATAAATTCTACATTCTGTGCTGAATAAATTCTTCATCGATCTTTATAGCTTTGATTTTTCTCATACAGAGCTCCAAATCCCCTGCATAGATATAAAATATAATTTTCTGGCCACCTGCTGCCACCACTAGAGGGAGCTTTAACACTTACTGTTTATGCATTGGCTCCTAAGCTCCCTCTAGTGGTGACTGCAGGCAGCCACAATTTAATGATCCACGTCCTTGAGGATTTGGAGCACTGTATCAGCTCTGCTTTAAAAATATTTTATGAAACAAGAATTTTGCAACTAAAAATGTCTTAAAATAAAATCACCGGCAAAAATAAGTCTGAGTGTGTCAAATGTCTATGGCTGGCTGACAACTATGGCTGCCTTTACTCCTTCCACAAAGCTTGTTACAGCCTAAAAGTAATATATGGATAGGTGCCTGGTTTACTTTGGTTGATCCTGCTGACAGTTGCTTTTTAAAGGGATATTGCAAAAATAGACATTGCTGCCCTCCCCTAATTGCCAGCAGCCAAGGTGCCATGGATCTACATAAAGCGTAGTGCCACCATAAAATGCTTTCCTATAAAAACTGCGACTACATGTGGATGCTGCCGTAACTTTGATCAGTGCACCTTTTCCTTCTTCTGTTTTTTTTGCACAGGAAAATACCTGCAGATGATGACCATACTGAAGCCAATCGCCTTTGATGTCATTCACTGCATGTCGCAGCTTTTCGACTACTACCTTTACGCCGTATACACGTTTTTCGGCAGAAATGATGCGGTACGTAGAACTTGTGTCTTCCTGTTACTCACGTCCTTCCCTATGACACTGGCTGACCTGTTCCATGTGCGCTTGGCAGCTGAAGGCATTGGTGTTGGTCCCATGTTCATATCTGCCCGCATTGCTGAGAAAAATTATGCTTTATTATATGCAAATGAGCCTCTAGGAGCAACGGGGGCGTTACCGTTACACCTAGAGGCTCTGCTCTCTCTTCAACTGTCGCACCCTCTGCACTTTAACAGGGCCAGGCAGCGTAAAAGTCATCACGCTTGCCGACCCTGTCAATCAAAGTGCAAGGAGCGCTGCAGCTGCAGAGAGAGCAGAGCCTCTACGTGTAATGGTAACGCCCCCGTTGCTCCTAGAGGCTCATTTGCATATAATAAAACATCATTTTTCTCAGCAATGCGGGCACATATGGACATGGGACCAACACAGATGTCTTCAGCTGCCAAGTGCACATGTAACAGGTCAGCCAGTGTCATAGGTACAAAACTGCTGACAGATGCTCTTTAATGTGCATTTATATAAAATGTCTCCAAGTGATCTCTTCTCTTAACGGGAAGATGAAAAGGGTAGGGGGTCCTAAGAATGTTACTCTGAGGAGTGGAGGTGGTTCTGGTAATGGATCTCCAGTAGAGTGCCCTCTAGCTGGTAATACTAAGGTGGTAGAGAGCGCGCTCATGATTAGGACCATCCGCTGGGCTTATATGTCATTTCCATGGAGTTCATGGTATCGTTTTGGCCTCCCATCTTATAGATACCCTATTATGTTGTCTTATCCTTGCAGTATGAATCCACCGGGCTTGGCCTGAGCAGCAGCAGACTGCGGACCACCCTGAACAGAATTCAAGAAAGTCTCATTGACGTGGTGAGTGAACGATATGGAAGCCGACGTCCTTATTGTGGGGGCATGGAGGGGTCCGTCTGTCCTGGAAACCTATAACCTGTAGTTACAGATTTTGATAATAGTACACCAACCACATACCCACCATCATGGTATGCCCGACACAGATGCCCCCATAATAGTGCAGAAGCCACAGATACTGCCATAGTGCACAAACAATACATGTCACTGCCATGTACACAGGGTCCCATCGTAAAACTTAATATGGGCCCTCCTTCCCAGTACACATGCGTCAAACACTCCCAGGCAATAAGGAATGCAAAGTGAGACTCTTTACAAAAAGAGACAGAAAAAATTTAAATAAAAAAATAAATTTGTAATTTAAAAAAAAAGTCACCTTTCACCTCATCCATTTATTCGACTTCCATGTTGGATAAAGTGGAACAGTTGCATATGGCGCCCCACTCTGATCACACCACTGGTATAAATACATGAATAAATCTCCCCCATGCAGCTCTGTCTTTGGCTTCCCTTAGTGTATTATAAAAAGTGTCGGCCTGCAGCCACCACTAGGGGGCGCTCAGCACATAGGAATTTAACCCCCTAACTGTTTTGCCAGCTACCTGGAGGGGGGAGGGCTGCTTTAGATGCTACTACCTCCTGAATGGTAGCAGCTATAAACATGCAACTGGTCTTGTTTGAAAGCAGACATTCCAAGCTTTCAGACAATGACAGCAATATGTTCAGGACAGAGGAAGATATCACTGATAGAAATCAGGATGCTGCAAATGCAGCTGAAAGTGAAAGTATAAACTGGTTTTACTCACGATTATTCACGACTTGATTTCTAACAGTAATTTCTCCTCTGTTGCTTGGACATTAGCTCCCTTAAGCAGGACTGTCAGCTTTCATACAAGACCAGTTGCATGTTTCTAGCTGCTACCATTGAGGAGATATCACCATCTAAAGCCGCCCTCCCCCCCTCCTGTTAGCTACTTTTCACACTGCCCGAGCTGGACTCGGGCAAAACAGTTAGGTGGTTGAACGGATAACATTGACTGCAATAGAAGCTGTAGAAATCTCTTTGCACTGAGCTGCCCCTAGTGGCGGATGCATGAAATTGCAGTGTTTTCATGTCGGGAACAGAAGGAAGCAGGTTCAGTGCTGAGTTCTCCTCCTTCCAGGGCCCCATTGCAGTCTCATGGTCTGCCTCCGTAGAAGGTACGTATGCCACTGTCAACTACATATGTCCCCCCACCGTAGTGTGCCAGGCATGGATGCTTCTGTAGTACTGCACAATCCACAGGTACCTGCATAGTCCCAACCCTGTGTCATACGGTGCCAGTCACAGATGCCTCCATGACAGTGCTGAGCCACAGATACCCCCATATTGCACCAGCCACATGTACCGACACCTTGGTGTGCAACAACGTACAAATGTTCCAAGGCACCAGAATGCCTATAAAAATGTACATTTATTCAAATTCTCATTAAAATAGCAAAAATTTTAACATTTTAGCCGCACCGAGTCTTTATTCAGCCAGAAATAGAAAGGTCATAGATCTGCATGAGACGGATATTTACATAATCTCCAGTGTGAACCGATCATCCTCGAAGTTCTTCTGGTCACTCATACATCACCATGGATACAAGGCATATCATTCAGCGCTGCAATATATACTCACCTAACAAAAAAATTCCGCACCAAGGAGATGTAGGAATGAAGCTTCCTGTAATGATGATAAATGTGATTATAGTATTAGAGGAGAGGAGGAAAATTACAAGTAAAAGGAGGATACAAGATGAGATACGGCCTCTAGTCTGGATACAAGATGAGATACGGCCTCTAGCCTGGATACAAGAGGAGATACGGCCTATAGCCCGGATACAAGATGAGATACGGCCTCTAGCCCGGATACATGATGAGATACGGCCTCTAGCCTGGATACAAGATGAGATACTGCCTCTAGCCTGGATACAAGAGGAGATACGGCCTCTAGCCTGGATACAAGAGGAGATACGGCCTCTAGCCTGGATACAAGAGGAGATACGGCCTCTAGCCTGGATACAAAAGGAGATACGGCCTCTAGCCTGGATACAAGATGAGATACGGCCTCTAGCCTGCATACAAGATGAGATACGGCCTCTAGCCTGGATACAAGATGAGATACGGCCTCTAGCCTGGATACAAGATGAGATACGTCCTCTAGCCTGGATACAAAAGGAGATACGGCCTCTAGCCTGGATACAAGAGGAGATACGGCCTCTAGCCTGGATACAAGAGGAGATACGGCCTCTAGCCTGGATACAAGATGAGATACTGCCTCTAGCCTGGATACAAGAGGAGATACGGCCTCTAGCCTGGATACAAGAGGAGATACGGCCTCTAGTCTGGATACAAGATGAGATACGGCCTCTAGCCTGGATACAAGATGAGATACGGCCTCTAGCCTGGATACAAGAGGAGACACGGCCTCTAGCCTGGATACAAGATGAGATACGGCCTCTAGCCTGGATACAAGATGAGATACGGCCTCTAGCCTGGATACAAGATGAGATACGGCCTCTAGCCTGGATACAAGATGAGATACGGCCTCTAGCCTGGATACAAGATGAGATACGGCCTCTAGCCTGGATACAAGAGGAGATACGGCCTCTAGCCTGGATACAAGAGGAGATACGGCCTCTAGCCTGGATACAAGAGGAGATACGGCCTCTAGCCTGGATACAAGAGGAGATACGGCCTTTAGAGCCTGGATACAAGATGAGATACGGCCTTTAGAGCCTGGATACAAGATGAGATACGGCCTTTAGAGCCTGGATACAAGAGGAGATACGGCCTCTAGCCTGGATACAAGAGGAGATACGGCCTCTAGCCTGGATACAAGAGGAGATACGGCCTCTAGCCTGGATACAAGAGGAGATACGGCCTCTAGCCTGGATACAAGAGGAGATACGGCCTCTAGCCTGGATACAAGAGGAGATACGGCCTCTAGCCTGGATACAAGAGGAGATACGGCCTCTAGCCTGGATACAAGATGAGATACGGCCTCTAGCCTGGATACAAGATGAGATACGGCCTCTAGCCTGGATACAAGATGAGATACGGCCTCTAGCCTGGATACAAGATGAGATACGGCCTTTAGAGCCTGGATACAAGATGAGATACGGCCTTTAGAGCCTGGATACAAGAGGAGATACGGCCTAGCCTGGATACAAGAGGAGATACGGCCTCTAGCCTGGATACAAGAGGAGATACGGCCTCTAGCCTGGATACAAGAGGAGATACGGCCTCTAGCCTGGATACAAGAGGAGATACGGCCTCTAGCCTGGATACAAGAGGAGATACGGCCTCTAGCCTGGATACAAGAGGAGATACGGCCTCTAGCCTGGATACAAGAGGAGATACGGCCTCTAGCCTGGATACAAGAGGAGATACGGCCTCTAGCCTGGATACAAGAGGAGATACGGCCTCTAGCCTGGATACAAGAGGAGATACGGCCTCTAGCCTGGATACAAGATGAGATACGGCCTCTAGCCTGGATACAAGATGAGATACGGCCTCTAGCCTGGATACAAGATGAGATACGGCCTTTAGAGCCTGGATACAAGATGAGATACGGCCTTTAGAGCCTGGATACAAGAGGAGATACGGCCTCTAGCCTGGATACAAGAGGAGATACGGCCTCTAGCCTGGATACAAGAGGAGATACGGCCTCTAGCCTGGATACAAGAGGAGATACGGCCTCTAGCCTGGATACAAGAGGAGATACGGCCTCTAGCCTGGATACAAGAGGAGATACGGCCTCTAGCCTGGATACAAGATGAGATACGGCCTCTAGCCTGGATACAAGATGAGATACGGCCTCTAGCCTGGATACAAGATGAGATACGGCCTTTAGAGCCTGGATACAAGATGAGATACGGCCTTTAGAGCCTGGATACAAGAGGAGATACGGCCTCTAGCCTGGATACAAGAGGAGATACGGCCTCTAGCCTGGATACAAGAGGAGATACGGCCTCTAGCCTGGATACAAGAGGAGATACGGCCTCTAGCCTGGATACAAGAGGAGATACGGCCTCTAGCCTGGATACAAGAGGAGATACGGCCTCTAGCCTGGATACAAGAGGAGATACGGCCTCTAGCCTGGATACAAGAGGAGATACGGCCTCTAGCCTGGATACAAGAGGAGATACGGCCTCTAGCCTGGATACAAGAGGAGATACGGCCTCTAGCCTGGATACAAGAGGAGATACGGCCTCTAGCCTGGATACAAGAGGAGATACGGCCTCTAGCCTGGATACAAGAGGAGATACGGCCTCTAGCCTGGATACAAGAGGAGATACGGCCTCTAGCCTGGATACAAGATGAGATACGGCCTCTAGCCTGGATACAAGATGAGATACGGCCTCTAGCCTGTCGTACGAGTTAGCTCCCCAGATCTTCACACCAGCAGTGTGTCGCTCCTCCGCAGAGACAGGATTGAAGTGCTTACCACGAGTCCTCCATACCAAACCTGACCATCATCAGATCCCTCCAGAACCTGGAGTTCAAGTCCGTAGCAGTCCAGGTTTCTCATTCACAATACCACTGCAAATGAAAATGATGATGCCTGGCTGTCAATGTCAGGACATGTAATGGGTGCAGTGACACCACAATTTCCTGGAAACGGTCCGGGCAGAGACAGGTGGGTGAAAGGAAGAGGCCACCTGTGTCTGGATGGTGGACAACAAAACTGTGGGAGCTGCTCGTTGTCCGCAGATCAAACGATTCCCTCTACTGGTGTCTACTGGGCTGCCCGCATCCTGTGTACAGTGGGTGCGTACCGTCACATACCCACTGCTCCCAACACCTCCTAACAGCTAGGTCAGCATGACCATCCTGCTTGTCTCAGTCCAATGATGCGCCTGCTCTGTAAACTGGATAAAATGTCTTCTAGTGCATTGTGGAGGTATATCTAGCAGTCAGGGCTCTCTTACTAAGAGGTAAACTACCCAAAAGTGCCCTCTGAGAGTCTTTTTATAGGGCAGTGGGGGAAGCAGTTTTACGGTCTTGTGGCAAGACCCAGTGGAATTGATATTTTATGGGGAAGTATTTACTAGAACAGAGATGTCAGTAGAGAGGACAGGGTCCCTTTAAATAACATTTTAGGGGGAGAAGTCCATTTCTGGGGCTGTGATTTCACTGCGGTTTTGTTTTCATTGTATTTGAGGATGTTTTATGTTGTTTCGGCTCTCCAGTTGGTTATAGCCTGAATTGACAAACACTCGTTGCTAACACACGGGCGGCATTTCCACCAGACGCGGGTCAAATGCTTAGAGCCTTCTTGACGGAGAAGTAGCAATTACGTGAATCTCCGCGCTCTCGCTGCAATCAGCCTCTGCTCCATCATCACCTTGTTCAGGATCCTGGGACTGAATACTAAATGCCTGACTGCGGGATTTATATTGTACCTCTCAAAAAATTATTTAAAAAATCACCATACCTACTCAGTGCATGTCCACACAGGTCAGGCAGATAGGCTGAAATCTGCATGGTAATCCTGCAGCGCCAAATCTGCGACAAGCTGAAGCATTTCTGGGACTTGTGGATGTAACCTTGGATATCTGCTGCTCCTAACATGCTCCCCATTTACATGCATGCTCACCCAGGTGTGCATGTGTTTTCAGTGGGGAATAAGCAATTGCCAGACCTATCTAGCTAGAGAACAAAGGATCGCGCATATTGAAATTCAGCATGCCTAATCCTTTCTTCGCCCAACATATGGCGAATGAACGTCAGCTGGGCGTTTCATAGACATTAGCTCATCTCAGCAAAGTCTAGGGGTATTCCGCTTGTCACACACAGGATAGGGGATAGCCATTAGACGGAGACGTCCGAGTACAGCACTCTCCTTTTTCCGGAACTCCCATGGACCTGAATGCAGCTGCATCTTGCATGTCCAATCTGCTGTTCTGTTCATTTCAGAGGCCTCTGAGCAGTACGGGGTCCCCGTTCTTGTGAACGGTGGTGGCCCCAGAAGTAGGTTATCCCCTGTCCTGTGCATAGGGGATAGCTTGTAACAATGTGAGTACCCCTTTAAGGCTATGAGATGTCTCCTTACATCTGCCGCTCCTCATGTTACAGCACGCAGCTTCGCAGAGACAAAGTAAGAGTAACTGTAGCTTCATCTCCCTCCTCCCTGTCCACCATTTACCATGTTACCCCGCAGTCTAAAGCAGGGGCGTTGCTAGGGTCTCAAAAGATCCGGAGCCCAAGCCCCAATAAATATCATCATCATCATCTTCGGTCCGGACAACTTCTCTCAGCCTCGCCTCTACAGAGTGTGACACACAGACATCTTAGCTTCCTCACATTTCATCATCTCCCAACCTGGAGTCCCCACAGTGTTATCCTGCTGCTCGCTGTGCCCCTCAATACCCCCAAATACTATCCTAAAGAAATATCAGTGCCCCCCCCCCCCATATTTATAGTGCTCCTCAAAATCCCACCAATAGTAATTCCCTTCTAGAATGCCCTCATTAGTAATACTGCCCCTACAGTGCTCCCAACAGTGATAATGCTCCCCAACAGTGCCCCCATCAGTAAAAGAGTCCTCCAGTATTAGTAATACCCTCACAGAGCCCCCAGTAGAAATAAAGCCCTCCTATTGTTCCCCCAGTGGTAATAAAGCTCTCTACAGACCCCTCAGTAGTAATAAGATCCCCCATAGTGCTCTTAGTAAAAATAAGGCAGATCTATAAGTCCCTCCTATAGAGCCCCCAGTAGTACTAAGAACATTTATAATGTCCCCTGGATTTATATTACCCCTACAGTGCCCCAGTATTTATATCGCCCTCTCTTGTTATAATGCTCGCCCTGAAGTGCCCCCAGTATTCATACTGCCCCCTCCTGTAGTTATATTCCTCCATTTAGTTCCCTCACCAATGATGATTCTTCAGCCCCTCCACCATACTGTCCCATGTAAATAAAATTATCTTCCCTCCCTCCGCCGTAGAGTCCCATGTAAATAACATCACTCCCCTCCCTTCAGCCCCTCCAACATACAGTCCCGTATAAATAACATCCATCCCTCGGCAGCCACCTTCAACATACAGTCCAATGAAAATAACATCACCCCCTCCCACAGCCCCCTCCAACATTCAGTCACATGTAAATAACATCACTCTCTCCCACAGCCCCCTCTAAAATTCACTCCCATGAAATAACATCATCCCCTCCCACAGCCACCATCAACATACAGTCCCTTGTGAATAACATCACTCCCTCCCACAGCCCCCTCCAATACAGTCCCATATAAATAGCATCACCCACTGAACATTCAGTCCCATGTAAATAACATCCCTCTCTTCAGCCCTAACATACAGTCCCTGTTAAATAACTACAACTCCTAGCATTACTCTGCCTCTCCCTTCACCTACCTCTCCTTATAGCAGACCTCAGCAGAGCTTCTTCCTCTAGAGTTTCTTCACTCTTCACTGTGGAGCCTCTCCTGCACTGGTCACATGATAACATGTGACCAGTGACCTCATCGCAGGTCCTTCTCAGCTACTGCACCGATCACATGACCTGTGATGTCACCACAGGTCCTACACCTGGTGCAGTGCTTTAGATTCGATTATATTGCTGTCCTGAGGACAGCCATACATTTGTATCTGGCAGGCAGGATATTCGGGGCCTAGGAGGAAACATCAGGGGCCCAGGCCCTGAATGTTTTAGCCTAGCAACGCCCCTGGTCTAAAGTAGTTTCTGAATTTTTTAAGTGGGTTTGCAGGGAATGGAAGACTACAGGAGACTGGAAGGTAGGAAAACTGCTTTCACGAGAGGTGCACTCAGTTACCCGAACCCTACCCATCGTGCACTTATCTGGCATGATTTCTCCTGCAGCCTTCTCTTGCTCCCTGCTCCCCCAAGTGCTTATGGTGGTCAAATCAGAAGATATATGGAAAATCGTGTGACAATGAAGGTTCTTATTGAAACCCCTATTAACACACATTGTAATGTTTGATTGTAGGAAGTGGCCGCTGAAAATGTGGGATCTCTGGTCCCGGGAGAAGAAAGGAAAGAGAAGGTTCCGAGTCCTCACCTGAGCCACCTGGTGGTGCTGACAGAGAGTAACACCCTGTATGGGCTCGCCCAGAGAGTGGTCGCTACAGAGTCCCTGTAATTATATTTTTATTCTTCTAGATGCACATTTATACTTTATGTATGGCACCAGCTTTGTCTGTGGCAATTCCAGATGTTTAACCAGTTACATGCTTCAGCCAACAGTGGTGAAAGTTATCACAGACATGGCAAGCCTAGGAGTCAGTGTTAGGCTCCCAGCTCCGTCTGTCATGTCATTGTTATATCCTGCGTCTGCCACGTCTGTGAGCTCATTAGGCCCGATAGGCTGCCTGTCGGTGTGGCACTGACGAGCATTATGTATTGCAGTGTATTATGGAAGCGATCAAAAGATCACAAGTTGGTCCCTACTGGGACTAAGAGTTTAGTAAAGTTTATTTAAAAAAAATCCCAAAAAAATTTTAAAAAATTTAAAAAAAAAAAAAAAAAAACTGCTGCAGGCTGCAAGAAAACTTTTTTAGAAATGTGTTTACCTGTAAAGCATATGAATAGCGACTGTCAGAATCATCCGATCCTGCGTACCGCACCTGCATCCTCCTGCTTCGCCGCCGTCTAACCACCAGGCTTCTTCTTTCTCAGGGTTTTCTTGGCTGAACAGTTTGAATTTCTGCAGACACATCTCGACTCTGTGATGCCGGCAGCTAAGAAACCCTTCCTGCAGCAGTTCTACTCACAGGTGAGTGCTCTAGCTAACAGCTCCAGTAAGTGTGTCCCCCACCCACCCCTTTTATAGAATTACGTAAATCGCCTGTATAGACCGGGGGTCATTTACAAAGACTGGCGTTTTACGATGGTCTTTGATTCTCCCTCGCGCTGCTGAAGGATGACAAGCTGCACGCCACATCATAAATTAGGCGCATGCTCCGGCAGTCCACTCCACGTGTGAAGTATTTTTTCGCCAACATTTATGCCTGGAAATCTTAACCCCCTAACTGTTTTGCCAGAGTGGAGCTCCAGCAGTGGGAAAAGTAGCTAACTGGAGGGGGGAGGGGTGCTTTAGATGCTGCTACCGCCTGAATGGTAGCAGCTAGAAACATGCAACTTCTTGTTTGAAAGCACACATTCCAAGCTTTCAGACAAAACCAGAATGACAGCAATATCTTCAGGACAGGGGAAGATATCACTGATAGAAATCAGGATGCTGTGAATGCAGCTGAAAGTGAAAGTAAAAACAGGTTTTACTCGCGATTATTCCCGACTTGATTTCTAACAGTGATTTCTCCTCTGTAGCTGGTATTGTATGAAAGCCTGAACTGTCAGCTCTCATACAAGACCAGTTGCATGTTTCTGGCTGCTACCATTGAGGAGTTATAACCATCTAAAGCAGCCCTCCTCCGTCTAGTTAGCTACTGTTCACACTGCCTGAGCTGGACTCGGGCAGAACAGTGAAGGTGGTTAAATGTTAGTAAATTTATTGAGGTCCTCGCCATTTGCAAGTGGTGAGGATGGTGTAAAAAAAAAAAAAAAAAAAAAAAAAAAAACCCTTGTGACAAAATATTGTCATACGGGTGTTTTAAAAGTCACAACATTTTTTATGACCAAATCTGGCATAGGGTTGTTAGTAAATGACCCCCTCTGTGTGAAGGTGAATGGGGATGGCAGAGAAATGCTTCACTGTGACCGGTTCAGCTTCCGGGATCCTTACTGTACCTTTTCATCTAGACGTTACATATGTGCAGTTTCGGATATGAAGACATTTTGCTCTCATCTGATTCACAGAAACAGCTCTAGTGCCGGCTGCAATTCATTTCTGGATGCCCCCATTAACCCTGTCAGACCAAGTTTCAGAGTGTCCCCATTAACAATGTCAGACAAGTAGCACCCCCATAAAAACTGTCACTAGAAGAGTACCCCCATAAATGAGGTTGGTCAGAGCGTCACCATACATTGTCATTACCCCTATAACAGTGTCAGAGAGTGTCCCCATAAACATTCTCAGGGGCAATCGCACAACCATAAGTGTTTTGTGGGTTCTCGGATCTGCAAAACACGTATATTGGCTGTGTGCATGCCACATCACGGTGCGGGCCCATTGACATCAATGGGTCTGTGGTCCGTGTGTTGCGGCGACGTATAGGACCTGTCTTTTGTGGAGTGGCTGCACAGATACGGAGACCCTTCCTTGCAGCTGCGCCACAAAAGATACTTCTAAACATGTCCTATGCTTCGCCGAAGTCAGTGGGTCCGCACGGTAATCAGGTGTGCACATGTCTGGCATTCGTGTTTTGCAGATCCGCAATCGGCGGACCGCAAAAATGGCTACAGCCGTGTGCGTGAGTCCTTAGAGTGTATTATATCTGAACTCTGCTGCATTAACAAACTCAGCACTGAACTGGTTCTCTTCTTCTATGTTATTGTATTAGATATAGAATAAGCTGGCGAGATTCACTGGAGGGGGGGTGGCTGGTCCATTTCCAAAAGCTGCGATTCTCATTTTACTGCTGGCACCAAAGCAGAACGTGTGATGAGGAACGTGACGCATGATAATTGACATTTGCAATCACTTATTCTATCCAGCTCGGCTCACTGCACAGGACAATGAATAAAACGCCAACCACATTGTGTGCAGTCAGTGACATGTAATAATGTAGCAGAGCCGAGCCTGTCAGTTAACATGTTGTAGCATCATGCGTGTACATGATTAGAAAAAACATGGCTGCTTTCTTAAAGAAACAGCGCCACTCTTGTCTGTGGGTTGTGTCTGATGTTGCAGCTCAGGTCCATTGAAGTGAATAGGGCTCAGCTGCAGTACCACATACAACCTGTGGACGGGCGTGGCAGTGTTTTTGGAGGACAGTGGCCATGTTTTGCTATCCTGATAATGTCTGACTGGCACAACTACAAATCTGGGTTACTCAGGACAGATTCTCGGCCTCTGGAAGTAAAGATGATTGTTCACATTTGGCTGACAGCAAGCAGAGATCTTGCAAGCGGAGAATACATGGAAGACAGAATGTTTTATGACAGATCACTTACGTATTTCCATCTTTACCATCTCCAGAAGCGGGGTTCCCCCGAACATCCTGCCTGTTGAGACAGTCAATGGTGTCATCAGAGAATGACTGGAGAGGTGGCGGTCCTCAAATTACAGAGCCACAAAACACGGATGCTGCTGTGTGCTTTCTGCAATTTACCGCCCATAATAGAAATGCCTATTCTTGTCCTCTTTCTAACAAAGCCAGAACCAGCCCTGTACCTCACATGGATCCAGAGATCTCCACATTCATTGCTTCATTTGTTTTGCTACATTTATTTCAACTGGCAGCTCAGGGGGCGTGTCCTTTCTCAGAGAATGTATCCCTTCTTCTGCAGCTAGTGGCAGTTGACAGTGGGAACTGAGCATGTGCGTCCACCTCAGTGAGCAGGACAGAGAAATGAGGAAAAGAACAAAAAGCAGGTGGCGCTGTACAGATAGACTTTATTTTTTATAACATGCAATTACAAAAGTGTTCAGATCCAGATGTTGGTTTGAAAAATGTAGAATATTTTTCGTGGTGCAACACCCATTTCAAGGGGTTGTCCAGCTGGCAAAGAAAGGAAATGGTTAAAAAATATAAAAGCATTCCTATTCATCTGACCGATCCCCGCCGTTGTCCTTTGTACTAATGTTCTTTTTTTTTTTTGTGTGTATTTTATAGACCGTGTCCACCGCCAGCGAGCTGCGCAAGCCAATTTACTGGATCGTCGCTGCAAGAGCCATCGATTATGAGCAGCTCCTGCAACTGATGGCGAACGTGAAATGGGACGTGAAGGAAATCATGTCCCAGCACAATGTGTACGTCGACGCCTTACTGAAGGTACTTACTGCATATATCTGCGCCATGAGGCCTCCACAGTCAGCCCAATGGGGGCGTCATTTCTGGGTGCCCTGTGTAATCGGCATTACTAGTTATCACAGTGCAGTGGTGCTCAGCATGGAGACGACAGACCATATGACCTCGTGTGTGCATGTTCTGTACCTCCCATCCAGAGATGTTCTTTGAGTCGTCCTGAGCTGTCTCTTCTCTGGCGGGGGAAGGTATATGGCGGTATTTTTTATAGGGTTTAGGAAATCATCTTCTGCTGCTCTTTCCTATAAAGAGGCATCCCGCATAATAAAATGTATGCTGTTCTCGTAATGAGAGTCTTTGGGCCACGTGGGCCACGTAGGCCACTGTATGTATGTAGTATTTCCTCACATATACCTACGACATACACTGTAAGCACAGTGTGAACAGACCCTTACTGCTGCCGCCATCCTCCCTCATTACACATCTCACTCATATTTCTAGGACTTGTCCTGTGCTGCTTCCATAGATATCACGGTCTCGCACCATTAGACTGGTTCCCAACATGCCGGTGTCATTTCACCTTGTCATAGCCGCACTCATCGCCCATGACCGCACATATTCAAACTTAAAGGGGTTATCCAAGGCTGGAAATTCCCCCCATATGCCCAAGCCCCTCACACTGATTCTACTTACCTGGCTCCCTGCATCGCTCCTGGTCCCTGCACCGCCGCCGCTGTTTCTCCCCATGCGTGGATGAAAACATCTGGTGTTGTAGCCAATGGCAGGTGGAGATGGGAACGAGCCTCCCTAGTGTCACCCGCGATGCTAGGGAGGCTCGTCCCCGTCACAGCCTGCCATTGGCTGCTCCCCCCCCCAACACTGGATGTTTTCATCCACACACGGGGAGAAGCGGCGGTGCAGGGACCAGGAGCGATACGGGGGGCCAGGTAAGTAGAATCAGTGTGAGGGGGAAATTCCATCTTCGGATAACACCTTTAAAGGGGTTGTCCAACAAATGGAAAAAAAATAATAATTAGGGATAATGCACGCTGTTATTTTAAACTACATCGATGGACACATTGCTGCTCACCTGTGTCTTTTCCGCCCTTGTTAGCTTCATTACTCACCCCTCTATAGCTCTGGTCTCTTCCCTTTCTGTGGGTGGGCAGCAGCTCATATGGGACCAAAGCATCGTAGAACCCCTGCATAAAAAAAATAGTCCCTAGCACACAGCCCCAGCGATCCCACTAAGGCCTCATGCACATAGCCGTATGTATTTTGTGGTCCGCAGACCATGAATCCGCAAAATATGGATACCAGCCGCGTGCATCCCAGAATTTCCACAGACCCCATTGTCAAAATGTTTATTGTCTGCAGAATGGACAGGTTCTATTTTCTTGGGTAGGAAGGGGGTGGAGATACGGATGCGGAAAGCAGACTAGACCAGATTTTTGCAGCCCCATTGAAATGAATGCACGTTTATGTGAAGCTTAATACATAGCACTATGGTATGTAATCCTTTCTCCACTGTCTAGAGAGAGATAGAGCTATATATTTCTATGACTGAAGAAGTAGGAATGAATGAATGAAAGCTGCCTGGGCCGCTTTACTATAGATCACTACCCCAGCACTGAGAGGAGAGAGCAGGGAGGCTACTGAGCATGTGTGTCCACCGCTGAATGCAGCAGAAGGTGGACTAGAGAGATAGACAGCAGAGGGCGCTGCCAGAGAGGAATATTAATGTATATAAAAAGCCAAATAATGTCTTCTATTTCATGTATATTACAATACTTTTTGTGGGATACCCCTTATAAAGAGGTATTCCTATCCCAGAGATATATGGCTAACATCAAAATACTCATTGTATGAACTGACCAGCTGCTTTGATCACAGACATCAGCAAAACCCCCAAGGGGGTGGAGCATGACACAACTATTCTTTCTATGTGATTGGCTTTCTGCTCTGACTCATAGAGGGGGTCTCAAGCTAGGAATCCCCCTTTATGACATCCACATGCCTTACCAGGGTATATGTAAAGGAGTCGTTAAGACCAGACAGTCTCTTTAAAGTGTATGTGCACCTTTCAGAGACAATTTTTTTTTTTTTTTTGTGTGCATGTTACTCATTTTTGGCTAAAAATCATTTTTTCGATTGGCCTTTATTAAAAATATTGAGCCCTTCTGTCACAAAGGGTTAACAGTTTTTTTTAGCTATGTGACTGGTACTTTTACTTTGTGCCTAATAACACTTATCTCTAAAGTACTGAGAGGTCATAAACACTTATTTAAGCCACATTCTTATCAATAAGATAATGACTGAGCTATAATGAGTGTTTATAAGGTCAGAGAGCAGAGATAAGAAGGCCATCAGCTCCTGGTCTGATGGAAAAGACAAAAAATCCACAGGCAGCTAGTAAAGCATCTCAGCTCTGTACAGAAAAAAGGGCTGCATATTTTTAACCACCTAACTGCTTTGCCTGAGTCCAGCTCGGGCAGTATGAAAAGTAGCTAACTGGAGGGGGGAGGGCAGCTTTAGGTGCTAATATCTCCTCAATGGTAGTAGCTAGAAACATACAACTGGTCTTGTATGAAAGCTGACAGTCCAGACAGTCCAGGACAAGCAACAGAGGAGAAATCACTGTTAGAAATCAAGCCGGGAATAATTGCGAGTAAAATCTGTTTTTACTTTTATTTTCAGCTGCATTCACTGCATCCCGATTTCTATCAGTAATATCTTTCTCTGTCCTGAACATATTGCTGTCATTTTGGTATTGTCTGAAAGCTTGGAATGTCTGCTTTCAAACAAAATCAGTTGCATGTTTCTAGCTGCTACCAGGAGGAAACAGCATCTAAATCAGCCCTCCCCCCTCCAGTTCGCTACTTTTCCCACTGCTGGAGTTCCACTCCACTGGCAGAACAGTTAGGCGGTTAATGAAGACCAATTTAAAAAAAATATTTTTAGCCTAAAATGCAATAATTAAAAAAAAAACATATCCTTTAAAATGCCAGTAATTCATACCTAAAGGTATATTCCAAAAATCTTATATTGATGGCCTGTCCTTATGAGAGACCATCAGTATCACATCGGCAGAGGTCCAACACCCCCCACCAGTCTACTCCTCGGCGCCCATTCACTTCAATGGCAGCAGTGCTGTAATAACCAGCTCCGTTATTGTGTAGCTCCAGTGCCAGAGGGTGCAGGGTGCTGGACCTCTGCCAATCTGGTATCGGTGACCTATCCTGAGGATGGGCCATCAATGTGAAAATTCCGGAGAACCCCTTTAAGACTGCTAGTCCTGCACTGTACATCCGCTGATAGGGTGTACAGATGTAGCAAACGTTCATTTGACACGTAACACGTCATATGCTCTGTATGTCAGTACAGTACATGAAGGTTCTTACCGTGTGACGGGATAGTCATCCTGACTTTGTTGTGTTACAGGAATTTGAGCGGTTTAATAAGAAGTTGTCAGATCTCTCGAAACACGTCCGGATCCCTCTTCCCGTCTCCAACATCCTATGGGAACACTGCATCCGGCTTGCCAATAGGACGCTGGTCGAGGGGTAAGTGTCATTATTACATACAACGGAAGTGATGGATGAGCAGTGACCCCACTGGGTAAAGGGAAAATGTCTTCTCCGAGGATGTGTAAGATACGTTCCCCAGTGTAAGGGATAGCAGTACGAAAAGTAACGCAACGGTAAAATAAATCTCAGTCTTCGGATCCCCACACTTCACATAACTGTGAAAACTGAGCAGGCAGAGGAAATGATTTGGAGCACAGAATCCTTTAAAGGGGCTGTGCAAGGTTAGAAAAACATGGCCGCTACGTTGCAGAAAGAGCACCACCCCTGTCTATGGATTGTGTCTGGTACTGCAGCTCAGCTCCAATGAAATGAATGGCAGAGAACTGAGATGCCACAGACAGGTGAAGTTTTGTTTTTGCAAGTAAGCAGCCATGTTTTTTTTTTTTAAAATCTTGTACAACCCCTTTAACTGAACTATGTCTGGGAACTTTAACCACCTGTTTTGCCCGAGTCCAGTTCGGGCAGTGTGAAAAGTAGCTAACTGGAGGGGGAGGGCTGGTTTAGATGCTGATATCTCCTCATTGGTAGCAGCTAGAAACATGCAACTGGTCTTGTATGAAAGCCTGGACTGTCAGCTTTCAGACAAGACCAAGCAACAGCTAAAGTCCAAGCAACAGAGGAGAAATCACTGTTAGAAATCAAGTCGGGAATAATCACGGTATTTTCTGAAAGCCTGGAATGTCTGCTTTCAAACAAGATCAGTTGCATGTTTCTAGCTGCTACCATTCAGGAGGTAGCAGCATCTAAAGCAGCCCTCCCCCCTCCAGGTATCTACTTTTCCCACTGCTGGAGCTGGACTCTGGCAAAACAGTTAGGGGGTTGGACTGCATCTTACAGTAAGAGGGCTCCTAAGATGGCTCATACATATGGAGGTAAATTCAGGTTCTCAGTACAGGCCATATGTGAATTAAAGGGGTATTCTGGTCTCTTATCCCTGAACATAGCGGTAGGTTGAGCATGCACAGTGACGCTCCATTCATCTCTACGGGAGTTCCAGATATAGCCAAGGGCTGTACTCTACTGTCTCTGGAACCCCCATAGAGCTGAATGGAGTGCTATCGTGCTTGCCTGACCTGGCTCTATATTTATTTTGGGGGCCTTCGGTGTTATAACCACTACTAGGGGGAGCACCCTGCATCTGGATTTATTGCTGTATTCAATGGAAACTGTTTAAATCTGTTTGCAGTGTGCTCCCCCTAGTGGTGGCACCAAGCAGGTAGAATGTCATATTTGGAGGGATATTTTCACAGGAGCTGGAGATCTGCAGCAGTAAGTAGTATGTAGTCAGTCAGAGATACTGGCCATTTTCAAAGGATGGTCTCCAGCCACCCATAAGGCGTTTATCCAGTTGGTGTCCAGATGTTGGCTGCGGCTGGTACGGTTATTATTTTGCTTTGCCCTTAAGATTTATTGCGTGTTTCTGCTCTTTCATCTCCTCTAGTTATGCCAATGTGAAGAAGTGCAGCAACGAGGGCCGAGCTCTGATGCAGCTCGATTTCCAGCAATTCCTGATGAAACTGGAGAAGTTGACTGACATCCGTCCAATCCCCGATAAGGAATTTGTGGAGACTTACATCAAAGCCTATTACCTGACCGAGAACGACATGGAGCGCTGGATCAAGGAGCACCGGGTGAGCTTCTTCTCTCTTCATTTTGTATGGGTGCCGAGATCCTCAACATGAGTTCTTTTGGTTAGAACCAAATGGGATCTTGCATTGAGGTTACAAAACAATGACCCTGGGGGAAGGGGGTGGTCCTAGAATGAGGACACTCTTAGAACAGCAGCACATTGATGGAGTCCTAGAAAAAAGACGACCAGCACTACGGGTCATGGTACAGTACAAAGACATACTGGTACAAGTTTAGACCTCAAGGCAACAACATGCTGAGGCCCTAGAACAGGGGTCAGCAACCTTCCTGCTGCTGTGAAACTACAACTCCCAGCATGCACACTTGCTTGGCGGATTTTGTAACTCCAGTAGAAGTGAAAAGAGGATTCTGGAAGTTGTAGTTTAAGAACAGCTGGTGGTTGTGCTGGAGGTAGGGCTGGGCGATTAATCGAATTAATTTGATTAATTCGCCAATTGAAAGCCTCACGATTTTATTTTTTTAGGAAAATTGTAAACTCGATTTTCCTAAAATGGCGCCCGCCAGATAAAATAAAAAAAATCTCTCACATATCCTGCGCCGCGGCTTCGCTCCGGTGTCCGGCGCTCTTCTTCTTCTCCGGGGCCGCGCTGCACTGTCCTGACCGCGTACAGCGTCAGGACATAGTGCGCTCACTCTGACCCGACGCTGCACGCAGTCAGGTGACAGTGCAGCGCCGGGAGAAGAAGACTGAGGAGCGCCGGACCTGGAGCGGAGCCGCGGTGCAAGACAGGTAAGAGATTTTTTTATTTTATTCTTATGATGGCCTAGTGGGCTGTTCTGAGGTCTGAAGGGGGCGCTACTGTGGGCTAATCTGAGGTCTGAAGGGGGCGCTACTGTGGGCTAATCTGAGGTCTGATGGGGGCACACTGGGCTGATGTGGGGTCTGATGGGGCACAATGGGCTGATCTGAGGTCTGAAGGGGGCGCTACTGTGGGCTGATCTGAGGTCTGATGAGGGCACTGTGGGCTGATCTGAGGTCTGATGGGGGCACACTGGGCTGATCTGAGGTCTGATGAGGGCACAGTGGGCTGATCTGAGGTCTGATGAGGGCACAGTGGGCTGATCTGAGGTCTGATGGGGCACAATGGGCTGATGTGGGGTCTGATGGGGCACAATGGGCTGATGTGGGGTCTGATGGGGCACAATGGGCTGATCTGAGGTCTGATGGGGCACAATGGGCTGATGTGAGGTCTGATGGGGGCACAATGGGCTGATGTGAGGTCTGATGGGGCATAATGGGCTGATCTGAGGTCTGATGGGGCACAATGGGCTGATCTGAGGTCTGATAGGGCACAATGGGCTGATCTGAGGTCTGATAGGGCACAATGGGCTGATCTGAGGTCTGATGGGGGCACAGTAGGTTTTTTTTTTTTTTTTTTATATTTTTAATAACATAAGAAAATCGAGATTTTAATCGTGAATCGTCCAAAATTTTTAAAAAAATTGAGATTTTTTTTTTTTGGCCATATCGCCTAGCTCTAGTTGGAGGTTGCTGATTCTGATTCCTGTCCTAGGACCATGACATGTTGTCAGTGCTCAATATTCCCGACTGCCTACTGGATATTTACGTCCTATCTGCACACACTCAGTGCAGGTAGCACGTATATAAATGTTCAGGCAGCGCTTTAATCCCAGTTGATCAGCGCTGGGATTAAAGCTCCTGCTCCTGCAATCTAGAGGGAGCAGGTCGGGTCCCAGCTGTGAGACACAGCGGGGACTCTAAGGAGAAGACAGGAGCGGTTTATTATTGCTTCTGCCTTCTCCTGTGCCGGGAGGACAGGGCTGCACAAGTGCACTGGGGAGAGCAGGAAGAGGCAGAGCCGCTTCCTCTGTCAGTCCCAGCGGTCATGAAACCGCGGGGGCAGGAGCAGAGCTGCAGGGTCTAATGAGACCCTGATCAGCTCTGCCTGTGTGTCATGCCCCACAGGGGGATGTTTTCCCCTGTAACTGGGGCTCCTGTGGAAAAAAAAAAGTAAAAAAAAAAAAAAAAGTCAGTGTCTTCCAGACATATTATGTGCCAGAAATAAATTAAAATATAAGTAAAATAAAAATAATAAAAAAATATATATATATATATATAAAAATGCAGTCACTAACAGAAACAGTCACCATAGTCGCCCTGTTCTCTCAAACCTATATATGAAAACGATCGTCACAAATTAGGGAACCCATTGCAGTAATTAATATTTGTGTCAGTTTTAATATTTAAGAAATAAAAAGCTATAATACTCTTTGATACTCTTTTATAATAGCGTTTTTCCTCCAAATTAAACCTAAAAAGGAAAGAAAAAATCTATAGAAAAAGGGTCAAGGAAAAAAAAATTGCAAAACTTTTGGAAGTCAGACAAATAGAAAAGCTAAGATCATTAAAAAACCATGTGCATAAAATCACGAAATGTTGCTTGGACAGGCCTTTTTTGGGCCCGGTCATGAAAGGGTTAAAGTACATCTAAACTCAGTTACCACCGTTATGTCCTGTAGAGGTTATCTATGGGGTCACACTCTGTGGGAGAAACCTCCTGCATTGTGTACAGGGGGTCATCGTTAAGAGAACACAATGCAGCAGGAGATACAGATGACAGGTCTCAGTGCTTGAATAGCGGCAGAACACAGAAGAAGCGCTGACCCAGGGAGAGCAGGCACAAGAAAACATGGCTATACTCCATATCTAGCGCTATCAATCCAGGGGAAAAGGGGAGGGACTGAAGGGGAAGGAGTGTAACAAACTTGTGCTCCGAGGGCTTTAGCCAGCACCCCGGTGCTCCAGCTAGGTTACTTGCCTATAAATAAAATAGTGTTTTTCTCAGCAATCAGGCCATGGATATTCATAATAAAGGTACAGTGGTCCCTCAAGATACAATATTAATCGGTTCCAGGACGACCATTGTATGTTGAAACCGTTGTTACCTGAGTAATCGGTTCCAAAGCCCCAAAATGTCATCCAAGATAAGAAAAATTAAGATTTATGAAAAATAAGCAGATAACTAAGACAGATAAGACAAGTCCTTACATATAACAGTCAGGAATAGCTGATAACTAGTAACTAATCCAGTTATGTTACCAGGGAAGTGGCCTTGATTGGTTGGATCTGAGTCTGAGACATTGTATGTTGAGTCTGGTTTCAACTTAGGCTACTTTCACACTAGCGTTTTAAAATTCCGGTATTGAGTTCCGTCATAGGGGCTCAATACCGGAAAAAAACGCTTCAGTTTTGTCCCCATTCATTGTCAATGGGGACAAAACTGAACTGAAAGCATTCCGTTCCGTCTTCAGACCGGAGAGCAAACCGCAACATGCTGCGGTTTTCTCTCCGGTCCGGGCATCCGCACCAAGACGGATCCGGAATGACCCCCAATGAAAGTCAACGGGGACGGATCCGTTTGGTGTGACACAATGGTGAACGGATCCGTCCCCCATTGACTTTCAATGGAGTTCATGACGAATCCGTCACCTGCACACATACATGCATACACATACAGACATACACATAAACATGCACAGACATATACACATACAAATACACATACATACTTACATGCTCCCCAGCAGGTCTCCACAGCGCAGGAGGAGCAGGACGGCGCACACATAGGACGATTCCACCAGGCGCCCAGCAGAGGGCGCTGTGGGGAATCGTCACCTGTGCATGCCGTCCTGCTCCTCCGACGTTCTGGAGACCTGCCGGGAGCATGTAAGTATGTATGTGTATTTGTCTGTGTATATGTGTGTGTGTCTGTGTGTATGTATGTACTGTGTGAAAGAGGCCTTACGATGGGTCAGAGAAGACCTTTGTTATATTGTATCCTGAGGCCATTGTATCTTGAGGGATCACTGTATTGTCCTTATCAGTATGATGAGCCCTAGCAGGCTGGTTGATCATGCTAACAGAGGCGATTAAAAGAAAGTCCTTCAGGGCGAATGACCTAGTAGCTGAGGGTCCTTACTAGTGGACCCCTCTTTTAACTTTATTTTCTGAAAAGGGTGTGAATACACCTTAAAGGGGTATTCCGTTCATAAGCAATTATGACCTATGCACTAGATAGGTGATTACTGCTACATTAAGGAGATTCCCAGCGCTGGGACCACCATGGCACCCTGGTTCCCCCACCTGCAAGGTAGCAGCCGGGAAGAGTTTGAATGGAGCGGGTATCTCCGTCAGCGCCATACACTTTAGGAAGAGTAGCAGGGAGCATGCTCCATCATCCAAACTACTCCTGGCCGCGGTCTGAGAGAAGCGGCGTGCCTCATTCTAGCTATTGGTAGGGGCGGTTAAACCCACATCTGCCCATTGGATCGGTGATAATTCCTTATGACCAGAATATCCCTTTAAGAATGATCATTTTGACTCTCTATTGACACATTATTTTAACCCTCGCTTGTCTCTTTTGCACTAGGAATATTCCACCAAGCAGCTCACAAACCTGGTAAACGTTTGCCTTGGATCCCACATAAACAAGAAGGCCAGGCAGAAGCTGCTGGCAGCTATCGACGACATGGACCGGCCCAAAAGATAATTCCCCAGGACCTGGTGGATCTGATCTAGCGCAGAAGTGCACCCGCTGGATTGTAATAAATACGTAAAATCACGCAAAACGCATACGCTTATGTCTGAAAAAGTATCACCCCCATCACGTTATATTTTATTTGTACAGATGTATAAGGAACGCTTTATTTCTGTTGGTTTGTACGTTTTTTTTCTGTGTGGAATATGCTGAGATTTTAATTATGGCGGAAGACTGGCGTTTCATAAAGTGCGAAGGAGCAAGAGGCGCCAAAGAGGCTCAGACCTCTTAATAAATTTGGCACATCTCGCAACCCGTGCTCCAGGAAAGCAAGAGTGTTAGGATTTCCAGCAGTGACTGGCGTGAAGTACGGTAAATCTGTCATTCTACGTGAAGCCACGTCCCCACCCATATGGCGAGAGGGACGTAAAATTCGAAACAATTTCTAAACTAAAATATTAAATAATCACATTGAAAATTCCCCCCTTAAAGAAGAACTCCCGACAAAAATTTTATTCCATGTCCTGCTAGAAATGTACATGATATAATCTGTAGTGAATGTCATTTTCTTACCAGTGTCTGAATTTTTGACTTCTATCATCCTGAAGTTTCTTATCTGTGTCATGCGACCAGCAATTAGACCCACCAACTCACACAGAGACTTATGTGTGGACAGGAAGTCTAATTCTCTATGTATTCCTATGAGACTGAAAGTGAGACTCCCATAGGAATGAAGAGAGCAGTTACTGGCTTTCTGTCCTGGGTCAGTTGGAGGTCAGGGAGTTGGTCACATGACCCAGCTACAATAAGAAGAGAGATTTTTACTCACGGAAACAGTCACTGATAAGAAGATGACAATCACTACAGATTATATCATGCACCTTTCTAACAGGTCAGAGAATAACATTTTTTGCGGGAGTTCTTCTTTAAACTTCAGGTATCCTAAATATGTGAACCATTTAAAGGGACCTCTTATTCTGTTCTATTAATGAGTGTAGTTGCACCCACTAAACACCTCCCCCAAAGGGAGAAACGGCTTTTCTGTTGGGGTCACATGATGTATCACATGATCCCTATGAGCCAGTCAGCAGCTTGAAAAGAGTCATGTGACAAACAGTCCACATTGCTTCAAAAAGAAAAGTCAGAATACATCTCATGGTTGGTTGATTGGCTGAGAGGAATCATGTGATGCACCATGTGCCTACAGGAAGTGCTTTCTCTTCAGTCCCCTCTGTTTGGTTCTTTAGGGGCGGTCTTGTGGGTGTAACTGTTATCCATTAAGCTAACACACTGATGTTGTCATTTTATGGGGTCTATTGTGATGACTGGATCTTTTTTTTAATGAGGCCCTTATGTGCAAGTTCCCATATCTGAGCTTCCTAAAATCCTGTGAAGGCATCTATTATAGCTTCTAGGTAAACCACAAACTTGAGGGTCTTCTGCCATAGAGCTCTTATAGGATTAGGAGAACTTGTCTGTTGTCTTTCCGAAACAGCGCCACTGTTGACACAGGCTGTGTCTGGTATTGCAGATCAGCTGCATTCAGTTGAATACTGAAATACCGTTCACAACTTTTGGACAAAAGTGGCACAGTTATCGGTAAAAACAGTACTGTTTTTGTAATCCTATACTTCCCCTTTAATTTGGACACACGTTCTACTCTACATGTGACTAGAGATGAGCGAACGTGCTCGAAACGAGCACTGTACCGCTCGGCTCCCCTGCGCTCGCATGGGCGCAGGCAGCCACTTCCGTCCTCCTGAGGAGGTTGGAAGCGGCTGCCGGTGCCCATGCGAGCGCAGGGGAGCCGAGCGGTACAGTGCTCGTTTCGAGCACGTTCGCTCATCTCTACATGTGACCTTTCAAGGCTCATAAATCCTCTTCCCTCCAATCCCCCAAGTCATAAAATGTTAAATTTAAAGGGACAGTGCACATAAAGTCTTGTCCAAATGCAGAGCACTTGAATTCAGTCTATACGTCCTTGTTGTCAGCCATTCCGTACGCTGTAATTACATTCCAAAAAATCTTATAACTGTGATCACTTCTTTACCTCCAAATACACATACAAGTCTGTGAATTATATTAGCAGCTCACCTAATAAGTGCTAGTTTTATAGGTTGTATATTTTAAAGGAAAATTTTCCTATTTAGATAACTGAACTAGTGGATGCTGCCACATCCACTGAATGTTCCCACCCCTGAAGAGCAGAGCCACTGCTTGGGCACTTCCTGTTTATTTCTTCTTTGTCAGGATGCCCTGTAGGCAGAGTTTATATGATTTGATTGTACTTGTCCAATCTAGGTAGCATCCACTCAATGTTCCCGCCCCCGAAGAGCTGAGTTAACACCCCTTCTTAGTCACTTCCTTCTTATTTTCTCTTTATCAGGTTGACTTGTATAGTTAATATGATTTTACTGTACTTGTCCAATCTTGGTAACTGAGCTAGTGGTTGATGCCATAACTGCTGAATGTTCCCGCCCCTGAAGAGCTGAGTTAACACCCCTGCTTAGTCACTTCCTCTTTATTTCTTCTTTATCAGGTTGGCCTGTAGAGTTAATATGATTTTACTGTACTTATCCAATCTTGGTAACTGAGCTAGTGGTTGATGCCACATCCACTGAATGTTCCCGCCCCCGAGTTAATTCCCCTGCTACCTGTTTTATTTTTTATTTTTTTTATTTTTCAGGATGCTCTGTAGAGTGAATTTGACTTTGCTGTAAGTCTATAAAATCTGTATATTCTGGTCACGGTTATTCTTTGGCAGTCTAACTTCAATATTAATATGTAAATCTGAATTATTTGGGATATTAATTTCTTAGCCGCAATCATTTTCTTTTTTTGTCTATCGGAGATTTTTTTTTTTTTTTACTCTTTATTTAATTGCTTTATGTTCAGCTATCGGACTGTAGTGCCAGCTGCTTTTTGTAAACGCTTTCCACAGTAAATGAAGCTGTCAAATCTAAATGAAGAGATTAATGGGAAACCTGGCTGCGAAATAAAACACTAATGACAAACCTACAACGAGGCTTGTGCTTGTTTAAGTAGGGGTCAGAGGTCGATGAGCGGAGCTGAGAAGACTGTGAAGATGAGACTGGCTGACCTGTTACATGTGCGCTTGGCAACTGAAGACATCTGTGTTGGTCCCATGTTCATATGTGTCCACATTGCTGAGAAAAAATGATGTTTTACTATATGCAAATGAGCCTCTAGGAGCAACGGGGGCGTTACCATTACACCTAGAGGCTCTGCTCTCTCTGCAGCTGCCACACCCACTGCAATGTGATTGACAGGGCCAGGCAATGTAAAAGTCATCACGCTTGGCCGACCCTGTCAATCAAAGTACAAGGAGCGCTGCAGCTGCAGAGAGAGCAGAGCCTCTAGGTGTAATGGTAACGCCCCTGTTGCTCCTAGAGACTCATTTTCATATAATAAAACATCATTTTTTCAGCAATGCAGACACATATGAACATGGGACCAACACAGATGTCTTCAGCTGCCAAGCGGAACTGTCACCTTTCCTGACTTATCTACTGATCGCATTCCCCCTGTAATAACAATTCTGGAACATCTATTCTTATTGACTCTGTGTTGTGCCATTCCTCTATTATTCCTGCTAGAAGTTATGAATTAATTGCTAGCCGTTTGCAATGATAAGTTTTTCCGTGTTCCTGCACAGTCTGACACTGGCAGCGTTGATTGGATAATGCTAGTAATTTATTCATAGCTTCTAGCAGTAATTTGGCAACATTCTTAGACTAAATGACTACACATATGGCAACTTAAAAGGATGGTCCAACATGGCAACCAAATGTATTTATTTTTTTATTGCGGCAATGCACCTAGAAGGAAAAATGAATTAACTTAGTCAATAGCCTTTAATTAGGAATTTCCTATTGTTTTGTGTCTACTAAACCCGTGTGACTCCATGGTAACAGACTACAAACAAACCCTGCCTAGTCTAATCCTGCAGTTGTCTAAGTGAACCCCTCGATCTTCACAGTACCCCTGATGGTGGGGATAGACTTTCCGAGGGGAACACCAGGTCGCTACCTCCTGAGGAGGGTTGGGACAGGAGGCAGCTGGTCCGGGCGGACCAGGAGGTACCTGCGAAGGTACCAGAGGTACAGTGGTGGTCAGAGGGCCGGGTCATTACCAGGAGAGACGATGCAGGACCGAAGGATGAGGCAGAGGCGAAGTCAGACAGGCAATGGGTCAGGGCAGGCGGCACAGGAACGAGTCAGGCAATCCGGGTCGGCAACGAGAGAGTCAATGCAGGCAGGCAGGGATCAGACGGGTACAGAGGCGGATTAGCCATAGACCTTACAGGGAAATTTCCCGGTGGGCCGATGCCCAGTGGGCCGCCTGAGCCCTCCTCACGGTCGGCCAGTGGAAGTTTTTGGGGATATAGTTTGTGCTGCTGCTGGCAGTATTTTGTGATGGCCTGTGGTATTTGGCTCTGTTGGGGTGGTATAATGTGCCGCAATATGGTATTACTGGCCCCTGCCTTCCATCAATTTGGACCAGACTACAAACGGGGCCACTTTAACCCCTTCCCGACCGACGCCGTACATGTACGGCGCTCGGGCGGTGCGGGACATGACGCCGCTCGCGGGGGGCGGCGGGCGTCATGGCCGGCAAGTCTCTGCTGTTTCTAACAGCAGAGACTTGCCGCTTCTTACCTCCGTCTGCGGCGACTTCCTGGGCCTTCTGATGCCGTGATCACGGCATCAGGATGCGTCTGAACCCGGAAGCCTACGCTTCCAGGTGGTGTACAGACGCCCCGATTGGCCAATCGGGGTGTCTGTACACCATATGAAAACTGTAATCCTCGCTGGTGAGGTTCAAACTGCAATTCTTATTCTGGCCACTAGATGGCAGGCCAGGATAAGAAATGAGCAATTCAAGGATTTAACTGCATCTAGTAAATCCATGATTGCTCATAAAGAAAAAAAACAAAACACAATATATGAGCTCATATTTGAGCTTTAAAAATCACAAAAAAAATTTAAAAAAAGTTAAAAAATATATAAAATATATAAAAGTTCAAATCACCCCCCTTTCCGTATAAGTAAAAAATAAATACCTAAATAACCATAAATATAGACATCATGGGTATCACCGTGACCGAAAACGCCCTTACTTTTAAAATATAAAAAAAATTCCAATACGGCGAATTGTGTGGCGGAAAAAAGCGTCCAAATGGCGATTCGCCGTTTTTCGTTTTTCTAAAAAAAATTAAATAAAAAGTGATCAAAAAGTCATACACACCCCAGAATGGTATCAATAAAAACTTCAGACCGCCCCGCAAAAAATGAGCCCCCATACAGCTCCGTACACATAAATACCAAAAAGTTATAGGGGTCAAGATATGACAAGGAAAAAAAAAAAAAAAAAAAAAGGGCAACTTTCTAATTATTTATCACCATCTAAACGCAGGAAAAACTATACATTATTAGGTATTTCCGGATTCGTACTGACCAGTAGAATGAAAGTAACCGGTCAGTTTTAATGCACATCGAACGCTGTAAATAAGAAACCCGTAGAACTGTAGCGGAATAGCGGTTTTCTTGCAATTTCACCCCATTTGGAATTTTTTTCCCGCTTCCCACTACACCATATGTAATATTAAATGGTGGCGTTGGAAAGTACAACTTGTCCCGCAAAAAAGAAGCCCTCATACAGCTATGTGAACAGAAAAATAAAACAGTTATGGCTGTTTGAAGGCAGGGATCGCAAAACGAAAATGCAGAACCGAAAAAACCTCCAGAGTCCGGTAACACAAGCAGGAGTCAGGAACAAGCACAACCAAAGGCAAGACAAAGGACCTTGACACTGAGGCATCTGGGAAGAGTGCTGAGCTACTTATATATGATCAGGAGGGCCAGGGTTGGTCAATGAGGTCACATGATCCAACATGGTCACATGATCAACACACATGATCTAACATGGTCACATGATCAAACCTGCTCCAGCTCAGAGGGAGTGATGCAAGGAACAAGGATGTTGTAGCCAGGGTTGAATGGAAACTCTGGAGCGGATCTCAGAGCAACAGAACTTACACAGACAGAGCCCAGGACTGCAGCGGTGAACGTGAAACACAGGCAGCAGATAACCGCTGAACACAACGCCTAGGACCTAGGCGGTAAGTAGGGGAATAGCGACGCACAGCAGCCGCTGTTACAGGTGTCCACAGGAACTGTAGACTATTTGTAAAGTTGCCCCATTTTGCATTTTAGATGCAAATAAAACAAATGGGTTCTGAAAAATGACTCTGCCTTTAAATCACAAAAATATGTTACTTTTGCAAATGGCTATACCTGAACAGATGTCTGCTGTGCAGAACGATCGCGGCAAAGCTGGATTTACAAGAATATAATCTGTTTACTGGCAGTTCTCATTTGGATGAAGGACAATAGCAAGAAGTGGTCAGAGCCTGAAATTACCTGCACAAAACGTGTGCAATCAATGTGACAGCGCGGCAGCCGCCAGCATATTGAGAGGGCCGAGGTGCATTATCAAACCAGCGAGACTGTGCAGCTTCTATACCACGCCTGCTGGTATCCTGTCACTATGAATATGTATTATGCATGGCTAGTGCTAGGTGCTCATCACTCTGATTCTCATGTCAGGTTCAGCCTGTCTGTATTAGCTCTTTATGTTATATAGCTTGTGTTAAAGGACATTTTGATTGACAGGGCCAGGCGGGCGTGATCAGGCTCCAATAGGGTTAGACTAGGGCTACACGGCGACATCAGTGATATCAGGTGCCATTTAGCTTTAAAAGCTAGAATTTTTATCAAGCTTGGCATGCTCTTTTGATCTAGACCAGGCACCAAAATTATTCTGGCCCCACAATTCATACCCCGCACCAGACCCGAAATTCAAATGCCAACTATGACCCATGCATATTCCTGTTTAGCCAATCTGACTCCAAGCACAGCGCCGACTACCATGCACAGCGCCATAAACTGTATAGTGGTTGTACTTGGTATTGCAGCCAAGGCCCATTCATTTAATGGGACTAAGCTGCACCTAGGCTTTGTGACTGATGAACAAGATTTCACTGGTTTAGGAAGAGGCCACAGTGCTTACCAGAGCGCCACAGGCTCTTCGAACTATTTATTGGATGGGGATCATCAAATTTTGATGATCTCTCCTGAGGATAGGTCATCAGTATTGTACACTCATAAACCCCCTTTAATTTAGGGGAAATAGCTGACCTTGCCAGGGTTAACAATTGGCGACTATGGCTCTATCAAATCATGTGATTTGGTGCTGAGGCATTATAGGATTGATATCATAACACAAAGGAAAAGAAACAGGATGAAATCTAGATGGCGTCTGATCTTAAAGAAGAACTCCCGACAAAAATTTTATTCCATGTCCTGCTAGAAATGTACATGATGTAATCTGTAGTGAATGTCATTTTCTTACCAGTGTCTGAATTTTTGACTTCTATCATCCTGAAGTTTCTTATCTGTGTCATGTGACCAGCAATTAGACCCACCAACTCACACAGAGACTTATGTGTGGACAGGAAGTCTAATTCTCTATGTATTCCTATGAGACTGAAAGTGAGGCTCCCATAGGAATGAATAGAGCAGTTACTGGCTTCCTGTCCTGGGTCAGATGGAGGTCAGGGAGTTGGTCACATGACCCAGCTACAATACGAAGAGAGGTTTTTACTCACAGAAACAGTCACTGATAAGAAAATGACAATCACTATAGATTATATCATGCACCTTTCTAAAAGGTCAGAGAATAAACATTTTTGTGGGAGTTCTACTTTAATAAAAAAAACCAATAGGCTGGATTGCAGGTCTGTAAGTAAAATATACGTAAAGAAAGTCCATAATGTACTAATCATATGGTGAGGTACTAGAAAGAAAATGTTAAAAATTGTAAAATTTCTTTTTTTTTTTTAAAAAAAAAAAACATAACATAAACCCAAATACTGTATACTTTAAAATTTCTGCTGGTTGCTCCTAGATTCAGTCAACATCGTGCTGACCGAAGCATCCCTAATAGCTTAGCTGAGCTCCTCTAGGCCAATGCTTCTGCACCGTTTCGTTTTTTAGGCCACCATATACTGGGTGATATAAAGAGAACACTTCCCAAGACTGATAATCAGCAGAAACTATCAGTGAACCAGAAGGAGATGCCAGGAGGTGTGAGCTCAGGAGCTGTGTGCAATCATTGCGCAATTTAAGCCAAGCCCACTGCATTACATTGTATACATTTAACGCATGGTGTGACTGGAGTTTGATAATATAGCATTTTGTCATTCAAGTAAAATATGTTCAGATGTAGCAGAGCTGAGTTTGTTGGACTAAGGTAGGTTTGCCTGCAGTTCTGTGAAACACAGTCATCAAACAATCAATAGATTCTAATGTAATACAGTAGGAAGGAAGAGCCGTATACAGACGATATGTACTTTTCTACTGAGCTATTACTTTTCAGGTTCTTTCCACCGTTGATTGGCAGGTCTGAGATCTTCCTCAAATCTTCCTTGATTTCAAGAGACAGACAATCAACTGCGAGTCTCTTGACTTTGCACTTATTGCTCGACAGGTGCTTGAAAGTAAGTGAATGACGATGGCGGCTAGCCTGCATTTAGCCCCATCCCATGAATTTATTCTGCAGCCATTGGATTTAATTACATCCTGAAACTCACCTGTCTCATTCTATCAAGTCTATCAAATAGAGGATTTTGGTTTGAGCTCGTGAAAAATATTTCTGTCCTACACGCAGTAGTTTCCCCTTTTATCAGGGATAGCCTGCGGCCTGTATAGGCAGGGATGACTAATTGCTGCTCACTATGAAGTCCTGAGCTGACAATGGATCAAAGAATCCAGCCAATTAAAACAGATTGACGGCTCTCAATCTTACCTTCCATGATGCAACAACTGTTACGTGGAGGTATTACTGAGGGTCTTATTTCCCAAATATACAATCATTTATTTAATAAAACCAACTCATCAAGTACATTGCCTGTGAGAAATAGATGGATACAAGATGTTAGTGACTAGAGATGAGCGAATCATGCAAAATTTTATTCGCCGAACTTTTCCTAAGATTCGTATATTCGACAAATAGATTTGTTGAATTTGCGTACAAAATAATACGTAATTATATGGCTGTAAGCGAACATTCGCGCACTAATAACAAACGGTCAGGTAAAAAGGCACACAACCTCTTTGAACACGTACGCATAAGTGTACAAAGTGCTTATGAATATGACGGGCTTTGCTGGAGAGGAATGGTGGAGCAGGAGGAACGCTCTGAGTCTGACCCCTGGCTACATATGGATACTGTATCAGCAGATGACAGCAGATCATCCGGGTGAGACTGAGATGAGCATGCCATCCACTCCACTACCTTATCCACTGTCTCCGCCACTACAATTTTGCACCTTGGTGGATTAGTCTGGTGGAACAATGGCCAAGTATTGCGAATACTACAAGTAGAAGCTCCGGCTACAGGTCCTTTGGAACGGCTGCCCTTTTTTAGATCTCGAGGTCTGGCTGGAACTGGACCCCTTTTGCCTATCCATTCCAGACATTTGTCACTTTACTCTGTGGCCCTGCAGCTGGTCTTTGTCTTTATCCCTGTCTCTCCCTGTCTCTCTCCCTGTCTGTCTCCCTGCCTGATTAATTACTGGCCCTGCACTTGCCCTGCAGTATCCCTGATATGTGTAATATGGATTCCCAGAGCAATTACACCCCAATTTTCACAAAACAGGCCTCAGTGTCTCAGAACTTCACACACAGTGCTTCTGCTCGTCTCAGCAGTCGCAGCAGAAGTGATGCATCACTGGCTTACCGAGCCTGAGCCAATCAGAGCAAGCCCTGCCCACTAGGTCAGGTGACCACTTTCTTCCTGGGCTTTTGCACACTATAAACGAACTAACAGTAACATTTCGCTAATGAATTGAATTTGTACACAACAGTAACTTATACGTAGCAATAGCATATAATTTATAGTCCAAACTACGTAGCGAATGCGTACAAAGCCAAAGCGAATCACTTAATATTCGGATTCGCTTCGCAGCTAAAAATTTCCAAGATTCGATACGAATCAACGAATCGGCGAATAGATTCGCTGATCTCTATTGGTGACATTTCCCAGGAACAATGGGAGACTGTGTTGTCCCTAGTTTAACGCTTAGCGAGGTACAGAGATTGTCCCAAATATATTTGATGCATAGAGTATACAGAACCCCTGCATTTTTGTACAAGATTGGATTGCGGACTGACTCAAAATGCCCTAGATGTGAAGGGACTGATGCCTCCTTGTTACATATGTTTTGGGAGTAAACTGAGAGATTATTGGGAAGGGGTGATAAGAATAATTAATAATAGAACTCAAATACAAAGGGACCCCAGAGTATGTGTGCTGGGAATTTTAGATTTTCCAGGACTGGATGACACAATATCATTATGTATTCAAAGAATGCTTTTCCAAGCTAGGATGTTGATCGCTAAACACTGGATACAGAGTAGCCCGCCTACCAGACAAGAACTTGTGAACCGATTGACCACAATTCTACGGTTTGAAAGGGGGGTGTACCTGAAAAGGAAATGCCCTGCTAAGTTCCTGAAGATATGGGAGGGGTGGTTTACGGTTCCTGGATTAGGGGGATTGTTTGAGAGGACAAATGTCCATACTGGGACACACTTTGGTGCTGTTATTAAAGCCTATTATGTATTTGTACTCCTCCTTACTTCGAGGTATATATAATTCCGTCTCTCTAGACCATATTCTTTAGATGTTGGAACAAAACGGTTCGTCTCTCTGCAGGATAGTTAGATGGGGGGGGGGGGGGGTATTTTTCATTTTATATAATTTCTTTGTTATTTTATTTTCCCTGCATCATATGATGTTTACTTTTCATTATCTGTATGAATACTCTGTAATAATGACTCTGAAATGATGCAAAACTTGTTTATGTATAAAAAAAATTGTTATTTTTCAATTTAAAATTTTACATGATCAAAAAAAAAAAAGAATCCAGCCAAGATTGTGGAATTCAATTGGTAAATCTGAGACTCGGCATACTGTCAAAATTAGCTATAAAAATTTTAGCTATATTACACATTAAAGGGGTTCCCCAGATTGATTGTGAATTTTTTTTATCTGCTCATAGTACCCCAAACACAGCGTATTTTTTCCCCCAAAACCTGTCTTTTATGTCAGCACTTTCCTCTCCTTTTTTCATTGCATCCTGACAGGATGTTTACATGCAGAACTTATGTTGTCATCAAGTTCCTGCTGGGCTTTCTAAACAATCCCAGCATGCTTTGCTTTGCAATGTTCCACCTGCCTCCCTGTTCCCTTTCTGCAGTAGTGACATCATGTATATTTAAGCCATGTAGATAAGGAATCAACAAAAGCCGAAAAGTCAGTGTTCATGTCGAGGAGTGAAGATGAATAGGTCTGGTGGACCATCTCAAAAATTACACTGTAGGAACTTGTCAGAGGAACCCCTCTCTCTTGTCCACCTGAGCAGCAAGGCAGTGTCCTGTCAAAGTGCTAAGATGAAGACTAATAGGTCCAGGTGGAACCATCTTAAAAATTACACTGTAGGAACTTGTCAGAGGAACCCCTCTCTCGTCCATCTGACCAGCAAGACAGTTTCCTCTTGAAGAGTGAAGATGATGACTCATAATTCTTGGTGGAACCATCATAAAAATAGCACTGTAGAAACTTCTCAGAGGAACTCCTCTCTCCTGTCCATCTGACAAGCAAAGTAGAGTCCTGTCAAGGAGGGAAGATAAGGACTAATAGGTCTGGGTGGAACCATCTTAAAAATTGTACTGTAGAAACTTGTCAGAGGAACCCATTTCTCCTGTTTTCCTGACCAGCGAGGCATAGTCCTGTTGAAGTGTGAAGATGAAGACTAATAGGTCTGGTTGGAATCATCTGAAAATTGCACTGTAGGAACTTGTCAGAGGAACCCATTTCTGCTGTTCACCTGACCAGCAAGGCAGAGTCCTGTCGGAGTGCGAGGATGAAGGCTAATAGGTTCGGGTGTAACCATCTTAAAAATAGCACTGTAGAAACTTCTCAGAGGAACCCATCTCTCTTATCCATCTGACCAGCAAGGAAGAGTCCTGTCAAGGAGGGAAGATGAAGACTAATAGGTCTGAGTTGGGACCATCTTAAAAATTGCACTGTAGGAACTTGTCAGAGGAACCCACCTCTCCTGTCCACCTGACATGCAAGGCAGAGACATTTAAGTCTTCTAAATTGTTTCAAACCTGGAGGAGATTTGGTTTGCTTATTCCATGACAACTAATTTTGAAAGCCTCAGTCTTCCAGTAACTAAAAATATAGGGTTTAGAAGGCTTTCCTTACTTACTTGACATTTGGAAGACATTAAGTCTTTGAAAGAAGAAACATGTTTTCATGTCTTCCACAGACTTGACTCTTATTTTCCGCATCACTGAATTTTCTGATACACTACAATGGAAGCTAGCAAACATCCTACACGTCCTTGTGACTATTAAAGGGCATCTTCATAATACGTTGTATCAATATCAGTGGCAATATACGCAGTGTTAGGTACTGTAGATGATAAATTCCATTAAAAACAAGGTTATAGAACGGAGTGCATTTCTTTACCTGCTGAGGACCTCTCTTCTGTGATCGTCACCCATGCTGAGTAATGCACTTTGTATGAACTGCAGGAGAGAGTGGGAGAAATAGAGTCATAACTGCTATGAGCGTGGAAAATTGGATGTCACCATTACTTCATTTTATTAAAGAGTAACTGTCATTTCATTTTTTTGTTCCTCATGAATGAATAGGAGAGGTGAATTTAGGACACTTTGTAATGTAATGTATCTTATCAGGGAAAGATGGTTCCTTCTCCTCTTATCAGGCTCCTCTCCACCTCCCCCTCTCCACTTCATTAACTCTAAGTTCATAGCTCAAAACTGGTGTGAAAAAGCTGCAAACTGTAAGTTTCTGATGTTTTCAATGCCACTTGTGCAAAAATTTGTGCAAATGGTGTTTCTATGATGGTTTGAACACTTTTCCAGGGCTGATGTAGACATCAGTATAGGCACACGGACTACCTACGCATCGTTATAAATTAAACTTAGCATCCAGAAGCACAACTAGTTATCTTAGACTGGCGTACGATTCTGGTCTGTGATAAATCTGCCCTAATGACAAAAACAAGACACAGCAGTGGCTTATGGACAACTGTGTAAATGTTCTTGAGTGGCCCCGAAAGAGCCCTGATATGAACTACTATAATACTGCTCCTGTGTACGAGAATATAACTACTATAATACTGCTCCTATGTACAAGAATATAACTACTATAATACTGCTCCTATGTACAAGAATATAACTACTATAATACTGCTCCTATGTACAAGAATATAACTACTATAATACTGCTCCTATGTCCTACTATAATATAACTGCTCCTAATGTACAGAATAATAACTACTATAATACTGCTCCTATGTACAAGAATATATACTACTATAATACTGCTCCTATGTACAAGAATATATAACTACTATAATACTGCTCCTATGTACAAGAATATAATAATACTATAATACTGCTCCTATGTACAAGAATATAACTACTATATATACTTGCTCCTATGTACAAAGAATATAACTACTATAATACTGCTCCTATGTACAAGAATATAACTACTATAATACTGCTCCTATGTACAAGAATATAACTACTATAATACTGCTCCTATGTACAAGAATATAACTACTATAATACTGCTCCTATGTACAAGAATATAACTACTATAATACTGCTCCTATGTACAAGAATATAACTACTATAATACTGCTCCTATGTACAAGAATATAACTACTATAATACTACTGTACTCTCTATGCTACATAGAATATAACTACTATAATACTGCTCCTATGTACAAGAATATTAACTACTATAATACTGCTCCTAAGTACAAGAATTAAAACTACTATAATACTGCATAACTATGTACAAGAATATAACTACTATAATACTGCCTCCTATGTACGAGAATATAACTTACTATAATAATGCTCCTATGTACAAGATATAACTACGATAATACTGCTCCTAAGTACAAGAAAATAACTACTATAATACTGCTCCTATGTAACAAGAATATAACTACTATAATACTGCTCTATGTACAAGAATATAACTACTATAATACTGCTCCTATGTACAAGAATATAACTACTATAAACTGCTCCTATGTGACAAGAATATAACTAACTATATACTGCCTCCTATGTACGAGAATATAACTACTATAAATAATTGCCTCCTATGTACAAGAAATAACTACTATAATACTGCCTCCTAAGTACAAGAATATAACTACTATAATACTGCCTCCTAAAGTACAAAGAATATAACTACTATAATAACTGCCTCCTAAGCTAACAAGAATATAAACTACTATTAATACTGCTCCTATGTACAAGAATATAACTACTATAATACTGCTCCTATGTACAAGAATATAACTACTATAATACTGCTCCTATGTACAAGAATATACAAGAATATAACTACTATAAATACTGCTCCTATGTACAAGAATATAACTACTATACTATAATAATGCTCCTATGTACAAGAATATAACTACTATAATACTGCTCCTAAGTACAAGAATATAAATATATAATACTGCTCCTATGTACAAGAATATAACTACTATATACTGCTCCTCTATGTACAGAGAAATATAACTACTATAATACTGCTCCTATGTACAAGAATATAACTACTATAATACTGCTCCTATGTACAAGAATATAACTACTATATAATACTGCTCCTATGTACAAGAATATAACTACTATAATACTGCTCCTATGTACAAGAATATAACTACTATAATACTGCTCCTATGTACAAGAATATAACTACTATAATACTGCTCCTATGTCAAGAATAACTAACTTACTGCTCCTATGTACAGGAATATAACTACTATAATTAACTGCTCCTGTGTACAAGAATATAACTACTATAATTACTGCTCCTATGTACAAGAATATAACTACTATAATACTGCTCCTAAGTACAAGAATATAACTACTATAATACTGCTCCTATGTACAAGAATATAACTACTATAATACTGCTCCTATGTACAAGAATATAACTTCTATAATACTGCTCCTATGTACAAGAATATAACTACTATAATACTGCTCCTATGTACAAGAATATAACTACTATAATACTGCTCCGATGTACAGGAATATAACTACTAGAATAGTATAGGCACTTTCTGTGCCTGTCTTGATATCTCTGCGCTGCCAGAGTATGCGCCTAACCAGAAATAGAGTTTTCTGGCCACTCCCCCTTTCCCGTCCTTTTATAAAATTAGCGCGTATGGCAAAAAAGGGGAGATGCAGCAGTTTTTTAAAATGTCACATCTCCAACGTTTTAATGCCACTCTTCAGGTTTAAAGGGAATTATAAATCTCCGCTTATGATTTTATCAAATTATTTTTATTGCGAAACCAGAAAACTTTTTATATACTTTTATAAATTCTCAGATAATTTTGTGTTGTGTTACCAAACTTTAAATGTACACAACACTGAAAACATGTACGGTAACATGTCTTATGTGGAAGATAAGAAAAGCAGGATCCAGACCGTTGTGACTCAGCTATGCATCCAGCAGAATGTTAAAATGACACAAATACAGCAATATGAGTAAGACGATGGGAGTTTTGTTTATGTGATGTCCAATGTGAGTTATACTCCTGTCTGATGAGATATAAGCCAGGTTTTAGGATTCACAGCCGAGCTTCTGTGCTTACATTTCCCTATACAGGAGTGACTCATGTAATATGACAATGGTATTATCCTTCCAACAAGTCCCCCGTCTGACAATCACAGGACGTGTTCGGCATCAGGGAACGCAGAGGAGGATAAAAGTATAATAGGGATGAATGTCTCATGGTGTGATACAATGTATCAAAAAGTATTTAGCCATTAAATTTGTTTATTCACATTCACATAGGCCTCTCTTTGGTTCGACTAATCCCCTTTGCTTTTGGGTGGCTGTGCCATACACTGCTCTACAGAGGAACTGCATTGTTAGTTATGTCAGCAGGTTCAACCCTACAAAACAGGCATAATGCTGAGTAAAACAATTCCTTAATGTTCTTCTGTGCATCATTCTTGAGAAAAATAATGTTGTATTAGTAAGCAAATTACATTTCTGCTGCTCCGAGGGGTGAATCCAAACTTATCCTGTACTGATCCTGAGTTACATCCTGTATTATACTCCAGAGCTGCACTCACTATTCTGCTGGTGCAGTCACTGTGTACATACATTACTTATCCTGTACTGATCCTGAGTTATATCCTGTATTATACTCCAGAGCTGCACTCACTATTCTGCTGGTGCAGTCACTGTGTACATACATTATTTATCCTGTACTGATCCTGAGTTACATCCTGTATTATACTCCAGAGCTGCACTCACTATTCTGCTGGTGCAGTCACTGTGTACATACATTACTTATCCTGTACTGATCCTGAGTTACATCCTGTATTATACTCCAGAGCTGCACTCACTATTCTGCTGGTGGAGTCACTGTGTACATACATTACATTACTTATCCTGTACTGATCCTGAGTTATATCCTGTATTATACTCCAGAGCTGCACTCACTATTTCTGCTGGTGCAGTCACTGTGTACATACATTATTTATCCTGTACTGATCCTGAGTTACATCCTGTATTATACTCCAGAGCTGCACTCACTATTCTGCTGGTGCAGTCACTGTGTACATACATTACTTATCCTGTACTGATCCTGAGTTACATCCTGTATTATACTCTAGAGCTGCACTCACTATTCTGCTGGTTCAGTCACTGTGTACATACATTACACTACTTATCCTGTACTGATCCTGAGTTACATCCTGTATTATACTCCAGAGCTGCACTCACTATTCTGCTGGTGCAGTCACTTTGTACATACATTACTTATCCTGTACTGATCCTGAGTTACCTCCTGTATTATACTCTAGAGCTGCACTCACTATTCTGCTGGTGCAGTCACTGTGTACATACATTACATTACTTATCCTGTACTGATCCTGAGTTACATCCTGTATTATACTCCAGAGCTGCACTCACTATTCTGCTGGTGCAGTCACTGTGTACATACATTACTTATCCTGTACTGATCCTGAGTTACATCCTGTATTATACTCTAGAGCTGCACTCACTATTCTGCTGGTTCAGTCACTGTGTACATACATTACACTACTTATCCTGTACTGATCCTGAGTTACATCCTGTATTATACTCCAGAGCTGCACTCACTACTCTGCTGGTGCAGTCACTGTGTACATACATTACTTATCCTGTACTGATCCTGAGTTACATCCTGTATTATACTTTAGAGCTGCACTCACTACTCTGCTGGTGGAGTCACTGTGTACATACATTACTTATCCTGTACTGATCCTGAGTTACATCCTGTATTATACTCCAGAGCTGCACTCACTATTCTGCTGGTGCAGTCACTGTGTACATACATTACATTACTTATCCTGTACTGATCCTGAGTTACATCCTGTATTATACTCCAGAGCTGCACTCACTATTCTGCTGGTGGAGTCACTGTGTACATACATTACATTACTTATCCTGTACTGATCCTGAGTTACATTCTGTATTATACTCCAGAGCTGCACTCACTATTCTGCTGGTGCAGTCACTGTGTACATACATTACTTATCCTGTACTGATCCTGAGTTACATCCTGTATTATACTCCAGAGCTGCACTCACTATTCTGCTGGTGCAGTCACTGTGTACATACATTACATTACTTATCCTGTACTGATCCTGGGTTACATCCCGTATTATACTCCAGAGCTGCACTCACTATTGTACCTGCATGTAAGCAGAACCCTTATATCACTCATTATAGTGCCTGTATATATTACAGCACCCTCTATAGCACCCATTATGGCACATGTATATGTTAAAAGGGGTTTCAAAACTCTATGGGGCACATTTATTAAGACCGGCGTTTCAGACACTGGTCATAATAACCCCTATACCTGGCGGTGGATCCGCTGGAGTTATCCCAGGACCCTTGCTGATCAGCTGTTTGAGAAGCTATATTCTCTTAGCTAACCAAGTGCTTGGTATTGCAGCTCAACCTCATTCATGAAAGCTGCCCCTATAGCACCCATTATGACACGTCTATTTTACAGCACTCCTATCGCACCCATTATGGCATCTGTATATATTATAATACCTCTATAGCACCCAATTTGGCATCCGTATATATTACAGCACCACTATTGCACCCAATATGGAACATGTATATAGTACAGCACCCTTATAGCACCCATAACGGAACCTCTATATATTACAGCACCCTTATTCCTTCTAGTAAGACACTTCTATAAGAAATAAGGTGTCATTTTGCTGTTTGGCGGCGTGGGCCTGTATATGACCAGTGGTCAGTGTAACCTGCTCCTGACAACTTCATTGTGATTTGTAATTTCCCTCTAACAGCCCAGAATGCCCGACTCCATGGGGTGTTGTAACATCCAAATCACAGATGTGCCAGAAAATGAGCCATCATCTCTCTCCGGCAGGATTAACTCTTCTGAAAACCTGGTGACATGTCATGCATCTGATCATTTACGTAGAAGATGAAGGTGATCATCGAGAAGAAGAAGAATCTGTGTGCCGAATATACCATTTATAGAATACACATCGTCCTGGTAAAGCTCGGCACTTTGTTCACCCAGAAATACTGCCCTGATACAGAGCTCCAAATCCCCAGCATAGACATAGATCTGGCTGCTTCCAGCCACCACTAGGGGGAGAGACACTCTTTGTGGCTACTCCATTTTAGAGAGGAGGGTCCTGAACTGGAGACCCCCCTAGAATTTCATATAAGATGTTGTAAAATGGCTTTTATAAACCAAACCCCCCTTATTAAAGAAAAAAATGAGGTGTACATGCCTTGTATGTGTTTTAAAAAACTCTTTTAGACAAGAAGGCGTGACTGAGATGACACAGGGAGTGGTATAGTGAGAAGGGGGAAAGCTTGAAGGGGTTCTCCGGGAATAAAGAACATGAAAAAAATTAAATATGACTTTATTATAAATATATTCCCAAATACCTTTCATTAGTTATAATGGCTCGTTTTGTCTGGGGAGCAAACGTTAGGAGAAATAAAATGGCCGCCGTCCTATTAGTACACACAGAACCTGTCCTAATCACACAGCAGGACAGGTTACTTCACAACACTGAGGTAAAGAGCTGCCTCATCCTCCTCTCTGCTCTGCTTGTCAGGGATTTTGGTCCTGAATACAGATGATAAGATCTTCAGCTGAATCTCTGTAGGAATGGAGTTCATGAGGAGACATGAAGTGCAGAGGATGGACAGGACAGACTGTGGTAATGGAGGCTACATACAAGAGCTGCTGCTCATTATCCACATCTCCACCTCCTCTCTGTACTTCATGTCTCCTCATGAACTCCGTTCCTACCAAGATTCAGATGAAGATCTTATTCGCTGTATTCAGGATAATAATACCTGACAAGCAGAACATAGAGGAGGATGAGGCAGCTCTTTACCTCAGTGATCTGAAGTAACTTGTGTAACTGTGTGATTAGGACGGGTTTTGTCTGTACTAATAGGACGGCGGCCATTTTGTTTTCTCCTAAAGATTGCTCCCCAGACAAAACAAGCCACTATAACTAATGAAAGGTATTTGAAAAAAGATTTATAATAAAGTAATATTTAAGTATTTTCATTTTCTTAATTCATGGAGAACCCCTTTAAAATATGACATGCTACAATTTCTGCCAAAATTTTGGTGAAAAATGTTGCCGCAAAAGTAAGCTGACCAATAGGTGGTGTCGAGTATCTAATGTGTCTGGGAAGATGCACCAAATGTATCATCCAGCATGAGCCCCAGTGATAAATGTCATGCATCTTTAGACTGTAATCCATCAGCATGTGACTTTTTACCCTTTTTTGGGAGTGTCTGCTTGGATTGAAATCATTTTTTGTGAGAAATTTACAAGATGTTGTACCCCATTTTTGAAAGGTGTAGCACAAGATACTAAAGTCTGAATCATATTTATTAAAAAGGCTCCATCAGTTTGTACGCCACCAGGGGGCTGGAGGACACTTGAAACTTTTTTGTCTTTTTTTGCAAAAAGTCGGAACTCTCGATGATAAATCTGGGTAACAATGTTGCAATGTCTGTCCCTTATTAAAAGCAAAGGCACACCACAATAAAAATGGTGCAAAGACGTCATACATTTGGAGCAAATGCCTACTCCACCAACTAAACAGGCAAAATCACTTAACTTTTCCAGCACAGTTGATACACCACCTAAATTTACATTGTCTAAATATTAGAAAAGCTTAGTAAATCTGTTGCAATGTGTTTGCAGCCATATTGGAGGTACCTCCTTCATTTAGTGCAAGAGGATGAGTGCACAGAGTGTTAATGGGATGTTCCCATCTTAGACGATGGGGACATATCGCTAGGATATGCCCCCATTGTTTGATAGGTACGGGTCCAAATACTGGGAACCGCACTTATATAGAGAACTGAGCGGGGAGCCCTGGAGGACCCCAAGTTTTTTCAGGGTCCGGCCACCACCAGGCGCAGCACCCCACTGCTCCCATAGAAATGAATGGGAGCACACCGCGCACGCGCGGCCACCGCTCCCATTCAGTTCTATGTAGCAGATGGAAATAGCCAAACCAGTGCTCGGCTATTTTCGGTGGCCCCATAGAAATAAATGGAGGGTGGCTGTTCATGTGCAGTGCGCCCTCCTTCACTTTGGGGGTTCCATTCTCCCCAGTGATGGGACCCGCACCTATAAGACAATAAGGGCATATCCTAGCGATATGCCCCCATTGTCTAAGATGGGAATAACCCTTTAAACTGGCCATGCACATTAGATCAATATTTGCCAACCAGACCCCCCAATTTCAGCAGGGAGGCTGACCATTGCCCATCCTCTAATGATGATGAGAAGACTTTGATCATTCTGTCTCAGTCTATACAACAAAGCATGCAAATGAGATGAAAAGGCTTTGCTCATTCTACCCCAGTCTATACAATGAACTGGCAAAAACTGAAAAAGTGAGCCTATTGTCAATGCTCTAGTGGCCAATTTAATCTGCAAATTTTCAAGATTATTATTTACGTATGTGGAGGATTATAAAAAAGAAAAACAAAATGGAAAAAAATGATTAAATAGCCATTTTCTGATGATACATTCCCTTTAAAAAACAAAAAGAATCCTATATGGTTTAGAAGTTTTCAGAAAGTGATTGATTACAGTCCTCTCTCCCAGAACAGCTGCATATGCAGGTCCTTATTTATGTATATCCTGTTTAACTGGCCATTCCCTTTAAAATAAAAATTAAAAAATCCTGTAAAAATGCTGTATATTAGTACAGTCAGAAACTGATATTCAACTCCCCAAAGGGAAGTTGCATATGGGAATTATTCATGCTAAACTGGCCATACATATTAGATGAATTTTGGCCAAACGCACAAATTTCAGTGAGATGGCTAACGACAATCCACTTGCTATTGATGATGAGAAGACTCTGCTTATCTTGCCCCAGTCTATAGAGCAAAGCTGAAAAAGAAACTGCAGAAAACAGGAAACGTCAGCCTACTGTCAATGCTCTAGTGGACAGCAAAAGAACAGCAATTTCTGAAAGTTCTATTTTTATGTGGATAGTCACAAAAAAAAGAAAAAAAAAATAGTAAAAAAAAAAAGAAAAATTGATTTAATAATATGCAATTTTCTGCTGAGATATTCCCTTTAAAATGTATAAAAAGAAATCCTCTACGATATATGAGTTAATGAATATGGAGGCTCCTGTAACCAATTCCACTTTGCTCACCATTGTCATGGTTTCAATTCAAAGGAGATCCGCATTGATTACTATATACATAATTTATCAGCTTAGCCGGGGAATGAATATTTATACCGTTCCAAAGGTTAAAATTCAGGGCAAGCCAGCACTTTAGCTGACAATAATACCCTGTCGCTTTCCAGCGCTTACTGCTGCCAGAACAGCTTTGTCTTCTCAATCAGCTCCTTCCAGCCCGAAATCTGCTGCAATTCTCACCACTGAATTTCAATTATAAATTCTATTTACTCCGAGTTCATTTTTGCCGTGGCGGTGTGTCGTTCCAGGTAAACAGATTTTGTCAATTTTAAGGGGATTTGATCCTACTTCAGCTAAATTGGATTTAATAGGAGACTTTTTCTATGCGCAAAAACGTGAGCGAGCGGAGGGAGGGACGCAACTCTTCCTCGTGCTCCGAGGACCTGATTTGTAACTTGATTTTGGGAGGTAAATAAATAATGTCTCCACCGACACTGACAGGTGATCCGTTTTCTCCAGACATCCTTGCGCAGGAATGGAATTACAATGACAATTCGGAAGCATCCGAAAGGACATCTTAAAATATTCCACATCTGTAACGTGGTAGTGAGCGTTCTCGGGTGGCTACAATGATGTGATTATGCAAAATCGTATGAAATCGTATAAAAGCTAAAAGAGAGACAAATGTTTGAAAATGCAAACAGCGAAGATTATAATTAGAGGACTGAAATGTATTTTTAAAGGGATCCTCCGCATTTGATAATCCTTTTTTGTTAGATTGGCCCCCTTATAAACCGATCCCTAGGAATCAGCTGTGATCGGAAGATGTGCTTGACTGAAAATGTTCTATTTCTCTGCACTGCCACCACAGGAGAAAAGGAGTATTACACGATGCCTATCAAGATATAACTTCTTTGTAAATGGCAGCCACCAGCAATTAGCTTCACTTACCCACAGTGTTCAGCTGTTATCACTAAGGGAAGTCACTTATGGTAAGACATACAGCATTACATGGTGTCTGCTCAATGCACTGACAAACTGTGTCCCCCCAGAGAAGGAACTGCTATTACAGATCTGTGGATTCTCTAAGCCACAATTGGCTTTGAGCTGGCTAAACTGGGATATGGAGTCTAAGGAATCCTCCTGTTATCTACCCTTAACCCCCCAAAGAACTCTGGACTTTCCTGGACTGATTCCCATATTTCTGTTCCCACAATAGTAACCAACTGAAAGCATTAGCTTTAATGAAGCAGTAGCATAGTCAGGAACAGAGCCAAGGGTCAGTCCCTATACAGAAAATAGAAGATCCTTTGGCCCAAATTAGTATGCCTGGCTCCCCACTCTAGGATGGCAGAAGGAGTCAGGTGGAAATAGTTATAAGTTAAAGGGGTTGTCCCATGAAAAATATTCTACAGTTATCAAACCAGCCCCAGGATGTGAATACTTTTGTAATTGCATGTAATTAAAAATTAAGCACAGCCAGTGAAATATTCAATAAATGTATTTGTATAGCGCCACCTGCATTTTTTTTTCATATTTCTTTGACCTGTTCACTGAGATGGCCGCACATGCTCAGTTTCATCCTTCCACTGCTTCCTGAACTGTGATAGGGAGAGTATGGACACGCCTCATGAGCTGTGATAGGGAGAGCTGAGACACACCTCCTGAGCTGTGATAGGTAGAGCTGAGACACGCCCCCTGAGCTGTGATAGGGAGAGCATGGACATGCCTCCTGAGCTGTGATAGGGAGAACATGGACACGCCCCCTGAGCAGCAGCAGAAAAGACACTCCCCTTGAGCTGTCAGCCTGATATAAATCTAGCAGAGCAATGAATGTGGAGATCTCTGGATCCATGTGAGGTACAGGGCTGGTCCTAGCTTTGTTAGCAAGAGATTGTCATGTACTATATGATGTCTGATTTAAATTTTTTACATTATCCATAGGATAACCCCTTTAAGGTGGCTTTTATTTGACTCATGTGGTAACAATATTATGGCTATGGTACACCACTATTTGACAGGCATCAGACTTAGTGGTTACAGTCTCTCACTGATGGCACAGGTTTATTTATAGGCAAAGTAATAAATTGGCACACTGTCTCTTTACATGGCAAGAGAAAAATTTGACACTGTCCTTTTAAGAGTTAAAAAAGAAGTACCCCAGAGCAGAGGGTATCTGCAAATGGTTTGTTGTTTCATGTTATATAATGTTATGCTATGTATTGCCATGCTATTGTACCCAGAATAGCTGTGTATGGATGGAAAACCCAGGGTTAACAATCCTGGTTCAGCCCTTTTCAGGAGGTTGGGTGGGGATCCAGGATCTGTCCCCAGCTCAGTCAGTCATTCTACACTTGAGAAAGGAAGCTGTGACCATTGCTCCTTCTCCTTAGGCCTCAAGTTCCAGAGACTCTGTGTGAATTACTGCAAGATCAACAGAAAGAGAGAAACAAAAGAACTTGGAATCTGCATGGCCAGCATTGGAGTCAGCAAGGTAATCTGCAACTACAGCCATTCCAACTTTAGTGCTGTGAGGAACATTATTAACCACTTCCCGTCCGCACGTTGACTATAAACGTCCGGGAAGTGGTTATCTATCTCTGAATGGCCGTTTCTAAACGTCCATTCAGAGATAGCAGCTGCACGCTAATCGTGCAGCTGCACAGTGGGGTACCTGCTGTCAGTGACAGCAGGGTACCCCAAAGAGAAGGCAGGGACCGTTCCCAGGGGTCCCTGCCTTCTAGATTGCTGTATACACAGCGCTCAACGAGAGCTGTGTATACATATCAGGAAGCGCTATTGCGCTTCCTGTTCCGGCCCGGTGGTCACGTGATCGCCGGGGCCAGGAGAGTGCAGGTCTCTCATAGACCCGATCAGCCCTGCACTGAGGCTGTACAGCATAGTATTATGCTGTACAGCCTCTCTGGGGATGTTTTTCCCCTGTAACTGGGGCCACTATGTCAGCCCCAGTTACAGGAGAAATCAAGTGTAAAAAAAAAATAAAATAAAATAAGTGAAGTTAAATGTCCCCCTGAGGTCTTGTATGACCTTATGGGGGACACAAAGTGTGAAAAATAAAAAATAAAAAAAAAATAGAGTATCATAAAAAAAAAAATCACATATATATAAAAAAAATAATTTTCCCCCAAATATTTCATTAAAAAAAGTTACAAATAAAAATAAATAAATAAGATACACATATTTTGTATCACCGCGTCCGAAACGACTGTCTCTATAAAAATATCACATGATCTACCCCATAAAGTGAACTGCGTAAAAAAATCTAATAAAAATTAAGCCAAAACAGCTTTTTTTGTAGCATCACCTACCAAAAAACATAATATTAAACAATCAAAAAGTCGTATGCATCCCAAAATGGTAGTAATAAAAACGTCACCTCATCCCGCAAAAAATGAGCCCCCACACAAGATTATAGCCCGAAAAATGAAAAAAAAATGGCTCTTAAAAAACTGCAACACAAAAACATGATTTTTCTTCTAAAAATGCTCTTATTGTGTAAAACGTAAAAAAAATAAATAAAAAATAGACATATTTGGTATCGTTGCGTCCGTAACAACTGGCTCTACAAAAATATCACATAATCTACCCCATCAAGTGAATGGTGTAAAAAAAATATAGAAAAAATATAATATAGAAAAATGCCCCTAAACTGCTTTTTTTTTTTAGTTAACCTCCCAAAAATTAGATTAAAAAGTGATCAGAAAGCCATATGTACCCCAAAATGGTGCCAATAAAAAGCACAGCTTGTCCCGCAAAAAATAAGACCTCACGCAGCTCAGTCCACAAAAAAAAATTAAAAAGTTATCACTCTTACAAACCATGACAAAAAATTCCATGTTAGAAAATGCAGATGCTGCTCCTCCCCTTCTGAGCCCTGGCGTATCCCCAAATAACAGTTTACGACCACATGTGGGGTGTTTCTGCAAACTGGAGAATCGAGGTAATAAATATTGAGTTTTGTTTTGTTGTTAACCCTTGATGTGTTACAGGAAAAAATTATTAAAATGGAAAATCTGCAAAAAAGTGAAATTTTGAAATTTCACATCTATTTTGCTTTAATTCCTGTGGAATACTTAAAGGGTTAACAACATTTCTAAAATCAGTTTTAAATAGTTTGAGGGGTGTAGTTTCTAAAATGGGGTCATTTATGGGTGGTTTTTATTATGTAAGCCCACAAACTGACTTCAGAACTGAACTGGTCCTTAAAAAAGTTGATTTTGCAAATTAGCAAAAATTGCATCTAAAATTCTAAACCTTCTACTGTCCTAAAAAAATAAAATGACACTACCAAAATGATGCCAACATAAAGTTGACATATGGGGAATGTAAATTAAAAAGTATTTTATGGGGCATCACTATCTGTCTTAAAAGCAGAGAGATTGAAATTTAGAAAACAGTGAATTTTTTCAAATTTTCGGTAACTTTTGGATTTTTTTATAAATAAAATTAAAACTTATCGACTCAAGTTTACCATTAACTTGAAGTACAATGTGTCACGAGAAAACAATCTCAGAATCGTTTGGCTAAGTAAAAGCGTTCCAAAGTTATTACCACATGAAGTGACACATGTCAGATTTGAAAAATTAGGCCTGGTCGGGAAGGGGGTAAATGGCCCAGAGCTGAAGTGGTTAAGACACCCCCACACTTGCCCTGCCCAGACACGTCAAGGTATTGTTGCCCACCATAGATTCTAATAATAAAAACTTTAGCAAGATAGAAAAGAAAGAGGGACATAATTCCCATCCTTGCCTGTGTACAGTTGGAACTGTGACTGCTATAGCCGGATGTACTATAACTCCCAGTTTGCACTACAGTAAAGAGAGACTTTATTCGTCTGTGGCCTGGTTATCTGAAACCTACACCATACGCTGGCCATTGAACCCTACACGTCATGTCTTGCACTCATCCAAACAACTAACATCAAAGGCAACCCAGATGCCGTGTGAGATTTCATGTGGGATCTATAAGCAAGATGGCCACGGTGGCCTCTTCACGATCAAAGGATGAGGTGAGTATGATTTTTTAAACTTTTTTCTGCCATTTCAGGGAAAATCGATTTGTTATCACAAAGAATGAGGAAATCCGGCTTTTCGGCAAATTAAATTTTCCCTGAAATACAGATTGAAGTTCACTTTAGATACTTCGATTCTCTCAACACTAATCAGAACCTATGTTGTTCTAAACAACATGCTTACAATGCATTCTTTCAAATTGAACAGGGTATTGTCAGGACTGGGGGGTACAGACAACACAAGACAGTGGGCCCTGACACTGAACCCACCCACTGTCCCTACCTACTTGCCTCAGACGGCCCTAGGTGGCCGCTGACAACCACGATGGCGTTCCCTATACTGAATAAGTGGAACACCCAACAGGACAGACAAACAACTAAAGAACGGAAAAAGGAGCAAACAAGGACAAAACCACACAGCAATGCAGTACCAAAATTGGCAATAAAGACAAAAGTCAAAGGTCAGGTGGAGGGTTGGATAACAAGTACGCAGACAGAGGGAATAGGGAGGGAACAACAGGAGAAGACACAGGGGAGCTGGGATTCAGGTATGAACCAAAATAGCCAGCAAGGAAGTGAGCAGCTAGCTGAAATTTATCCAGGATCAGAGGCTAGGTCCAGAAGCTGATTGGACCAGCCCTGATCTCAGTACCAAGTTCAGCTGAAGCACAAATCCTACAGAGCACAGTAACTCCTGCATTGCTCACAGTTCACACTAGGTACTGCACAGTCCTGACAGTAACCCCCCTCTTATGAGGGGCCTCAGGACCCTTAGCCAATGGACCAGGCTTAAAAGGGTTAAGTACATGGTATCGCCGAACCAGGCGGGGCGCATGCATGTCCTTGGCAGAAACCCACGTATGTTCTTCTGGCCCGAAGCCCTTCCAGTGGACCAGATACTGTAATGAGCCCTGAACCCAACGAGAACTTAAAATTTCCTCCACCTCATACTCCAATTCTCCCTGGATGATGAGCGGAGCAGGAGGAGGCGACGGGGAAACCGGCGGCACATATTTTTTCAAAAGAGACTTATGAAATACAGAATGGATTCGAAGAGCCGTAGGCAGTTTCAATCTAAAGGTAACAGGATTAATGACCTCCAGAATGGTATATGGCCCAATATATTTGGGTGCCAGTTTCCCTGACTGTACCCTCAATTTCAGATTTCTAGTCGAGAGCCAGACCTTATCACCTAGTACGTATTGATGGCCAGATATGCGTCTTTTATTAGCATGCTTTTGGTAGGACTCTTGGTCTTTAACCAAGCTCTGGTGAGCTTGGGCCCACACTGTGCACAGTTTAGAAAATATAGCCTCAGCTGAGAGGTTAACAGATTCGGCGGAGTGAACGGACGAGTACCTGGGGTTAAAACCATAATTACAAAAAAATGGCGACATCTTAATAGAACGTTGTTCATGATTGTTAATAGCAAACTCTGCTAGAGAAATGAAGTCTCGCCATTTGTCCTGAGTATTAGCCACGAAACACCTTAAAAATTGTTCCAAAGACTGATTGGTCCTTTCAGTCTGTCCATTTGTCTGTGGATGGAAGGCAGACGAGAGGGACAAGGAGGTACCTAACTTGCCACAAAACTCCCTCCAGAATCTAGCCACGAACTGGACACCCCTATCGGAAACAATGTTTTCCGGAACACCGTGTAGGCGCATAATATGATTAACGAAGAGCGTGGCTAGTAAACGAGCGCTAGGCAGTTTACGCAGTGGAACGAGGTGGCACATTTTCGAAAATCTATCTACCACCACCCAAATTACAGTTTTCCCTTTAGACAGTGGCAGGTCAGTAACAAAATCCATTGAGAGATGCGTCCAGGGTCTCGTAGGGACCCGTAGAGGATGTAACAGACCCCCAGGTGGCCTACGAGGGACCTTGGACCTAGCACAAATCTCACAAGCCTCAACAAAAGCCTTGACGTCTCGAGCCCAGGATGGCCACCAGTAATGGCGCGAGAGTAAATACTTAGTACCTGCTATCCCTGGATGATCAGCCAAGACAGAACTATGGATCTCTTCTAAGACTCGGAGTCGAAGGTTTGGAGGTACAAACAGAAGAGATTCTGGAGTATTATGGGGTGCCAGACCCTGAGACTCTGCGATCAGGGTCATTAAGTCTGGTTGCAAGACTGACACAACAACACCGGTTTTAAAATCGTATCTGGCTGATTCCTGGGAGAGCTCTCGATGTCGAAGCTGCGAGACAGGGCGTCAGCCTTGACATTACGGGAACCAGGCCGATACGAAATTTCAAAGTCGAATCTAGTAATAAACAAGGCCCATCTGGCCTGATGCGGAGAGAGATGTTTAGCACTATCTAGGTAAACCAGATTCTTATGGTCAGTGAGCACAGTCACCTTATGTTTGGCACCCTCCAAGAAATGCCTCCACTCATCAAACGCCATCTTTATAGCTAGTAATTCCCTATTGCCGATGTCATAATTACATTCGGCTTGAGAAAACTTTCTCGAGAAGTAAGCAATCGGCCGAAGGTTGGTAAGAGTGTCTGATCCCTGGGATAAGACCGCTTCTACCCCCACCTCAGATGCGTCTACCTCCACAATAAAAGAACACTCAAAGTCTGGTTGAGCCAGCACCGGAGCTTCTGAGAAACACCGCCGAAGTTTGTCGAATGCCTGAGTAGCCTCTAAGGTCCAGTTAACTAGATCCGCCCCCTTCTTGGTCAAATCCGTGAGAGGTTTGGCTATGATGGAAAACCCTTTAATGAATTTCCTATAATAATTGGCGAAGCCCAAAAATCTTTGTAAGACCTTCAGACTATTGGGTCGTTCCCATTTTTCAATGGCTACAACTTGGAGTGGATCCATACAAAATGAATTTGGAGTAATGTAATAACCTAGAAATGAGACCTCCTGGATACCGAACTGGCATTTTGACAACTTGGCACACAGATTATTTTGCCTCAGAAGCTCCAGAACAGTACGGACATGCACTATGTGAGAAGCCCAATCGGGGGAGAAAATCAAAATGTCATCCAAGTAGACAACTAAAAAACGCCCTAAATGCTCACGAAAAATATCATTAACAAAATGCTGGAAAACCGCCGGGGCATTGCATAACCCAAATGGCATGACTAGATATTCGAAATGGCCCTCTGGGGTATTGAAGGCGGTCTTCCACTCATCACCTTCTCTGATTCTGATTAAATGATATGCCCCGCGCAAGTCCACCTTAGAAAACCATTTGGCTCCCACTATCTGGTTAAATAAGTCTGGAATCAAGGGCAGCGGGTGTCGGTTTTTAACTGTAATTTTGTTCAGTTCCCGGTAATCGATGCAGGGTCGGAGCCCTCCATCTTTTTTGCCCATGAAAAAGAACCCCGCCCCCAAGGGAGAGGAGGACGGACGAATATGACCCTTCTGCAGACTGTCCTGTATGTACTCCCGCATAGCCTCCCTTTCAGGACAAGTTAAAAATACGACCCCGAGGAAATTTGGCGCCGGACACTAACTCAATAGCACAATCGTATGGTCTATGAGGCGGCAAGCCGTCCACAGCCTTCTCATCAAACACATCAGAATAATCCGACAAAAATTCCGGAATTTCCCCTCCCTTAGGGGAACCTTCCACAAGAGAAACAGCCATGCAATGGGAATGACACCTAGGACCCCATTTCACCAGTTCCCGGTTGGCCCAATCGAAGACAGGGTTATGTGTCTCCAACCAGGGCAACCCTAAAATCACTTCAGATGACAAATTATGCATAAGCAAAAAATCCATCTTTTCGACATGGACCGACCCCACCTTAACTTCAAGGCAGGGGGTCATGTACCGTATGTCCCCCTAGGCAAAAGGGGCTGAGTCTGCTCCCGTGACATTAACTGGACACTGGAGCAGAAGGGGACATACCTCTAAACCTGAAAAGAACATGGGATTAACAAAATTAGCGGAGGACCCTGAATCGATCTGAGCATAACCAGAAACACTTCTCTCCCCCAACCTCAGAGATATTGGCAAGAGTAATTTATTCTTTTGGGTGAAGGTTACCTGTGCGCCTGAGTGACCCCCTCGATAGTCACTCAGGCGTAGAAGTTTTCCGGCGGTGGTCCTGGCCGGGATGGACATTGCCAAACTCGATGTGCTGCTTTCCCACAGTAAAGGCATAGATTGTTCTGCAGGCGATGCGTTCGACTGACCTTGGCGTCAGTGGAGTCCACCTGCATAGGTTCCTCTGGCTTGGGTATAACAGGAGGGGAAGGGTTAGGATAGGGAACTGGAAATGGTGAGGTTCTGGGACGGTCTTGGGTACCTCTCTGTCGTTGCCTATCCCTCAACCGTCGGTCAACTAGGATGGCTAAAGTCATACTCTCCTCGAGTGAGTCAGGAGTAGGGTAGGCCACCAGCATATCTTTTAACCGGTCACTCAGCCCTGCACGGAACTGAAAGCGGAGGGCAGAGTCATTCCAAGTGGAGAGACCACTCCACTGCCTAAATTCTGAACAGTATTCCTCTGCTGGACGTCTGCCCTGTCTCAATCCTGTCAACTGACGCTCAGCATTAGCTGCACAATCAGGGTCATCGTACAGCAGCCCTAATGTCAGAAAGAATTGATCTACAGTCAGCAGTTCAGGAGAGTCAGGCGATAAGGAGAAGGCCCATTCCTGTGGTGGCCCTTGGAGAAGGGACATAACTATGCCTACCTTCTGGGCCTCATCACCAGAGGAGCGGGGGCGTAACCTGAAAAACAACTTACATCCCTCCCGGAAGGCACAAAACTTTTTCCTGTCCCCCGTGAATTTTTCTGGGAGCTGGACGGGCGGCTCAAGTGGTGCTGGGGAAGTCACAGTAAGTTGTCGTGGGGCCGTCTCCTGCTCCTGGACCCTTACAGCTAGCTCTTGCACCATGGTATTGAGCTGCTGCATTTGGTCCACAATATTAGTCATGTCAGTTCTGTTGTCCATGAGGCAAAACTACAGTTGGCTGGCTATTCTGTCAGGACTTGGGGGTACAGACAACACAAGACAGTGGGCCCTGACACTGAACCCACCCACTGTCCCTACCTACTTGCCTCAGACGGCCCTAGGTGGCCGCTGACAACCACGATGGCGTTCCCTATACTGAATAAGTGGAACACCCAACAGGACAGACAAACAACTAAAGAACGGAAAAAGGAGCAAACAAGGACAAAACCACACAGCAATGCAGTACCAAAATTGGCAATAAAGACAAAAGTCAAAGGTCAGGTGGAGGGTTGGATAACAAGTACGCAGACAGAGGGAATAGGGAGGGAACAACAGGAGAAGACACAGGGGAGCTGGGATCCAGGTATGAACCAAAATAGCCAGCAAGGAAGTGAGCAGCTAGCTGAAATTTATCCAGGATCAGAGGCTAGGTCCAGAAGCTGATTGGACCAGCCCTGATCTCAGTACCAAGTTCAGCTGAAGCACAAATCCTACAGAGCACAGTAACTCCTGCTTTGCTGGACAAAAGCAATCGGGTGTGTCACAACAACCCAGGCACAGTTCACACTAGGTACTGCACACTCCTGACAGGTATACTATGTAGTTTATATGTATCCATCACATCTTACCCAATATATGTGACTTTCCCAGAGTGTTAGTATTGTAATATCCCAGAGCAAGGGCATCACTATTTTTGTACCGATTTATTGTATTTCTTATCATTTTGATGTTATCTTTATATATGACATGTATTACGCCTGGTTCACCAGTGGATAGAGTGTGCCTGGCCATGTTCTGCATAGAAATGGAACTTACCATTCCATTCCAACCCCCTTTGGTAGAAGTGGGCTAGACCGACTTCCAGCCAAGGGTGGGGATGAGCTAGTCCAGTTAGTCTAGAGCAGAATGAGGTGGAGAGGGGATGTGTGTGTCCTCTCTCCAGCCAGAAGGATTGTGGAAGCAGCTCATAGAGCACCCACTCCCTGCATATACAGAGAGGGAAAACGGTCCAAGGACACACTCATCATCATCAAGCCACTATTAGACTAGTGTTAGCTAAGTGCAGAAATCATCCAAGTCAGCCTGCTCAAATACCTTCTACCCTGGTGCAGTAAAGCCTGCTGAGACCATTGGTATTATCAAGGTCAAGTTACAGTTAGTAAAAGGACTTTTTTTTTTCGTTTCAAGTCTGGCCTTATTCATCTTCATCTCTTTTACTGCAATGGACCCCAGGGAGCGATGCCCTGAGGTGGGACACCGTGACACAGCCAAAACACTACAGCAGGGCCACTCCCATCCTCTACAATGGCTCCCACAGGGGCTCGCTGGAGTATGATGTCATAGTCTGCCTATGAAGTCATCTATATACCTTCCCATCATGGTCTCTATACTTACAGGGTGTCTCGACCACAGTACGGCACATGAATTTACCATTTTCTCGCTGGTGTTTTATAGAGTTTAAAGGCACATATCATCACCCATCTCGTTATCACGGGTGCAAGTGCTGAGAGATATAATAGCATGCATAAACATAACAACAGCATCATAGTTCAACTAGACAGCATTTCAGGTGCGACAGGAAAGGAAATCAGAAAGGAGATCAAAGTAGTACTTAGACCGACTTCACATCAGCATTGAGCTTTCTTTTCTGATCCTGCATACATGACTTTTTCTCCTGTCTAGAATGACTGATGTCTGGCGGAAGTGACAAAAACTGATGCAAACTGAGCACAACTGATACTCAAAGTAACAGATCCATTTTTTTAAAAACATTTCTGTTCTGACGGATCAGAAGAATGGAAAACTCAACACAGATGTGAACTCAACCTTAGGACTCATTCAGATGACCGTATGAATGGGCCCGCATCCGTTCCACAATTTTGCGGAGCGGGTGCGGACCAATTCATTCCAATGGGGCCGCAAAAGATGCACCGCGTGCTTTCTACATCCATAGTTCCGTTCCGCTGCCCCGCAAAAAAGATAGAGCATGTCCTATTCTTCTAGTGTGGTAAGGGTGCATGCAGGCCTTCCTAGCTTGTAGACCTGGCCCCAACTGCGACTGCTGTGATCCCTATGGTTATACCACAAGTGATGTATGTAGAAAGCACATGACCGATGCACCAATTCAAACCAGCAGAATGACAGCTTAAAGGGCATCTGTCAGCAGTTTTGTACCTATGACACGGGCTGACCTGTTATATGTGCACTTGGCAGCTGAAGGCATCTGTGTTGGTCCCATGTTCATATGTGTGCATGTTGCTGAGAAAAATGAAGTTTTAATATATGCAAATGAGCCTGTAGGAGCAATGGGGGAGTTGCCATTACACCTAAAGGATCTGCTTCCTCTGCAAGTGCCGTGCCCTCTGCACTTTGATTGACAGCTGAAAACGTCATCACACCTGGCCCTGTCAATAAAAGTGGACAGGGCGCAGTAGTTTTAGCAATGCAGGCACATATGAACATGGGACCAACACAGATGTCTTCAGCTGCCAAGTGCACATGTAACAGGTCAGCCAGTGTCATAGGTACAAAACTGCTGACAGATGCCCTTTAAGAAGATGAATATTTTCTTATTTATTTTTATAAAGAAGGTGCAGCCTTTATAAAAAAAATGCATATGCTGGACAACCCCTTTAATTATACCAGTTGCTGGCAAAGCTGAGTGACAACCAATGTGGCAAATATTGCACTTGTCACAGAGGTTGTCAACTAACTTTCTCAAAGCCTTGAACAGAAAATGCTATTCTGAAGTCCAGTATATATATATATATATATATATATATATATATAGTGTATACAGCTGACATGTACTTTAATTTTAAGGTAGAATGATCTGTAATTGTAATTCATGGGTCGATGCAGCATCTGAAATGTGCGCGGACCAGATAAGGGGATCCCCTTTAATATAATTTGCTGTAATAGGACTGGAAAACTCGTGATACATTGTATCAATTCCAAGCCAACCTGTGACATTAATTACGTGACATTGGCTCGCTGAAGCCATTAGATAAGGCAGCTAACCCTCATTTACTATATCTGGAATTCATGAGATTCCATGGGTGAAAGTGGAAAATGGAATCACTTTAATGGGAAACCCTCAGTATGACTGAAAACGGCGTCGGACTGGGGTTCCTTGGGTTCACCAGAGAAAATTATTCTAGGTGCCCATCCCTCGTATCATCAATAACGTCTAAGAGGTTTTGATTTAAAGAAGTAGACTCTAGTTGCAATGTACTGTCTTCAAAAGCGGCTACAAATGTTCTTTTTTTGTTTCTGGACCTTTGGAGTAGACTATGGCATCAGAGCCTGGGACCACCAGAGGATCCTCTGGCCCATCGAGGAATGGACAATCGGATCAGCTGGGATTCTCTCTGAGACGCAAGGGAATATTCACCCATTCATGAGTTTATCACCGTCTGTGATGGAGTAGCACCCCATCACTCTCCTTCTTGGTCAAATAGCCCTTACACAGCCTGGAGGTGTGTTTGGGGTCATTGTCCTGTTGATAAATAAGTGATGCCTGATTGGAGTCGGGAAGGAATTTTTTTCCCCTTAAAAGGAGGAAAATTGGCTTCTACCTCACAGGATTTTTTTGCCTTCTTCAGGATCAAGTCGCAGTATAATAGACTGAACTGGATGGATGGATGCTTTTACTGCTGAATCCTAGACTGTCTGAATGGCTATAACATGGTGTGCCTGATTGTCTTCACACAGACGGTGATAAACTCATGAATGGGTGAATATTCCCTTGCGTCTCAGAGAGAATCCCAGCTGATCCGATTGTCCATTCTTCGGTGGGCCAGAGGATCCTCTGGTGGTCCCAGGCTTTGATGCCATAGTCTACTCCAAAGGTCCAGAGACAAAAAAAGAACATTTGTAGCTGCTTTTGAAGACATAGTTATTAGATACATACATAGTTATTAGATCTCCCCTCAGTCGTCTTTTTTCTAAACTGAATAACTTTAAATTTCTGGGTACTGTAGTCCACCCATTCCAGTTATGACTTTAGTTGCCCTCCTCTAAACCCTCTCCAGCTCTGCTATGTCTGCCTTATTCACAGGAGCCCAGACAAGGAAACCAGAGGTGTAACATGGAGCTTCTGGGTGCCAGTGCAAAATCTGTTGGAGGTCCCACCTCCAATGTCCCATTTAAAATATGGTATCTTTTAAAGATGAGCTAAATTCTTGAAATTCATTTCGAGTCCGATTCTAATGAATTGGTCCAAAAATTTGATTCGGGTCCAAATTGATATCACCCCAATCAAAAGTACTCATTGCTACTAATTGGTTTGAAAATTGGCATTTTACACTTTGAGGTCTCCTATTTTTCTCTTGTCTTTTTTTCATTTTTTTTCCGTTCTTCACCCTTTTAAGCTCTTTAATGCAAATACAGCAATATTAAACGTTAGAGTGACACTGACATATATACCTATGGTGTTAACAAATAGTCTGTTTAAAAACACACTGGGCTGTCGCATCTGTTGTGCTTTTTAAAATAAAAAAAATATTCCAAAAATTGTCCCTTATTGGCGGCAGATCGGTGTTTATAGACACACAGTACTGTAGTATCGGAAAAAACAGTGGCTTGTTCTGAACAAGTGCCTATAAATTCTCCCTTTCTTGGGAGCAGCAGCAGCAGCAGTAGTGGTGGACAAGGCAGGAGATATGCAGCCATTTAGGGGTAGTACCAGCAGCACCAGGAAGGAGCAGGAGCTGCTGCAGCAGTTACTACAGTACAGTGTGGACCATGATGAACAGGCAAACAGTGGCAATTCCATCATTGGGCCGGTGATAAATAGCCACTGTCAGCAGTGGCAGATCTATTCATCGTCATAAGCTGGAGATGTGTGGAAATCCTCATGGATCATGTGCCTCATTAATCTTGACAAAGGTAATGTTTTGGAAACTTGCGTGGGGCAGTTTTACTTACTTGGGCAGGAAGATGCCAATTGTGCTGAAAACCCTTTCTGACAGTACGCTGAAGGCTGAACAAGACAGTGCAGTGATAGTAAACTGGGCCAGTTCCAGACAGTGTACCAATCTGCCTTTCCAGAAGTCTAAGGGGTCAGAGGACATGGTATGTGCTGGAGAAAGGAGACAGCCATTTTGAAAACAAGACAATTTTAACAGAGAGCTGGCCAGAAGTACTACTGCCAGGTGAATAAAATTTGGGTGAAGGCTCAGTGCTTCTCCACATTTGGAGAGCGAGACATGTTTTAAGGACAGCTGGCAAGAGGGAGTAATGCTTGCTCAATTAAATTTTGTTGAAGGCGTGGAAGTGTGCCACATTTAGATAACAGCACAATAAATTTTATGGACAGCTGGCCAGAGGTAGTAATGCCTGGTAAATTCAATTTTCGTGAATAGAAGTCCATGGGCAGCATAACAGATTCGTCCTACTTTCCATTATGCAGGACAGAATGCAAAAGGGAATGCCGGTAAAGGTTTCCTTTTGCATTCCGTCTTAAGAATTCAGTTATTTTCCAACCATGCTATAACAGAAAATAATAAAGTAATAATAAAAAAAACACCTGAACACCGAAGCTGGACTTCAGTGAAAAAGTCCGGGTTGGGGTCCAGATACCTGAACTCGCAAAGTTTGGTACGGACCTGAACTTTGTAGTTTGGGTTCGCTTATCCCTAGTAAGGCGTGGTGCACGCCAACCGGAAATAAGTCCAGAGAGCCGGGGTCTGTAGTAAACCAGTGTACTTCTTTACTGTAGGAACTCAATTGCAAGTGGCATATGGCTGGCTTCTCCAGTCTCCTCCTTGGCAAAAGAAGAGATTGTTGCTGAGGAAATGCCTGAGCTAGTCCCTTTTTCTCTCTCAGAAGGCTGCTACCGTGGTCAAAGGCTAGAGGTCCACAGTCTGTAGCTCAGTGGTCCAGCTGGCTTCTTAGTCACAGGGCTGTTGCTCAGCGTCTCCATCTCAACATCTTCTTCTGTTCACTCATGTAGTCTGGCGGAATCTGATCTTCTAAGCACTGGTCCCTAACTGCAGAACACTAGGGGCTCTGACTGCTCTCCTTATACATAGTTTCTGGCTGAACTAAAACCTTTAGTGGAAGGGATGGAGTGGAGAAACCCAGCCCAAACAAATACAATGTTACACTTTCCGTCTCTCATACACTTGCATTAGACCTTCAATAATACTCAATGGCAATGACAGCAGTTTTTCCAGACAAATCAGTTTTTTTCAGACATAATAACATAGCTAAACCAGACAGGTCAGCCAGTCAGTGTGTCTGGTTTTGTTGGTAAACAAGTCTGGATTTTTCCCTCCAAAACATTGTCTTCTTTAAGGCTTCATTCACACGACCGTATTTTGTTTCCGTGTCCGTTCCGTTTTTTTGCGGACCGTATGCGGAACCATTCATTTCAATGGGTCCGCAAAAAAAACGGAAGGTACTCCGTGTGCATTCCGTTTCCGTATGTCCGTATTTCCGTTCCGCAAAAAAGATAGAACATGTCCTATTATTGTCCGTTTTGCTGACAAGGATAGGCATTGTTACAATGGATCCGCAAAAAAAACGGAAACACGGATGCCATACGGAACATCATCTGTTTTTTTATGGTAGCTGTGGGAAATTACAAGCTTCTCATTATTAGCTAGAAAGTCCCAAAAGTCTCTCAGTATTCATTAGCCCTTTCCACAATGCAAGTGAACAGGATATATATTGCAACAAACATATACAATTCAGTTACGTACATAGTATTAAACAGTATTAATCAGTGAAGGTTAACCCGTTAAAGTTAAATAAAGTAAGGAGTTGATGACTTTGCATAGGGGAAACAAAGGCAAATGTCCACAAATGTCCAGACTTCAAACTATCCCTGCTCCAGGGCACTACATATATTAATGCAACAGTGAATATGTGATATTAGTCTGTGTTGGCCGCAGAGGGTCACAAAAAGGCACAGTTCAGGACAGGCAGCTGGGAGGCAGAATCCAGTAAATAGGGATGGGTCAATATATGGCAGAAAACAGAAAACAAATGCCTTAGCAGAAACTTAGCAAGCTACAAACTGCCAAGAAAATGAGGTCAGCACCACCGTCTTTTACAATTACAAGCAACCGTGCACAGCAAGGACAGGAGGAGAGTGGTGGTAACAGAAATAGGAGTATTAGTGTTCACTGAGTAATGTTCCAAATACAAGAAGCACAGCAGCAATGGACCCGGACCACCTACCCTGTTTCCCCGAATATAAGACCCCCCCGAAAGTAAGGCAGGGTAGGGGGGTGCCCAGGGTTCTCCAATGTAAGGCACCCCCCGATTGTAAGGCCGCTATCGGGGGGGGGGGGGTCTGTGAGGAATGTAAGGCCGTCTATGGTGGGGGTGGCTGGGGAATGTGTTCAGGCCCCTCCATGCTGTCATACTCACCTGCCTGCGGGCTTCTTGTGGCCGGCTCCGCCATTCACCGTCCCTGTCACTGTCCTTGCAGCTCGAAGCTGATTGGCCATCAGCTCGAGCTCTGATTGGCCGATCAGCCGCGACGTCACGGCCCTGCAGGCTCGCAGCTGATTGGCCAGCGTCCCCTGCAGCAGAAGGCTCCCACCGGCACCGCAGAGGAGATCGTAAGGGTGTGTGTATGGGGCTGCGTGTGGGTGGTGGCAGCACATGGGCAGAGTGGGGGTGCACGGTGCAGTGGGATCATGCACACAGGGATGGGGGAGCTGCAGGGGATCATGCACACAGGGATGGGGGAGCTGCAGGGGATCATGCACACAGGGATTTTGTTAAAAAAAGTGTAATTTTTTTTTGTCTAATGTAAGGCCTCCCCGAAAGTAAGGCAGGGTGGGACTTTTGGGGGTAAATTTAATGTAAGACAGGGCCTTACTTTCGGGGAAACACGGTAAGTAAGAGTGTTAAATTTAACTACTTTATTAACCCCTTAACGCCTAATGCTGTACGTTTGGCATTATGTGCCTGCATTTGTATGGAGTGGGCTGCTGCAGCGAGCCCACTCCATAAGCAGAATCACTGCAAAACATACGATTTGCCATTTTGAAAAAATTGAATAACAGTGATCAAAAAGTTATACATACGGAAAAAAGGTACTAATAAAAAGTTTGTTCCGCAACAATAAACTGCACTATTATAAATTATAACAAAATTGCAGCTGGTTTTCGGAAACAAAAAGGCACAATTGTGCAGCGTAGCCAGCGAATTGTATGCTGTGGTGCTGAGTACTCCTGCATTCTCCAGCGTCTGATGTCACTCTTATCTGATTTGCCATGGTGTATATATAATGCTTGTACCACATCACTATAGTATATGTTGAAAAAGGCTAGGATGGGCCAAAACGCGTCCTGCATCTTCTTTATGAAATTAACCCAATAGAAATCTACTGAGATTATACAGTGGCTGCTTGGGTTCATTCACTACAGATGTTTTAGCATTGTGACCTTCTGCTGCCAGCCCTGATCTCCGACCTGTTTCACGGATGTATGCTGTCATCTTGGCCTGTTACTATGTTTTTCTCATATACCATATTTTTCGCCCCATAAGACGCACTTTTTTCCTCAAAAAATGGGGGAAAAATGCCCCTGCATCTTATGGGGCGAATGCTAATGAGCGCTTCCATTATGGAAGCGCTCATTAGCACCGGAGGACCAGGAAGCAATGAAGAATCTGTACTCACCGCTTCCTGGTCCTCCGTTCGGCTGTGCAGTTCTGCGCACAGAGTGAGGGCGCTCTGTGACCTCACGCTGTGCGCGCCGGGTCACAGCACAGCCGACGGAGGAGGAAGGAGAAGAGCGCAGGCGGCGAGGAGCGGAGGCGTCCAGGAGCAGGAGAGGTAAGAGGCTTTTTTATTTTAACTGTGGCATGCTGGGGGCTAATGAGGGGTTAATAAGAGGCATGGAGGCTAATAAGAGGCATGGAGGCAAGTGAGGAATATGAAGTCATATGGGCCGAAATAGAGGAATATGAAGTCATATGGGGACTCAAATGGGGGCTGAAGTGAGGCATGGGGGCTGATATGGGGGCTAAGTACAGATATGGGACTAATTACAGGCATGGGGGCTGATATGGGTCTAATTACAGGCATGGGGCTGATGAGAGGCATGGGGGCTCATATGGGGGGGGCCACTGATTAGAGGCATGGGGTTCTTATCTGAGGTCTTATTGGGTGTCATTCACATTGGGGTCTGATCTGAGGTCTTATTAACATTGGAGGTCTAATTGGGGCTGTGAGCTGAGGTCTGACTAACATTGGGGGTCTGATTGTTAGTCTGACCTGAGATCTAATGAAAAATATTTTTTTCTTATTGTCCTCCTCTAAAACCTAGGTGCGTCTTAGGCTACTTTCACACTGGCGGCAGGCCTGATCCGGCAGGTGAAGGGTGCTGCCGGATCAGGCCTGCCGCAGTGACATGTGTGGAGCCGGAACCGCGCTCCGGCCCCACACATGTCACACAGTACATACATATACATACACATAAACATACACACACATATAGACATACAAACACACATACATACTTACATGCTCCCCGGCAGGTCTTCGGAGCGTCAGGACGGCTCACACAGGTCACGATTCCCCACAGCGCCCTCTGCTGGGCGCCTGGTGGAATCGTCATCTGACGATTCCACCAGGCGCCCAGCAGAGGGCGCTGTGGGGAATCGTGACCTGTGTGAGCCGTCCTGACGCTCCGAAGACCTGCCGGGGAGCATGTAAGTATGTATGTGTGTTTGTATGTCTTTATGTGTGTGTATGTTTATGTCTGTATGTGTCTATGTGTACCCGGATCCGTAATGGACTCCATTGAAAGTCAATGGAGGGCGGATCCGGTTACCATTATGGTCACACCAGACGGATCCACCCCCATTGACTTGCATTGGGGGTCATTCCGGATCCGTCTTGGTGCGGATGCCTGGACCGGAGAGCAAACCGCAGCATGCTGCGGTTTGTTCTCCGGTCTGAAGACGGAACGGAATGCTTTCAGGAGCATTCCGTTGTCTTCAGTTCAGTTTTGTCCCCATTGACAATGAATGGGGACAAAACTGAAGTGTTTTATTCCGGTATTGAGCCCCTATGACGGAACTCAATACCGGAATTTTAAAACGCTAGTGTGAAAGTAGCCTTATAGGGCGAAAAATACGGTATATCTGTTTGTCCATCTTCTGCATTTACCAATTTGTATTTATCTGTAGCTGTAACCACTTTAGTGGTTGATTTGCACTTTGATGATAAATGTAAGCGCTCATTTCATCTGAATACAGAAGACCTTGGAGTTTACATGAGAAGTATTTGTAGACAATTCCTCTAGTCTCTGGTTTCCAGGAGTCTATCTTATCACTGAAATGTACTTAGCACAACTGAGGAGTTTTTGTCTCCTTCTTTCATAAAAATCACAGTGTAGAACAAGCAGTAGATAGAGGTTCAGCACACAGCGAGGATCACGCGGCCCCATGAGGCGTCTCGGGACGCCATCAGCAGAGAAGCAGCGGAAGACAGAGATATTGTTGGAACAATTGGTTTTGGCAGAATACTGCTTTGTTCATCTATCTATTCTAAGATGTAGGCGTTTTCCGTTTTATCTTGTGATTTACAGTAACTGCTGGAAGCATGTGGTCTTCAGATGCTGCTTTCTGAACTATAAAAGGTGAAATCCCTATAGATTTCTATGTTTCTTCTGAAAGCAGAAGAGTAAATTTTCTTCAAGACTTTCTTAAAGTGAAAGGCAGATGCAGGTGTTTGTATGAGAATCCCTACTTGCTAGAAGGGTCATTTGATACTAAGGTGACCATAAAGTGTCCTCCTGCAGGAGCGTCCAGAGATGAACTATAACCTGTAGGGAAACCTGGCAGTAATTGTTCAATTTCCCTACAGCGCCACCACTGGCAAAATGAAGCATTCCACATTGCTTATTTAAATCAATGGGTTGTGTGTTTAATGCAGGTCAGACAGGTCCTCTAGAAGAAGAGATGCTCTTTGTAGCCATTCACCACTTTAGGCAAAAAATACAGATCCTTAACAAAGGAACATAGTATATGATAATGACATTTCTAAATCCCTTATCAGAATATCTGATGTCGCTCCTGTCTCTTGAAGATTTCTGAGTCCTGCGTCCTACATAATGCATCTGGGCAATGAAATTCCCACACTGCCTGTGACATGCATGCTGCTGCTCAGAGTATAGGCTGCAGCCTCTCCTGTGCCTTAGACCTGTAACTGTGGATCTCCAGCCTTCTGCTCAAAATTTGGAATGATCTTTAATAATTGTACAGTGGTATTTGCTGCTGCACTACATTATTTGTCTGGTGCTCCTGGGGAGGTATTTGATGCTGCTCTATGTTACAGTGCCTTGCGAAAGTATTCGCCCCCCTGGAACTTTTCAACCTTTTGATACATTTCAGGCTTCAAACAAAAAGATATAACATTTTACATTTTTGGTGAAGAATCAACAACAAGTGGGTCACAATTGTGAAGTGGAATGAAATTTATTGGATCATTTAAACTTTTTTTGTAATAATAAAACTGAAAAGTGGGGCGTGCAAAATTATTCGGCCCATTTACTTTCACTCCAGAAGTTGATTGAGGATCTCTGAATGATCCAATGTTGTCCTAAATGACTGATGAAGAGAAATAGAATCCACCGGTGTGTAATCAAGTCTCCGTATAAATGCACCTGCTCTGTGATAGTCTCAGGGTTCTGCATCATGAAGACCAAGGAACACACCAGGCAGGTCCTGATACTGTTGTGGAGAAGTTTAAAGCCGGATTTGGATACCAAAAGATTTCCCAAGCTTTAAACATCCCAAGGAGCACTGTGCAAGCGTCATATTGAAATGGAAGGAATATCAGACCACTGCAAATCTACCAAGACCCGGCCGTCCCTCTAAACTTTCATCTCAAACAAGGAGAAGACTGATCAGAGATGGAGCCAAGAGGCCCATGATCACTCTGGATGAACTGCAGAGATCTACAGCTGAGGTGGGAGAGTCTGTCCATAGGACAACGATCAGTCCAACACTTCACAAATCTGCCCTTTATGGAAGAGTGGCAAAAAGAAAGCCATTTCTCACAGATATCCATAAAAAGTCTGGTTTACAGTTTGCCACAAGCCCCTGGGAGACACCAAACATGTGGAAGAAGGGGCTCTGCTCAGATGAAACCAAAATCCAACTTTTTGGAAACAATGCAAAACGATATGTTTGGCGTAAAAGCAACACAGCTCATCCCCCTGAACACACCATCCCCACTGTCAGACATGGTGGGGGCAGCATCATGGTTTGGGCCTGCTTTTCATCAGCAGGGACAGGGAAGATGGTTAAAATTGATGGGAAGATGGATGGAGCCAAATACATGACCGTTCTGGATGAAAAGACCTGAGAATAGGACGGAGATTTATCTTCCAACAAGACAATGACCCCAAACAGAAAGCAAAATCTACAATGGAATGGTTCAAAAATAAAGGTCTCCAGGTCTTAGAATGGCCAAGTCACAGTCCAGACCTGAATCCAATTGAGAATATGTGGAAAGAGCTGAAAACTGCTGTTCACAAACGTCTCCATCCAACCTCAAAGAGCTCCAGCTGTTTTGCAAGGAAGAATGGGCAAGAATTTGAGTCTCTAGATGTGCAAAACTGATAGAGACATCCCCCAAGAGACCGCAGCTGTAATCGCAGGAAAAGGTGGCGCAACAAAGTATTAAGGCAAGAGGGCCGAATAATTTTGCACGCCCCACTTTTCAGTTTTAATATTACAAAAAACAGTTTAAATGATCCAATAAATTTCGTTCCACTTCACAATTGTGACCCACTTGTTGTTGATTCTTTACCAAAAATGTAAAATGTTATATCTTTTTGTTTGAAGCCTGAAATGTGGCAAAAGGTTGAAAAGTTCCAGGGGCCGAATACTTTCGCAAAGCACTGTATTTGGTACTGCTGGGGAGATTTTTGGTGCTGTACTGTGGTGTTTGGTACTATTGGGGAGGTATTTTGTTCTCTGCTGTGGTATTTTTTGCTTCCATGGTATTTTTGCTGTTGGGTAAGTTTTTTTGTGCTGTAGTGTGATAGTTGTTTGGCACTGCTGGGGAGTCATTTTGTGCTTGCTGTATGTTATTTTTGGGATGCTGGAGAGTTTTGGTGCTACACTGTGGTATTTTTTTGTCGTTGCTGGTGGGGCATTTTATGCTGCACTATGGTATTTGGCACTGCTGGAGGGATGTTTTGTGTTTCACTGTGGTATTCGGCACTGCTTGGGAGGTATTTTTTCAGCATTGTATATTGTGCTGCACTGTGATAATTTTTTGACCTTCCATTGTTTATCTGTATTTTGGCATGGATTGAATAAAGCCATTGAAACAGGACCGGTGAAACAGGACCGGTGAGTGCCACTTTATGTATTCTATGGAAGGTGAATGTTTGCAACTGATTTTGCAGGCGAGCACCACAGAAAGGCTGTGTGACTGTCCAGGCAATTGTGGATTGCTATTAAAGGTTAATGCTGTTGCAGAGTGGTGCCGCTGCAGTGTTGGTTCTATGAGGTGGAAAGAACTGTGGTATTTGTACTCTTGGGTAAGCTTTTAGTGCTATACTGTAGTATTTTTTTGGAACTGCTAGGTGGATATTTTGTGCTGCACTGTGGTATTCAGTACTGCTGGGGCAGTATTTTGTGCTTCACTATGGTATTTGGTTCTGCTGGGGTGGTATTTTGTGCTGCACTGTGGTATTTGGTACTGCTGGGGTGGTATTTTGTGCTGTACTGTGGTATTTGGTACTGCTGGGGTGGTATTTTGTGCTGTACTGTGGTATTTGGTACTGCTGGGGTGGTATTTTGTGCTGTACTGTGGTATTTGGTACTGCTGGGGTGGTATTTTGTGCTGTACTGTGGTATTTGGTACTGCTGGGGTGGTATTTTGTGCCGCACTGTGGTATTCAGTACTGCTGGGGCAGTATTTTGTGCTGCACTGTGGTATTTGGTCTGCTGGGGAAGTATATTGTGCTGCACTATGGTATTTGGTTCTGCTGGGGCAGTATATTGTGCTGCACTGTGGTATTCGATACTCCTAGGTGGATAGTTTGTGCTGCACCATGGTATTAGGTACTGCTGGGGAAACTTTTTTGTGCATCACTGTGGTATTAGGTACTTCTGAGGTGGTATTTTGTTATTTTGTACTGCAGCATCTGATCCTTCTAGGTAGGTGTCTGTCCCTGATCATTACAAATAGGTGTTCTTGTGTTCTCTGTTTTCTTCCATGTGGCTTACATATTTAAGACAAACTTGCCAACTCGCCTGGCATCTGGGAGATCAGAAATAATTTTTTGGGCAATAATATACTCCTTTTCTCTGGTCACGCCCTTTTGGTATAGGCCCCATCCCTTTTGACGCCCTGCTTCCTCATTAAGTGTTCAGGTTCCAGGGCTGAGTCTGATGACCCAGCATCCATGCATCATATAGTTATAGTTCATGGAGGGCTGCTTTCCGGGTGAAGACACCCTTCCATGCAGTGCCCAGATTTTCTGAGAGTCCAGGAGGTCTCTCCTTTTTTCAGGAGGCTCCGGACATTTCTGGGAAGTGGGAAAGCATGATTTAAAGGAGTGATGAGGGGTGTGACCAAGTAAAGCAAAATTCACTATTTTTTCCTAGTGGGGTTTGACTGCTTTTTTTTTTTTTTTTATCCCAGTCTGGCCCTGATAAGTGAAGGTTTAATTATTTGGGTGTTGCATGGATGAGTTATATGGGCATTATTTGTGCACTATATGGTCATTTTTGCACTGAAAAGTGTAATTATTCAGACCTTATGATATATGAACGGTATGATTTGAATTTACATTACTGTATGGAAGCATTACATACAGTATAGAGGTTTTGGTGGGGTGCATTAGATGTAGGCACTTAACGGGAATATTATATGGACACTACGGCGGAATTACTTGGCACACTAATATATGGGTACTGTTTGGCAGCATCATCTTGATGTATTTGTGAAAATGACATTTTACTATAGTAAAGCCAAGACATGGAAATCACTTGGACGAGGTACTACGGAATAACAGAGCCGCCGTCACTGTGTTGGCCAAGATCTGTGGCCTGGATTAGGTTTATGACATAAACAATTTAGGTATTGGAATTTTAAATGTCAAGAGGGGTTTGCTAAATGTATGGAGGTTTCTTAGGGCCAAAATCCATTAAGATCTGATAGGGACAAGAAAATGTAAAGAAGAAACGAGAAGCGGAAAATGCACAGTAATAAGAATAGAAATCAGTCACTGGAGTGCGGTATTAATGCTAGGGTAAGACCTGTGGGCAAACTCAATCTTATTTACAATGTTGGAGGCCTTAAAATGGTTTTGTGGGACTTACTTATTATTGACCTATCCTCAGGGCAGGATATCGATATCTGAAGGGGGGGGGGGGGGGGGTGATACAACCCCTGCAGGTTGAAAGGGCCACAGTGCTCAGACGAGTTTGTGTTATACCGCGCACAGTGCCACACATTGTATAGCATCTGTGCTTGGTAGTGCAGTTCAATCTAATTCACTTTATTGGGACTAAGCTGCCCACAGGCCACATGACCAATGTACAAGACAGAGCAGACTGAGGAAGAGGTTGCAAGGCTTCCCCGAGCCAGCTGATCGGCAGGGGTGCTGGGAGTTGGACACCTAACAATCAGATTTGGTTCCAGAAAAACCCCTTTTGATCTCCAGATCTGCATTCACAGTTCTTCTGCTGGTTGTTAATGGAAACAGTCAACAAGTTGCAGCGGGCCCTTGTGGGAGCCAGTGAAGAGGATGGGAGTGGTAGTGGCCCTGATGTAGTGTAGTTGTAGCGTCATGGTGTCATAACTCATGCCATCGCTCCCTGCGGTCCATTGCAGTGAAAGTTGTAGCACTGAAGAAGGAGACCAGAATTCGACATAACAAAGTCCTTTCACTAAGTGCAATGTAGAAGTTGAGAATACAAACAGTAGTAGCAGGTTTTAGTGAAGTTCTCTTATGGCACCAGCAAGGATATTGAGGCAGGTTGGTTGGTAGTGATTCAGCACTTAGATGATACTGGCTTAGTGGTAGTTTGGTCTTGAGGATGTCTTTGGACCATTTTTCCTCACTTAACAGCAGTGTCGTTAGAAGATGAATAGAACAGGTCACTCTGCTGTCTCTTATGCTCTCAAGGCTTTACTTGAGGCAATTTAATGGTGGTTCTCTCCGGAGTAATCTGTAACAGGAGTAGGAGCAAGGCAAGCTGTGTCCTCTCCTCTATGTATATGCAGGTAGAGGGTGCTCTGTGAGCTGCTTCCACACTCCTTTTGGCTGGAAAGGGGCCACAGACATCCCCTCTCCACCTCACTCTCTTCTAGACTGACTGGATTAGCTCAACCCCCACCCTTGGCAAGAAGTCAGCCTAACCTACTAGGAAGGGGGGTGGATGGTTGGGAAGGAATGGTAGGTTCCATCATTCCTATGCAGAACATGGCCAGGCATACTCCATGTGCTGGTGAACCAGGTGTAATACATGTCATATATATATATATATATATATATATATATATATATATAGATCACATCCGAATTATGAGAAATACAAAAAATCTGTATAAAAATAGTAATGCCCCTACTCTAGGGTATTACACACCCCCATGGTGAAAGGTAAGCTGCCCTTGGGGTTCCTCCTGATGCTACTGCTATACATACTCTGGCTTGAGTAGGTGGCCTACAGATAGAATTCCCAGCCTTCTGACTTTCTACAATTGCTACAGCCCATAGACAGTTGTTTCTTACGACAGAGAACCAATGCTGCGAATGGTGGCTTTACCCCGTTTTCCCTGCACAAAAAGTCCTACAAAGAGAAGGGTGTCTTCATTCAGTTTCCCCTGCACTGTGAACTCTCTAAGATGAAAGATGTCATTTTACCTTCTCTTCAACAAGGCCTACAATGATTACTCTGTTCGCCTTGATGACCACCCACTGTAGCTTACTCACATTGAACTAACTGGAGCCAGAGGGAAGAACCAGGTGTAATACATGTCATATATATATAAAGATCACATCTGAATTATGAGAAATACAATAAATCAGTACAAAATAGTAATGTCCCTACTCTGGGATATTACAAAGTTTGTTGGCAGACAAACCCAGCAGGCGTTCTGAAGACTCTGATGTGAACAAGCAGAAAAGGTTGGTGAAGTTCAAGCTGCGGTTTTGTGTCTTGTCATCGAAACGGAACAAACTGGATCGCTCACTAAAAACAATGTAAGTCAATGTTGATGGATACGGTTTTTTAGGATCCTAAAAAAATGGATCAGTCACCCATTGACTTTCAATATATTTAGTGACAGATCTGGTCTGTTCCGTTTCGATTTCATACAACCACATCCTAACGGAACGGATGCATCCTGATGTGTTATCAAAACTGAACTGTTTTGGTCAGGTTGTGAGATCCTCTGCCGGATGTGAAAGTAGCCTTAAAGGCTATGTATACCTAACCTTTGGGCACAATTAAAAAAAAAAAAAAAAAAATACTGTATTGTGCTCATTTTGAGCTAAAAATCATTTTTAATTAGTCTTTAAGTTTTGAACCACTGTCGTTGTGCAGCCTTGAGTTTCTCTAGTAGCAGGCTCTGAATTTTCACTCTGTTCTGTCAGGCAGCTCAGCTGATGGCTCCTTATCTCTGCTCTGTGACCTTATAAACACTCATTATAGCTCAATTCTTATCCTACTGATAAAAATGTGGCCTAAATAAATGTTTATGACCTTTTAGTAATTTAGAGATAAGGTGTATTAAATGACAGGCACAAACCAGTACTATTCACACAGACAGTTAACCCTTTGTGACAGAACGGCTCAATATTTTTAATAAAGACCAATTGAAAAAAATATTTTTAGCCCAAAATGAGTTAAATGCAATTATAAAAAAAATCCCACCCAAGCTGTACATAGCTTTTAATTCTGAGCAGCTGAATATATACAGTAGACTGGAAAATACAGTAGGGAACTATAGTAATTATGGACCTTTAAATTCCTATTATGATTGAAATACAAATTACGTATAAAATAACACATAAAAGAATAAAAATCTGTTCATGTATAAAGGCTTTGTTCATGCGGCTGACAGGGAGTGATTAATATAATGCGGGCTCTTGCCAGCACATCCAAAGCTTTAAATTGACTATAAGTTATTTGCTCTCTCTCTATGTATGTAAAACGTAAGACTTTATGTACAATCTGTATGGTCCCTGAGCCCCAGGCACATTATAGCATTCAGTATGTTTTCTCAGTGCTATGAAGCCTAAGTTTCCCTGTCAACAGAAGGTCACCGTATACCTTGTCAAAAAATAGTGCCAGCAGACTGCCCCCAATAAACAGTACTATAAGCTGTGTCTCACATAAACATTACAAGCTGAGTATGTCCCTCTACACAGTAACAGAACAAAAAGATAAATCATTGCTGCCTTCAGTTGCCACTAGGGGGTGCTCACTGCTAACCTATTTGTACAGCTCCCAATGCAGTCAATAGAAGCAAGTGGCTTTAATACAGAGCTCGTACCCACTACAAATCCCAGCATGCCACACACCCTGAGTGTTCTGGGCATGTCAGAAGTAGGAAGAGGGTAGAAAGAGGGTACCCTAATCCCTGCTGCGAATGTCAGGGGGATATTAATACTTTTTTTTTTACGAAGCAGCATACCAGGTGGAGTTCCACTTTAATGGGGTGTCTCATTTAGAATTTCCAAATGCTCTGTTATGGAAGCTTTTACAGAGTGCCCCTCTCTGTTCCTAAAACACTGCCTATCTGTGCATGAGAAGCGCTCATTGCTGGAGAGCAGGGAGCTGATGTCACTCTCCGCTCTGCTCTCCTTCAGGTCCGCAGCGCAGTGAATGGTGAAGCAGGAAGACTTCTCCTGCTCCACCATTCAGTCTGCACAGATCGCGCTGCCGGCCGGTGTGGGCGGAGTCTGTAGACTGGAAATCTGCATAAGCTCCGCCCACATAGTGCTGCAGCGCGATCTGTGAAGACAAGAGGACTGCAAGCTTCAGGAACTGGACAAGGTGAGTAGTGCTGTGTTTTTTTTTTGTTTGTTTTTTTATACAGAGGGGCACAGAGGACTTTAAATGTATGGAGGGGGGCACAGAGGACTTTATATGTATGGAGGGGGCACAGAGGACTTTATATGTATGGAGGGGGGCACAGAGGACTTTATATGTATGGAGGGGGGCACAGAGGAATTTATATGTATGGAGGGGGCACAGAGGACTTTATATTTATGGAGGGGGCACAGAGGACTTTATATGTATGGAGGGGGCACAGAGGGCTTCATAACTATGGAGGGGGCAAAGAGGACTTTATATGTATGGAGGGGGCGCAGAGGGCTTCATAACTATGGAGGGGGCATAGAGGACTTTATATGTATGGAGGGGGGCACAGAGGACTTTATATATATGGAGGGGGGCACAGAGGACTTTATATGTATGGAGGAGGTACAGAGGACTTTATATGTATGGAGGGGGGCACAGAGGACTTTATATGTATGGAGGAGGTACAGAGGACTTTATATGTATGGAGGGGGCACAGAGGACTTTATATGTATGGAGGGGGCACAGAGGACTTCATAACTATGGAGGGGGCACAGAGGACTTTATATGTATGGAGGGGGGCACAGAGGACTTTATATGTATGGAGGAGGCACAGAGGACTTTATATGTATGGAGGGGGCACAGAGGACTTTATATGTATGGAGGCGGCACAGAGGGCTTCATAACTATGGAGGGGGCACAGAGGACTTTATATGTATGGAGGGGGGCACAGAGGACTTTATATGTATGGAGGGGGCACAGAGGACTTTATATGTATGGAGGGGGCACAATGGGCTTCATAACTATGGAGGGGGCACAGAGGACTTTATATGTATGGAGGGGGGCACAGAGGACTTTATATGTATGGAGGGGGCACAGAGGGCTTCATAACTATGGAGGGGGCACAGAGGACTTTATTACTATGGAGGGGGCGCAAGGGTCTTTATTACTATGGAGGGGGCACAGAGGGTATTACTACTATGGAGGGGGCACAGAGGACTTTATTACTATGGAGGGGGCACAGAGGGTATTACTACTATGGAGGGGGCACAAGGGTCTTTATTACTATGGAGGGGGCACAGAGGGTATTACTACTATGGAGGGGGCACAGAGGGCATTACTAATGTGAAGGGGCACAATGTGCATTTTTACTATGGAGGGGGCACAATGGGCATTTCTACTCTGGAGGGGGCACAGAGGGCATTTTTACTGTGGAGGGGGCACAGAGGGCATTACTACTCTGGAGGGGGCACAGGGGGCATTACTAATGTGAAGGAGGCACAATAGGCAATTTTATTCTGGAGGGGGCACAATGGGCATTTCTACTCTGGAGGGGGCACAATGGGTATTGCAAATGTGAAAGGGGCATAATGGGCATTGATAATGTGAAGGGGCGCAAGGGGGCACAGGGGACATTATTCCTCTGAAGGGGGCACAGTGCACAGAGGGCATTACTACTATCAAGGCTACACGCCACTGGTGTTGTCCCTCCTTATATATTTTTTTTGTTTTGCAGCTCGGACCTTCATCCTACAGCAGACTCAGGTAGGTCGACCTTCACCAAAAGTACTTGAGTACCCCTGCTCTAAAGGACAAGGAAACAGGTATATTATTTGATGGTCGGCTTGAGCGAATTGACCTTTGGATCATAGATCTGAAGTCAATTTATTCAAATACTTTGATTTTAATGCTGTTTCAGTATTGATATCTTAAAGTATTTTAAAATGTTTTTAACCCTTTCATGACCGGGCCTGAATGTCCAGAAACTTTTTCTGATTTTGTGCACGTGGTGGTTTAGTGACCCTAATTTTTATTTTGTTTGACTACCAAAATAATTTTTGCCATTTTTTTACCATTGCAATTTTTGCCAACTTGACACTTAGGAATTTTTATTGGAATGTTTTTTTTAGAGTTTGTTTTTTTAGGTTTAATTTGGAGGAAAACCGCTAATTATTATTTTAAAAAAAGTAATTCTTTTTAATTATAACTTTTTATTTCTTAAATATTAAAGCTGACATAAAAATAATTATTGCAATGGGTTCCCTATTTGGTGACGATCGGTTTGATATATAAGATGTATAGGTTTTATTGAATGGGGCGACTATGGTGACGGTTTTCGTTGGCGACTGCATTTTTAATTCATTTATATTTTTACATTTTTTATTTGTATTTATTATTATTATTATTAGTATTATTATTAGTATTATTATTTACTTATTTTTTTTACTTAGATTTTAATTTATTTTTGGCACATAATATGTCCCCCAAGAGGTCATTAAAAGACAAAACGACTTCGGATCTATCTGTTGGTATTCTAGTCACCTTCAACCTAAAACTCCATTTGGAAGAAATAACGTGACCTGGACAACCAGCGTTTGCCTCATTTTTAATGCAGGGCATTTTGGAAGCAATTCTTATTAATGTCACCTCCTATTAAATAAGAAATTCATCAAAAATATCTGATATATATTTTCCATTATTCACTAAATATCTACTTGATGTTCATTCTGACAGGAGAGATAGGGGAAAGGAGGACACATGGACCTGTACCCCGGCTGTGAAGCAAAACGGTAGAACCAAAAGAACTTCCATCGGATCTGCAGGTGGTGGGACCACAGAACCCCTGAGGAATCAAGCCAGGATTGAACAGGTTGTACTGCGTATACAGGGTCTGATTTTTCAAAACTGCCTATGGCAACCAATCACAACTAATTTTTCATTTCTTAAACTGGAAAAGTGAAAGCTGAGCTCTGATTGGTTGATCTGTGGCAACAAAAAGCTGTTTCCCTAATAGACAGTTTTTCGAAATTAGGCCCATAAATTCTTTACATCATTGGATACAGAGGCCTGTGAAGTTCTTGGGATCCAGGTAGAGACGTTAGTTAGATTTTTGTCCTGGAACCTGGACAATTCTGTTTTAAGATGGGAGACTCTGACTGTATTTTTCTTCCATGACATTTGGTAAAAATCTCCTGCTCTGTGACATACACTTTAGTCAGGAAAGCCTTTAAGCGCAGGAGACCTGCTGTCTATGGGCTTAGTTGCCCATAGCAACCAATCAGATTAATTCTTTCATTTTCCAAGGAAGCTCTGAAAAATGAAAGGTGGAATTTTTAAAAATAGCGGCGGAGATTTATCAAAACTGGTGTAAACTGGTTGCCCATAGCAACCAATCAGATTCCACCTTTCATTTTTCAGAGCTCCTTTGGAAAATGGAAGACTTAATCTGATTGGTTGCTATGGACAACTAAACCGTTTTCCTTTACACCAGTTTTTATAAATCACCCCTATGTCCACAGGTCGTGTGTGGTATTGCAGCTAAGCCCCATTCACTTTAAAGGAGCTGAGCTGTAATACCAGACTCAACCCATGGACCGCTGTTTCTGAAAGACATGTTTTTGTAATCCTGGACAACCCCTTTAAGAAATAGACATAATCTGGTATTATAGCAGTTGCTCGCTGACTTCTCGAGTGAATCAATCTTCGGAGGAGACTCGGAGGGATCGGGAGGAATGATTAACTGCTTCTTTGAACAGGTAGAAGGATCATACGCTATTTTCTTAAACTTCAATTTTTCTCTACTTGAACCCTGCACTAATCTCACTGTCAGCACTTTAATCATTAATCAGAGGCACAAGAATGATTCCCGCTGGCCTGACAGGACCACACGACCGGCGGGAATAATTGTCACGATAAGCGGGGACTCCTGCCGATGACAGAACGCAGTCCATCACTGTAACACACGTGGCCTCGTTTTCTCCACAGGTTTCATAGACGTATTTATAGTCTGAATACAAATTAATTGTATCTACTCATTGTAAAGGATCTGTTGGTATGGTATGATGTGGAAGCGATAGATAGATAGATAGATAGATAGATAGATAGATAGATAGATAGATAGATAAATAGTATCAAAGGATAGTTATAAAACGGATACCTAGATGATTAGATATGAGATAGATAGACATATTTAGATATGAGATAGAGATATTAGATAGATAGATACTGTAGTTATGAGATAAATAGTTATGAAACGGATAGCTAGATGATTAGATATGAGATAGATAAATAGATAGATAGGTTTGAAAACTGTAGAAACCATATGTAATTAAAATGACAACTGCATGTAATTAAAAATGTATTATAGCTACTGAGTTATTCAATAAAATCTAACTGCACAGCGCCACCTGCTGTTTGCTCTTTCTCTAATTTCTCTGTCCTGCTCACTGAGGCAGAAGCACATGCTCAGTTCCATCCTTCAACTGCTACCAGCTGCAGCAGACAGGATACACCCCTGAGTAAGGACATACCCCCTGAACTGCCAGCTTGAAATAAATCTAGCAGAAGAATTGGAGCAATGAACTGGTAGATCTCTGGATCCATGTGAGGTACAGGGCTGGTTCTAGATTGTCATATATGATGCTATATGATGTCTGATTTTCATTTTTACATTACTCATGGGATAATTCCTTTACTTTAATTGGGAACCCCCACATCAGGGAATCCTAATTATAGACCCATGGTATATTCCCCTGGGCCAAAAAGACAATTATCAATTCATACCTCGCCAAAGAGAAGACCAAGTATAGAGATATCTGGGATCAATTACTCAAAAAAGTAGTGGTGACAATGCACTACAACGGAGAGATAACGTAGACTCTCACCAGTAGAAAGAAAGTCTCCACCAGCAGCATATCACCATAAGTAACATGAGGATAGCAGCTAGATGGGCTGGGAGTGACTCAGTAAGGTCCTGGTAGGAGCCATGCTGACTGCAGTGCATCCCACAGCTGCTAGACAGGGTGTGAGTGACGATCCATAGTACAAACATGATCGAGGTGGTCCCACAGATAATGAGTAGGGTTCAAGTCCAGGGAATTAGGGGCCGGATAATACTTGAAAGTCTTGGTCATGGTCTTCCAACCAATGTAAGAGATTTCTAGTTGTGTGGCATGTCGCATTGCTTTGCTGGAAGATCCCATCCGTCCCATGGAAGAAAATCAGCATGTACGGTTGTATGTGATCTGTAAGGATGGATTCAGACCCAGATTGGTGGAGTGTGCCTTCCACATGGGTGAGTGGGCCCTGAGAATGCCACAACCTTCCCCAGACCATAATGATTGCAAGGTGTTTGTTCTCGCCTGACACGTCAATGTCCATCCGTATGATGAGGCAGAAAATGTGACTCATCTGAGAAGACAATCCTTTGCCAATAAATGGAGTTCCAATTCTGATACTGCTGGGAAAATTCATTTTCTCCGGAGACCCATACACAGTAGGGTTCACTAGACTGTTGTGTTAGACACACATCTGGTTGCCCCATGGTTCATTTTGTGAGTGAGCTGCTCTGCTATTGTATGTCTGTCTACCCTCGCCCACCTAGTAGTCGATGTTCACCTGTCCCTTCAATGCAGGGGTGGATTGGCCATAGACCTTACAGGGAAATTTCCCGGTGGGGTGAAGCCCAGGGGGCTGCCTCAGCCCTCCTCATGGCCGGCCAGTGGAAGTTTTTGAGGATGTATTTTGTGCTGCTGGCAGTATTTTGTGATGGACTGTGGTATTTAGCTCTGTTGGGGTGGTGTAATGTGTCACGATATGGTATTGCTGGCCCTGCCTTCCATTAATTTGGACCCGACTACAAAACAGGGCCACTTTTACTATTTTTTCCAGGGCCACTTTAAATTCCCAGTCCGCCCCTGCATCAATGGCACGTGGTGCTCCACAGTTTCCACCTTGCTTATTCACAATGGTGCTATTTGTCCATTCACTATACACTTTCACTACAGCAGCGCAAAAAGTTCACACTGCACAGTTTCAAAAATACTGCCACCCTCGGACTGAAAGCCAATAATCATACCTTTTTCATAAATCGCCCCTGTTACTTATGATCGTAACAAGAGATATGTGTGCAGACAGCCTATCACTTACCTTATATACCCACCAAGCCAGCTCAGCACACCTTATATACCTACCAAGCCAGCTCAGCACACCTTATATACCTACCAAGCCAGCTCAGCACACCTCATATACCCCCCAAGCCAGCTCAGTACACCTCATATACCCCCCAAGCCAGCTCAGTACACGTAACTTCATTCATGAGTTTATTGTAAGGGTATTTTTTAAGTACTGATTAGTTTTGTTCCTTTAATTCTGTTTCCTTTTATTATTATCATTCTGTGTATTGATGTACCTTGTAAATGTAGTACCCATCCCCATTGTGCACATTCCTGAGTGAGCTTAGAGGCATGCATAATGCACACTGGAGAAGGGGCTGATGGGTATAACTGTGGTCAGCTCTAACAATTAATTGGGATTCCACCAGATATTCCATCCTAGGTAGGATGTAAGTATTGATTTGCTTTATCTCTTGTACACCCTGGGGTGTCATGTGTTATAATGTGATAGACAGCCATGGGTTATAGCATGATCGATAGTAATATTTATTTACTTTTTTATTATTCTGTATGTGATTTGTTGGTGTTATCGTATATTTAATCACACTTAATAAATATATTTATTCACTTAGCCTGCGAAAGTTTATTTATTCTCAAATCTCTTGAATTCACTTTATGTTACACTACGTTACATTACAATGAGCTACACGCTGCCAACATCGAAAGTAGGAAGTGGTTGTAATGATAGGACTCGACTGTGTAGATTTAATATGAATGAAAAGTGTGGAGTTAAAATACTCACAAAATATCAAAGTGAGCTAACCGAGATGTAATGGCACATTTACACCCGCATCGCCATTGTCCAGATCACAATACAGATGATTCAACTGCCAAGAAGAATAGCCCTAATTTTTGTGGCATTTATATTTCTCCTTCTTCTAGAATGAGCCATTTACTAGCCTAAAATTGGAGAAATGATTCTGAAATAGATTTATTCATCATCTCCCATTTAAACAATGGATTCAGAGGGATTCATTTTTACTTTAATATCTTGGTATATACAATATCAATGAGGAGGTTTGATCCAGGTGGCCTTTTTTAACTTCCGTCCTTGCACTTACAGTGTACAGACCAGTTTATATGTGGTATCGATAAAAATACTTATTTTTTGTATTTCAGTTACTTTTATGTGTTAAATGACTGAACCAGAGGTGCTGAGTGGGTTTTCTTGACTACCATCCAAGATCTATGGTGGCCCATAGATTTGATGCACATCACTCTTGGCCAAAACCATGACAAAACTGCTTTGTACAATTACCCCTGGCACCTGTGTATGAAGGACCTGCACATATAAAGTCACATGACCATTTGTGTTCAGGTCCTGAAGCCAGAGAGTTAACAGCAAGGTTTCATGGAAGAGAATATGGGCTGCTGTGTGTGGTGTCTGCTTTGGGGGGGCAGGGGGGTCTGTATTATCTCAGGGATTTGGTCTGGAGTCTGAAATTCTTTCTATTTGTTCAAGTTTCTGAGTTTTTTGTATTGCAATAGAAGTTGGAGATGGCTTCAGAAGGGGCCAAGATGTCTGGAGCATCTGTCTGACTCCTGCATTTTACCACACTCCGACTCCACAACTCCAAGTTCGACACCACAGCCCTGGTCTGGAGAGGAGCAAACATAGTACTGTATATTGTTTGTAGGAGCAGCATGGAAATCTTAAAGGGAAAGTGTCATCAGAAAATGAGATATTGTGTAAATCACATTTTTATGTTTAACATATTGTTAACCCCCTTTGCTTCCAGCATCGTACATGTACGGTGCTGGAGTGATGGGCAAACATGGCACCCGCTCGTGCATGCAGCAGGCGCCATGTTTCAAACAGCAGAGACCCGTGGCTTATGACTGCGACTGGCAATAATGCCGATCGCAGACATTAAAGCCTTTAGATGCCACGATCAAATGAGACCCAGGGCATTAAAGAGAATTAAAGATGCAATTCTTATTTTAGTCAGTAGGTGGTAGGCCAACATAAGAAATGAGCAATTCTGAACAATTAATGGATCTAAAAAAATTGTATGCTCAAATACAAGCTTCAAAATCTTAAAAAAGGTAAAACAAAACTCTTAAAAATATATAAAAAATATAAAAGTTTAAATCACTCCAATACACTCCAAGTTGTGTAACAGAAAAAAAGGTCAAAATGGCCAATTTGCCATTTTTCATCACTTTTCTTACCCCAAAAATGTAATAAAATGTGATCAAAAAGTCACACACACTCCAAAATGGCATCAATAAAAACTACAAATTGTCCCACAAAAAATAAGCCCCCACAAAGCTCTGTAGATATAGTTATATCTACAGAGCTTTGAGGGGGCTTATTTTTAAAGTTATATGGATCAGAATATGGTGATGTACAAAAAATGTTTTTTTTTCTCAAAGTTTAAATTTATTTTTACACTATTTAGAAATAAAAACCTATACAAATTTGGTATTGTTGTAATCGTATTGACCCAGATAATGAAGGGCACAGTTTTGCACAGAATGGAACGCTGTGGGAACAAAACCTGTAAAACAGTAGAGGAATTGCATTTTTTTTCAATTTTTCTCCTGTTTCCATCTACATTGTATGCCATATTAAATGGTGGCATTAGAAAGTACAACTTGTCCTGCAAAAAATAAGCCCTCATACAGCTATGTGAACGGAAAAATAAAAAAAATAAGGCTCAAGGAAGATAGGGAAGAAAAATAAAAACGGAAAAACCTCCGGTATCCTAAGAATTTTTGATATTTTTTATTTTCCATTTTACTATCTATAGTTAAATAAAAACCATAAATTCCTGCATTTTTCGTACCGGACACTAAGCTTAATAATAGGCGCCACTTCCTGGTCTGTACAGATCAGTTTACTGCAGTTATCTGCTTATCTTTAAAGGGGTTGTCCGAGTTATGACAAAAAATATATAGCACTGTAAATCTGATGGGCAGCAATATATAACTAAGTTAAGCAAGTTTTAGGCAAAAAAAATCCATATTTCCTAATTTCCCTGGTTCTCTTCTGGTCTTTGTTTACATGCAATAACAACAATCTCAGCCCCTCCCCCTTCTCCCCCCCTCTCTGCAAAGGGACTGCTGAGACAGCTTAAACTCTAACCTTAACCCCATCTGCCGACGGATAAGAATAAACCACACTGACAACTGTATTGGGTGGGGATCGGTCACAGCTTTATTGTATTATTTTCCACCTTATTTTTTTGATCAAAGCATAACTGTGGTGTAGAAGCGTTATGCCACAGCTCTCCCTGTGGGCAAGTCAGCCTTCCACACCGCATCACATTGTTCTCCTACCTCCGCTGTGACTTTATGCAAATGGCACATCTGAAAAGAGAAAACAATCAACAACTGCCGATAAAACCAGGGAGGGGGGGCGGGCAGCTCTCGTCAAAATGCGGGAGAAAGAGGACCAGACCTAGCCCACCAGGCTATTTAAAGCCATGGCTGTACCATCTCCTCAGCCAATCACCAAAGGGGGGGGGGCATAACACTACCTAATACTTCCTCTAGTAACTCAATCGTGCACAACCCCGCAGGGGAATGAACTCTCCCGTCTGCTCCTTATTAACCCCTTCAAACCACTGCCCAGCAGTCCCTATTGCCTCACCTAAAACGCCTCGGCAATTCAAGACTGCTGAGACAGCTTAAACTCTAACCTTAACCCCATCTGCCGACGGATAAGAATAAACCACACTGACAACTGTATTGGGTGGGGATCGGTCACAGCTTTATTGTATTATTTTCCACCTTATTTTTTTGATCAAAGCATAACTGTGGTGTAGAAGCGTTATGCCACAGCTCTCCCTGTGGGCAAGTCAGCCTTCCACACCGCATCACATTGTTCTCCAACCTCCACTGAGGAGCCCATGTATCCCTACACGGCGCTCCGACCCCCCCCCCAATAGGAACAATGCCTGCTCCACCCCGTCCTGAAGGCCAGACAGGAAGATATCGAGGCCGATATCGTTGAGGTGCACACCGTCAGATCTCATGAGCCTTGCGTTATCCGCCTCCAACTGCCTGTGCCTAACAACTACCCCCGCTCGGGACCACACAAAACGCGAGATATGGGCGTTCACAGTCCTACGAGCCCTCTCAATAGCCTGAGCGTCCCTAGCCCCTTGCCACGTAACCCGGGGGACTATCTCAGACCACACCGAGACCACTTCATTAAAGAAGGTCGGAATGCGCTCCAGATCAGCCCTAAGTAAGGTAATAATTTCCGCCACCTTCAATAAACAAAGGTCATTGCCGCCTGCATGCAGGACAAGGACCAAAGGAGTAGACACCACCCTGCTTAGCTCCACAGCCTCCGGCAGCACCTGAGACCACCGAAGGCCGCTCACACCTCTCCACATGACCTGCACGTTACGGAAACCAAGACTGCGACCTCCCGGACGAGACTCAGAACGTTGACCAGCCCAGAATATGTACGAGTGTCCCAGGAAGCAAATTGTCGGCTGTGCTGGGCCTACAAGAAATCAAACCAGTAAATGGGGGCGCACATAGGAGGCAAAACAAGCAGAGCGCCATCTACCTATCCGCTGCACTTCCAACTCAGGAAGACCCGCCCTAGCTGCATCCGTCGCTGCGCCGATGCGGAAAGAGTGTGTGCCGAACTCCGCGGGGGGGAGCGCAAGCGCCGCTAAACACCGCCTAAAAACAGAAAGGAATTGATAGCGCGTAAGCGGGAGCCATCACCGTGTAGAAAAAAGGGGGAACCCTCGGGACGCCGAGACAAGTAGGCGGCAGCAGCAGAGTGGGGGCAAGGAGACCCATCCACCTTGTATAATGGCAACCAAACTCCGCGGGCTGAAAGGTCAGTTTTTGACCGCCGAATGCAAAGACGCAAAACCGAAGAAGTCAAAGCGACGTCCTCCCTCAACAAACCACCCGGCTTATGCCTAGATTGGGAAACCAATTCTCCGATCCTGAGAGCACCAAAAAAGGCTATACAAAATGCAGCACGGAATAAGCAAGATTCGTATTCAGAGGAACACACCTGGGGCAACACCGAACAGAGGCGCTGAAGCAAGGAATACGAGACCGGGCGCCTGCGCTCCCGACGGACATACTCTTTTCGCCAGCCCTTAAGTGCTTGGCGGACTGCGAAATGGCGCGTTGCATCAGCGCAACCCCGCAATTTAAGGTGGAAGCTCATGCCCGACAACCTACGCTGCGCAACCACCACTGAAACCTTCTGAGCTCTGAGCCATAACAAATATGAGATAGTCACCTGCAGAGCCAACTGAGGCGACGCCGCCACCTGCATAGTTTCAGCAATAGCCCACCATTCAGCCCAGGCCTTACCATGTCCGGACCACGTTGCTGGCGTCACCGAAGATCTCACCAGCGGCATTAAACGCTGAACACTAGGTTCCACAAATGACTCGGACACGGATGACCCTCCGGCTCGGCCTCCGGTGAAAGGGATCGGAACTCCTGCCAACGGAATCGAGAGAGAGAATCAGCAGCGTTATTAGCAAAGCCAGGAACATGGCGAGCCCGGAACCACAAGTTAAGCTGTAAACTACGCAGCACCAAATGCCGCAACAGGGATAGAACCGGGGGGGAGGATGACGACAACTGATTAATGGAGTAAACAACGGCTAAGTTATCAGTCCAAAAACAAACCCTCCTGTTCTGGAATTGCGCACTCCATAGATTAACAGCCACAATAATTGGGAACAACTCCAGGAGAGTGATGTTAGTACACAAGCCTGCGTCTCTCCACGCATCCGGCCACGGGGCCGAACACCATTTGTCCCCTAAAATGGCTCCGAAGCCGCAGCTTCCCGCAGCGTCTGTGAACAATTCCAGCTCAGGAGAGGGAACTTCCGGACTCTGGCAACACGTGTGCCCATTATACTCCAAAAGAAACTGTTGCCAGACCACCAGGTCCGCCCTCAGAGATCTCGTAAGGCGAATATGGTGTTCCGGCTGTTTCACCCCACGCGTGGCTAAAGACAAGCGCCGGGAGAAAACCCTACCCATGGGCATAATGCTGCACGCAAAAAATAAGAGCCCCAACAAGCTCTGCATTTGTCTCAAAGTAACCGATTTAACAGAAACAAAACCTTGAATTAAACTCTCCAATTTGCGGGAGCCTGAAAACCATCTCCAAGGTGTCAATCTCAATACCTAAAAACGTCAGGGTCGTGGAAGGGCCAACAGTTTTATCTTCAGACAGGGGGACACCGAATTTATGCATGAAAAAATGAAAAGTGTCCAACATGAACTGACATTGAGAAGAAGACCCCGGGGCGATGAAGAGGAAATCATCCAGGTAATGTATGATGGAGTGCGAACCCGTTTCAACCCGGACCACCCATTCCAAGAACGAACTAAACAACTCAAAAAAATGGCAGGAGATGGAACAGCCCATCGGGAGGCACATGTCGTAAAAATAACGATCGTCCACCATACAACCCAGGAGGTGGTAGCAATCGGGGTGAACCGATAGCAACCGGAAGGCCGCCTCAATGTCGGACTTCGCCAATAAAGCACCCCGTCCGGCTAAACGGACCAGGGCAACCGCTTGGTCAAAGGGAACATACGAAACGGAGGAGTCTTCCTTCGGAATGCCATTATTGACTGACAGACCTTTGGGGGAAGAGAGGTGGTGAATCAGGCGGAATTTGCCCGGTTCACGTTTAGGGACCACACCCAAGGGGGAGACTCGCAAATTAGGGAACGGAGGGGAAGGAAAGGGGCCCATAATCCTCCCTAAGAACACTTCCTTAAACACTTTTTCCCTCAACACTTCAACATTATCCCTAGCCGCCTTCAGGTTAGGAGAGAAATACGGGTGCCGGCTAAAGAAGAACGGAATGAAAAAACCGAACGTAAAACCGAACCGAATTTGTTCCGCCTCATGCTTATTGGGGTAACTGTCGAGCCAGTGGGACATCGCGGCCACGTTCACCGGGGTCTTTCCCACTAGCTGAAGCTGCGGTTTTAGTCGGGGCTGCACTACGGGGGCATCGAACCGCGGCGTGAGGGGCTCCACAAACTGAGCATTCATGCTTATATTTACAGAGGGCGTAGAATTTACAATGGCCTTCGTTGAAAAGCCAGCACGCCCCCGGTCTACGAACGGCCACTGGACCTTGCCCGGTAACTGCTGCGCCAGTGGCCCCTGCGGGAAAGGGGGTGGACTTCTGTGCCATCATGAGGCGAATCCACAAATCAGTCGCCTTGACTCCCCAACCGATGTCCGGATGAAGAGACAAGCGCCGGCGGAACTCCTCATCATAGCGCCACCAGGCCGAACCGCCATGAGACTTGAATCCATATAAACGAAGAGGTCGGGCGACCTCTCCGGGTGTTTGAGGGCCATGACGTAACCCAGAACAGCGAAAGCTTGCATCCAATTCCCTATGGTCTTAGCCACTTTCACTCGCCTATCTATCATCCTTTCAGCATTCGGCCGACGTTCCTTGTCAACCGTATGCTGATCGACTGATATTAGGGACCATATATCTACATAGTGATTGGCCCAAATCTTAGACTTAGTGTCCTCATCCAGGTGAGCACCAAGTGGGCTTAACCCGCAGAACAGGGATTCCTTGTGATCGCTGGCTCTTACAACCGAGGGCTTCTGAGGAGGAGGAGACCCTGATTCTAGTTGCGACAACAGCGCTCTGAGGGCTGGCACGATGGCCTGCCCAGCCGTACTAGCCCCACCTCCCCAAGCCCCAGTGAAGTTGAACTCACCAGTCTGCGAAGTAGTAGGGACGACGGGACTCTGCGCTGACGGACCTGCTGCGGGAACCGCGCTGGACGCTCCATCCACGCGGGACAACCCACTGGCCGCTCGATGGTGCTCGCGACGACTGCGAGGGGGGGATCGACTGGACCCGGAGCCAGAGGAGGACACTTCTGAGGAAGAAGGAGATCGCCATCTGGAAGAGCGAGAACGCGCCGACCTGCAACTTCGCCTGGAGGCTCTGGAAGCATGGCGGGAACAGCGATGCCTGCACGATTCCGACCTGTGCCTGTGAAGGCGGTCGGGCACCACAGGGGATCTGGACCGCGAGCGAGGCCTGGGGCGGCCGTCCGAGCGGGTAGCCCTTGATCTAACCTCTGGGGGGCTATTGCTGACGGCCTGGTGTGCAGGGGCCTCATCCACCGGCACAGATACATGCCGTGCCTCAGGGGGAACAGGGGACAAAATAGGGGGAGGAGGAGTCTGCAGCACAGTCTCCCCAAGGGGGGCCGCAACACCCTCATTAGGGGGCACAGTTACACCAGGCACATCATTGGTGGCCAGTGGCTCCTCATTAGAGGAGGAAACAGAGGCAGTGTGACCCATGATGGCAGCATATAGCGCAGGCAGTGAAGATCTACGTACACTGCCGCGCTCACCAACCGGAAAAGGAGGGGGCGGAGCTAGGGTTGGCGCCGCAGGCCGCGCTGAGGCCGGGCCTTGCGGCGCATGAGAAGAGGATCTGCGGCGCCCTCTGGTGGTGGGAGCGTCGCGCGCTCCCACCGATGACGCAGACGGGCTCAGCCGGGCGGGAGGACGCGATGCCCTAGCCGTCCTCCGGACTACCGGCCCGGCAGGGGCAGAAGGTAAGGAGCTAGCCTGGGCAACCACAGGGGCGGGCAGGGCAGGGGAAGAGGAGTCAGAGGCCTGTAGACCCGCTATCAAGCGGGTCAGGAAGGCCGGCTCACTGGCAATACGCGCTGCCAAAGCAGCCAGTAGCTCTTGATCCGCCATCAACAATGACACAGCTTACCCAGCCCACCAGGCTATTTAAAGCCATGGCTGTACCATCTCCTCAGCCAATCACCAAAGGGGGGGGGGCATAACACTACCTAATACTTCCTCTAGTAACTCAATCGTGCACAACCCCGCAGGGGAATGAACTCTCCCGTCTGCTCCTTATTAACCCCTTCAAACCACTGCCCAGCAGTCCCTATTGCCTCACCTAAAACGCCTCGGCAATTCAAGAATGAATACAAGTGCTGAGTGACATGTCTGCCTGCTGGAATATTCAGCAGCATGTTGTATGTGTAGGACTACAAGTCCCAGCTGTACAATGACACTGCTAATACATACAGAAATTTCTCCCTACCTGTTCTTGTACAATACAATTCCTCTACAGCTCTTGTGCCCAGCATTTGTCTCCTCTCACTGCTGCAGCTACTGTTTGTTGTAAAGCCTTGAGCCCTCAGTGTGTTCTGGCTTAAGGGGTTAATGTTTTATCTGAAGGAAACCAGGGAGAGAGCAGATAGCAGCTCGGCAAAGAAAGGGGGCGTGGCCAGTGACGTCTCGTGTACAGACTGTTATCTGAACTCTGAGGCTTGTGAACGAAACATCACAGAGCAGAGAGATAAGGTGACATCACAGGTCATGTGACCCTCAGTCAACTCTGAGAAACCAGCAGCTTTAGAAACACAAAGTATATGGGAAAGTTGTTATACCTGACAAGTTAGAAACATATAATGAACAAAAAAATAACTCGGACAGCCCCTTTAATTCTAATCTTGCTTGTATTGATATCACCTCTGTGTCAAATAGCATACTGGAAAACTCTCCCATAGAAACTAATGAGGTCCCCTCCAGACCACTGTGGTATGGCGCAGGTTGCTGCAGTAAAGCAATTTTCTTAACGCTTTTTTAAATTCTGTTAAATACAGCGCAGGGAAAATGGCTTCCCTTATAAACATGTTCAGGAAATGGAATTAAAAAAATCTGCAATCAGAAAATAAAAACAGATTAGAAAAAAAGTGCCGCTATCTGGTTTTAACGTTAAAATTTTTGGTGACACATTCCTTTATAGGATGGGAGGTTCCTGAAAAGGCTGGGAATGAGTGTCATTATGGATTTATAGATGACTTCTCCCTATAGATGAGCGAACCTTTTGAGATTCAATTTGTTTCAGGTTTGCCAAATTTTTCAAAAATTCAGTTCAGTTTTGATTTGCTCATCTCTAATATGTATATTTATACATACCTCCTTGTGCTTCATAGATCAATTTTCCCTTATAGTTTTTTATACACTGAATTTTTTGCCTAAACTGTTTTTTTCTGGGTAACTACCTTTTAACAGAGCTAAACAAAGCAATGTTGCTTAACTGGCTGAGAAGCCTTGTTTGGGGTAATATTTCTTCTTATAAAGAGTATACGTGAGGAGTATTGTAAGCCAGTCAATGCTCCTCTCGGTTTTCATGAAAATTAGTGCATCTGCTGGCACCAGATAGGCTTAGGAAAACTAATTTGAATATCTTTCCCAGAAACCCAGAGGGGTATTGCCTGGCCTTCAATCCACACATGTACTACGCATACTAGTTGCTCTCCATAATGAGAGTAGTAGCCCACTAGACAACACATATAGGCACTTTGTCATTTAGCTGATGCGGCCAGGTTCATGTTCCTGGTCTTCAGTAGGCTAGGTATGTTTCTGCCATGGGCTAGTGTACAGGGTGTGCAGTGCTCCTGGGTGTGATAAGGCTTCATAGCAGTTAGTGCCTGTACTTTTTAGAGCTAAGTTTTTGAAAAACAGACCATTTGCGATGGGGCCTGCAGAGAAGAACATGTTAACAAATGCATCATGGAGGCAACCTTTTGGCTATAAAGTACTCATGCAATATGCCACCCCCGTCTCGCATCGCAGGTTTAGAGAAATGTCGAGTGGTGTGGTGCAGCCTATATGTGTCATGGGTCTCCTACCTGGATACAGCGGGACCCCAGGCTTAGGCTCCAAAGCAAATAAAGGGGCATAGTTGCATTATGGGATGAAGAATAACAAGTCCAGACCATGGTAAACTTTAACAGCAGCTTTGCTTGGGTAACTTGATTCCAGACAATATTCAGGCTTTTTCTTACATTAAAGCTCTCTCTTTGTCCCGGCAGGCTTTGGCATAAACTTGCAGGCAAACTTGATAACTCTGCTTTCTCTGCCGGGCTGACAGGCTTAATAACTTTGCTTTCTTTCTCTCTGCTGTGCTAAACTCTGCTTGGGTCTGGTTACTGGACTTTCGGTCAGTTCTGGTATCCTTGGATTTGGGTGTCTTGGGCGGTTGTCCCCCTCCTGACACTCAGTAAATTAGCACGGAGTCCGGGTGCTCTGCAAGCTACTTCCCTTTAGTGGCTCCTGCTCCAGCCAGAGAACAATTTCCCCTTTGCTGGAATATCTTCTGGCAACCGAAGAACACTTTCCTCTGGTTGCTATATCTTCCATACATCTGATTCTATGGCAAGCATAGCTTAGCCTGCACTGGTTGTTATAGACATGTCTGGCTGTGACCGTGATCAAGCTGACTCTCCACTCTCTAGCCTAGACTAGAATCATCTAGCACTGCTGCCCCTCCCTTCTGGTAGGAAGCAGGACTAGCCCACTTCTGCCCAAAGGGGTAAGAATGGAATGGTGAGTTCCATTCTATCTAAGTATCTGTCTCTATCTCTGCAGTATACGCTGCCACGTGCTGGTAAACCAGGTACATTACATGAACACAACAGTTATAAGATAGTAAAATCAATGCATGCCTGTGAAGGACCTGGAAATACATACGAGAAGAATAAATAGCAATAAAAGACAGTAGCATGGTGAAAGAATTGTAACACCACTCCTTCTCTGTGAATGTGAACAGTATAAAATCCATTTTGTATGATACATCCCTCATTCATCTGCTGGGAATTTGCTTTTTTTTCCCATCTCACAACTAACCACTCCTAACCTCGCTGGGATGTAGCATGAAACGCGTCGGGCTCAATCTTAGAGGATCAATATTGACTTAGTACTTTCAAAAGTATTTTCAGCCTTTTATTTGTCGATTTAGCTGATAAAAATACATTTGGATTCATAAAATATAGAAAGCTGTAAACTTTCCCTGACCTTTTGGCTCCCTCGTAGACCGCAGTTATAAAGTAAATGCGCCTTTCACAGGATTTGGATTCTTTCAAAAATACATTTACTTCATGGAAAAATGTTTTTTCAGTGGCGGTTCTCACAGGGAACTCCAAACTGTGAGGTTTTATTTCTATGTTACAGTTCTGTTATTGTTCTGTATTATCCGCTAAAACTATTTTGTGTTTTCTTTTCTGTGGTTTTCCCTAAAAAATAGTTTAACCCCCTAAGAACCAGGATCATTTTAGACATCTAAAAACACCAAAATATACTGTGATGATTTGTTCCATAATAAATAGAGGTCGGGGCTCCACTTATCTACTACATGGCTCCGAAGCCCCAGTTTAAAAGGGTTTTTTGAGATTTTGATATTGATAACCTATCGGTATGAGATGTATGAAGATGCTGCCGTGCTCCATCAGCACTTAGGCCTCTTTCTAGGTCAGTGATGTCATGTTCATCGGTCATATAGCCTAGGTATAGCCTAGGTGCAGCTCAGTCACATTCAAGTGAATGGAGCTGAGCTGCAATACCAAGCACAGCCACTATCAAATGGACGGCGCTGTGATTGGTAAGATGAAAGGAGGCAGCGGCTTCCTCAAACAGCTGATCGGGAAAGGTGCTCGGAGTCTAATCCCCGTCAATCTCATAATGATGGCTTATCCTGAGGATAGGCCATCAATATAAAAATCCCAGACAACTCCTTGAAAGACAGAATTGAATGAGAAATGCTGACTGTCTGGTGCCACTAGGGGGAGCTCAAGAGTTTATATTATGTTATTGTATTAAAGAGGTTTAATGGGAAAATCCCTTTTTTTTTTCCAAAAACATTGACCACAACAGGTTCAAAATAGTAAATAAACCATACTCACCCTCACAGAACCTCCACTGATGCCGGTCTGGTCCCTGCTGCTCTTGACTTTCTGGTCTCAGCTTGACACACCTGAAATGCCAGGAATGGTCCACTCAGCTAAGTACTGGCTGAGGCGGGTCGCAAAGTGTAATGGGCTACAACACAGGTGACAGAAGTTCATTGATGGGTCATAAGAGTTAAAAAATGGGTTTGTTTAATTAAAACTTCCACTGATTTCCTGATACCAGAGAACAATGCAATCCCAGAGCTCAAATCAAAGTTCTGCTCTTAATAAATAACGTTTATCACGTAGAGGAAGTTAATAAAAGACACTTATGTATTGTGATTATCCATATTGCTTCCTTTGCTAGCTGGATTCATTTTTCCATCACATTATACACTGCTCGTCTCCATGGTTACGACCACCCTGTAATCCAGCAGTGGTGGTCGTGCTTGCACACTATAGGAAAAAGTGCAACCCTATTTTGTGGCCAGGACCGTGGAAGCTCACGTAGCCTGGTGCTTTTTCCACAGCCCCACAAAACAAATAAAACATGGCCTATACTTGTCAGTGAAAATCATGATGTGGCCTCATTGAAGTCTTTAGGTCCACAAAAATGCGGAATGCAATCCGTTTTTTTGCAGACATGCTGAACTTACTGCAAAAAAAATGGATCCGAATTTTTGCGGACAGCAAAAAACATACAGCCTTCTGAATTAGCCCTTATAGTTTGCGTCTCTTTGACATTATTATTTACCTACCACATTTATTCCATTCAGTGCGGATATTGCTCTCATCGTTTTTCTATGTTATTAGACATTTTGTAGAATAATCTACATTTATTATGCGCGCTCGCTCACTGAACTTATTTATCGCGCACTAAACCTTATTCATTCGTCTCCTCTCCTGGTCTCAGTCTCATACATCAGCTCTAATTGCCCTGCGTGTCCTAATCTCCAATGCATCAGCGTTCCTCTGCTCCATGTTCCTTAACCTTGTGAGGATTTTCCACCTTCTGCTCCATAACTCAGCGTTGTTGATTGTCAGAAAACTTATATCTATTATTTATTTGTAATGGCCCAGACTGAGGCTCCACAAGATCCACGTGCTGCTCAGTTAAAGGGGTTGTCTGGCTTCAACAAATAGCCTTTATCATGTAGAGAAAATTAATACAAGGCACTTGCTAATGTATTGTGATTCTCCATATTACTTCCTTTGCTGGCTGGATTCATTTTTCCATCACATTATACACTGCTCATTTTCTCGGTTACGACCACCCTGCAATCCATCAGTGGTGGTCGTGCTTTATACTATAGGAAAAAGCATCGGCCTCTCTGGTTGCCGGGATCGTGGGAGCGCACATAGGTTGGTGCTTTTTCCTATAGTGTGCAAGCATGACCTCCACTGATGGATTGCAGGGTGGTCGTAACCATGGAAACGAGCAGTGCATAATATGATGGAAAAATGAATCCATCCAGCAAAGGAGACAATATGGACAATCACAATATATTAGTAAGTGCCTTGTAATAACTTTCTCTACATGATAAATGTCATTTGCTTAAGTGAGACAACCCCTTTAAAGGGGATCTGTCCCCAGGAATCTCAATGGTAAACCAGGCACAATACGTTGTAGGGCTAGTTTAGTTGAATGTAAGGATATCTTTCACTTAGGGCCTATTCACACGACCGTGTAAATGGGTCCGCATCTATTCCGCAATATTGCGGAATAGATGCAGCCCCATTCACCTCTATGAGAGCGGGCAGCCACGGCACCGAGCCATCTCCATGCCTCGGCTCCGCATTAAAAAATAAAACATGTCATATACTTGTCCGTAACAGCAGACAAGTATAGGCATTTTCAATGGGGCGCCCGGCCGTGTGTTCCGAACTTTGCTGAACACACGCCGGGCGGCACCCGTAGTATTGCGGGTCCGCATTATTGCGGACTCGCAATAATACGGCCGTCTGAATGGGGCCTAAGAGTGGGGATATAAACAGGGGTCTCCTGAAAATTGTGTAAAAGGACATATAGCCCACAATATAAAAAATTCATACAAAAATAAGAGATTCATTGTTTCTTTCTGGAGAAAAAAAATTACTTTTAATCCATATGCAAATGAGCAGTTAAGTGCACCGGGGTCTGGTACAAGCTCCTCTTGCTTCCTCTGCCAACTCCTCCGGCTTCCTCTGCCAACTCCTCCTGCTTCCTCTGCCGGCTCCTCCTGCTTCCTCTGCCGGCTCCTCCTGCTTCCTCTGCCGGCTCCTCCTGCTTCCGCTGCCGGCTCCTCCTGCTTCCGCTGCCGGCTCCTCCTGCTTCCGCTGCCGGCTCCTCCTTCTTCTTGATTAACAGGGTCATGTTTAAGAGTCATCTCCTTGGCGCTGTCAATCAAGGAGAGGGAGGAGAACGTTTGCCATTCAGTTTTTTTTTGCAGCAACATTATTGTTTTAGACAAATTACAGTATTTGACAGTTTCCATCCAGTCACAGTATATTGCTACCTAATCACATTTGATTGAGTTATCCAGTCATAGTATGGTGGTTTTATTCAGTCATAGTATTATGGTATTATCTAGTGACATGTGATGATGACATTTAGTCACATATGGTGGTTTTATTCAGTCACATCTGGTGGTGTTACCCAGTCACATATGGGGGTGTTATCCAGTCATGGTATGGTGGTGTTATCCAGTCACATATGGTGGTTTTACACAGTCACATATGTTGGTGTTATCCAGTCACATATGGTGGTGTTATCCAGTCACATATGGTGGTGTTATCCAGTCATGGTATGGTGGTGTTATCCAGTCACATGTGGTGGTTTTACACAGTCACATATGTTGGTGTTATCCAGTCACATATGGTGGTGTTACCCAGTCACATATGGGGGGTGTTATCCAGTCATGGTATGGTGGTGTTATCCAGTCACATATGGTGGTGTTATCCAGACACATATGGTGGTGTTATCCAGTCGCATATGGGGGTGTTACCAGTCACATATAGTGGTGTTATCCAGTCATGGTATGTTGGTGTTATCCAGTCACATATGGTGGTTTTACACAGTCACATATGTTGGTGTTATCCAGTCACATATGGTGGTGTTACCCAGTCACATATGGTGGTGTAATCCAGTTATGGTATGGTGGTGTTATCCAGTCATGGTATGGTGGTGTTATCCAGTCACATATGGTGGTGTTACCCAGTCACATATGGTGGTGTTATCCAGTCATGGTATGGTGGTGTTATCCAGTCATGGTATGGTGGTGTTATCCAGTCATGGTATGGTGGTGTTATCCAGTCATGGTATGGTGGTGTTATCCAGTCACATATGGTGGTGTTATCCAGTCATGGTATGGTGGTGTTATCCAGTCACATATGGTAGTGTTACCCAGTCACTGTATGGGCATGATATTCAGTCACAGTATGTTAGTGTTATTAAGTCACAGTATGTTAGTGTTATCCAGACATGGTATGGTGGTGTTATTAAGTCACAGTATGGTAGTGTTATCCACTCACGGTATGGTGATGTTATCCAGTCATGGTAATGTGGTTTTAAAAAGGTCACAGTATGGTGGTGTTTTCCAGTCATGGTATGGTGTTTTTTCAGTCACAGTATGGTGGTGTTATTTTATGGTGGTGTTATCTAGTCATATGATGGTGGTGTTATCCAGTCACAATATGGTGGTGTTATATGGTCACTGTCTGGTGGTATTATCCATTTGGAAAATAACATAAAAAATAAAGCATTAGCATGTCTGTAAGATACATGTTTTAGTGAAAATCTGATTTATTTAATATGCCATATTCTGAGGATATGCTCTTGTTAGCATATTTGAATGAAGGTTGTGGAATACACATGACCAGTTTTCACATAAGCCGATCTGATTGCTAACAGGTGTCGGCGCGCCTCTTTGTATCATTTCCTATGTATGTTATTAGCACAACTAATGTATTCCTGCTCCATGAGGTGCAGTAAATGAGGTGACCTGGTTATGAGGCCTCCTGCAGGTTTACTATTCACGGAGGTGTCCAGTAATCAGGCTATTAATTAAGGCTGGATGGAAACATAGCTCGCAGGGACTGTGCCGTCTCTTGGCAGCTACTCCGCTTCCATTATTGTCTGTGTCATTAGGAGACAGTGGGATAGAAAGTCACCAGCTGCCGATGCTCAGTGTATAATATAATAATACAAATCTATAAAAATCAGTGTTTTACCGGCAATGAAATGCAATCATACAAAAATAGTCATCAGATTATCCCAGACTATCTATCTATCTATCTATCTATCTATCTATCTATCTATCTATGGGTGGACACAGACAGCAGAGTGCCCCTGTGGGCCAGCACATCCCCCATGCCAAATTCTCAACCTAACCTGTTCCCTAACCTAATACAGCGCCACATACCTTTTACATCCGATGATTTCTTCTTGGATGTAAACGCACTTTCCTCATCTTCTCCATTCAGATCAGACCGCCATGATGATTTCTTTCAGCCATCTCTCGTCTCTCCAGAGTTTGACACAGACATCTTAGTTTTCTACTTTTCCATCATCCTCCCACCTCCTCAACATCCAATCGTGCACCCCCAATACTATGAACACTGTGCTTCCCAATACTATACTGCAGATAAACCCTTGAAAATACTAGTACCACACAGATAGTGCACCCTTCAATAATTATTGGCACAAATAGTGTCCCTGACACTAACAGTGTAAACATAATGTCCTCCAAAAAGAATTGTGCTAAGCTGACACTGTGCCAGGGTGACCCTACAGTAATAGTGCTCCCAAAGTCCCAACAATAGTAACAATTCTCTGCCAGAGTGCACTTAGTAGTAATAGTGCCCCAACAATAATGTCCCCACTGTGCCCCAGAAGTAATAATGCTTCCATAGTGCCCATAGTAGTATTCATGTTCCCTATAGTCCACCAGTTGTAATAAAGCTCACCATAATGCCCCTGGTAGTGATAATTTTCTTTATAATGTGTGAAGGTAGAAAATGCCACCTTATAATGTGTGCCAGTACAAAAATGCCCACTTATTATGTGTGCCAGTGCAAAAAATACCCCTTATAATGTGCACCAGTAGAAAAATACTCCTTTGTATGGCAGTAAAAAAATACCTCCTCTTAGTGCCACAGTGGAGCCATTGTCCCCATGGTGCCCTCAGGTGTGACAATGCCCCCTACTGTGTGCCAGTACAAGAAACCCTTTCTTAGTGCCCCCAGTTGAGCTAAGGTACCCATAGTGCCCCTATTATTTGTGCCAGTATAAAATATTCCTTTATGGTGCCCCAACTAGATGCCCCCATAGTGCTCATCCCCATCCCCATAGTGCCCCCTATAATGTGCCAGTATAAAATGCCCCTAGAGAGTGCACCCCAGTAGATGCCCCCATAATATGTTCCAGTATATAATACTCCCCAGTAGATGCCCCCATAGTGCTCCTTTCCTCCCCACATCTCCATAGTGCCCCCATAATGTGTGCCAGTATATAGGGCCCCCAGTAGATGCCCTTATAATGTGTACCAGTATATAATGCCCCCAGCAGATGCCGTGCTCCTCCCCCCCCACTTCTTCATAGTACCCATAATGTGTGCCCATATAAAATACCCCCAAGTAGATTCCACCATAGTGCTCCTTTCCTCCCCACATCTGCATTTACCTTTGACCTGCTGCTAAGACAGGGCCGCCCTTCGACGCTGGGCCCCTATACAGCTGAACTGGCTGCACAGGCAGTATGTCCGCCCCTGTATCTATCTATCTATATTACAAAAATAACTACCCGTATATGCCGGCGTATAAGACGACTGGGCGTATAAGACGACCCCCAACTTCTGCCCTAAAAATATAGAATTTGGTATATACTCACTGTATAAGACTACCCCTCTCCCAAATGAAAAAAAGTCTGCTTTGATTTCAACATGTTAATTTTAATTCAAATGCATATGACATGCAGGTACTGTATATAGCAGCAAAACTGTCACTTATAAACATAAGGTTGTTTCAAACATGTACGGTAAAGCTAAAACTTTGCAAAACAAACAAGAGAGCAAGTGCCTGGTGATCATAACTGTAAGCTGCGATATTGTAACAGGTCTTGCTGGCATGACAGTTTCCCTTTAAAAGCCTTCAAAATCCTCCTGAGAATATAGAGAATAGTATGCTACTTCAGTATGCTAAGAGCAGGGCTCTCTACGCGCTGACGGGGAAAAAAAAAACACCTCACACAGTGCGGCCCCCGTATATCCGGCGTATAAGACGACCCCCCACTGTAGCCATTATTTTAAGGGGTTAAAAAGTAGTCTTATACGCCAGTATATACTGTAGTTTTAATGCTGAATTATAATAAAACAACATTTAATGTTGTGACAACCCTAGGTTCACATTCAGGGTCCCAGCAGCAGGATGCTCTGTGGTAAACTTATTGATGGAGAACCCTTCTATGTGGTTCTCCGATTTTCTAATATAATATAGGGTAAATTAAGTAAAGTACATCCCATAGTAAACCTGGAATATACCCACTGTATGTATAACATAAAAATATGGGGGTCATTTACTAAAAGAAATTTGCATATTTTTGGCGTATTTCTGGCATTATTTGACTTTTCCCCACTCATGCCTGTTCTCAAAAAAGTGGGTGTAGTCGGGGAAGGGGGCGGGCCAACAGGTCTGTCTGATTTATCATTATCTACGCCTGTTTTAGGCGTACAAAATGTTCTAAATTTAAGGCAGCAAGGAAGCTGGTGTAGATTTAGACAGGTGATGGATGCACCAAAGTTATATAGAGGCTGGCGCCTCTTCATAACTGGTGCATCCACCGCTAGAGCATGGCCTCTAAATCGCCGATCTTAATAAATGACCCCCTATGTTCGCCAGACATCAGCACTTTGAATCCAAATTTTTAGACAATTATAGAATGACATTGATATTTACCCCTGCATTACCTAGAGATAAATGATGAAATTCTGGATGCCTGCAGCCACCACTAGAGGGAGCCGATAATCTTGTTACATACAGTTTTTTATTGAGTATGCATACTCGTAAGCTCCCTCTTCAAGCTTTTTTGTTTTCTAATGGATATAAAATTGTACAACAGCTGGAGAGGATAGAGACCACTGGTTTATATTACACTGTTTTTTTCCGGATTCACAAACATACACCAAGTGTGACCTAAATTAGATGAAACACAAGTGCATAAAATTACTGTATGGATATAGATAGATAATAGATGTGCCTTGGGAATAATACTAAACAACAGCCATACAAGACATGAAGGGGCATTAAAAGAATTTCTCAGTATTTGAGAACCTAATTAAGAATAGCGTTTCATTTCATAAGTTCCAATTACCACCTCGTGCTTGTGATAATGTTCTTTATTATGTTTTATGTAAATGACTCAAAAGGTCAAAGCATTGTAATTTCCCAAAAGCTATTATCTTGTGCTTAATTGAATACAATAAAGTTTTGTAATTTTGACTATATAATGATGGAAGCATGGGCATACCTATAGAGGGTGCAGAGGAAGCAGTCTCAACTGGGCACTGGTGCCTAAGGGGTCAAAAGGTCAGTCCCTCTGCCACATAAGTACACACCGACATTATGAATGGGAAATGGTACCGTAGTGGTCGGAACCTGTAACAATTTTGCATTGGGGCCTGAGAGCATTAACTTAAACGGGTTGTCCGGGTTCAGAGCTGAACCCGGACGACCCCTTTAACTACTATATTTGTAGGAGGAGGTCCTCCAGAAGATGTTTGTACCCAGAGAATCCCTTTCAAAAAGAGAGAAAAGATGGGATAGTACACTGATAGTAAGTAGTGAACAATGCTGTACCAAGGTATCATAGAGGGAAGGCACCAACTGCAGTCAGTCATGTTGTGAGAGAAGGAGCACTCCTAAATTGCCTCCTCTGCATCCTTTAACATTTTTCATAGCTTTGGCTACCACCAGGGGGAGCTCACACAGATTTACACAGATTTATAGGGCTTGCATTGAGGGCACTGCTCATAAAAAGTATATCATTTATGAAGTTAGAAAATCATGACATTAATCAGCACATTTTTTTGGAATGGTGACCTTAAAAAAGTCATAGTACATTTGGCAGAACTTGTAGCAACTGGGGTCAGTGGTGTAAAATCTTTAATCGATCCGCCCCCCCCCCCCAGTTTACCATGTGCCATTCATTCAAAGAGGACCTCTCACCTCTCCTGACATGCCTGTTTTAATAGCTGCATGCATTCCCCACGTACTAACAATTCTGGAGCATCTATTCTTATGTCTGTATGTTGTGCCGTTCCTTTATTATTTCTACTAGAAGTTATGAATGAATTGCTATTTGCCTTCAGTAAGGGTACAGAGGGGAGGTAACCAGTTGGGGGTGTACCTGCACAGACTGAACATGGCAGCACTGATTGGATAGAGTGAGTCTGTGCAGGGACACACCCCCAACTGGTCACCTCCCCTCTGTACCCTTACTGAAGACAAATAGCAATTCATTCATAACTTCTAGTAGAAATAATAAAGGAATGGCACAACATACAGACATAAGAATAGATGTTCCAGAATTGTTATTACATGGGGAATGTATGAAGCTATTAAAACAGGCATGTCAGGAGAGGTGAAAGGTCCTGTTTAAAATACTGTTATCTTCTTATGTGGCTGAGGGGCAATTGGGTCTACCCTGAGGCCCTGAGTCTAATTTTATTAATCCTGAATAAAAAAAATAAAAATACATATATATTTAATATTTTATTTTTTATAATTTATTTTAATTTTAGTGAGTTCAAAAATTTAGCATGTCAGTATTTGTAAAAAAAAAAAAACAACTAAAAAAAAAAACAGGCATAAGATATTCATATTGATCCAAGTGTACAGGGGACCTTATGTCCTGGGTAATCATTTCCTAGGTACGTCCACTTGTACTGGCGCTGTGGTACTATACAAGTTGACTAAGGCTCTTCTGGGTCACAGGAACAACCCACATTAGGTATTTACACCCTGTTAATATCTCCTTTGGCAAATTTAAAAAGTTCTCTTCTCTATTACCTGATTAATGAAGCTGAGTCCTGCATCCCAGAGGTGCCTTAAATCAGTGATTTTCAACCAGTGTGCCTCCAGCTGTTGCAAAACTACAACTCCCACCATGTCCTTCTGTAGGCTGATAGTTGTAGGCTGCCTGGGCATGATGGGAGTTGTAGTTTTGCAACAGCTGGAGGCACACTGGTTGAAAATTACTGCCTTAAATAACCTGTGGTGGCCAGGCATAGGCTGGGCAAGATTTACATGTCTGTGCACTGCCCCTTTAAAAGCGAGAGTGAGAGAGAGTCCTCCTCTCTGCTGCTGGCCAGGTACATAATGAGCTCTCAGCGGTAATTAATGCTGTGAGAATCAGATACTCGGTCAGGGACCTCACATGCCCTCCTGAATTCAACTGCTGTGGCAGCATCTCACCTCCTAAGCCCCCTGCTCTATAGACAACTGGAGGAGGAGGACAGAAGATGGCACCACAGAGGGACAGCTTTTGGGTCAGTATATTGTACTTTACTGTTTTATTTGGTTCTATTGTTGACTCACCTTCTGTTAATTTGGACCTGCCTACAAAATGGGGCCACTTTTATTATTATATTTTTTTTCCAGGGCCTCTTCAAGTTCCCAGTCCACCCCTGACAGGTGAGCATTGAGATGGCGGTGGGTACGGACTGCAGGTGAAACTAAGTTGTGTCTTTATTATTGAATTTTCTACCGGTGCTTTTGCTCTTTCCCTTTCCCACTTGCTCTTGGTTCTTTTTTAAAAAAAATTGCTAAAATAATTGCAAAATATATTGCATTTTTAGATTTCAAAAACATAATTCAATGTATAAAGATATTGTATACAAAATGTACAAATGTATATGGATGAAGAGAAGTGCACAAAACCATTCCAAAACTTCGGAGAACTTTTTGAGTCCTCAGCGTGATACCCTTTTTGTTCGTTCTTTGACCATCTCTGGTGGCCGTGCCTTGGTTGTCCAATAAACTGGTGAATACCTACTTGAGAGATGGAGAAGTCCCACCTGTTCTTCACATTCCCGTCTTCAGTGCATCTTGTATTGTTAAAAATTTGTGCACACACTGTAAAAGCTGCAGCAAAATGTCCTATACAGGAGTGAAGTGCTGGAAGTTTATAGCATACCATCCGACTGCTGCCATGTTCCATGGCCAATAATTACATAAAACATTCCTCTGCAGAAACAAAGACCTCATTGTCACGCTGTACAATGCAACAGAGCCAGGAATGAGAAAGTACAAATCGTGTGAAGCAGAGGCCAAATTTGCTGTGAAGAAGCCTTTAAAAAATTTAAACCAACCAATAATAATCCAATTATCAAGTATTGTACACCAGTAGTTCATGTCTCACTGGTATCTAACTGTTTCCTATGGAGGGGCACTCATGGTCCCATACTCCTACCTTACACTTCATTCCAAAAGAGTTTTTAAGCTATAGCCATATGGTGAGAAAACTGTTGCAAAAAAATCCTACATGGTTGACTTTGCGAGCACAGGCAGTAGGGAAAGTTGTGCGCAACTACAACATGCTTGCGACCTGATTGCAATTTGGCTGTTTTATAATTGCATGGTGCAGAAAAGTTACACAATTCTTTTGGTCATATGTTTCCACATAGTCCCTAGCCATGGAGATGAGGTCCAAAAAGTTCCAGAGAAATACGGACGATGTGTTGATTACAATCACTGTTATTAAAGGGGTTTTCTGGCCTAGGGGTCGACCAAACCAACCCCCAGATCCTGTTCCCAGTTAAAAAAATACACTCAACTGCTTTCCCCACACCGTGGTCTGTACCAGCCACTTTTGGTGCCCACCAAACTGGAGCATGTCGTTCTAGCATATGTGCCTGCCGAGGCCAGTGATCAGGGGCGGATTGGCCATAGACCCTACAGGGAAATTTCCCGGTGGGCCAATGCCCAGGGGGCCACTCAAGCCCTCTTGATGGCCGCAGACCAAGTAAACAATGATCTAATGCTTAACGGCTGCAGGTTCCTTCCTGAACCTAACTGTATTACTGACCACAAAGTAGTGATATAGTTCATTATTGTGGTAAGGGCAGCAGTATTTTGTGCTGTCCTGGGTATTTGGCTCTGCTTGGACAGTATTCTGTGCTGCATTACAGTATTGCAGGCCCTGCCTACTACAGTTGTCCCTGCCTACTTGTTTTAGCCGTCTTTTGTCACTTTGAACTCACCTACAACATGGGGCCCCTTTTCGTTTTCTTTCCAGGGCCACTTTAAGTTCCCAATACGCCCCTGCCAGTGAGCAGGAGCTGACCACAACAATGTACCCTAGAAGAGAAGTACTTTTCCAAGTACTAAGTATCAGATCTACCAGCACTAGTTAGTGTGTCAGTTATGCGACCATGCATGAAGCAGCTCTTTCTTCCTCTCTCCCAGTAGGAAATCCCAGCACCAATAATCCTTTAATATCCTTCTGTAATGACATATAGAACACAATGCCTAGATAATACCTTTGCTAAAGTGCCTACATTCACATATGAGCTGCTTTTGGGTTATAACAAAATGTTTGGGTAACCCCATTACATCCAGAAGGGTGGTTTGTTAACTTGGGGGGGGGGGGGGGAGGGGGGGTCCAGGACTTTATTGGAAACAAACTCAAACTCTTTCTGAGAATTTATTCATAATCGACAAAGACAAAAAATAGAAACTGAGGCAACCTGCTAGACAGAACCACTGGAGCTAAGCAAGCCGACCTGTTGTAAATTATGAGCACAATTTATCTTATTATTAGAAACGTTCCTGCAGTGCCACCTTTCTATGACAAGCCTGGCATCTCAGAGATAAGCAATCGTTTGGAAACTCTCCAGATAACATCACCGGCAACAGAAATATAAAGCTCAAACCCAAAGCCTGAGATTTCTGTAGAGAGCGTTAGGCCTCAGTGGACCATGTTCACAATCACTGAGACTCCTTCTCTGGAAGATGTAAGAAAGTGCTATATTTTATGTAGTGACACAGTCGTCTGTGATATGGTCTGATACTTACATGCAAAAAAAATGCATGGGTGAAAAAAACTTTTTTGCATGTCATTTACAGTTAGTTGAGAATGAGTTTAAAGGGAACCTGTCATCAACTTTATGCTGACCTCACTGAGGGCATCATAAAATAGTGACAGAAATGCTGATTTCAGCGGTGTGTCACTCATGAGCTAAAAGTAAGTGGTTGCTGAGAACCAGCATCATAATCATTGCAGCCCAGGCCTTGAAAAGAGTCAAATCTACCTGAGAAGAGTCCTGGTTATTCCTAATCTCCTGAACTCCCCGCCCATCTGCTGATGATTGGCAGTTCTCTCCTAGAGAGAAAGGGATAAAACTAGTTAGAAGACTGTCAGTCATCAGCAGGTGGGCAGGAGAGCAGGAATTCATGAATAACATGACTTTTCTCAAGCAGATTTGACTCTTTTCAAGGCCTGGGCTGCAATGATTATGATGCTGGTTCTCGGCAACCACTTACTTTTAGCTCATGAGTGACACACCGCTGAAATCAGCATTTCTGTCACTATTTTATGATGCCCTCAGTGAGGTCAGCATAAAGTTGATGACAGGTTCCCTTTAAAGGGGTTGTCTCACTTCAGCAAATGGGATTTATCATGTAGAGAAAGTTAATAGAAGACACTTACTAAAGTATTGTTATGCTCCTTATTGTCTCCTTTGTTGGCTGGATTCATGTTTCCATCACATTATACACTGTTCGTTTCCATGGTTACAGATCACCCTCGGTGGTCGTGCTTTCACACTATAGAAAAAAAGTGGCAGCCTCCTCTATGGTGGACGGGACTGCGGGAATGGGCATAGGCCGATGCTTTTTACTATAATGTGCAAGCACACGACCACCAGTGCTGGGTTGCAGGGTGGTCGTAACTCCTGGAAACGAGCAGTGTATAATGTGATGGGAAAATGAATCCAGCCAGAAGAGGAGGCAATATGGGAAATCACCATACTTTAGTAAGTGCCTTGTATTCACTTTCTTTACATGATAAATATAATTTGCAAAGTGAGACAACCCCTTTAAGAGAGGGACCTAAAGAGGTAAATTTGACACCCAGAGGACACTGCTGAAATTATTTGTAGAGATGAGCTAATATTTAACAATTAAATTCAGCTTCTTCGCTGAATTTAACAAAAAAAAAAATTTGCTTTGTGACGAATTCCGGGATTTCGTGCGAGATCTTCAATCAAAATGGTGGCGGCCAGCCCATCGCGATAAAAGGGATGGAGTAAGTATGATGCACTGTGTGAAAATACCCATAGCTATCTAGATTGTGAGTAAGGACTCATGCACACAGCCGTAGCCGTTTTTGCGGTCAGCAAATTGTGGATCTGCAAAACATGGATACCAGCCATGTGCATTCCTTATTTTGAAAAAACGGAACATCCTGCCCTCTATAGAACAGTCCTATACTTGTCCGGAAAACAGGCAAGTATAGGACATGTTCTATTTTTTCGCGGGTGCAGCGGAATGGACATACGGATGTGGACAGAACACGGTATGCTGTCCGCATCCAACCTGCAAAAAATGCAGATTGGATGCGGACAAAAAATATTTCCGTGTGCATTAAGCCTTATACAAAGTTCACTGAACATTTCCTGCGATGCATCCGTCTATAGCCCAGTATGTTAAGCTTGCAGATCCTGTGTGCTCGCGCCGGTATATAGTTCAAGGAAGATAATCAGGCAATAGAGACGTTAAAGTAGTAATCATTCACGCTATAGTAGAAAAGACACTGTAAAGGAGAATAAATAACATGAAGAATGTCTGCTCTGAATACTTTGGATATATCACTAAAGGCTGCCTATGGCCAGGAATGATTTATACCGCTCCCTGTGAACTGAATAATAAACCGCGGGAAGCAGGAGATTTGGCTATAACACTGCCTCTTATGTACAAGAATATAACTACTATAATACTGCCTCCTATGTACAAGAATATAACTACTATAATACTGCTCCTATGTACAAGAATATAACTACTATAATACTGCCTCCTATGTACAAGAATATAACTACTATAATACTACTCCTGTGTACAAGAATATAACTATTATAATACTGCTCCTATGTACAAGAATATAACTACTATAATACTGCCTCCTATGTACAAGAATAAAACTACTATAATACTGCCTCCTATGTACAAGAATATAACTACTATAATACTACTCCTATGTACAAGAATATAACTATTATAATACTGCTCCTATGTACAAGAATATAACTACTATAATACTACTCTTATGTACAAGAATATAACTACTATAATACTGCTCCTATGTACAAGAATATAACTACTATAATACTACTCTTATGTACAAGAATAAAACTACTATATACTGCCTTCTATGTACAAGAATATAACTACTATAATACTGCCTCCTATGTACAAGAATATAACTACTATAATACTGCTCCTATGTACAAGAATATAACTACTATAATACTGCTCCTATGTACAAGATTATAACTACTATAATACTGCTCCTATGTACAAGAATATAACTACTATAATACTACTCCTATGTACAAGAATATAACTACTATAATACTGCTCCTATGTACAAGAATATAACTACTATAATACTGCTCCTATGTACGAGAATATAACTACTATAATACTGCCTTCTATGTACGAGAATATAACTACTATAATACTGCCTCCTATGTACAAGAATATAACTACTATAATACTGCTCCTATGTACAAGAATATAACTACTATAATACTGCTCCTATGTACAAGAATATAACTACTATAATACTGCTCCTATGTACAAGAATATAACTACTATAATACTGCTCCTATGTACAAGAATATAACTACTATAATACTACTCCTATGTACAAGAATATAACTACTATAATACTGCTCCTATGTACAAGAATATAACTACTATAATACTACTCTTATGTACAAGAATATAACTACTATATACTGCCTTCTATGTACAAGAATGTAACTACTATAATACTGCCTCCTATGTACAAGAATATAACTACTATAATACTGCTCCTATGTACAAGATTATAACTACTATAATACTGCTCCTATGTACAAGAATATAACTACTATAATACTGCTCCTATGTACAAGATTATAACTACTATAATACTGCTCCTATGTACAAGAATATAACTACTATAATACTGCCCCTATGTCACGAGTGGGCTTACGTCTGGTATCAGACGAGACGTTCTGCGCGGCTTTCAAAAGTGACATAATTTGACATGTTTTCCCTGTGGTTTGGTTTCTGGGTACCACACCCCTTCCCCTCAGCTGCCACACCCCTTCCCCTCAGCTGTTATAGGTGTGGTAATTTGCTCTCCTCTATTTATTCTTTCATTTCACAGTATTCATTATACTTTCTGCCTACTTTGTAGTGTGTGGTGTGGATCTTTGGCTGAGATCCGGTTGCTGCGATATCTGCTTTAAGATAAGTGACATTTTCCCTTTTGTGGTTTTCCTTCTGGAGTCTCCTGCTCGTCCTTACTCTTGGAGGAACGGGTTGCCTCTTTCCTGTGTCACTAGCTGCAGGGTTCTTTAGGGTGATTGATTATTAGGTACCTGTGTATGAACTCTCCTACCACTAAGGCTTGTTCATACTGGTAGTCAGTCAGGGCCTAGTTTCAGGGTTCCCTGCAGGTGGTGACCGTTTCCCTGGTTTTGGTCTTTTCCCTTCCCTCATACGCTCGGTGTGGCTATTCCCTCCACACCAGAGCATGACACCCTATGTAAAAGAATATAAATACTATAATAATGACCCCTATGTACAAGTATATAACTACTATAATACTGCTCCTATGTACAAGAATATAAGTACTATAATACTGTTCCTACATATAAGAATATAACTACTATAATACTGCTCCTATGTACAAGAATATAAGTACTATAATACTGCTCCTATGTACAAGAATATAACTACTATAATACTGCTCCTATGTACAAGAATATCACTATTATAATACTGTCTCCTATGTACAAGAATATAACTACTATAATACTGCTCCTATGTACAAGAATACAACTACTATAATACTGCCTCCTATGTACAAGAATATAACTACTATAATACTGCTCCTATGTACAAGAATATAAGTACTATAATACTGTTCCTACATATAAGAATATGACTACTATAATACTGTCTCCTATGTACAAGAATATAACTACTATAATACTGCTCCTATGTACAAGAATATAACTACTATAATACTGCTCCTATGTACAAGAATATAACTACTATAATACTGCCTCCTATGTACAAGAATATAACTACTATAATACTGCTCCTATGTACAAGAATATAACTACTATAATACTGCCCCCTATATACAAGAATATATCTACTATAATACTGCTCCTATGTACAAGAATATAACTACTATAATACTGCTCCTATGTACAAGAATATAAACTACTATAATACTGCTCCTATGTACAAGATATAACTACTATAATACTGCCTCCTATGTACAAGAATATAACTACTATAATACTGCTCCTATGTACAAGAATATAACTACTATAATACTGCTCCTATGTACAAGAATATAAACTACTATAATACTGCTCCTATGTACAAGAATATAACTACTATAATACTGCTCCTATGTACAAGAATATAACTACTATAATACTGCTCCTATGTACAAGAATATAACTACTATAATACTGCCTCCTATGTACAAGAATATAACTACTATAATACTGCTCCTATGTACAAGAATATAACTACTATAATACTGCCTCCTATGTACAAGAATATAACTACTATAATACTGCTCCTATGTACAAGAATATAACTACTATAATACTGCTTCCTATGTACATAAGAATATAACTACTATAATACTGCTCCTATGTACAAGAATATAACTACTATAATACTGCCTCCTATGTACAAAGAATATAACTACTATAATACTGCTCCTATGTACAAGAATATAACTACATAATACTGCTCCTATGTACAAGAATATAACTACTTAATACTGCTCCTATGTACAGAATATAACTACTATAATACTGCTCCTATGTACAAGAATATAACTACTATAATACTGCCTCCTATGTACAGAGATATAACTACTATAATACTGCTCCTATGTACAAGAATATAACTACTATAATACTGCTCCTATGTACAAGAATATAACTACTATAATACTGCCTCCTATGTACAAGATATAACTACTATAATACTGCTCTATGTACAAGAATATAACTACTATAATACTGCTCCTATGTACAAGAATATAACTACTATAAAATACTGCTCCTATGTAAAGAATATAACTACTATAATACTGCTCCTATGTACAAGAATATAACTACTATAATACTGCCTCCTATGTACAAGAATATAACTATAAATACTGCTCCTATGTACAAGAATAACTACTATAATACTGCTCCTATGTACAAGAATATAACTACTATAATACTGCTCCTATGTACAAGAATATAACTACTATAATACTGCTCCTATGTACAAGAATATAACTACTATAATACTGCTCCTATGTATATAACTACTATAATACTGATGTACAAGAATATAACTACTATAATACTGCTCCCTATGTACAAGAATATAACTACTATTAATACTGCTCCTATGTACAAGATATAACTACTATATACTGCTCCTATGTACTATAGACAAAAATATAACTACTATAATACTGCTCCTATGTACAAGAATATAACTACTATAATACTGCTCCTATGTACAAGAATATAACTACTATAATACTGCTCCTATGTACAAGAATATAACTACTATAATACTGCTCCTATGTACAAGAATATAACTACTATAATACTGCTCCTATGTACAAGAAAACTATAACTACTATATATACTGCTCCTATGTACAAGAATATAACTACTATAATACTGCTCCTATGTACAAGAATATAACTACTGTACTATAATACTGCCTCCTATGTACAAGAATATAACTACTATAATACTGCCTCCTATGTACAAGAATATAACTACTATAATACTGCTCCTATGTACAAGAATATAACTACTATAATACTGCCTCCTTGCTGAGAGGTTGTGTGTCTGCAGCTCTCCTGAGGCTTTGGATGTCTGGAGAAAGTCCAGGGCGGGGCCAACCCGCCAGGGGAAACCTTCCAAGAAAGGCCCAGGCTCCTAGGCCTAATCTGGGAAACAATACCCAGCCAACTCAATCAGGGGATGTAAATCCCAAAGTTTCTGTGGATGGAAAGAATGTCAGCGGTTCCAGTGCAAGACAAGAAGAATCAAGAAGTAAATGTCTGGTGAAACCACCTACCAGTGTGAATGAAAGACCAGAAGTGAGAACCATGCAGAGTGTGCAGGAGGTGAGATCTCCATTGCCAGCCTCAGGTGGACAATCCACCTCCACTCCTGGAAGGCAGAGGAGGACATCCCTGGAAAGGCAAACTATCCAGCAGAATCTGCAGCAGCGTGTGGTGATTCTGAGCGCAGAAGGTCTGGAGGCATGCAAGCTGTGAAGGAGACCAGGAGCAGTAATGGAGGAAGACCTCAAGGTGTTACTAGTGCCGTCTGTGCTGCAAATCCAGGATCCAGTCGCCCATCTGGAGATTGTGACCCAAAAGCAGCGACAGCAGCCGCAAAAATCCAGGGACCACAGGGTTCTGCACCAAAAGTGCTGAGTCTTGTGCCAGGAAACAGCGGACAGAATCTACCTAAGGAAACCTGTACTGCAACCAAACAGCCTGCAAAACTCTCCAGTAGCAGCAATCAGAGGCCTCCAGAGCAACCACCTGAGCTCCACCTGGCTGATCAGATCCCAGCACTGGTGAGGAGAATGGAGACATTGAAGAAGCATAAACTGTATCTGCAAAAACAGATAGACTGCACATACAAACTGAAGGCCGCAAACCCAGGGAAGCAGGCCTTACTAGACAAGAAGCTGGACTCACTGGCCAAGGAACTGGCTGACAATGCACAAGAGATTGACTTTGTCTTAGAGAAAATGGGACCGGTGGCAGAGACATACAGGAACCAACAGAGGTTTGAGAAAGACAAGAACTCTGAGACTGGAACAACATCTAGGTCTGAAACCCAGCAGTCCCATGTAAGACCCATCTTACAGCCAGCAACTCTTCCTTTTGAGGAGAGAGAACTATACAAGAGGAAAACATCTAAGCAACAACAGCCAAGTCCTGCATCAGCCCCCGGTGAGGTACTACAAGTCCCAGCAGTAAGTACTGCACAAAATGAAAACTGTGGACTCTTACCTGATGACAGCAGTGAAGTGGCAGTGCAGACACCACAAGTCCCAGGAGGCAGAGCACTGCAGGAGGACTGTGGACTGATACCGGCAGGTAACACTGCAGCAGCACCTCAGGGTGTATGTGAGCAGGACACTCAGGACTGTGGTGTGCAGGGGGTTAATACTCAGGACTGTAATGCTGATGATATGTCTGATGTTGTTGATGTCTCTGTATGTGATAATGTCCCAGCTGAGGAGTCATCTATAGCAGCTGGTAACATAGAGACCCCTGGTGTTGATGGTGAGGAGGGGGCAGTGCAGCCTCAGGCTGAGGAGTTCCCCCCTTTAGTTACACCACAGGCAGTAGAGCCCCATAGTACAGGCGGTCAGCAGCCCACACAGCGCCCCCCGCAGGACACTGGTCAGACGTCTGGGAATGCTTGGAGTCGGGGTTCACCGTCATTTCCCTCTAACACCAGATACACAGGCCAGGCCTTCAAGAGAAGGAACGTTGTCAGGTTTAGACATAAAGGGGCAAAGGAAGATCTACCTGACAGAAGATGTGTGGTCAGAGACATGCTGTGTACCCAGATGGGCTTCCTGCCAACCAACATCCTGGCAGTAATAAACCTTCCAGACAGACAGGGCTATGATATTAGCTTCAAGCTGATGTCTGATCTGGACCGGTTCTGGGCTCTCTACACCCGGGTCAGAGATACTGAGGGGTGGAATAAGTTCAGCTTTATCCCCATATCTAAGCCTGACACTGTAAACGTCACCATCATTTTCTGGAACGAGTCTGTCCCCCCTCAGGATATTATTATCTGGCTCAGGAGGCATTGTGACCTCAAGTCAAACCTGACCAAGACCAGGGATGAGGATGGAATCTGGACCGGGGGGTGGAGGGTCCTGGTTACATTACACCAGCACCAGAACATCACCCATCACCTTCCCAATTCCTTCTTCATTGGCCGAGAGAAAGGTGTTTGTTTCTACCCTGGTCAGCCCCGTCTATGCTTTAAATGTGGGAAGTCTGGTCACGTGGCGAGTGTCTGCACCATGGTGAAGTGCAGCCTGTGCGGGGACATCGGCCATGTGAGCTCCACCTGCCAGAACATAAGGTGTAACCTATGTGGTAACATCGGTCACCCCCATAAAGACTGTCCTGAAGCGTGGCATAACATCTGTAGAGATCTCCCTGATGAGGACTTGGTGGAAGGGGCAGATGTCCCAGATGAGGAGCAGGAGGAGGAGGCGCTATTGTCAGGGTCATTGTACACAGTACCAGAGACCCCACACATGAGCAGTACTGTGCCGGACCACCAGCAGGCAGATAACACTGAGGGAGACATGGAGGTTGTGGAGCAGCCTGTAGAGCGTCCAGTGTCTGTCTCTTCCCCTGCCCCAGCACCCGCCACTGGGGAAAATAAAAAACGCAAAAAAGATAAGTCCAGCCACAGGCCTGAGGGTGAATGGACAACCGTCCAAAAACCCACAAAAATGAAAGTGCTCAGACAGGATGATGTCACTGTAACTACCAACAGATACAGTGTGCTGTCCGAGTCAGACGGAGAGGCAGAGATAGAGAGAGAGCTGAAGCGTATGATGGCGGAATGTGATGACGACCCAGGAGGGGATCCTCCCACAAAAAGGAGACCTCTACATGCCGAGTCACAGTCTGTATGGGATATGGAAACTGGTAGTCAGCAAGACAACTCTGACTCTGATTTATGATGATGGGGGTTATCTTTCTTCTTCTTCTCCTGATGGCAGACTTCCATCTTAAAGTGGTCACCAGTAATGTGAATAGCATTAGAGCTAGAAGGACCAGACATGTCGTCTATGAACACCTGAGATACCTCAATGCCGATGTGTTCTTCCTGCAGGAGACACGATTAAACACCTTAGGTCTCATACGAGAGGCAGAGCGAGAATGGCAGTCTGGTCCGTCCTTCTGGTCGATGTCTGTGGAGCCTTATGCCGGAGTTAGTATCTTGTTTAATACTCGTGATGTAATTGTACATAGACTAACGGAGGTCTCGATGGGAAGGTGCCTGCTGCTAGAGATCACCATCCGAGGTAGAAGACTCCGGCTTATTAACATCTATGGGCCACAGACAGTGAGCGAAAGGACTCAGCTCTTTAATGATGTAAAGCCATACTTATTCACATCTATTCCGGTTATCATGGCTGGAGACTTTAATGCCACCATTAGAGCCAGTGACAGGCCTAGTGGTAGACCCCTTACTAGGGACTGTAAGGTCCTAAACAGCATTATTCTGCAGGCCGGCCTGTCTGATGTCTTTGGACACGGTGGTAGGAGTCCAAAATTCACCTACACCTGTGCCGGACGCAGCAGTAGGATAGATCTGGCTCTGGTGAGTCCCAATGAAGCCATCAGTGAAAGAAGGGAAAAGACAGTCCCTTACTCTGATCATTTGGCCTTATACTTTTGTTTGGGTGCAAATAAGCATCCAGATGTTGGTAGAGGGTTGTGGAAACTAAATTCCAGTCTTTTAGATGATAACTCTGTCCAGGAATACATTCATGCTTTCTTTCAGAATCAGCTTGAGAGAGTGGATTTCTACGATAACATGGCTGACTGGTGGGAGGACGTCAAGGAGGAGATCCGGTCCCTCTTACAGAGACTGTCAATTAAGAAGGGGAAAAGTAAGTATAGCCAGTATCTGAGACTGCGCAAAGAATTGGAGTCACTGTATTCGGCGGGTGGGGATGACCAACAAAGGATTGACCGGCTGAAATCTGAGATGAGTCAGTATCAGTACAGCAGGTACACCTCCCTGGTAGCTGAACGGGATTATGGGGCCTTAGGGGCTCCTGATCCCTATGAGAACTGCCGGGAGCGTGTGGAAAAAAAACTGATTGCAGGTCTCACTGACTCCCAGGACGTTTTACAAGAATCTCGGGAGGGTATCCTGGGGGTCGTGAGATCTTACTATACTGACTTGTTTCAGAGGAAGGCTTTGGATACGGAAAAAGTGACCCAATTCTTGGAGGCAACTCCAGGCCCTGATACTAGAGATTTGGACTTTTCTCCTTTAACAGCAGAAATAACGGTGGAGGAGATAAAAGAGGCCATTGATAAATTACATCTGAAGAAGGCACCAGGTCCAGACGGTATTACAGCAGAATTTTATAAGAAGTTCAGAGACCTCTTAGCTCCAATCCTCGTGGACGTGTACAAAAATTGTCTAGAAAATCACCTGATGCCTCCGTCCATGAGGGTGTCCTCGTTAATTCTGCTGTCTAAAGGTAAGGAGCCTAGTGACATCAAGAACTGGAGGCCGATTGCCCTCTTGAATGTCGACAGGAAGATTCTGGCAAAAATTCTGTTCTCTAGATTAGTCTGTTTGTCCCGGGCACTGTTGTCAGGCTGTCAGTTCGGCACAGTAAAAGGGCGGAACATCTCTGGAGCAGTCATCTCGATAAGGGAGATGTTTGAGAGATGTAAAGCTCTGAGGTGTGGGAGATATGTTGTAGGTCTGGACCAGGCTAAAGCCTTCGACAGAGTAGACCATGAGTATCTATGGGCCACTTTGTCAAAGTACGGTATTCCGGGACAATTTATTGATTGGCTGAAGACCTTGTATAGAGAGGCTGAGAGCTTTCCTCTGATCAATGGTTGGCAGGGGGACACGTTCAGGGTTGAGGCGGGGGTGAGACAGGGCTGCCCGCTGAGTCCTCTCCTGTATGTGTTTGCCTTAGACCCGTTCCTGAGGTCGCTGCAGGAGTGTGATTTTCAGGGGGTGCCGGTCCCCCACTGCTTGCCCCTGGATGTTGTCGCCTACGCGGATGATGTGACTGTGGTGATATCTGAGCCTCGTGAGGTGAAGATGTTGTCTGCAGCCATCAGAAGCTACTCGGAGGCCTCAGGGTCTCTGGTCAACCTTGAGAAGAGTCAAGCTCTCTGGACTTTAAGTTCTGATCCAGACTTTGATCTGCCACAGTTTGTGAAGGCCTCCACCCATATTAAGATCTTAGGGGTTAAATTTGGGAGGGACGATAACGCCAGGATAAATTGGGAAGAAAAGTTGGATGCCGGAAATGTAAAGGTTCAGCGATGGAAGAACTGGAGGCTGACCTATAGAGAAAGGGTTAAAATGCTGAAGACTTACCTGGTCCCTGTCTTCTTGTATGTGTCTGTCATTTTCCTTTGCCAGAATCTTTCTCGGCTAGGCTCTTCAGCCTGTTCTTCCAGCTTCTTTGGGGGAACAGGTTGAACCCAGTAAAAAGAGGGATCACCTACCTACAGAGGAGAGAGGGGGGGCTGGATATGATAAATCCAAGGGTGTTCTTTGACTCCATGTTTCTTAAAGTTAATTTTGGTTGCCTGGACTCAGAGAACAGCTCCCTGTGGGTGAACAGTGTCAGGGACTGGATATTGCCTTTTGCAGAATCTTGGATGCGAGGCGGCAGTCTCAAGAGGGGTCGGTTGACTCGTGGCTTCCTCCCCCAGTACCTGGAGTATGGCATAAGATGTCTGAAGAAATGGGCTATAGACAAGTCCTTCATTGAGAGTAAAACCAGGAAAGAGCTGTACTCCAGAGTATGTAAGACCTTCTATTGTTTACAGCTAGCTCTTACAGACTGTCCGACCACCACCTTAGAGGATAGTCTGAGGTTTCTCAATGGACCGGAGGCTGCCCCCTAAGTTCTGTGATATCGCCTGGCTCTCATTACAGGGAAAACTGTTTGTCAGGGGGAATCTAAAATTCCTCAGTGTGCCAGATCGCATGTGTCCCTTAGGTTGTCAGGAAGAGGAGACTATGCTTCATTTTATTTCAGAGTGCTGGGGTGGACGAAAATCTGGCATGACATAGCCGCCAAGCTAAAAATCCCGTCACTACAGTCCCTAAAATACCCAGAAATCCTCTATGGGGTCACATCTCGTGTGAATAACATCGACCGGGGGACCATGTATCTGATAATCACTGTCATCAAATATTACCACTGGCAAACCAGAACCCGAGTGTCCATCCATAGCGAGCCATTCCATCATACCAAAGCCATAACCCTCATCATGTCAGAACTCAGGTGGATCCGGTCATTAGAGGTCAGGAAAAAGGGAGAGAACATAAAACTATGGAGGAACGTCCATCTAGACTGACGGTTCAATTGTATGATGTGACTGTTTGTTCTCTTATTTTATTTATTTTTCTTCTTTTCCTGCTCTAGATAAAATGTATTTCTAAGTTACAGTTAATATATATTTTATTTTCTTATGAACATGTATGATTTATACTGAATGATCTTTGGTTTATTATGATGGAAAAAGTATTTCTGTATTTATGTTTGTTTTATACAAATAAAAATTGCCTCCTATGTACAAGAATATAACTACTATAATACTGCTCCTATGTACAAGAATATAACTACTATAATACTGCTCCTATGTACAAGAATATAACTACTATAATACTTGCTCCTATGTACAAGAATATAACTACTATAATACTGCTCCTATGTACAAGAATATAACTACTATAATACTGCTCCTATGTACAAGAATATAACTACTATAATACTGCTCCTATGTACAAGAATATAACTACTATAATACTGCTCCTATGTACAAGAATATAACTACTATAATACTGCTCCTATGTACAAGAATATAACTACTATAATACTGCTCCTATGTACAAGAATATAACTACTATAATACTGCCTCCTATGTACAAGAATATAACTACTATAATACTGCTCCTATGTACAAGAATATAACTACTATAATACTGCTCCTATGTACAAGAATATAACTACTATAATACTGCTCCTATGTACAAGAATATAACTACTATAATACTGCTCCTATGTACAATAATATAACTACTATAATACTGCTCCTATGTACAAGAATATAACTACTATAATACTGCTCCTATGTACAAGAATATAACTACTATAATACTGCTCCTATGTACAAGAATATAACTACTATAATACTGCTCCTATGTACAAGAATATAACTACTATAATACTGCTCCTCCTATGTACAAGAATATAACTACTATAATACTGCTCCTATGTACAAGAATATAACTACTATAATACTGCTCCTATGTACAAGAAATATAACTACTATAATACTGCTCCTATGTACAAGAATATAACTACTATAATACTGCTCCTATGTACAAGAATATAACTACTATAAATACTGCCTCCTATGTACAAGAATATAACTACTATAATACTGCTCCTATGTACAAGAATATAACTACTATAATACTGCTCCTATGTACAAGAATATAACTACTATAATACTGCTCCTATGTACAAGAATATAACTACTATAATACTGCCTCCTATGTACAAGAATATAACTACTATAATACTGCTCCTATGTACAAGAATATAACTACTATAATACTGCTCCTATGTACAAGAATATAACTACTATAATACTGCTCCTATGTACAAGAATATAACTACTATAATACTGCTCCTATGTACAAGAAATATAACTACTATAATACTGCTCCTATGTACAAGAATATAACTACTATAATACTGCTCCTATGTACAAGAATATAAACTACTATAATACTGCTCCTATGTACAAGAATATAACTACTATAATACTGCTCCTATGTACAAGAATATAACTACTATAATACTGCTCCTATGTACAAGAATAAACTACTATAATACTGCCTCCTATGTACAAGAATATAACTACTATAATACTGCTCCTATGTACAAGAATATAACTACTATAATACTGCTCCTATGTACAAGAATATAACTACTATAATACTGCTCCTATGTACAAGAATATAACTACTATAATACTGCTCCTATGTACAAGAATATAACTACTATAATACTGCTCCTATGTACAAGAATATAACTACTATAATACTGCCTCCTATGTACAAGAATAATAATCTTACAATATAATACTATGCTCCTATGTACAAGAATATAACTACTATAATACTGCTCCTATGTACAAGAATATAACTACTATAATACTGCTCCTATGTACAAGAATATAACTACTATAATACTGCTTCCTATGTACAAGAATATAACTACTATAATACTCTCCTATGTAACAAAATATAACTACTATAATACTGCTCCTATGTACAAGAATATAACTACTATAATACTGCTCCTATGTACAAGAATATAACTACTATAATACTACTGCTCCTATGTACAAGAATATAACTACTATAATACTGCTCCTATGTACAAGAATATAACTACTATAATACTGCTCCTATGTACAAGAATATAACTACTATAATACTGCTCCTATGTACAAGAATATAACTACTATAATACTGCCTCCTATGTACAAGAATATAACTACTATAATACTGCTCCTATGTACAAGAATATAACTACTATAATACTGCTCCTATGTACAAGAATATATAACTACTATAATACTGCTCCTATGTACAAGAATATAACTACTATAATACTGCTCCTATGTACAAGAATATAACTACTATAATACTGCTCCTATGTACAAGAATATAACTACTATAATACTGCTCCCTATGTACAAGAATATAACTACTATAATATACTGCTCCTATGTACAAGAATATAACTACTATAATACTATACTACTATAATACTGCTCCTACTGTACAAGAATATAACTACTATAATACTGCTCCTATGTACAAGAATATAACTACTATAATACTGCCTCCTATGTACAAGAATATAACTACTATAATACTGCTCCTATGTACAAGAATATAACTACTATAATACTGCTACCTATGTACAAGAATATAACTACTATATACTGCTCCTATGTACAAGAATATAACTACTATAATACTGCTCCTATGTACAAGAATATAACTACTATAATACTGCTCCTATGTACAAGAATATAACTTACTATAATACTGCTCCTATGTACAAGAATATAACTACTATAATACTGCTCCCTATGTACAAGAATATAACTACTATAATACTGCTCCTATGTACAAGAATATAACTACTATAATACTGCTCCTATGTACAAGAATATAACTACTATAATACTGCTCCTATGTACAAGAATATAACTACTATAATACTGCTCCTATGTACAAGAATATAACTACTATAATACTGCTCCTATGTACAAGAATATAACTACTATAATACTGCTCCTATGTACAAGAATATAACTACTATAATACTGCTCCTATGTACAAGAATATAACTACTATAATGCTGATCCTGTGTTCTAATGTAGTAGAATTGAAAAAAAGGAATTTCTTCCAGTTTTATGGTTTTTTTTTAATGGCGTTCACTATGTGGCACAACTGACTAGTGCTCTTCATTCTTCAGGTCAGTATGATTACAGTAATACTATAGTTGTATAGTTTTTCCTGTGTTTTAATACTGAAATAATAAAAATCAAAACTTTTGAAAACATTAATATTTTCCTTTTACCGTTATATTCTGACCCCTATAACTTTTTTATAGTTTTTATTGGAGTGTGTAGGACTTTTTGAGAGAGGTGAAGTGATGAAAAATACGGCAAATCTTCCATCTTTAAAGACCCAACCTCCACCATACCTGTAGGGGTTAACGGGCATCTGTCAGCAGTTTTGTACCTATGACACGGGCTGACCTGTTGCATGTGCACTTGGCAGCTGAAGGCATCTGTGTGGGTCCCATGTTCATATGTGCCTGCATTGCTGAGAAAAATGAAGTTTTAATATATGCAAATGAGCCTCTAGGAGCAACGGGGGCGTTGCCGTTACACCTAGAGGCTCTGCTCTCTCTGCAACTGCTGCGCCGTCTGCACTTTGCCCGGACCAGGCATCATGATTAGAGATGAGCGAACGTGCTCGTAACGAGCACTGTAGCACTCGGCTCCCCTGCGCTCGCATGGGCGCAGGCACCCGCTTCCGTCCTCCTCACCCGACGGAAGCGGGTGCCTGCGCCCATGCGAGCGCAGGGGAGCCGAGCGCTACAGTGCTCGTTACGAGCACGTTCGCTCATCTCTAATCATGATGTTTATACTGCCTGGCCCTGTCAAAGTGCTGAGGGTGCGGCAGTTACAGAGAGAGCAGAGTCTCTAGGTGTAATGGTAACGCCCCCGTTGCTCTTAGAGGCTCATTTGCATATAATAAAACATCATTTTTCTCAGCAATGCGGGCAGATAAAGACTTAAGCTGGGTGGGTAACTCATTACTTTGATTATTTTCTGCTGTGTTATATGTTACTATATCAAATCTCCTCCATAAGTGCATTAATGGTTCCTTAGCCAGCAGCAGGCCCTGCTTTTTCAGTGTCTGTACAGAGCCTGGTCTGGTGATTTGTATTCTTGGAAGGTTATAATAATCTGATGTAGAACAAAGAAACTGGCCCAGATTCTAGATCACTCACAGCACTACATAAACGAAACTCCACAGAGCTCTAAGGGGTGTGTCTATCAATAAGTTTTAGTTGGGCAAATTACAGTGGCAACCAGTCCTAGTCAGAATGCAGCTCTGGATTAAAAGGGCATGGTCACCTGTAAGCAAATAAATCCGATGTGTTTCTCAGCTGCAGAAATCTGACACTCATGTGCTGCAGGAGGAACAGTATAAGATAAGTAATGTAATGTATGTACACACCGACTCCACCAGCAGAATAGTGAGTGCAGCTCTGGAGTATAACACAGGATATAACTCAGGATCAGTACAGGATAAGTAATGTATGTACACAGTGACTGCACCAGCAGAATAGTGAGTGCAGCTCTGGAGTATAATACAGGATGTAACTCCGGATCAGTACAGGATAAGTAATGTATGTACACAGTGACTGCACCAGCAGAATAGTGAGTGCAGCTCTGGAGTATAACACAGGATGTAACTCAGGATCAGTACAGGATAAGTAATGTAATGTATGTACACAGTGACTCCACCAGCAGAATAGTGAGTGCAGCTCTGGAGTATAATACAGGATGTAACTCTGGATCAGTACAGGATAAGTAATGTAATATATGTACACAGTGACTGCACCAGCAGAATAGTGAGTGCAGCTCTGGAGTATAATACAGGATGTAACTCAGGATCAGTACAGGATAAGTAATGTAATGTATGTACACAGTGACTGCACCAGCAGAATAGTGAGTGCAGCTCTGGAGTATAATACAGGATATAACTCAGGATCAGTACAGGATAAGTAATGTATGTACACAGTGACTGCACCAGCAGAATAGTGAGTGCAGCTCTGGAATATAATACAGGATGTAACTTAGAATCAGTACAGGATAAGTAATGTATGTACACAGTGACTCCACCAGCAGAATAGTGAGTGAAGCTCTGGAGTATAATACAGGATGTAACTTAGAATCAGTACAGGATAAGTAATGTATGTACACAGTGAGTCAAGTTTAATAAACTGTAAAATGGCGATCAATGGTGACCCTCTATGTTAATATTGCATCCTAATTAATAAATTGTTAATATCTTAGCCCTTGAACAGTGAATAATTAGCAGGAGTACAGATGATAGATTGTTATGAGCAGAAGAAAATTCACAGATGATATAAATTAAACCGTACTATGTTAGAAAAATAGGTGCGGTTCAGACGTTAGATTTAATATAGAAGAATCTACAAATATCTTGTATATTGTATAGATATATATGTATAATTTTATATATTATCTTCAGAGTACATTAAGAATGACCCTTTCCTCTTTATAATAACATTTATAGACTTCATAAAAATAATTAACCTTCCTTGTATACTCGTCTCTACAAAATAACTTAAATCTCTTTGTAAAGCTGCCATGTATCCCTTTAACTGATAGAAAACTTCTAGAAATAGAGTTAGAAGAAAATACCAATCTGGAAAATATCTTCACTTTCAAGGAGCAGTCACTCACGACGTCATACCCTCACCCATTCATTGACATGATTACTGCAGAAGACACGCCTAGGCTCCCTGTACCTCATACATTGCTCTAAAAATAACATGAAATGCGATCATTTTGGTTTACATTGCAGACAAGAGCCATAGCTATTTCACAGGTCAAGTTAAAGATTAAAGCTAGAATATTAGGGTGCATCAGAATAGCGTCCATATTAGTACCCAGGTTTGACCCCACTTCCCACTGAGAGCTCTATCACTTGTACTTGTTATGCTTAAGTTAATATCTCTCCCAATTTAATAAATATTACATGATAAAATTCTGGCTTCCTGCACCCTTCACTAGGGGGAGCTCAATATATGTGGATTATACAGCTGGTAAACGCAATAGGAGTTGTATCTATCTGTATGAAGTGAGCTCCCCCTAGTGGTGGCTGGAGATATATGCTGGGACTGTATAATATGAAGCATAGATATCATATTTATGCAGCAGATATAATATCCGCCCAACTTAATATGTATTACATGATAAAATTCTGTCTGCCTGCTGCCTCCACTAGGGGGAGCTGGTATTGAACGCAATAGGAGTTGTATTTATCTGTATGAAGTGTGCTCCCCCTAGTGGTGGCTGTAGGTATATGCTGGGATTGTATAATGTGAAGCATAGATGTCATATTTCTGCAGCGGATATAGTATCCTCCCAACTTAATATATATTACATATTAAAATTTTGGCTGCCAGCAGCCTCCACTAGGGGGAGCTCAATATATATAGATTTATACAGCTGATATTGAATGCAATAGGAGTTGTACTTATCTGTATGAAGTGGGCTCCCTCTAGTGGTGGCTGTAAGTATATGCTTGGACTGTATAATATAAAGCATAAATGTCATATTTCGGCAGCAGATTTAGTATTCCCCCAACTTCATACATATTACATGATACAATTCTGGCTTCTTGCAGCCTCCACTAGGGGGAGCTCAATCTATATAGATTTATACAGCTGATATTGAATGCAATAGGAGTTGTATCTATCTGTATGAAGTGTGCTCCCCCTAGTGGTGGATGTAGGTATATGCTTGGACTGTATAATATTAAGCATAGTTGTCATATTTCTGCAGCAGATATAGTATCTCTTCTACTTGATATGTATTACATCATAAAATTCTGGCTGCCTGCAGCCTCCACTAGGGGGAGCTCAATATCTGAGTTTATACAGCTGGCATTGAACGCAATAGGAGTTGTATTTATCTAAATGAAGTGGGCTCCCCCTAGTGGTGGCTGTAGGGATATGCTGGGACTGTATAATATGAAGCATAGCTGTCATATTTCTGCAGCGGATATAGTATCCGTCCTCTAACATTTGGGGAAAAACTCTACCCAGAGGTAACAAATAAAGAGGTGAAAAATAAAATACGTTCAGTGACATTCACTGTTTTTAAAGAGCTTAATGATCTGGAAATAATGAATTGTGAGGATGAAAAAGGCTTGGATAACCCCTTTAAATACTAACTGTTATCCTTCTCTAGCAGAGAGAGGAAAGTGCTGAATGGGTCAATGGGACAGGAAAGGGTCTATCTGCAAGGTAATCCTCATGGTACTGATAGGTGGAGGATTGGAATGATTGACAGACTGTTGTCTTGATAGGCAACAGAGGAGCAATGAAATGGCTAATAATAATGAGAAGCCCTGACCATCCACACTATGGGATAGCACAGGGGAGTTGTAGTGCTCTAATTGAGTCACCACCCTTCACTCCTTCCTGGTCTGACTTCTGGTCTGACAAAAAGTGTTAAGTGAGCAGGGGCGGATTGGCCATAGACCTTACAGGGAAATTTCCCTGTGGGCCGATGCCCAGAAGGCTGGCCAGTGTAAGTTTTTGGGGATGTATTTTGTGCTACTGAAAGTATTTTGTGATGGACTGTGGTATTTGGCTCTGTTGGGGCGGTATAAATGTGCCATAGTATGGTATTGCTGGCCCTGCCTTCCATCAATATGGACCCAACTACAAAACGGGGCCACTTTTACTAATTTTTCCAGGGCCACTTTAAGTTCCCAGTCCGTCCCTGTAAGTGAGACTCTCTTCTTTACTGAATTTCCAGACAGAGAGGACGCTATAGGGGTTGTCTAGTACTTTGATATTGCTGGCCTACATTATCCAGGCCAACAATATCAGATCGGGCAGGGGCTAACATCCCACACTGCCACTGATCAAATGTTATTTTTCAGTAATGACATTACAAATCTTTATTCTTTAATGGACAGAGCTGGTGGCTGCAGTGCTGCTTCCACTAAAATGAATGGGAACAGTGCTGCAGTTTCCATCTCTGTCCACTAAGACAGGCCACCACAATCCTGGACAACCCCTTTAGAAAATCTGCACAGGAGCTACTATAAATAGACTGACTTCAAAAAATTATAATCAGAAAATCACCCACGTATTTTTTTATAAAAAAGTTACATAGAATATTTAAAAATAGGTCAATGTGTGACTAAATATTGTTTGATGGAAGTATCCCTTTAAAAGGAATCTGTCAGTAGTTTTTACCCACAGATTTGCAAGCACTGATGGATAGCTCCTCAGGACTCAAATCTAGTTACTGATCCTACATGAAGGATAAATGAGAAAATAAAGTTCTAATAAACGATATGTTGTATGCAAATGAGTGGTCAAGTGTCCCATGGCTGTTCCTCTAGTGACTAGAGCATGTGCGTAATATCACTGAAGACTTGGGCATTACTATCGCTCCTTGGGGAGAGAGCTCCTTAGTCGGAGTGAGGAGACTCATAGGCCATACATGTTCCTCTGGAATTCTGGGAAGAACAAGATGCAAATTAGCTTTTAACAAGCTCTGCCTCAGATGCCACCAAATGTAAGGCAGCTATCCTATAAATCAATGTTCACCCCTTTAAATAGGCCCTGAAACATGACTCTGATATTAAATAAGCCAGCACCTCATCTGCAGAATAACCTTGAAACAGCTGTCTGCAGATGAGATGCTGGCTTATTTAATATCCAAATATCCATGTCTCAAGGCCTATTTATATGGTAGAACATTGACTTATAGGATAGCTGCCTTACATCTGGTGGCATCAGAGGCAGAGCTTGTTAGGAGCTCATTTGCAGCCCTTTCATCATTGAAGACTACATCCACAGCAGGGAAAGGCACTTCGCAGGTGCCAGGGCCCCACTGCATTGTGCACACGCGGCAGTTAGAGATGTTTCCTATAATGGATACTCAATAAACTGCAAAGATAGAAGTGCTTGGGGGTGTTTAGAGCGGGGATGCAAGGACACAACACTGGTGAAGGAACAACCCCCACTGGCATATGGCACATGAGTTTCTTTTCTCGTGTTTTTTGGAGTTGTTTTTGATATCGGATCTGCAACACATTGTACGTATTGTTACACTTGATTCCTTCAGAGCTATCCAGCGATGTTAGCAGTTCAGCAGAATGAAAACTGCTGACAGATTCCCTTTATGTCACGGACGTTCCTGCAACAGGTTTCAGAAAGTCTACTAGACTTGCACAAGTGACATAATCTGACATGTTTTCCTTTTGGTGTTGTTGCTGTTTACCACACCCCTTCCCCCTCAGCTGTTGCGGGTGTGGTAATTGTCCTTCCCCTATTTATTCCTCCTTCCCTCTCAGTTCCTTGCGGTTTATAGTTTCATTGGACATTGTGGTGGATTGGAGTGGTTCTCTGCTGAGATTCAGTTGCTTCCATTTCTTCTATTAAGATAAGTGTCCTCTCTTCCCTTTTGTGTTTCCCCTGCTTTTCCCCGTTAAGTTTTGCTGTTTTGGCCTGAGGGGAGACTACTGTTCATCCAGGTTGGTGGAGGAACAGTTTGTCTCATTCCAGTCACTGGCTTCAGGGTCCTTCAGGGACAGTTAGGGTCCCAGGTTTCCTGCGTATGAACTCGCCTACATTCAAGGCCTGTTCATACTGGTAGTTAGCCAGGACTGGAATCAGGGTTTCCATAGGAGGTGTCACTATTTCCCAGGCCTTTTCCCATTTCCTTATCCCCCTCTCCCTCCTGCGCTTGGTGTGGAATCTTCCCCCCTACACCAGAGCGTGACACTTTAACTTTGTGGCTTTTTGATGGAAAGCAAATAATATGGAGCTCTGGGCTTTTAAGATATATTAAAGGGTTGTCTCATCTCATACATTGGTGGCATATCACTAGGGTATGGCACCGACATAAGATAGGTCCGAGAGGTGAGATCTGCACCTATCTCCAGAAAGGATTCCCAAAGTGATTGATAGCACACTGTGCAAGCGTGGCCATCCTCCTCTCACTTCTATGGGAGTTCCGAAAATGGCAGAGCGAGCATAGACATTACTTCTGGAAGCTTTTGAGAACCTAACACATCTACTGCAGAAGGTCATATCAAGCCACACCACTATTTCCAGATCAGAAAGCTCAATGATAACCATGGAGCCACCCAGCACCACGTCAAGTTAATCAAATTTGTGCTCTTGTGAAAGAAGTGACCGAGAAGATCTAATCCTTGTGAAACCTAATATCCTACTACTAATGAAACACAGATATACATCTGCATTCTGCAGCCAAAGGTCCGTTTTATACAATGATGAAAGGATATCAGACGGGCAACAATGTCCAAGGTTTTTTCATTTGGTTTCAGAAGACCTTGCCCTTCACAATGCGTGGTGGAAATATCTCCGTCACCGTGATTCTGTCTACCACCACATGATATAAATTTCACATTCCCTGAATTGGCAGAAGCATGTTCGACAAAAACTGGTCATCACCATCCCGTAAAGTAGGACTTAAGTAGGTTGACCAGCTGAGCTTCAGAGGTCACTTCATAGGGTAGATCCCTAAAAATGAGTCTTCTCGTCAACACTTATGTTGAAGGCTTTATTTCCATGGAGGACTTCAGTTCATGGTTTGCAAACCTCATAAGTTTGGTGGAGAATCAGGCGTATGTATTCTCAGAGTTGAGTGCTGTAATCTCCGAGTCATCTCCATACTTTCCATTTAAATGTTCGCTGTTGGACTCATGAGGGTAGAGGTAAATAGGGACCTCTGTTATGGATGTTGCTGTGTAGGAAGTAGAACGCATAGAGCAATGTTCTCTTCTTCTCTGACCCCACTGAGTTTTATATTGCATCCATTGTCTCTTCAATGCACCTTGTACCTGGGAACCAAAAAATTATACATAGTTAATTTGGTCGACAATTCTACACTACTTCATAATATATTTTCATAGCAGTTGTAACTTCATCTTTCTTTCACAATGCTCCATAGCCTTTTCCCCTCTGGACGGGAGAATAAGTTTCTACCTTCTAACCACCCATATAACTAATAAAACTCTGTCTGGAGTCACCACTAGGGGGAGCTTAGGACCTTCATGGCTACAGAGTTATGGTTCAGATCAATTCCAGAGATATGGAGTTAGCACCTATGCTCCTCCTACTGGTGGCTGCATTCAGCTAGAATTTTATGGACTCTGACTACTTTAACCCCCTAACTGAGTGGACCTCCAGCAGTGGGAAAAGTAGCTAACTGGAGGGGGGAGGGGTGCTTTAGATACTGCTATATCCTGAATGGTAGCAGCTAGAAACATGCAACTGATCTTTTTTGAAAGCAGACATTCCAAGCTTTCAGATAATACCAAAAAGCAACAGTAATATGTCCAGGACAGAGAAAGATATCACTGATAGAAATCAGGATGCTGTGAATGCAGCTGAAAATGAAAGTAAAAACAGGTTTTACTCGCAGTTATTCCTGACTTAATTTCTAACAGTGATTTCTCCTCTGTTGCTTGGACTTTAGCTGTCATTTTGATCTTGTATGGAAGCCCGGACTGTCAGCTTTCAGACAAGACCAGTTGCATGTTTCTATTGCTGCTTTCATTGAGGAGATATCACCATCTAAAGCTGCCCTCCCCCCTCCAGTTAGCTACTTTTCACACTGCCCTTAAACACAGGCAAAACAGTTAGGTGGATAAAGAGGTTGTCAGGTTCAGAAAGCCCATTTCGAAATATCCTTAGAGGGAAAACTGAGCTACTAGAAGGGATTCCTCATTCAGGACAACAATCTATTAGCTAGAGTGAAGAGTCTGCTTAGTCAATCTATCAGCAAGAAGCAAATTGTCTATTTTTTATATATATTCTGTCTATATGAGTGTATTGTGTGTATTGTGTATATGTGTGTAATGTGTATTTATGTGCATGCAAATTGTGTATGTATGTGTTTCATAGAGCAGTACTATAAACATTTTGTGTATGCAGTACAATGTGTGTGGTATACTGTGACTATGTATGTGTGGAGTTTAGCACAACCTGTGTGTGTGTAGGATCATAGGTTGAAGTAGATAGACATTTTTCAGTGCATATGGTCTCATGTACTCCTCCTCCCCATCCGAGATAATTAATAAAAAGGCATAAATTATATGTACTCATACAACTGCTATGATCGGAAAATAAAAGTGTTATGGCTCTTTGAAGATGCCAAAAAACAGATAAAATATTGTTGCATTGTTTGATGTCACAGCGGACCTTCTCCCCCTCCCTGCACAGCGGACCTTCTCCCCCTCCCTGCGCAGTGACCTCAGCACAGGTCATAAAGCATGCCTACAACACGCTCCCATAGAGCGGTCTATACATCATCTCCAGACACCACATTACTATGACCATGTGGCTGCTTCTAACAGATGATAGTGTCAGCTCAAGCAAGATGGCAGCCTCCATAACCTTGAACAAAATAATGAAAAAAGTAGAAAATAAAAAATGTACTAATGAAAACAATCTTCAGTATTTACTTAAAGGGAGTCTGTCACCTCCATATGCCCCTATAAAGCGCTTACAAACTCCCATAGCACACTTATCATAAATCTAATGGTATCTGTGTCTTTTTCTTCAGACTTTTAGAAGCTGCAAAAATGCTGTTTAATCCATATGTAAATGAGCACTTGGAAGTGCCCGGAGGAGGCGTTCACTGTTTCCTGGTGAGATCCCGTGGCTGTGCAGTCTCTCGCCGGGCCGGTGCATGCGCAGTAGCTACGGCGATGCCGTAACCACAATAGGCATCGCTGTGCGCATGCGCCGGCCCGGTGTGAGACTGCACAGCCACGAGATCTCATCAGGAAAGAAGGAGGACTCGAGTGAAGAGGAGGGCGGGCGGAGGCAGGGGCTGGGGCGGGGATGGCAGGAAAAAAAGCACAGGAGCCCGGGCTTCACGGCACTGAACGCCGCCTCTGGGCACTTCCAAGTGCTCATTTACATATGGATTAAACAGCGTTTTTGCAGCTTCTAAAAGGCTGAAGAAAAAGACACAGGTACCATTAGATTTATAATAACGTGTGCTATGGGAGTATGTAAGCGCTTTATAGGGGCATATGGAGGTGACAGACTCCCTTTAAAGGGGTCATGCCATGATTGCTCTAAAAAAAGGAAAATCAGATATCATATAGGACATGACAATCTCTTTCTAACAAAGCTAGAACCAGCCCTGTACCTCACATGGATCCAGAGATCTCCACATTCATTGCTCTGGTAGATTTATTTTAGTCTGGCAGCTCAGGGGTATGTGTCCCTTCTCAGAGGGTGTGCCCTTTTTGCTGTAGCCCTTTCTTTGTAATTGTCACAGCTTCTAGCAGAATCTATGGCTGGTGACAGTTGAAGATTTAAACTGAGCTCATGTAGTGGACAAAAAAATAAGGATAAGAACAAACAGCAGGTGGCGCTATACAGATACATTTTATGGAATAACTCAATAGCTATGCTAAATGTTTAATTACTTGCAATTACAAAAGTATTCAGATCCTGGTGTTGAGTTGAAAAATGTGGAATATTTTTAGTGGCACAATCCCTATAAAGGGTTCTGAAACAAACAATTTTGCAGAAGGAAGATTTGGCACTTCCTGTGCCCCTCTATAATGTCTATATGTCCTAACGGAACACATAGGGTTTGTCCGGATGATGATCACTGATCTTAATACAATGTAAGCGTAAGGGCTCATGCACACAAACATATTTTGTTTCCGTGTCCGTTCCGGTTTTTTGTGGACCGTATGCGGAACCATTCATTTCAATGGGTCCGCAAAAAAAATGGAAGTTACTCCGTGTACATTCCGCATCCGTATGTCCATTCCACAAAAAAGTAGAACATGTCCTATTATTGTTCGCATTAGGGACAAGCATAGTTCTGTTCTATTGGGGGCCAGCTGTTCCGTTCCGCAAAATACAGAATGCACACGGACGTCATCCGTATTTTTTGCGGATCCGTGTTATGCCTACGGCCGTGTGCATGAGCCCTAAATCCATATTTTCTCAGTGTTATCAGCTTGGCCAACCTGAGGCTCTCCAGCTGTTGCAAAACTACAACTCCCAGCATGCCCAGACTACCTACAGCTATCAGCCTACAGCAGGGCACGGTGGGAGTTGTAGTTTTACAACAGCTGGAGAGCCGCGGGTTGGCCATCCCTGCCCTAGAAGATGTAACTGACTGCACATCCTCGTTACGTTCTCACCGGTTTCCCGCCATCGGCAGCAGTCGGAGGTGGGATTTTTGCTTCTTTAAAGATCACATTTCTGTGCATCAGTAAAAAGCCTCAAGTCATTAATGTGCAACCAAAGGTGAAGAAACGATCAAGACACGCCGTCTGTCATTTTACATGGAAATAAAGAAAGCTGACGAGGAGTTTTCTTTAGAAGGTAATTGAAATCCGTCTGGTCCTGAAGAAAATGCTGAAACTGACTACTGCAACGCTTAATGCTGGAGAAAAGCTCAAACTGCTACGTAAACTATTTATCTTCAAAAGAAGGCATAATAGTAAGGTGGTCATAGGACTTATAGTGAAGGAAAGGCCACAAACACCTTTGTATAAACCACCCTGAGGTTTTTTTTTATTTTTTAATACTCGTACAAAATTGGAAAAGAATGGATAATGGAATTCAGTATCTTCCTGTATAGATTTAATTCTAGCTAAGAAAAAAAATAACAATAATAAAACTTGCAAAAATGTGACGTGTGTATCAAACCTGGAAATCTCATTTTTCTTAGATGGGTCATCAGATGATAAGCTGATAAAAGGGTGCCTGGATGCTGCAATCCTCGGTGATTGGCAGCAATCTGAGAGCAAGTGTAAAATTTCCCTACAGCTCCCCCACAGGGCAAATGTAGCATTACATCATTCCTAATGACATCAATGGGCTGTCTATGTAATACATGGGTGTGCTGGGTCCTCCAGAGAGAAAGACATTTTCTGTCTTATAAAGCCGAGTGGACTCGGCATGCATGTTGGTACCTGCATCCCTGTATTAGTGGAGGCCTTTGAAGCACCAGAAATGGCAAAAGGCAGAGTGGATCCAGCATGCATGTGGAACCAACACCCCCTGATTATACGGAAGCCAAGGTTGGCACATAACAGGTAGGAAATAGTGTTAGGTTCCCGTTCTACAGAGATCACCTTGACGATTTGGTGGACGGGCCCAGATAATTTTGTACAAAATATATTTGCGAAGAATCTCTAATTTACTAAACAAGCATAGCATTAGCTCCAGAATACTTCATATCTCTATGGCATTTTGTGCTTTATCTGGTTGGCAGTGTGCCGTTGCATTGTATGTATTTTCATTTTCTGTCTTATAGCTAGCTGGCGGTCTTCAAATCGGATCTCCTATTAATTTTGAGCTCGACTCTCAGCAAGCTTCTTATTAGGGTGTATTCACACAATGCAGTCATATTGTGGGTCTTTGCGGCAAAATGATGGCATATAGATGCTATAGTTCTGAGAAAATTGCAACATATAAATACAGTTTTTGAAGGGCGTCTGTCAGCAGTTTTGCACCTATGACACTGGCTGACCATGTGCTCTTGGCAACTGAAGGCATCTGAGTTGGTCCCTTGATTATATGTGAAAAATGATGTCTTACTATATGCAAATGAGCCTCTAGGAGCAATAGGGGCGTTACCATTACACCTAGAGACTCTGCTCTCTCTGCAACTGCTGCGCCTTCTGCACTTTGATTGACAGGGCCAGGCAGTGTAAATGTGATCACGACTGTCTGGCTCTATCAATCAAAGCGCGGTAGTTGCAGAGAGAGCCAAGCCTCTAAGATTAATTGCAACGCCCCCTTTGCACCTAGATGCTCATTTGTATATAGTAAAACATCATTTTCCTCAGCAATGTGGGCACATATGAACATGGAACTATCACAGATGTCTTCAGTGCACATGTAACAGGTCAGCCAGTGTCATAGGTACAAATCTGCTGACAGATGCCCTTTAATGTCGCATTTTGTATTCTATGTATCTTGTTTTAAGCCACTTTGGTCATTGCCATGGAGGATGATGCCGCTATATAAACCAGCCATTTGAAGTATATTACAATTTACACTCATTTGTGCAGTCTAGGAACTTTTGGCCATTGAACTAGAATGAATTATGTGAATGGCAGCCAGAACGCAAAATGAGTGTGATGTCTTCTCTTCAACCAGCTGATCAGCGGGCATGCTGGAAATCGGACCCCCACTGATCTGATATTGATGACTTATCCAGAGGCGGACAACCCCTTTAAGCAGTGTCATAATCCGTCTGCTTTACCGGCCTCAGCATAGCCCTTCTTCTATCCAATGTGATCAGGGGACAGAAGTTACAGACCAACTGTCATTTCATTGCATTTTAACTCTATAAAGGATATGTGTTATCAGAAAATGTTATTTTACTTATCACATTTTTATTATAATCACATATGTTTTCATTTTATTTTGTGTGAATATTGATATGAAGACATTCCTGAAATACAGCAATTTTCCCACTGGCCAGTGGAGCACTAAATAGACTATTTCCTGTTTTGTCTTTTGTAAGCTTTGCTGTATAGACTGGGACAGATCCAGCAGGGGCATCTCAATCTCATTAGAGGGTGGATGAGTTAATGACCGCTCAGCTAGATGATTGGATAAAGTACCAAAGTAATACTATACATTCTAAATGGGAAATTCATAATTCAGCTTATTATGCATGGAAAAGTCACAAATCCACTGCACTTTATGCCGCCCTCGCCAAGTTTACGAAGAGGGGGCATGGTGAGGGTGGGGATGAGTTATTCAATGAAATCTATCTGTATAACGCCCCCTGTTGTTTGCTCTTTTTCTCATTTCTCTGTCCTGAGATCGAAGCACGTGCTCAATTCCATCCTTCCACTGCTACCAGCTGCAGCACACAGGACACGTCATCTGAGAAAGGACACACCCCCTAAGCTGCCAGCTTGAAATAAATCAAGCAGGAAAATTGGAGCAATGAATGTGGAGATCTCTGGATCCATGTGAGGTACAGGGCTGGTTCTAGCTTTGTTAGAAAGAGATTGTCATGTCCTATATGATGTCCGATTTTAATTTGTTTACATTAATCATGGGATAACCTTTTTAATCTAACATTTTCAATTAAATATAATAATAAATGACACTAGAATATGATTTTCTTTATTACTTTCTTTGTATTTTTTAATTCTATTTAACCAAAGTTTCAAAAACTGAGAAGCGCAAAAAAATTGCAAACAGCAAATTATAAAGTATACATAATTATATGTGAATTCTAGATCACTCATCTACGGATTCATAATGTCATCAAACGTATGGAATAAATCTATGCCATACAGATGGTCAGCACAGAGAAATACACCACATTCAGTGTATTATACAGAACTTCTGGTATAAACTAGTTTATTAAAATTACAGAAATCAGAATAAACATGAAAAGCTGCAATACCACGCATTTCGTCCTGGTTCTGGAGCTGTCATATGGTGGAACAAAGACAGCTTTATCTCTATTCTGTGTGCTGCCTTGCTAGACAGACACAAGGTCGCCCTGCTCCTCAGGTTACCACGGCTGACATTTTCGGCAGATGCGATGCACCTGCTATGGTACGAATACCCGTCTTCAATCACAATTTCGCTGATCAAAATACAATGAGATCCCTCCTGTTGTGACTGTCACAGCATAGCAAAATTGCGCACTGTGAATTGCCATCATTTCACGATGTGACTTTTTCTCTATTTTTTTATTCCATTATTCTTTGCAAAAAAATTATTTATTTTGTGGAAATGTTGGAGAAGACTAAGGAGACTAAGGGTGGCACGGCCTGATAACCAAAAGAGGTCTGTGGCCTGGTCAAATGAATGGGCATGCAATACCAAGCACAGCCACTATACAATGGACGGCGCTGTGCTTGGTCAGCTGCGAGGAGGCCATGGCGCCTAGTGCAGCTGATCAGTAGGGATTTTGGGAGATGGACCCCCACCGATCAGATACTGGTCACCTATCCTGAGGACAAAATGCTGCAAAAATGCAATGGTTTTTCTGTGATTCTTCAAAGGCTACCTTGCTACAGTGTGTGAATACAGCCTACAACTACAACTCCCTGGACATCATGGACACTTTTCAAATTTGTTTTTTTTTATAAATTTTAAATATAAATTTAATTTTTTAGGCATTGTTTACTGGTGTAAATGTGGCCATAAGAGACAGAATTTAACCCACTAACTGTTTTGCCTGCGTCCAGCTAAGGCAGTGGGAAAAGTAGCTAACTTTTCTGCCGGATCTGAGCTTGGGCAGAAAGTGGAGAGGGGAGGGCTGCTTTAGATGCTGCTATCTCCTGAATGGTAGCAGCTAGAACATGCAACTGGTCTTGTTTGAAAGCTGACATTCCAGGCATTGATACAAGACCAAAATGACAGCATTGGCCAAACAGGAGAGATCATTGTAAGAAATTGGGTTGAGAATGAATCGCAGGTAAAACCTGCTTTTACTTTCACTTTCCAGCAGCATTCACTTCATCCCGATTTCTAACAGTGATATCTTCCCCTGTACTGAATATATTGCTGGCATTCTGGTATTGACTCATATCTCTAGCTGGTACCAAACCAGAGATATGGACAGTTAAAACGCCCCCCCCCCTGCCCTTCAGTCTGGAGGAGAATGAGGGAGCAGCTGACAGGCTGTGAGAGGAGAGAAAAATAATAAAAAATATATAGAAATGTGACGTTATCATCAATGTATGGACCCACATAAAAAAATTACGCTATTTTTACCATACAGTGAACGTTGTGAATTAATTCCACAAAATAATGTGGAAATTATTATTTTTTTTATCTTTCCCCCTAAAAATAAAATAAAAAAATAAAAGTTATTTAATACACTATATATACCCCAAAATGGTTACTAATAAAACTACAACTAATCACACAAAATAAAAAAAAAATTAGAAGAAAAAATTAAAAAGGTATTAAAAAGCTAGAACACAAAGGGGGAAAATATTAGTGGTCCTTAAGGTTAAAATTAATCAGGTCACTAAGTGGTTAAAAATGTAATAGTGTCCCCTGAGTTTTGCGGCAACAAGATTTACTGCAGACACACATTAAAAATCCACAATAAAAAAAAGTGACATTTTTGGGAATGTTTTTCCAATTTTAGCATAACTGTTAGGCCTCTTTCACACGAGCGTGACGGATTAGGTCAGGATACTCGCACCATTTTGCAAGAAAGTTCAGTCAGTTTGCGTTCAGTTGTTTAGTTTTTTCCGCATGGGTGCAATGCGTTTTGATGCGTTTTTCACGTGCGTGATAAAAAAGCGAAGGTTTACAAACAACATCTCTTAGCAACCATCAGCGAAAAACGCATTGTATCCGGACTTGCTTCAGGATGCAATGCGTTTTTCACTGAAACACCATTCATTTCTATGGGGCCAGGGCTGCGTGAAAAACGCAGAATATAGAACATGCTGCGTTTTTCACGCAACGCAGAACTGATGCGTTAAAAAAAATGTACACAGACCCATTGAAATGAATGGGTCAGGATTCAGTGCGGTTGCTATGCGTTCACGTCACGCACTGCACTCATACGGAAAACTTGCTCGTGTGAAAGGGGCCTTAGGCAGTTAATGAGTTTCTGTCACCAATTTTTACCCTATACAACAGGATGACATTTGCAATGTGCAAATGTCACCTGATGCCAAATATGTTAGGGATTTTATTCCTACTGTTCCCGTTTTTGTTAAAATTGAACTTTTATAATATGTAAATTAGCCTCCTAGGAGCACGGGAGGCGGTAACCCTGCTCCTAGAGGCGCCATTTCCCCACCTTCAATAACGCCTCCTCTGTGATGATTGACAGGGCCAGGCAGCTCGCTCTATCTCCTGCCGGCCCTGTCCGTGCTCAAAATCGTGTGCCTGTGCCGTGCGTCTTTCATTTGGCGCAGGCGCAGTGAGGAAGCCAGGGGCCCGGCAGCCTGCTTCACTCACTGCGCCTGCGCCGAATGAAGGACGCACGGCACAGGCACACGATTTTGAGCATGGACAGGGCCGGCAGCAAATAGAGCGAGCTGCCTGGCCCTGTCAATCATCACAGGGGAGGCGTTATTGAAGGTGGGGAAACGGCGCCTCTAGGAGCAGGGTTACCGCCCCCGTGCTCCTAGGAGGCTAATTTACATATTATAAAAGTTCAATTTTAACAAGAACAGTGACAGAAACCCTTTAAAGGGATTGCTTTAAGAAGAAGACAGCCTCTGCTCACATGCCCTAATAGGCCATATGGACATCACAGAGGGGTTTTGGGGCACTTGGATTGCAAGCACAGTTGAGCAAATCGAAGTCCACAAAATGGACTTCATTCTGAATTTGATTTGCCGCAAAGCCGAATTTCCTTGTGCTTCGCAGTAGTGAATTGATTTAACCTGAAATAGTGTAAACAAAAAATTATACTTACCTCATCCATTTGTTTGCGACAGGCTGCCCGCTGCCATCTTGATTGAAGATCTCGGCCGAAATCCCATATGCGGCGACGTATGACATCACCACGCCGGCGGGTGTGATGGTGTCATCACGGTCCGCGCAAGATTTTTCAATCAAGATGGCGACAAGCGGCCCTTCATGAGCAAATGGATCAGGTAAGTACTGTATATATATATATATATTTTTTTTTTACATATATATATATATATATATATATATATATTTATATCAGATACAATCGCCGCTCCCTGTCATTGCACCCACTAATTACAAAGAAATGCACTTTGTGACAAAGTAATCCAGAAGTGGATTTTTTTGTAAAATTCCGCGAAGCAGCCAAATCAAATTTATTAAAACTTTGCTCATCTCTAATTACTAGGACAAGCATTGATCTGAATCAAAAGCAAAATCATCTGGTTGCCAGGATCAGTACCAGCTGGTTGTCATAGGGGCCGCATTTTGAAAGGTGTTCGCTCTGATGAATTCCACATTTATCATCATATCACTTTTATGTCCAACATTCTGTGTTGATTAATTTCCTAATATATTTTAATAGAAGTTGGAGCTCTGTTTTTCTCATACAATGCTCCAAATCTTCTGAACAGACAGCTTCCAGCCGCCACTAGAGGGAGCTTAAAACACATTCTGCATCCATTATTTGAGTTCACGGTATAAACAGTATGAAGCAGAGCTCCCTCTAGTGGTGGCATTCCAAGTTTAACTATTTAATTTACTCACATTTACTAATGTGAGTACATGTACATTCTTCAATAAATTCTGTGAAACTGATGAAATTCAGTGGAAAGAGTTTTGACCTAATTCTAAAATTCTCTTTAAAAGTAAGTCAACCAATAGTTGGTTTAATGTTAAACGAAAGTTTCTATCCATGCACCATGTCTGTGAAGGTTCTCATTCATCCTGGTCATGGTAAATCAGTAGTATTAACTCAAAGCAACTGTATTTTCTCTTGAAGATATTCCACTAGTCATCTGATTGGTTTTCTAAATTAGAATGACTTGTACAAAGAATCTCCACCATTAAATACTGATTATTGTTCTCCAGTATTTAATTCAGGAGATTCCTTGTACAAGTCATTCTGATTGAAGTTAACGCTATCTATAGGATTTGTTAAAGGGAACCTGTCCGATCCGAAACACCCCCTGAACTCGAGTAAGCGGTGTATAGTGTAAGTGATGCTGAATCCGATTATGTAAGTTTCATCTTCATACTCACTTCCATTCTGACGCTGTGCTCCCACAAACCGGCAGTAAAATACATTGAGAGGACTCTTCTTTGAGTCCTCTCCATTATGTGAGTGAGCACCGGAGTCCTCTGAATGCATTTTACTGCTGGTTTGTGGGAGCACAGCGTCGGAATAGTATGAAGATAAAACTTACATAACCAGACTTGATGTCACTTACACTATACACCGCTTACTGTAGTTTGGAGGCTGTTTCAGAGCTGACAGATTCCCCTTAAGTAATAAAAGCTGGGTTGCCACCACTAGAGGGGATCTGGGAGCTTACTGCATACAATGTGGAAGAGTCAACAATCAAATGTGCAATATTCAAAAATAAAACATGCTTTGTGCCACTTATTTAGACACTTGTCTGACAAGGGGTGTGACTTATCAGAAAAGGGGTGTGGCTTATATGCCGTTGTACTCGGCCAACTCTGAAAGAAATTCACTTTGAATGGCCACAAGAAGAATAAATATGATGGTATATATATACTGGAATTTATAAAGAGACATTATATAGGAAAATAGTGAACTCTTACCTCCCCGTTAAAGAAGCAGAAGATTGTAGCAACAAGTAATCCCTTGAAAAGAAGAAAACAATCTATATTACTACCATCAAATGGTTAATTTCACATTGTACTGTGTAGTCCTAATAAAGGCCTCCATATCAGACCCGCTATTGTGCCTGACAGCATTGAGCTGTCCCTAAGTATTGTAATGTATGGTCAAATCCTCTAGTGGGACTATAAAAATGTGAAAAAAAAAGTTACAGTAATTGGGTTTTCTGGGACTTAGATACTGATGGCCTATCCTCAGGATAACTCATCAGTATCAGATCGGTGGGGGTCCGGATCACGGTGGCAGTAAAGTAAACTTTCAGTGCGATTTTTAAATCTGCAGCATGTACATTTCTAAGACAAAATAGTTGTGGGTTCCTTGCAGATCTTCCCCATAAACTTTAATGGGAAATTCACCCTCTAATGTTGTGAACTTTACTCAAGGACCTGCATCCATTAACCTTGACTGACCATCACAGGCTCCTGTACAGCACCTATACTTGCATGATACACAATGGTGGTCACTGACCAAGGAAGAAGAGTGGTTGCTAGGCAACCATCACAGGCTCCTGTACAGCACCTATACTTGCATGATACACAATGGTGGTCACTGACGAAGGAAGAAGAGTGGTTGCATAGTCGAGGAATAAGCACATCTCATGTATATAGGATATATAATACTGAATACTTTGGGCTGATGCAGCTACTACATACAACAGAATACAGAAAAAACAAGAACAATACCTGATAATGCATCAATATGTGCATAATGTAGTCATAGATCTCTCCTGCCAGTCGATTCTCTGGCCTCCATGGAAAGATAACAAACTGGATACCTAACAGCGGCACCAGAATTAGCGTAGCTCTTACGGCTTTCATGTACATGTTGGACTCCGCGCGGTGAGTGTCCCGTAATTTTGTCACGAGAACGAGTACAATGTTCAAAAGAAAGAACAAGTTGACCTGAAAGGAGATGAATTCTGTGTCATTGCCTTTTTCAATACATTACTGGCCATGTCACATGTCTTACTGTTGTTGCTGCAGTGGGTTTGCATATTGGAAGTTTGTCCCTGCTACCTACCTGTAGAAATCAGCTTCTCCCTTCTTCCTGTGCCTGGCAGCCATTTTTTAGATTTACAGATAACTAGTGTTGAGCGAGCATGCTCGGCCGAACTCGTTGTTCGGCCAAGCATGCCTACGCTTGGGTGCACTTGGTGTTCGGCCGAACACCGAGTGTACTCGAGTGCAAAGCTTGAGTCCCCTAGACGGATCCTTCATGACCCCAATGCAAGTCAATGGGGACGGATCTGTTTGGTGTGACACACTAGTAAATGGATCCGTCTCCATTGACTTGCATTGGGGTCATGACAGATCCGTCCTTAATTTCCCTGCAGCTCCCTCCTCCCGTCCAGCAGGTGGCGCTGTGGTAAAATTACCACTCTGCGCACAGTCTTCTTGCTGGGGCAGGTCGGGAGCTGCCAGGGAAGGTAAGTATGTCTCTGTGTCTGTGTGTTTTTTTTTTTTTATATTGGGGCACTTGTGTAAACTCGGAAGAGCAGGGGGTGCCTGGTTTACTCTGATAGACTTCAATTATGCTCGGGTGCTCAGCCGAGTACTCGAGCACCCCTGAGTGCTCGGCCAGAGCACCTGAGCATACGAGCACCTTAGTGCTCGATCATCACTACATATAACCATAGCCATATTGTCTCATGAGCTTCACACCTCAGCCTAGGTATTGAGTCAGAAGAATCACTCTGACATGGTCCCCCACCACCACAACCACTGTTGCTCTTCTACATGTCTAACCAGTCCAATATCTCCATGACCTTTCATGATGGAGAATCGGGAATGTAGATTTCTTTACTCCTCACATTGATCGATGCTCCTAATAATAATCATACTTTCTAACTTTTCACATCTGGGACTTGTTTGGGAGGAGAGTGGGGCCCATAAAGCCCCTCTGAAATTTTCTTTGGGCAGTAGGACAACCCTTTCATCAGGCCACAGTCACTTTGTCATATGCCCTGCCCCTTTTGGGAAGTGTCGTGCCCCTTCAATGCACATTTGGGTGCTAGAGCTAAGTCCAGTGATGTCCTGACACCACATGGAGTTCAGGGAGCTTTCGGGGAGAAAATAGCACATTATGCACTGCCCAGGAGATTCAGCAGCTCTACCCGGGGGTCTGGGAGGTTTCCCATTTTTCTGGTATGACAGTAAAATCTCCTGATCGTCCCCAGTACCAAATGTAGACTCATGATCGGGCAAATAAGCATTCATAAGACGGCAGTGATCAGCTGATAAATGAGTAAATGCTTGATTGTCGGATTATCTTTTAAGCTTGCAGGTTGGAATCACATCTCCCACATGATGTAAACTGTTGAGGGATAAATGTTCATAGTAACAATCATTGATCCCCCACTCAATATCCATCAGCTGGAGTGAAGGCTCTTTAAATAAGTCCTGATCCATGTGTTATTTTGTCAATTTGGACTCGTTATTGCCCTGAATTAAAAGGATCCAATGGGCTTAGGTACCTCAGAGGCCACCCCTTCTAAGTCCATTCTGGGATGGTCTTGTACCCCTTTTAATGGGTGTTAAAAATGTGGTCTCCACAGGTGCTGCAATGTTTTTAAACAAGGGAGTACAGATTTGCCCAACAGAATAGACAAGTCTTTTTGATACTATGTTCTCTTTAGAATATGGTCACCCCCTCACCCTTTGTGTTGTCTCCCTCCTATGAACCTCTGCAAACAATAAATCAGATGTGCCCACCTTAACTGATCTCCAGTTTAGTTAAGAACTGCAATTTGTTATGAAACCAGTTCAGTACAATATCACAATCTGTTAATTAAACTCAATTCACATCATAACCACTAGGTGTCTAAAGTACCACATGTAGTTCAGATACTCATCCTCTGTGCTTCTCAAATACCAGTTATCTATATTTCCTCCTTAAAAGGGTTCTCCGGGAATTAAGAAAATGAAAATACGTAAATATGACTTTATTATAAATATATTCCCAAATACATTTCATTAGTTATAATGGCTTGTTTTGTCTGGGGAACAATCATTAGAAGAAACAAAATGGCCGCCGTCCTATTAGCACACACAGAACCTGTCCTAATCACACAGGAGGACAAGTTACTTCACAACACTGAGGTAAAGAGCTGCCTCATCCTCCTCTCTGCTCTGCTTGTCAGGGATTATGAACCTGAATACAGTTTAATATGACATTCAGCTGAATCTCTGTAGGAATGGAGATCATGAGGTGACATGAAGTACAGAGAGGACGGACAGAACAGACTGTGGTAAAGGAGATTGCATACAAGAGCTGCTGCTCATCAGCCACATCTGCTCATGAACTCAATTCCTACAGAGATTCAGCTGAAGATCTTATCATCTGTATTCAGGATCATAATCCCTGACAAGCAGAGCAGAGAGGAGGATCAGGCAGCTCTTTACCTCAGTGTTGTGAAGTAACTTGTCCTCCTGTGTGATTAGGACAGGTTTTGTGTGGACTAATAGGACGGCAGCCATTTTGTTTCTCCTAACGATTGCTCCCCAGACAAAACGAGCCATTATAACTAATGTAAGATATTTGGTAATATATTTATTATAAAGTAATATTTAAGTATTTTCATTTTCTTAAATCCCGGAGAATCCCTTTAATCAGTCCGGGGCTCATTGGGGGTCTTCACAGTAGTAGATCTTTATACACTTAGACAATATACTCGTATATACAGTGAGTCTGTGGAGGTGCCTGGATGGGAATGGAAAGAACTGAAAGTCTGCATGTCTGGTCTGTATTTAGGGAGTCTAGTCTGGGACCAATATCACTTTAGGGGATCTCCTCGGGGAGCTCTTTTTAATTTAGGGGGTCACAGTATGTATTTGTTTAGGGAGTCTTTTCTGGGTTGTGTTTAGTTTAAGGGTCTGGTCTGGGGTCTCTATTAATTTAAAGGGTCTGAAGTTCACTTTAGCTTAGGGAATTTGCCCTCTGGTTTGTATAGTTTCAAGTGTCTGGTCTGGGGTCTCTTTTAAAGGTGTAGTCGCATAAAAAATATTCTGCGTTTTTCAAACAAGCACCTTAATCTGAATACCTTCATAATTGCATGTAATTAAACATTTTGTATAGCCACTGAGTTAGTCACTGAAATCTATCTGTATATAGCCACCTGCTGTGTGTTCTTATTTCTCTGTCCACCTCATTGAGGTGGACACACATGCTCAGTTCCATCCATCAACTGCCTCCTAAGCTGTGATAGGGAGAGGGATGCAGCAAAAATTACACTCCCTCTGTGAAAGTACACCTCTAAGCAGCCAGCTTGAATCCATCCAGCAATGAATGTGGAGATCTCTGGATCCTTGTGAGGTACAGGGCTGGTTCTAGCTTTGTTAGAAAGCAAATGTCATGTCCTATATGATGTCTGATTTACATTTTTTTACATTAATCTTAGGATAACCCCTTTAATTTAAAGGGTCCAAACAGCCCCGTTTCGTTTAGGGGTTCTGGCATGGGGACTGTATAGTTCAAAGGTCTGGTCTGGGGTCTCTAGTAATTTAAATGGTCTAAGGTCCTTGTTAGTTTAAGGTGTCCGGTCTGGAGTTTCTATTAGTTTAGGGGATCTGGTCAGGGGTCTGTATTCATTTTGGCCTGTGATGAAGGAAGTACTTGCCGTCATTTGTGATTCAAATCTTGTAGGTTGGGGGAAAGGAGAAAAAGATTGCGCAGCATGAAGCTTAATGTGGCAATTTTCAGAATATCTTTCATGTCTCCTATCAAAAGATTGTTGTACAGTCTATTACTTACTGTAGCTATAGAGTCAAGCAGCTGCTGAAAGGGGCCACATTTTTAACATTGCTATGGTTTTCCCCAGCTTCTAAGTACAGCTACCTAATACTTATCTTGATCATTCAGACTTCAGTACAGGACGCCTCTACTTGCTGTGTATGGCCCTTTAAGAGGTTATGAATCTCGATTATGTTTTCTGTTACATATGTATCTATTTTTCACAGTGAATGTCTTCATTTATGTTCTGCTGGAATCCAGCCTTCCAGAAAGAACTATGTACTCCCTGTTAATAATCAGCACATGGGCAACACCCTCATCATCCACTGACTGCTTCCCCGAGCCCTAAACTATTTTTTCATCACTTTATAAGACTCTTTGAAGTCAAATGAGAAAATAGCTGCAATGTATCAGTGGAGAGAAGCCTATGTCGTACCAGGATCCTGAATCACATTACTCCCTATATTATGTACCTCTAATTAAAGCTGAGGTATTTTCTTAAAGAGGACCTTTCTCATTATTTTTTTAACAGAGTACCTCTATATGGAGAGTACCCTGCACTGATGCTGCAGGAATTTTTCTGTTTTTTGAACACCCCTTCGGCTGCGACATGTGATCCCCCGAAGGTACAGGGAGGAGGTGACATCACAAGAACAGGCTATGTAAGAGAGTATAGTACTTGTCTCCTATTATTGGGCAATGAGACCTTTTGGCCCCAGCTTAGGCTCCAGGGACCAGGTACAATTGCATGAAACAATGTATATAAAACTTGGTATAACAAAGTACTGTTTGTGTATCTGGTCACTCTGCTATACCTGAGAAGGAGAGAAAAGAGACATGAAAATCAGCCTTCCCTCCAAAAGAAAAAAGAAGACAGAGTGCCTTTTATATCAGATCTGAGCAGAGAGAATTAGCTTAGCTGCCTGAGAGGCCTTGGTTGGAGTCTGGGGATACTAGTTATTCTTATGGAGAGCTCCAAATACATGTGAGGAGTACTGTAGTCCAAACAATGCTTCTCTGGGTTTCTGGGAAAAATATATGTAAATTAACGTGTCTTATCATCTGCTGTTAGAGAGGCTTAGCTTACTTCAATAAAGCCAATTTGCATATCTTTACAGTTACAGGATATGCAAGTGTCTTTCCCTTTCTTTCTCTCTGTGATTTGTCAGAATAAATCTCAAAAATAAATCTGAACAGAGAGACTTTGCTTGGCTGCCTGAGAGGCCTTGGTTGGGGTCTGGGGATACTATTTATTCTTATGGAGTGCTCTAAGTACACAGAATGCTCCTCTGGGTTTCTGAGAAAAAGATATGTAAATTAACACTTCTTACATCTGCTTAGCTTTCTTAAATTAAGCTAATTTGCATATCTTTTTTTGTTATGGGATATGCAAGTGTGTCTCTTTTTCTTTCTTTCTCTTTCTCTCTGTGATTTTTACCTAAATACAAGACTCTTACCAATAGTGCCGCCAAGATTGGCCCATGGACAATGTATAATAGATGTGTCTCCACGCTCATCCAACAACTGGAAGAAAACAGAAAGCTTAGACTTTGGTGACAAATGGGAATACAAAGAAGGCAAAAGAGTCTTACAATTAAAGAGCAGGGGCGTAACTACCATAGCAGCAGACCATGCAACTTTTATGGGGCCCAGGACAAGAAACGGCACAGTCTTAGTTGGAATTATTTCCTCTTCTACTGGAGGTGAAAACTTGGTCAGGACAACTTTTTGCAAATGAGGCAGTAGAAAAATGGCCTAAGGGTCATTGAAAAGGGGTTTAGGCAGAATGGTCTCTTGGCAAAAAGGTCATCAGAAAGTCTTTTCATGCGGGATCCTCAGCGATCGGCTGGAAGTGTTCAATTTCCCTGCAGTGCCACCACAGGTGAAATTAGGCATTACACAGGGCTCATTCACATCAATAGGGTGTCTGTGTAATGCAGGAAAGGATAGGTCCTCCAAAGCAAGAGACGCTCTTTGTAAAGACTCATTGCTCAGCCCAAGAGATGAGATCCTGACCTGAGGATCCCTCTTTATGAACCCCTAAAAGGGTTTATTAAAAGTTTTTTTTCTAAAATAGACAATCCCTTTAACATAACTAGCTCTATGATACCAGTAGTCTCTGAAGTAACACAAAGCCTCTACAATTAAAATATATTGAGAAATAATCAGCATTGAAATGTGGACCTAAAGAGACAACAAAGGGGGTGGATGGAAAATATAGGAATATATTAGACATCACATTCCTCATGTAACCCGGGCTGTATGAGTATTAAAAATAACGTAAGAAAAAAAAAAGAAAGTAATTAAAATTAACAATTAAATACCGGTAAGTACAACAACAAATAATCCATTACTTACTTGTCGTTGAAATATTTTGTTCTTGCAAAGGCATGAATCGATGTAGGCACTAACGGAAACCCTGAAAAACAGGAATATGCATGGTGGAATTACAAAGGGGTGCACCCCTGTGGATCAGCTTTTCTTTGGTAGCTCTGACATCCACTTCAATGGCAGTAACAATCTCTGCCCACTGCACAATGGATGGAGCTGTGTAGTGCCGTCTTGGAGCCACTGGAGCTACTGCAGAGCAGCTGATCGGCAGAGGTGCGAGGTGTTGGATCCCTGCCGATCATCTTAAAGAGGCTCTGTCACTAGGTAGTGACCTATGTATTTAAATACATAGGTTACAAGGCCTAGTGACAACTTTTAAAATCATAGAGGCACGTCCCCTGTCTCTAATCACGCCCCCACCTGTATTTGATAGACAGCGCTAGACTGGTAAGTCTAGCGCTGAACTCTCGCGCATGCGCCCTAAAATTTTCCTGGCGCATGCGCAGTAGCGCTTGCAGTGTCTACACTGCAAGCGCTGTCTTCTCTTCTGCGCGCGTGCCGTCACTTCGCTAGTCCTGGGAGTTACGGCGCGTGCGCAGAAGAGAAGACAGCTACTGCGCATGCGCCAGGAAAATTTTAGGTGGTCCGATGGCTCATTTGCATATGTTTTAAAGTTTAGATTTCTACGCGACCGCTGCGCAGAACTCTGCATGAAAGGTATGACTTTAAAAGTTGTCACTAGGCCTTGTAACCTATGTATTTAAATACATAGGTTACAACCTAGTGACAGAGCCTCTTTAAGGATAGGCCATCACTTAGTAAAGACTGGACAACTCTTTAAAGACTGGAGCTGCCATGAGCTAATCGTCCAAGATCTGAGTAACACTACTGTACCCCTTGAAAATAGCTAATTTTGTTGGGTGGAAGACTCAGCTAGTCCGAAATTTCTCTCGAAGAGGCGGGTGGATTTATGTTGTTTGGTGACCTATGCAGGACTCTCTTTTGGTACCAGTTGGGTGCCTAGATATCAGTTTATGTGTTGCCTAGTTGCCTACTCTAATTAATAATGTCATACAGTGCTCAAAAATACCAGTGTACAACAGTTCTAGTTCTAATACAATAACTGTGCTATACATTATATAAATAATACCGCTATACAATTACTATAAGGATTTATACTAGGCTTAGTTTCCAGATCATTGGTGCTACCACCTTCGACAGGATCGTACGCTTGTAGGTCCAGCTACTTTCACACTTGCGCTGTTGTTTTTGTTTCCGTTTAGTCCTCATGAATTCTGAATTGAAAGAGATCCGTTCAGGATGTATCGGGATGTCTTCTGTTCCGTCAGCATTCCGTTTTTTGACCGGACACAAAACCGCTGCGAGCTGCAGTTTTGTGTCCAGTAATAGAAATGGAAAAAAAAAAACGGATCCTGCACTGAAAACAATATAATTCAATGGTGATGGATCCGTTTTTTTAGGAGTCTAAAAAAACGGATCTGTCACCCATTGACTTTCAATGTATTTAGTGGATCCATTTTTTTCTCTTTCGATTTCACACAACCGCATCCTAACGGAATGAATGCGTCCTGATGTGCAAAATGAAAACGGATCAGTTTTATTCCGGTATTGAGATCCTCTGCCAGATCTCAATACTGGAATTAAGTACGCAAGTGTAAAAGTAGCCTAAGGGCTGATGCACATGGCAATAGCTGTTTTTGCAGTCCACAAACTGCAGATCCACAAAACATGGATACTGTTCGTGTGCATTCTGCATTTTGTGCAACGGAACGGCCGGCCCCTAATAGAACGGTCCTATCCTTGTTCGTAATGTGGACAAGAATAATACATGTTCTATACTTAATTCTGCAGACAGAACGGAACAGACGTGCGGATGCGGACAGTACACGGTGTCCTGTCTGTATCTTTTGCGGCCCCATTGAAGGGAATGGGTCCGCATCTGACCCGCAAAAAAATACAGATCAGATGCGGGCAAAAAATATGTTTGTGTGCATGAGCCCTAATACATTGATAGCTTGATTTTGCCCTAGAGTGGCTGACAGAGGTCAGGTCCTCTAGCTGACATGTCCAATGCCCATACTGGAAATGGTTGAGGGTTATCTTCAAGAGTATTTTTGACTTACCCCAGCCAAGGAGATAATACCAATGCAGGTGCTGTTCTTCAGCAAACACGGCCACCACTATTAACGTGTGGAGATAGATCCCTTCACACAACATCCAGAAGTAGTTACATCCCATCATATACTGGTGGAAGAACTGCAGAACCTTGCAGCTAACCTGGAAGATAGACGTCAGAAATAAGACATTGGGGTGATTTAGGAATCTATCTGAAGTGCTACAATCTCCTCAGGCTGGCAGTTCAGGGGGTGTGTCCTTTCTACTGCAGCTCACTTCCTGTCACAGCTCAGTGGGCGTTTCCTTCCTGCTGTAGCTTTCTCCCTATCACAGTTCAGGAGGTGTGTACTTTCTGCAGTGTATTGACTATAATAGGATTGTGGGTTTCCGTTGGGGGGATTTGGCATTGTACCAGACAAAACAGAGCAGAATGCTGCATTATTATGTCTGGATTTTTTCTGAAATCTGTGACAAAGGCCAATAATGAGCCTTCAACGCAGATATGAACTAACCATTAATTATTATGTTTTATATTATTTACAGTATCTGTCCCCAGTTACCAGTGATCTGTATACACAGACTTGCAGAGGAGACACAGAATAACAAGACTGTTTTCCAGGAACCTTGCCACACCTGTCCACGGACTGTGTCTGATATTACAGCTACAATACCACATTGTGAAGATAGATGTGCTGTTGTTTTTGGATGTTTTTGTAATCCTGTACAGCCCCTATAAAAGGAACTTGTCACCAGCGACCTCCCTATTCAGCTTTTTGCATAGACATATAGCTGTGGTCCACCTGATGTTTCTTTTTTGTCGATCGGAGGCTCCTTTCCCGAGTTTCTTAAATGCAAATTAGTCCTTTGGCGCAATGAGGATGTCACCATTGCTCTTGTCCATCCCTCGCTGCTTTGCCACTGCATGGCCCTGTCAATCAAAGCAGCCAGGGAGAGGCAGTGTGCTTCTTTACTGGAGGAATTCAAGGGCAAAACAATACAGGCAAGGCACTGAGCTGGACTCTCCAGTCTCCCCCTGGGAATAAGAAGATTTCATGCTGAAGAAAGGCCTGAGCTAGCTGTCCCTCTCTCTCTTTCTCTTTCTCGCAGAAGGCTGACTCCCTGGCCAAAGGCTGGTAGCCCATGGTCTCTGGCTCAGTTGTCCGGCTGGCTCTCTGGTCACAGGGCTGGTAACCCAAGATCTGTGGCTTAATATCCACATCTCAGCATCATCTTCTGCTCATTCATGCAGTCTAGCACATTCTCTCCTACTAAGAACTGGTCCCTATCTGAAGACAACTAAGGGCTCTAACTGCACTCCTTATATACAGTTGCTGCTACTAGAACCTTCTAGTGGGAGTGGTGGAGTGGAGAATCACAGCCTAAATAGAAGTATTGTTACAATTTCTGTCTGTCATAGACTTAGATAGAGCTTTAATGCAAGTCTATGGGAATGACTAAGCAGTTTTTCCAGACAAAAAACAAGTCTTCGAACAAACAACAGAGCTAAACCAGACAGTCAGAAGGTTGGTGTTTCAGTTTTTTTCCCTCCAAAATTTTGCATAGGTAGAAAGTCATAAAGTCTCTCAGTATTAGGCTAGTTGCATACTAGTGGCAGAGAACAGCAAGCCGGATCTCTTTCCATTTTAGTGAATAGGGCCAGACGGAGAAATACAAACTTCCAGCAATGTCAGAATGCAGAGCAATCCAGCAGGCTGTTCCCTGCCAGAACAGCCTGCAGCATACTTCCACTAGTGTGCAACTCAAGTTAGCTGGCTGTGCGTTAACCCTTTCCACAGTGCAGTGCTGCTATAGTGTAATAGCATTGCAAATGAACAGGATATATTACAATAAAAATATAAATGCAGTTCAACAATATAAAACAGTATAAGTCCACACAGACTAAGGTCTGACAGTAATGGACCCCTAATAAAACAGGGCCCTTAATGTCCCATGTACACAGGGGATGGGCCCTCAGAATGATTTCCTCTGGTAGGCCCAAGGAAGTTCAATCTGCTGCAGGGTCTGACGCCCTGTTGCTACCCATTTTTGTCACACTGGAAAACCCCATTAAAGTTTTTTTTTCGGGAGTTAACTACTGATGACATATCCTCATGATGGGTCATCAGTATCTGATCGGTGGGGGTCCAACACCCAAGACCCCTGCCGATCAGCTGTTTGAGAAGGTACTGGCGCTCCCGTGAGTGCCGAGGCCCTCTCTCAGCTCACTAAGCACAGCGCCATACATTGTATAGTGGTCATGCTTGGTATTGCGCTCTGAATGAGGCTGAGCCACTCCTAGGCCACGTGACCGATGAACGTGACATCACTGGCCTAGGAAAAGCTGAGAGAAGTCCTTGGCGCTCACCAGAGCGCCGGTGACTTCTCAAACAGCTGATCGGCAGCGGTCCCGGGTGTCGGACCCCACCAATCAGATGCTGATGACCTATCCTGAGGATGAAACTCACCCCAGTGTGCGCGATAGGAAAATTAGACTGTAAGCCCCAGTGGGGAAAGGGACTGATATGAATAAGGGCTTATCACAGTACAGCGCTGCAGCATATGTTGGCGTTATATAAAGCTGGGAATAAATACATTACAGAAAGATTTTTGGCAATTGTTTTTCTAATTTTTGCAGCCACAATGTAACAGATTTCATATTAGAAAATGGTCAGAGATGCTTCTTAATGCAGAGTGTGAATTACCGCATCATAATCTTTAATATTAGAGAAATTTTCTAGACTAAAACCCCATGAAACAGAGGCGAGCCTGGGCATGAGACTATTAGAGGATCTCTGCCATACGATGGTTTCATATTAGGCCGTCTAGACGGTAGAGTAATGCAGTTTCTAAGTCTGACATCATCTCAGCTGTCCTCCATCCTATTGGTTCGCGAGTATCCGCCACGGTCTTATTGTGTTCATAACAAATGAAGCCTTTTAATATGGGGAATGATGAGGAAATCAATAGCAGAGCTCAGAAAAACTCGAGACGTATGAGAAACTAATTGGATGTGTATGGAAGAGTGATCACCGAACCCAGCATAAGACACCAGCAGCCATATTATCATATAAAGGAACAAAATGCTTAGTAAAAGACTGAGCACAAAATCTAAAAAGCTAATAGGATAAAGGATGCAGTATTCTTATGAGCTTTGTCCACCTACACAAACAATTGTTTTATTGTCTCAGTTCCTCTAAAATGAAAAATGGAGCAACTGTGCAGTAGGTTTTGATTCTTATTGTTTAGTTTCTACAGCTCCTATGAAGCCCTATGTGTCTCCATGGTAACAGACTACAAGGAATCCCTGTAGTCTAATTCTCTTGTTTCCTACGTTATGGTGATGTACTTCTGTTAGGTTATCAAGTAGTAAAGGACAAACAGAAGGGAGAACAATTGCAGGATCAGACTGTACAGGGTTTGTTTTGTTGTCTGTTACCATGGAGACACATTGTCTGCATAGAAGCTGTTGACAAAATGGTAGAAAATGTTTCATTATGACCAATTGTAGTTGGTTGTGAACACTGCTGAGTGAATCGAAGTCCACGGGATCTTGTGCAAGATCTTCAAGCAAGATGGTGGCGGCCGGCCGGTCACAAGCAAATGGATGAGGTCACCGAAAAGCCGAACATCCTCGTGCTTCGTGGTAGCAAATTGATTTTCCCTGAAATAGTGTAAAAAAAAGCAAAAAAAAAAAAAACCATACCTCATCCATTTGCTCGTGACGTGTGCGGTGACATATGATATCACCACACCGGCCAACATGATGACGTCATCATGCGCTAGATCTTCAATCAAGATAGTGGCAGCCAGCCTGTTGCGAGCAAATGGATGAGGTAAGTATGACTGAATTTATTTATTTTTTTATTTTACACTATAATATTGCTAACAGAGGTTAGCATCCAGCATGCATGTGGAACCAACACCCCCCTGATTATACGGAAGCCAAGGTTGGCACATAACAGGTAGGAAATAGTGTTAGGTTCCCGTTCTACAGAGATCACCTTGACGATTTGGTGGACGGGCCCAGATAATTTTGTACAAAATATATTTGCCATCTCTAATTTACTAAACAAGCATAGCATTAGCTTCAGAATATCTCATATCTCTATGGCATTTTGTGCTTTATCTGGTTAGCAGTGTGCCGTTGCATTGTATGTATTTTTCCTTTCCTTGTGCATTTAGCCATAGTAACGTGCACCTGCGCACTGGGATGTGCTGACTGAAAACCCCTCTTTTTTTCTTTGTAAGTTTGTACTGGAGGTGTGGCTACTCCATTGGGTCATGCACTCCTGACTAGCCCATCTGCCCCATAGGCTGATTTTAATTAGTGTAACTATAAAGCCGAGTGGACTCGGCATGCATGTTGGTACCAGCATCCCTGAATTAGTGGAGGCCTTTGAAGCACCAGAAATGGCAAAAGGCAGAGTGGATCCAGCATGCATGTGGAACCAACACCCCCTGATTATACGGAAGCCAAGGTTGGCACAAAACAGGTAGGAAATAGTGTTAGGTTCCCGTCCTACAGAGATCACCTGGATGATTTGGTGGACGGGCCCAGATAATGTTGTACAAAATATATTTGCCGAGAATCTCTAATTTACTAAACAAGCATAGCATTAGCTTCAGAATACCTCATATCTCTATGGCATTTTGTGCTTTATCTGGTTAGCAGTGTGCCGCTGCATTGTATGTATTTTTCCTTTCCTTGTGCATTCAGCCATAGCAACGTGCACCTGCGCACTGGGATGTGCTGAATGAAATCCCCTTTTTTTCTTAGAGGTTACGATCATGTATGAACACAGCATCTGAGTGGTACAATGATGGGGGATGGGTCACTCAATTGCACCCGCTATGTACAATGAAATGCACCACATGACAAAGTAATTTGTAACAAAGCAAATTTTTTAGTAAAACTCAGGGAAGCAGCCAAATTCAGTTTTTGAATACTTTGCTCATCTCCGGTTGTGAACATGGACATATAATGAACAGTACAAGTCCAACCGATACATTGTTATCCCTACTGCAGGGCCTGAGTAGGCAGGACATGACAGAAAGTTTCAGCATTCTAAGAATCTCTGTGTCATGCTCCACCCCCTCAGACCCTTCTCTAGTCATAACAAAGAGGAGACCAGAATGTTTTTATTCAACTGAAATAGTCCCAAATTTACAATTTAGTGAATACATGTTTAAATGCGCAGTGTGTAAACTTTGGACAAAACCAACTGCAGTGAACCGCTGGATCACTGCTAAAGGGTTAATGCTATAACACTCAGGTTTGCTACTTTAAAACGTTTACCGTTATGCTATCTGTGCATCCTGTGATCCATAAAGGTTGTATATGGAAGAAAACAGTTAAGCTGGAAGTTTTGGTAACAGTCTTGGGTAGTGGGCTGGTCCCATTTTTTCACTGGCTATAGAAGTAGAGAATTCCTAGAAAGCCAAGCTAGTGTGAAGACCTGTTTGATGTGTGCTCCAGCCAAGTAGTCCCAAAGAGAACTCTTCTCCAGGAAAACACCATTCCTGAGAGTGAAAAGCTGCCAGAAAAGCAACTCTTCTGAAGATAAACCTCTGAAGGAAAGACATACTGAATTCCTATAAATGGTTGAGAACCAACAAGGAGTGTTTGGACTAGATAGTAAAGATAACGCACACTTATGACTTTTGACTTTATTGCCCATGGTCTGGGTTAATAGCTTTGCCGCCTGCCATACAATTCTGAGACAGAGAGGCCATCTGTTTTAGTACTGCAACCCACAGTTGGGAACTGCAGCTATGTGGAGGAAGAGTTTGCACATCTGTGGTCATTTGGGAAGATTGCATGGTATATCTACAGAGAGGGGGAGCCACCATACTGCCTATACCCTACACAGAACCTTCTGGAGAACTATTGCCTTGTGAAATGCTTGAAACTCTGCCTATTACTTGTATTTTGTACTACTTGTACTTGCACTGTGATCCCCATCATCCTCAGAAAAGAGATCTGTTACCATCAAGCGGGTCTGGACCTGCACCGGTCATCTGTGTACCAGTTAAGTTAAAGTTGCTACCACTGTTAATGTCAAGTTAAAAAAAAGGATCTTTCACCGCTCCTGACATGTCTGTTTTAATAGTTTCATGCATTCCCCATGTAATAACAGTCTGCAGTAAGGGTACAGAGGGGAGGTGACCAGTTGGGGGGTGTGTACCTGCAGAGTCTGAACATGGCAGTACTGATTGGATAGAGTCAGACTGTGCAGGGACACACCCCCAACTGGTTACCTCCCCTCTGTACCCTTACTGCAGACTGCTAGTAATTCATTCATAACTTCTAGTAGAAATAATAAAGGAATGGCACAACATAGAGACATGAGAATAGATGCTCCAGAATTGTTATTACATGGGGGATGCATGAAGCTATTAAAATAGACGTCAGGAGCGGTGACGGGTCCTCTTTAACGTTTGCTACATCTGTATGTAGTGGGTTCAAAAACCAATTTAAAGTGGTTGCCCAGAACTTTGATATTGATGGACCATCCTCAGGATTGGTTATCAGTATTTGATTGGCGGAGGTCCGACACCTTGCACCCCCCATGATCAACTGTTATCTTATAGTTCTGCATTGGACTTGTATGGGAGCAGCGCGACAGTAACCAGCTCCGTCCACTACACAATGGTTGGATCTGCAAGGACACAGCTGATGGACGAGTGCATGGAGTCAGACCTCCACCGATCTGAGGATAGACCATCAATATCAAAATCTTGCACAACCCCTTTAAGAATGCAGGTGAGGACAAACAATGAAGCCAAAATTAGGACAGTAAGGTCCACACAACCCAGGGTGTGCAAGTAGAGAGTCACACCAATGATGATTGTCATTAGCTTGCATATTTAGTGATTTTCTTCTATATTTCCTATAGAGAAGACCAGAGTAACTGTACTGTTTCTGGAGCACCAGAGGGCAGCAGTGAGTAATAGCAGCAGATAGGAGGTGCCTTCCACTGAGCAGGCAGCGGACCATTACACACGTGTGCGCTCTGCTTTACAATTTATGACACTTTACTTGATCTTTGAGAAGTTTTAGACTTCACATAAATCTCAAGCGGAATGTGAAGAATTTCCCTTTCTTATTTATTTCCAGTATCGATGAAAGACATGAACTTGTCAAAATTCAGACCCTGTGAAGAACCTGGAACTGAAGCGAACTATTCTCCTAGGACACAGGGAATCAGCAAACACAAATAAACCATATGGTACCATTTACAATGTGAGTACACGTTAAGATTAGAAACACATGGCGGCTTTCTTCTACGGGTTGTGTCTGGTACAGCAGCGCTGATATAGTAAAGCGATCGCAGCTAGGCTGTAATACCACACACAACCTGTGGACAGATGTAGTGGCGCTGTTTTTGGAAGTAAGCAGCCATGTTTTTCTAACCCTTCTAACAATCCCTTTAACTTGTAGAGGGCTTGCATGGTCTCCTGGCCATTTAAACTCTTAGATGCCTCACTCAATAGCGACCATGGCATCTAGGAAATATGATACAGGGAGGGGGCTGCTTCGGTCATCCCACTGGTGTCCCTGTGACACGATTGTGGGATGCTGATAAGTTACTATAGTAACAGGGTACCTTATAAAAGCTCCCTTGTATGTCATGGATGTAGTGTAAGCCTAGAGGCAGGGCCTAATAGGCTATCTGTCAGTTGAGTACTGACAAGCAGATAGGGCGGGTTCATATCAGAGTTACAAATTCCGTTATTGTTTTCCGTTATTACATGGTTATAATGGAAAATAACGGAACTAGTAGGATGGAGTTCAAAACGGAAACCTTTAGAAGCATTCTGTTTTGATCCGTCTGGTTTCCATTATCGAGGATGGAAAAGAAAGTCCTGTCCGTGCCCGCTGGCCTCCTGCTGTCCTCTGCAGGTGTGGACGCTGTGCTGCACATCATTCCATCCAGTATCCTGATCGCTGGTGTGTCCTATCTATGCTGCTGCCTCCAAACTCCCGCCTGATGCTCCCTTAGGGTGCGCGCTCACCTCTGACCCCCTAAAGGGCCAGTGTACATGCTTCCAAATCCTTCTCCAGACAATGGCTAAAGGTTCCTGGGTATTTAAGGCACCCTCTGGAGAGGGTGCCTGAGCTTTAGGTTCCCTGATGACTAGCAAAGACATTTGATAGTCTAGTGCTTTGGTGATTTACCTGCGTTTATCCTGCATTATTTCCTGCCTGTGTTCCTGCTGTGCTCCAAGTTCTGTTTCCATCCTGCCTGAGTGCTCCTACACTTTAAAACCCAAGTTAAGTCCAGTTTTTGTTTAACTTAACCCAGTCAGTCTTCTCTGTCTGTGCTGCCTTGCCTTGTGCCTCACCACTACCCTGCCTGCAAGTCTTTTCCATGTTTACATTATCGGTGCACTACCTGGATCTTTAAAAGCAGCATTCAAACATTGATACCTGTTCAGACTATACTGACATTTTTCCTGTATTTTTGGCGTGTTTTCTATATCCAGTGCTCCCGATGCTTGCACTGGAGTCCCTGACCAGGTGGGTCAGCTGCTAACTACACTTCCAAATACACTAGAACTATCCTAGGAGGTAGTAGTCAGGTTGCTAACCTACAGCGAAGTGTAGATCTCTGTATAGGGGTCAACATGTGAATACTGCGGAAGCGCCAGAATAACGCCCTATGCCAAAACAGTTAGTTGGCACAGTGGGTTCACACTCACTGATCCGTTATCTGTGACCTTGCTTTATAATGGAGGTTACACCTTTCATTGTAATCCTGTCCATCTTTCATTTTTTGTATGACTGCCATATTGTCCTGTTGGGTTTATTATTTGTGTTCTGGAGTGACTCTGTATTCGATGTCCTTGTACAGGATTCAGTTGTTTTTCACGAAACTATGTAGTGTGCCTACAATGACTCATCAGCAAGTGATAATAATTATCTTCCCATTCTCGGATTAAGTGCATCAGGAACAGGCGGGGTAGTGCTTAGGATTTTATGATCCATTCTAGAATGTAATAGTCAGTTTAACTATTGATAGAGCGCAGGGTACGATCTCATGGTTATGTTGTCTTGTTTTCCCTCTATTGCATCATTCAGCTATTGGTGGTGAAGACCTACTGTATATCTGAATCATCCGATAATTGGCAGCAGAGTATGATGACGAATGGTAATGGTGACGTCATCGATCCTCCGCATGAATGACTTTTCTCTTTATTAGTGCTATGTACAACCTTAAGAGCCTAAACCTTTGCACCAGCAGAGATATCTAAGATAACTACATATTCATGCAACGCTCCAGGTCAAGAAAAAAAAAATATCATTAAGTCTTGTTTCACACTAGCATGAAAACTATCTGGCAGGCTGTTCGGGAAGAGGAACAGCCTGCTGGAGTCAATCCTATCCCTTCCTCGCAGGAGCCCATTGACTGTGATGGGAGCCAACATGAATCCGGCTGGTTTCCAGCATGGATTCTGGGATTTGGATGGTCAAAAACTAGTGCAAGCACTGTTTTTTGTCCAGCCGAATCCCGGCACTAATGCTGGGAACAGGCCGGATCCCCACTGGGTCCCATTATAGTCAATAAGCTCTGGTGGGGTAAGGCTCATTTTACCCTAGTGTTAAAACTGTCCTGCAGGCTGTTCCAGAAGAGGAACAGCCTGCTCTGCTTCATTGTATCTGGCACGGCTGAATACTGCCTTTTCCTGTCGGAGCCCTTTGACTATATTGGGAGTCGGCAGGGACCCCTGAGGTTATAAAGCAGTATCTGGCTATGTCGGATACCAGGCAGGCTGTTCCAGCAGCTTTAATGAGAGTAGACTTACATGGTGACAGCGGCAGACTGGGAACTTAAAGTGGCTCTGGAAAAAATACTAAAAGTGGCCCTGTTTGTAGTTGGGTCCAAGTTGATGAAAAGCAGAGCCAGCAATACCATACTGTGGCATATTATACCACCCCAACAGAGCCAAATACCACAAAATGCAGCCCCAAAAACTTCCACTGGCCGGCCGTGAAGAGGGTTCAGGTGGCCCCCTTGGCATCGGCCCACCGGGAAATTTCCCTGTAAGGTCTATGGCCAATCTGCCCCTGCATGATGACCTCCGTTTCATCTAGCTTCAGATCGAACTTGGACTATGTTTCTGCCATTCAAGATGACCACATCACTTCGTAGATTGCTTGATGCACACTGTGAATTTGGTAGCCCCAAGACACTTTCTGCTGCTCTTGGATTGGCTGGCTCTGCATATGTGAACAGTGTTGGCCAATCCAAGAGAAAGACTAGACAAGTAGGACGTGTCTTGGGCTTCCAACGTACAGTGCATCTGAGAAGTGGTGCGGCCGTCTTGGATGACAGCAGAGGAGCTTGGGAACTGCCGGATCTGCAGCTAAAGCTCACTTTAATAGAAAACTGGTAGGATATGCCAACGATGTCCAGCTGGTCAAGGTATGAGCTCTGACCAACGCCAGTCCTTTGAAAGTAGGGTCAGGTAAACTTTTTATGGGCAGCCAGATGACTAACCATTAACCCAATGATGGACATTGGTAACATATCCTATAAAAATTGTGCAAATATGTGTGATGCCACTAGACTGTTTTCAAAAATAAAATCCCTCAAGTTTAAAGGAATTGTCCAGGCAAGGCATAGGCCATCAATGCTTGATCAGCAGGGGTCTGACACCCAGCATCCCCATCGGTCAACTGTTTTGCGGTAGCTCCATTCCAAATGAGAGCTATCTGCACTTTCATTGACTTTAAGAGAAGTTAGGACCAGGTGTGATCATGTCATCATGCCTGGTCCTATCAATCAAAGTGCAGATGGCGCAGCAGTTGCAGAGAGAACGGAGCCTCTAGGTGTAATGGTAACGCCCCCGTTGCTCCTAGAGGCTCATTTGCATATATTAAAACATAATTTTTCTTAGCAGTGCGGGCACATATGAACATGGGACCAAAACAGATGTCTTCAGCTGCCAAGTGCACATGTAACAGGTCAGCCAGTGTCATAGGAACAAAACTGCTGACAGATGCCCTTTAAAGTGTAATATTTTTTTTGTTTGCTAGTTTATTAGAACTCGGCATGTATACCTGAGTTAGTCTGTCAATTATTGTCAAGTGATCTGTAATGACCTTATAATAACAGATTTCATTAATGTCCCCTGTCCCTTTCCACTGGTCCCTTAAAAGACTGTTGCTATGGTTCATCTAAAAAGACAGGAAGACAGAGGGACGGTCCTTCACACTGCATGCCTGAATCAGGCTTCAGAGTGAGGGGGCGTGTCTCTCAGTAATCCAATCTGATTGGCTGGCAGGGAGCTGCTGGCTACAGCAAGTGTGTATGTGAAGTGAGGGAAGGCAGTTTGGGCCTCAGAGAACTGGCAGAGGAGCCATCTTGAGAAGATCCTCATATTGTAGAGGTTAAAACAGCCGTAACTAAGGGAAAAACTCAAGTAAAACAGTGGTATGTGAAGAAACTAAAGATTGCTTTATGAATAATGTTGTTGCAGCAGAAACATATGCTAAAATTAATTTTCTTTATGAAACTATCACCGTTACGCTTTAAATACTTGTGATGCACTTTCTATACTGAATAAGGCTACTTCCACATCAGTGTTTTTGGTTTCTGGTTTTGAGATCCAGCATACGATCTCAAAACCGGGCCAAAATGGTTCAGTTTTGTCCCCATTCATTGTCAATGGGGGCAAAACTGTCCAGTATGCATCAGCTATGGTTTCGTGTCCGGTCTGCGAAACTGACAAACCAGATCCGGATCTGGTTTGTTCAGTTTCTATTTAATACAACTGGATCCAGACAAAATAGATGCATCCGGGTGATTTGAATGTAACGGAAGAGTTTTATTCGGGTTTTGGGATCCTGTGCCAGTTCTCAAAGCCTGAATAAAAAAAAAAAACGCTGATGTGAAAGTAGCTTCAAAAAATTCGGCTTTAAAAACCGCTGGGTGGAGGCCGCGCTCACAAGTGCCTACAGATCAGTAAATTCCTGGAAGCAGTTGAGATTTGGCAGTGAACAGGTAAATGTCTGGTTCTGTCACCTTGCGTTAGAAGCATCCCTCATCCACCAAGAAGAAAATTGCCACGAGACCTAGAGGTGGATTGCAGCTGTCAGGTTGACTCGCAAAGAGATTGAGCTGTCTGTCACCCATAAGACAGGACGTCTTCAGCTCGACCTGAAGTCACGTCTGAGATCTCGAACGAATGGACAAATCCTGCACAGAAGTGAACTTTTTCTGCAGGTCTGTGATTGTTCAATAGCAGTAGGAAACTGCAATTATATAATGTCTGGTGGGCAAATCAGGCATGAAGATAAGAAATACCGCCATAATAATGACCAAATAATCATAACATAATACTGCCATATGGTGATCACATACCAAAAATTAATGCAGTGCTCAAAATAAAAAACACTGTCATAATATTAACAACCAAATAACCATGTCAGATCAGGAACAGTACAATCTTAATGGTGCCATGCAGTGATCACATAACAAAAAATCCGTACTATGTTCTATTACTAGCTCTATAGTATATAGTGTTTAGCAGCACACAGCAGGTATGAAGAAAAGGAATTCTGCCATAATAGTGCCAAAGTAATCATAATAACAGTACAACAGTAGCATACAGTGCAGGTTTATTAGTGAGACATACAAGTGAATACATAACAAAGTAGCATCAAACATTCCCCAAGTACTCGCGTAAAGGCTATGTACATCTCTGGGGGCAATTTTTTTTTATGATTGCATTTTACTCATTTTGGGTTAAAAATAATTTTTCCAATTGGTCTTTATTAAAAATATTGAGCCATTCTGTCACAATGGGTTAACTGTTTTTCTAACTGTGTGAACTACTTTTTACTTTTACTTTGTGCCCTTATCTAATAAACCTAAATCACTAAAAGGTCATAAACACTTATTTGAGCTATAATGAGTGTTTGTAAGGTCAGAGATCAGAGATAAGGAGCCGTCAGCTGAACTGCTTGTCAGGAAACAGTAAAAATACAGAGCCCGCTACTAAGGCTGAACAAAGACAGTGGTTCAAAATTTTTAATAAAGACCAATGGAAAAAATAATTTTTAGCTCAAAATGAGTACAATGCAATAATAATAAAAAAAATTGCCCCCAAAGATTTACATAAATAACTAATACAATACACAACTAATACAATACATAATTTAAATAATAACAGTACACTGGATTATGCACAGTACCATACACTCATAATACTGCCATATAGTGATCACATAATAAAATACCATCAATTGCTCAGCTAATAGCGCTATATACTGTTTAATAGGCAAAGCGGATGTGAAGGTAAGGAATACTGTCAAAACAGTGCACAAATAGGTGTGCCAATGCGGTGGCAGTGCGGGGACCAGGAGCAACGCAGGAAGTGGGAAGCCAGGTAAGTAGAATCAGTGTGAGGGGTCAGGGCATATGGGGGGCTCGGATAACCCTGCACAGCTACAACTGGCACTAGGTTGTTCTCTAGGTTGGCACCATCTGGCCACAGTACATGTAAGTCTTCCGTCCAGTTCTACCTTAACCTTTGCTTTTTTGCCATCAGCAGTGATCTGGTAGTTCACTGCTAAAGGGGTTAATGTACTTTTAATGACTTATTTGTGATCCCAAAAACTGTATGTGGGGGAGAGGGTTAATTTACCAGTCCTAGATGCAACTGCAAGGTGTGGGCTGGTCCCATCCCTCTGTTTGAGGAGCTATGGCATGTCTGTGAGAGGTAGCTGATGAGTGAGGAGTTGTACTCAGCAGACAGGAACACACCAGCTCGTGTGAGCAAAGAGCAATCAGATAAGTGTCTCTAAGACAAGCCATCCACTGAGTGAGAGAAGCATTGAACTTTACAGAAGGTTGAGCGCCATTACAAGGGACAATGCATGGACAAAAAGGCAAGTGGAGGTAGCACATTTATGTTGGCTGTGGACTTCCCTGCATTTGGTTAAGGTGATAAGCTTCAGGTACTCTACCATACAAAAGAGACAAACTGGTCATCAAGACCACACCCCGCATTGGGCATTGTAGTGCCATACTGACAGTAAACATTTATTGGGAGAGAGAATTTGCACCCGTTCACCAAACTGGAAAGATTAAAGGGGTTTTCCAGGCGCTTCATACTGATGACCTATCCTTTCGATAAGTCATCAGTATCTGATCAGTTGGGGGTTTGACACCCCCGATCAGCTGTTTGAGAAGGCACCAATGCCCCTGGGTGCGCCACAACCTTCTCAGAGCTTTTCCCCCCCGGATCAGAGAGGGAGGTGAGCCATTATACTGCCTATTCCTCCCGAAAACTGTGTGTCCAACCTGTAAAGACTGGGCCTATTTTTGTAAACCCCTGTGTGGCCATCTGCCCAGATGGGATCAGTAAAGTATGGTGGTCTTGGTACTCCGAAACAGGGCTCATCATTGCCATGCATCACCTAACTGCACTGCTACATCACTACCCGTCCTCAGTACTTCCTGGAACCCATGCCTTGCATCCCCAAAAACCACCAACACCAAGGGCATGAAACCGCGTACCCAGATGTGCCACGAGGAGAAAAAAAAACTGCATCCCTCCCTTCACTGCAAGACCCAGGGAGTGCCACAGTGAGAACCGCCACCTTGAGTACTACAGACACCATCTTACTCGCCGCTCCCGTCCTCTCACTCTCCCCTCCCGGGCTCACTGCACATCAGTTATGTAGATATTGTTAATTATTTACTTCATTGACTGTGATAATGAGAAAAGTCAGACGGACTGCAATGTAATTTGTTCTGCTCCGATAAAAATGTATAGATCTGACAGACCCCCCCCCCCATCCCATCATACATTGCCCATACACTCCAGGGACTTGGTGACGGCTTTTCACATATTCTCATGCCTTTTGTATTTAAAGCTTTACAGGGTTGTAATGACTTTTTTTTCCCACCATTACAGATGGTCTGAAGCTATAAATCTAAATTCTCCTGCTTGACATTCCTTGGTGAGGATCATGGACACCAGGACACACATTCCATAGAGCATGCTGGTGGACAAACCTAGAACCCAACAAACCTCCAATGCTTCTTCTATCTAGATATTTGTAATTATTTTTGATGCCTATGATTGTGCAACACTGTAGGGTAGAGCTGGGCGATATGGCCAAAAAAAAAAAATCTCGATTTTTTTAAAAATTTTTGGACGATTCACGATTTAAATCTCGATTTTCTTATGTTATTAAAAATATAAAAAAATAAATAAAAAAAGCCTACTGTGCCCCCACCAGACCTCACATCAGCCCACTATACCCCCATCAGACCTCAGATCAGCCCATTGTGCCCCCATCAGACCTCAGATCAGCCCATTGTGCCCATCAGACCTCAGATCAGCCCATTGTGCCCCATCAGACCCCACATCAGCCCATTGTGCCCCATCAGACCCCACATCAGCCCATTGTACCCCATCAGACCCCACATCAGCCCATTGTGCCCCATCAGACCTCAGATCAGCCCACAGTGCCCATCAGAACTCAGATCAGCCCATTGTGCCCCATCAGACCCCACATCAGCCCATTGTGCCCCATCAGACCCCACATCAGCCCATTGTGCCCCATCAGACCTCAGATCAGCCCACAGTGCCCATCAGACCCCACATCAGCCCATTGTGCCCCATCAGACCCCACGTCAGCCCAGTGTGCCCCCATCAGACCCCAGATCAGCCCACAGTGCCCCCATCAGACCTCAGATCAGCCCACAGTGCCCTTTCAGACCTCAGATCAGCCCACATTAGTGCCCCCTTGAGACCTCAGATCAGCCCACAGTAGTGCCCCCTTGAGACCTCAGATCAGCCCACAGTAGTGCCCCCTTGAGACCTCAGATTGGCCCACAGTAGTGCCCCCTTGAGACCTCAGATTAGCCCACAGTAGTGCCCCCTTGAGACCTCAGATTAGCCCACAGTAGTCCCCCCTTGAGACCTCAGATTAGCCCACAGTAGTCCCCCCTTGAGACCTCAGATTAGCCCACAGTAGTCCCCCCTTGAGACCTCAGATTAGCCCACAGTATTGCTCCTTCAGACCTCAGATTAGCCCACAGTAGTGCCCCCTTCAGCCCTCAGAACAGCCCACTAGGCCACCATAAGAATAAAATAAAAAAATCCCTCACCTGTCCTGTGCCGCGGCTCCGCTCCAGGTCCGGCGCTCCTCAGTCTTCTTCTCTCGGCGCTGCACTGTCACCTGACTGCGTGCAGCGTCGGGTCAGAGTGAGCGCACTACGTCGTGACGCTGTACGCGGTCAGGACAGTGCAGCGTGGCCCCGGAGAAGAAGAGGAACGCTGGACACCGGAGCGGAGCCGTGGCGCAGGACAGGTGAGAGATTTTTTTTATTTTATCTGGCGGGCGCCATTTTAGGAAAATCGAGTTCACGATTTTCCTAAAAAATAAAATTGTGAGGCTTTCAATTGGCGAATTAATCAAATTAATTCGATTAATCGCCCAGCCCTACTGTAGGGTATCCTTCCATATGAAATAAGAGACATAAGGGATAGAGTAAAGGTCTCATGTACCTGAGATACAGTATATGGGTGCTCTATCATGGCTTAGAAAGAATAGAACCATAGAATGACCATGTTCATGAGGCCTTAAAGGGGTTGTCTCATCTGAGACAATAGGGGCATATCGCTAGGATATGCCCCCATTGTCTGATAGGTGTGGGTCCCAGCTCTGGAGTATAATACAGGATGTAACTCAGGATCAGTACAGGATATGTAATGTAATGTATGTACACAGTGACTCCACCAGCAGAATAGTGAGTGCAGCTCTGGAGTATAATACAGAATGTAACTCAGGATCAGTACAGGATAAGTAATGTATGTAAACAGTGACTCTACCAGCAGAATAATGAGTGCAGCTCTGGAGTATAATACAGGATGTAACTCAGGATCAGTACAGGATATGTAATGTAATGTATGTACACAGTGACTCCACCAGCAGAATAGTGAGTGCAGCTCTGGAGTATAATACAGAATGTAACTCAGGATCAGTACAGGATAAGTAATGTATGTAAACAGTGACTCTACCAGCAGAATAATGAGTGCAGCTCTGGAGTATAATACAGGATGTAACTCAGGATCAGTACAGGATAAGTAATGTAATGTATGTACACAGTCACTGCACCAGCAGAATAGTGAGTGCAGCTCTGGAGTATAATACAGGATGTAACTCAGGATCAGTACAGGATAAGTAATGTAATGTATGTACACAGTGACTGCACCAGCAGAATAGTGAGTACAGCTCTAGAGGATAATACAGGATGCAACTTAGGATCAGTACAGGATAAGTCATGTGATGTATGTACACAGTGACTGCACCAGTAGAATAGTGAGTGCAGCTCTGGAGTATAATACAGGATGTAACTCAGGATCAGTACAGGATAAGTAATGTGATGTATGTACACAGTGACTGCACCAGCAGAATAGTGAGTGCAGCTCTGGAGTATAATACAGGATGTAACTCAGGATCAGTACAGGATAAGTAATGTAATGTATGTACACAGTGACTGCACCAGCAGAATAGTGAGTACAGCTCTAGAGGATAATACAGGATGCAACTTAGGATCAGTACAGGATAAGTCATGTGATGTATGTACACAGTGACTGCACCAGTAGAATAGTGAGTGCAGCTCTGGAGTATAATACAGGATGTAACTCAGGATCAGTACAGGATAAGTAATGTGATGTATGTACACAGTGACTGCACCAGCAGAATAGTGAGTGCAGCTCTGGAGTATAATACAGGATGTAACTCAGGATCAGTACAGGATAAGTAATGTATGTACACAGTGACTGCACCAGCAGAACAGTGAGTGCAGCTCTGGAGTATAATACAGGATGTAACTCAGGATCAGTACAGGATAAGTAATGCAATGTATGTACACAGTGACTCCACCAGCAGAATAGTGAGTGCAGCTCCAGAATATAATATAGATTGTAACTCAGGATTAGTACAGGATAAGTAATGTATGTACACAGTGACTGCACCAGCAGAATAGTGAGTACAGCTCTAGAGGATAATACAGGATGCAACTCAGGATCAGTACAGGATAAGTAATGTATGTACACAGTGACTGCACCAGCAGAATAGTGAGTGCAGCTCTGGAGTATAATACAGGATGTAACTCAGGATCAGTACAGGATAAGTAATGTGATGTATGTACACAGTGACTGCACCAGCAGAATAGTGAGTGCAGCTCTGGAGTATAATACAGGATGTAACTGAGGATCAGTACAGGATAAGTAATGTATGTACACAGTGACTGCACCAGCAGAACAGTGAGTGCAGCTCTGGAGCATAATACAGGATGTAACTCAGGATCAGTACAAGAGAAATAATGTGAGGTATTTGAAACGTTTTCATGTAGATTACTTCTATATTTAGTTTGCAAAATTATGCTGAAAGGTGAATCTATATGACAGTATTTAGCAGAACAATGTCTGAAACTTTTACAGCACCAGTTGAGTGATTGCATAGTAGTATATACTTACAGGTCCCTTCTTCACGAGGTCTTGATCTGGTACCACAGTGGTAAGATGAACAATTGTAAACAGAGAATTCAGCACATAGGAGAAAAATAGATTTTTATGAAGTGTAATCCTCTGGCAGCTGAGACTCCTAAAATACAGAATATAAGCCATATTTAATTCAACTATTTCAGGGAAGGGGTGTAGCTGCTTTTACAGAAGTATAACACACAGAAGCACACAGATGTATACTGCACACAAATGCACCTAATCCACTGAAGTACTGATCCCTTTCGCTTGTTTTCATTTTGGTGCCTGTGGACGGTGAAAATTGGGCAGGTATACTTGACTGGCTGGGGTGGGAGATGGTCCTAATTAAGTTGTGTCCCCTTCTTGGAATCTCCCTGGCCACCAGATCAGTCTCAACAGTCCGACACTTCCTGTTTTCTCTAGATTCCTTACCAGCTTTACCATATAGGCTTTGACATGACGAACAGAGTCATGTTAACTATAGAGAGTAATTGACAGCTCGGCTGCACTGATGGAGGCCTAGCTCAGGCAGGGTAACATCACTTTATATCAGCTCCCCTGTCACTCCCTGGGGTCAGGTTAAGGTTCCGTTCTCCATCCCTTCTTGGAGACTTATACCATCTTAATGATCAAGCCTCGAAAGGCCTTTAGGACCAGATACTTATTTGCAATTTTGTGTGATTTATTAACAGCCTTGCTTTTCTATTTGCTGGGCTACCAAAATATTTTTGTGGCCTTTTTTTGGGTGACATAGTGCTGTTCAGCATAAAAATTGAATTACACTTTTTAAATTTTTTATTTGTATTTTATTTTATATTCTCTTTATTCTTGGTACATAATACTTTAAAAAAAATAAAAAAAATTGTATTTTATTTTATGTTTTTCTATTCTTGGTACATAATATGTCTACTAAGATGTCATAAAAGATCCCGGGGGACAATTACACTTTTTTTTTTTAATTTGTATGTTATTTTATACTTTTCTATTCTTCGTACATAGTATATCCCCTAAGATTTCATATAAGATCCCGAGGGACAATTACACTTTTTTTTTAAAAATTATTTGTATGTTATTTTATACTGTTCTATATACTTGGAACATCATATGTCTCCTAACATTTCATAAAAGACCCGGGAGACATTTTTTAAAAAAAATGTTGCACTTTTCCACTATAAAGGAAATCTAGATTGCAAGAGCAGAAACCCTAAAGCAGTGATGCACCAAGACGTTGCAGACTCAAGACCTGCATCACCCAACATCAAAAAACGGAGCATGGTTGTTAAAGAGGTTTTCAGAAAATTTTATGCTGATGACCTTTCCTCTGTATAGGTCATCAGTGTCCCAACATCTGGGACCCCCACCGATCAGCTGTTTGAGAAGGCACTGTTGCTCCTGTGGCTTTCTCTGAGTTCATGGAGCATAGCGCCGTACATTGTATAGTGCCTATGCTCAGTAATGAAGCTCAGCCACATTTAGTTGAATGGGGCTGAGCTGCACCTAGGCCATGTGGCAGATGAACGTGACATCACTGGCCTAGAAAAAGCTGCAAGGAGACCTCGGCACTACTGTGAGCACTGGTGCCTTCTTAAGCTGCTGATCAGCAGCATCAGATACTGATGACCTCATCAGTATAAAAGTCTCGGAAAACCCGTTTAATCTATGACATTTCTTACTCAAATGACTCCCATTCAAATGGCTCCCATTGGAGCTGCCATAAAGCACACACATCCCGCTGCGCTGTCTATCCAGACAACACGGGAAGGAAGTGTGTGCCTCCAAGGAAGTGTGTACCTCCAAGGAAGTGTGTGCCTCCAATATGGCCACCACCACAGAGGTTTTTTACTGAATGGAAAAACAGCTATAACATTTATAAAAGCAGAAGGAAACCATTGGGGGTCATTTATCAAACTGGTGTAACGTAGAACTGGCTTAGTTGCCCATAGCAACTAATCAGATTCCTCCTTTCATTTTGGACAGCTCCTTTGGAAAATGAAAGGTGGAATCTGATTGGTTGCTACGGGCAACTCAGCCTGTTCTACTTTACACCAGTTTGATAAATGTAGCCCATTATTTCTATCCTATAGACTAACATCTAATTGGAGATGTTCCCTTTAAATCTATGAACAAATTCTTTCTAGCCTCGACATATGAAATTACCTTTGTGTTTTGTAGATTGTGCTCGATAAAGGCACAACTAACGATTTCCATTACCTGGCAAGCGGGTGTGACCTCTGCGCATACATCAGGATGCTGAACCTCACATTTTTCATTAATGTTAAGTTCAGAAATTCAGAAGCGAACAATTAGAGTCAGAGTGCAGCATGCAGGGGACACTTACTTGAAATAGAAGAAAATTCCAAGGGAAATTAGCAATGAGACGATGGACAAGGCGTGTCCCACTATGGCCATGTAGTACAGGATATAGGCGTTCTAGGAGGAGAAATAGAGATGAACAGGGGCTAAGCAAGTTAATCCCATGCGAATACAGGATATGTACAGCAATTAGTAATTTATGTGCACTGAAACTCCAACTCCAGAATAGTGAGTGCAGCTCTGGAGTATAATACAGGATGTAACTCAGGATCAGTACAGGATAAGTAATGTAATGTATGTACACAGTGACTGCACCAGCAGAATAGTGAGTGCAGCTCTGGAGTATAATACAGGATGTAACTCAGGATCAGTACAGGATAAGTAATGTATGTACACAGTGACTGCACCAGCAGAATAGTGAGTACAGCTCTGGAGTATAATACAGGATGTAACTCAGGATCAGTACAGGATAAGTAATGTAATGTATGTACACAGTGACTGCACCAGCAGAATAGTGAGTGCAGCTCTGGAGTATAATACAGGATGTAACTCAGGATCAGTACAGGATAAGTAATGTAATGTATGTACACAGTGACTGCACCAGCAGAATAGTGAGTGCAGCTCTGGAGTATAATACAGGATGTAACTCAGGATCAGTACAGGATAAGTAATGTATGTACACAGTGACTGCACCAGCAGAATAGTGAGTACAGCTCTGGAGTATAATACAGGATGTAATTCAGGATCAGTACAGGATAAGTAATGTAATGTATGTACACAGTGACTGCACCAGCAGAATAGTGAGTGCAGCTCTGGAGTATAATACAGGATGTAACTCAGGATCAGTACAGGATAAGTAATGTAATGTATGTACACAGTGACTGCACCAGCAGAATAGTGAGTGCAGCTCTGAAGTATAATACAGGATGTAACTCAGGATCAGTACAGAATAAGTAATGTAACGTATGTACACAGTGACTGCACCAGCAGAATAGTGAATGCAGCTCTGGAGTATAATACAGGATGTAACTCAGAATCAGTACAGGATAAGTAATGTAATGTATGTACACAGTGACTGCACCAGCAGAATAGTGAGTGCAGCTCTGGAGTATAATACAGGATGTAACTCAGAATCAGTACAGGATAAGTAATGTAATGTATGTACACAGTGACTGCACCAGCAGAATAGTGAGTGCAGCTCTGGAGTATAATACAGGATGTAACTCAGAATCAGTACAGGATAAGTAATGTAATGTATGTACACAGTGACTGCACCAGCAGAATAGTGAATGCAGCTCTGGAGTATAATACAGGATGTAACTCAGAATCAGTACAGGATAAGTAATGTAATGTATGTACACAGTGACTGCACCAGCAGAATAGTGAGTGCAGCTCTGGAGTATAATACAGGATGTAACTCAGGATCAGTACAGGATAAGTAATGTAATGTATGTACACAGTGACTGCTCCAGCAGAATAGTGAGTGCAGCTCTGGAGTATAATACAGGATGTAACTCAGGATCAGTACAGGATCAGTAATGTAATGTATGTACACAGTGACTCCACCAGCAGAATAGTGAGTGCAGCTCTGGAGTATAATACAGGATGTAACTCAGGATCAGTACAGGATAAGTAATGTAATGTATGTATACAGTGACTGCACCAGCAGAATAGTGAGTGCAGCTCTGGAGTATAATACAGGATGTAATTCGGGATCAGTATAGGATAAGTAATGTAATGTACACAGTGACTGCACCAGCAGAATAGTGAGTGCAGCTCTGGAGTATAATACAGTATGTAACTCAGGATCAATACAGGATAGGTAATATAATGTAAGTACTCAATGACCCCATGACTATAAAGATATATTTTAAAAAATCTGCACATATTTTTGGACCTTTAGAACTGAAAAAAAAATTGCTGAAAGGTTCATTCACTATAATATACCTCTTGTTTTTCTTATTTTGCGGTGTCTGCTTTTTTCATATAATGTATAAGGAGCTGTTCATTATTACAGTCTATGGATAATACAAGCTAATTTGGGTGAGTATAACGTTACCTACAAGGCCACCCTCCTCGGGGACAATTTCCCCGCACGGCACTAACACATTTAATATATTTAATTAGCCGGTAATATGCCTGTACATTATTACATTGCTCATCATATCTATCAGGCTCATGAAAGTGCATTTAGATGTGCGGGGAGCTTCGCATCAGTAGGTGCTAAATGGATCCTGTGAATGTTATGGGTCATTATGCAGAACTATTCATGTTGTCCCCCAGATGGAAGCGTTCCTCTACACTAATGATAGAGAAATTAGTATTTCATTGTTTTGTTTTGTTTTTTCATATATTTTGTATTATAGAAATATGCACAATGAAATTTGACTGCAGGAAAAAGTTCATCTAGTCTGCCTGAAGATATGATGTTTACAGACATTTGCATTTCTTTTTTATTTCTTTACATTATTATTATTTAGTTATTATTAGTTTTTTTCCCCAGAGTAAAATATTGATGACCTATCCTCAGGATTGGTAGGGGGTTGAGTTTTGGAGTCCAAAGGGACCAGACATGGCACAGCAAGTGGAGCGTTCCCCCCTCCTGTTGCAGGAAGTCTTTCAGGGGGAGCAGCTTGCAGAGCACCCCAACTCCTTGAAGTTCATAGACTAAGTACTGCAACAGGGTCAACATCCAAAGACACCCCATTCAACAGTACCAAAACCTGTAGAAAGTCCAGTAACCAGACTGAAGCCAGTGATTAGCACAGCAGAGAGAGAGAGAAAGCAAAGTATTCAACTTTACCTGCCAGCTTACCCATAACCTGCTGGAGCCAAGAGAAAGATCAAGTATTGTTTGGATGACACAGGTTTATTGCGAGTTTATTCAATTAAAAACCATTGAACTTTACCAAGTCCGGACTTTACTTACTCCACTAACTACAACTCCTTTGTTGCTACGTAGCCTTACCCCGGGGGGCGACAGTATCCGGGTAGGAGCACAGTGACACAAACTATTAGGGCCACAACATACCACCCAGCATTCCTAAACCCTGGGATCCGATTGCCCCTGGGGAGCAGCCTACTGCATAACCAAGGAACTGTTCTAAGGAAATTTGTTATACAATTGTTGTTTTATGAGGAACCGACATGTCCAGAGAGCTAACAAGATGTCACCCAGCTTTCAAAGACTGCCAAACTGTAGTACTCCAGACCTGGGGGTATCTCCAGATTGTTTCATAGTTTTGTATTATAATGTTATGTATTTTATGTTTTGGTCGTACATCCCAGTAGGAACTACGGATGGCAAAATGTTGGCAGGAACAGGGCAAAGCATCCCCTCATGGTAGGAGTGGGTTGGTCCTGCTTACTGCCAGGAGGGGGATAGCAGCAAGACAAGGGAGAGGAAGCACACTGCAGAGCTCCGTCTCCTTATAGAGATTCTCCAGAGAGATCAACTTGATCCTGCCTCAAGAAAACACTTGAGAGACAAGACAGCAGAGTGATCAGCTAAAACCAGCATTTCAGACCCTGCTACAAGGTGAGGGACTACAACCCAGACATCCATCGCCCAAAACCAAGACCAACGTAAAGTTCGAGTGAACCTAACAGGGGACACTTACACCCAAAAGCGCTAAGTTGCAGTCATCCAACCTGCCACCATACCTTCTTTACTGGTGCCCGAAACTTGAATCTACTGCTATTGAATAGACCAGAAGTGATATTTTGCACTTATTAAAACGAGACTGTTCAATGTTCAATTCTGACCTCATTCTTCAAACTACTGTATATTTCCACTGCAGTGATCCCCAGGGAGCAATGGCCTGAGAGAGTACATCGGTATGCAACATCTCATCAGGGCCACTACCAGTCCCATCCTCTACACCGGCTCCTCAGGAGCTCACTGCACATCCCCTTCACAGCACCACTAGGCAGATTTACCTTTCAGGAGACTGGGACAGCTGGGTGAGTTAGCTGTAATGTACCTGTCAGGTTTCCAGACTCCCTCATAAAATAGTAATTCTGGGGCATCTTTTCTTAGAACTTTGCATGGTGCTATTCCTCTTTAATTCCTCTTGCACATATACAAATAAACCGACAACTGGGGGTTACTACTCCCTTTGTCAATAGTACATGCCCCTACTCACCGGATAGTGTTACAGTGTGATAATCTGAATGGTATCACCCATTTCTCACTTCATTTCCAGGAGGAATAGCAGAGGAACTCAGTGTTTTAAGCAAACGTGCTCCAGAATCATTATTTTATGAGGATTACATGTGTTTACTTTAACGGTTATGTCAGCTGAGCTTTTTCAGGCAGAATTACCATTCAGGAGACTGAGTAAGCTAGGTGGGGTTGCTGGAATGAAAGCTGTACCAAATTTTTAAAAGCTATAAAATCAAATGATGTTGACCGATACGCTGTTCCAAAACAAACAATAGGAGGAAAATCCCGTGTTTGGAGAGCCTAAGTCAATAAGAAGGAACATCTGGCTTCAGAATGCAAATCTTGCCCTGAAACGCGTCGTTACCACATCAACTAAGACTCCTCGAGAAGCTGAGAAACAATTAGGACTCAGAATCTTAAAAGGGTGAAACATAAAATCCAATGGCAAATCTTACAGGAAGCCTCGATAACTGACTCCTAGTACAAGATAAGTTCCTAGTCTTTAGTCCTCGGGCAGTGATTTCTTGCAGCATTTTGCAGGGTTGGACTTGGCTTGGAGAATGTTTAGATTTCTCAGGGATGGGGCTCGAATCATAATAACAGTCAACACCATGGCGGGATATGAATGGGAGACCACACAGGAAACCTGCAGGGTGCAACCAATGGGGTACTGCTAGTAAAGACCTTTCAAGGGTTATTCCAGTTATATAATAGGAAACTATACAGTTTTCTAATATATATGTATTAAAAATTCCACATACATACCTTTCATATATCGGGCAGTTGACCCATATTTGCAGTAAAATGGTATAGCCCATGTTATCAGTCTTGTGTAATTTATCCATAGCCTAACTGAAACATGGCATCAGTCATATGACACTATTCACACCATATAATCCCTGACATTCAGTAAACCGCAGTGTTACATGACTTGCATGTGCTGGGTCACCACACAGGACACATCCATGTGATTAGTAAATAGGACAAGTGGTGGAATAATGATTTCTGTTGTGGTTATGACATTAACTACATCACTGTGTGTATTTACATGGCCACCCATCTATAGGTGATGTTGTAAAATGGCTGCCTATCTCTAGGTGATGTTGTAAAATGGCTGCCTGTCTCTAGGTGATGTTGTAAAATGGCTGCCTGCCTCTAGGTGATGTTGTAAAATGGCTGCCTGTCTCTAGGTGATGTTGTAAAATGGCTGCCTGTCTCTAGGTGATGTTGTAAAATGGCTGCCTGTCTCTAGGTGATGTTGGAAAATGGCTGCCTGTCTCTAGGTGATGTTGGAAAAAAACTTCCTGTCCCTAGGCGAGGTTGGAAAATATCTGCCTGTCTCTAGATGATGTTGTCATGTTGTTAATAAAGTTTAATGTTAAAAAAAATCAGACCTCCATATACATAAGAGCCATAGGACCCCCATTTTAGGAGCCCCAGGGCCCTCAATAACAGGGAAAGACCACTACGACACAATACCCAAATACACTGGCAGACACTCAGTAACACTCACAAATATATAACCCCCAATAAGAGTGACAGCTACACCTCCATAACCAAGAGCACAGGAACCGCAATAACAGTGACATCCACATGACACCCATATCCGTGGGACCCCCAATGACAGTGACAGCCACAAGAACTCCATAACCAAGAAAAGCATAACGGGATCCCCCAAATCAGTGACAGATACAGAACCCTAATAAGAGTAATAGCAATATAATCTCCATAGCTAGAGGAAAAGCAGTAACAGTGCCAGCCACAGGACCTCCATATCCATGAAAACCACAAAAGGACTCCAAAAACAGTAACAGATACAAGGCTCCCAATAACACCTATGGGTACTGAACCCCAATAACCTGGACAGGCAAAGGACTTCCTTGACATCTACGTGAGCTCCATAATTGTGACAAGCACTGGACCCCCAATATCAGTGACAGACCCAATCACAATTAGAGCCACTGGACCTCCACAGCTACGTATGAAAGTCACAAAACCCCAATATCAGTAACTTCCACTGATACCGCCAATAATGGTGAAATCTAAAGAACCGAAAATAACAGTGACAGCCACAGCTGCTCCTCCCCCCAAAGAGAGAGGCACAACCCACCTACCCCCATATTGACAGCTAAATGCACTGCAATAAGTGACCCGTACCCCTGTCAGCTGCTTACCTTCAGTTTCTCCTTGGTAAAGCTGATGCACATGGAGTAGTTGGACCAGGTCCTGTTGCTTTCGGGATGCTGGAACCAGTTTCCCTTCTCGTCACAATATTTTGAAGCTTTTTCTGTGAAATAAAGAAATAATTTGAATCAGTGGCAGAGCTAGAACCTAAAGCTTCATGTGCCCAGTGGAAAATCGGTGGACCTCAACTATCATTTAGAGCACTGGTCTTGCAGTACCCCAATACTGGGAGGTATCTACAAATGCTTGGTTTGTACACCAGCAGGTGAGGTATGGCTGGTATCAAGAATGGGGCTAACCACCCAATTCCTCCCCTCTTGGTAGGAGTGGACTGGTCCTACTTCCTGCTAGGGGAGGGAAGTGTTAGCTACAGTAGGACAGTGACGGATGAGGAAGCATGTCCTATTGTTCCTACTTCAAGGGCCTACGGGACCAGAGAACTATCTCATCAGTGAGACCACTTCTCCATAGACACTTCAAAGGCAAAACTACAGATATCTGCAAAGCTACAGTGTTACAATCAGCAGAGTAACAAACAATCACATCTATATAGAGCCTGCTGCAGGTGAGGGACTACGACTCAGACACCCATCACCTACATTACACCGTGAACATCTACAGCCACAAGTACCAGCTTTTCAGCTTTTAGCCAGAAGTTCAGGAGAGAGGCATCAGCTAGATACCATACCAGAAATGCCTTCATCTCTCACTTTGCCAACCACCATACCTCATCCTGTGACGGAAACTGCACTGTATACAACTTCTGCGGAATGTACTACAACTCCTAATTTGCACTTAGTAAAGAGAGACTTTATATTTTTTCTTCTGATCTGATTTCTTACACTACTGTACCTTTTCACTGCATGGTCCCCAGGAAGCAATGCCCTGAGGGCCACAACACTCTCCTCCTTTGGGGCTTGCTGCAGTCTAATGTGGACCACAGGGAAATTTAGGCACACTCAATCTCCAAGACCCTGATATGACTACAACTGCTGCACCTCCTATATTTATGTCCCTGCAATACCAAAATTTTTCTTTGGTCCATATTTGTGGGTATCATGAAATGGGAAGGAGGGGAGGGGGTTATTGAGGGTGCAAAATAAGGTGCAATTTAAAGGTTTTAAAAAAAAGTAGCAGCTTTCTTCTAGAAACAGTGCCACACCTGTCCATACTCTTCGTGTGGTATTGCAACTCATCTCCATTTACTTCAAATGGAACGAAGCTGCAATACCAGACACAATCTGTTGAAAGGAGAGGCACTATTTTTGAAAAAAAAATAAAAAATCAGCCATGGTTTTCAAATTCTGGACAAGATTTTCTAATATTCTAGGCACAACCGTCACAATTATTACTGCAATAAATCATTGCATATTTTTAAAAGCCAGAAAAAATCCTATTCATGATGAATGGTGTTTTAATAGCCGAGGATTTTTTCAATCTATGACTAATTGCATTATTAATGAACATTGCTACTCAAGATGAAGCAAGGTCGCAGCATTGTGTTAAATCTTCAGTAGGAATTTATCATACTTATTTTGCAGCACTTTTTATGGTAATACAGCAGCCCGCTAATGTTCCAGCGCGAGCCCATCCTTGTACATGTACCTTCACAATGCATCAAAAGGGAGAAATGAAACATCTTTGCAAATACTGTAGCCTTCATTAAAAATGACTTACCGATTTGGACATACAGCTCTTATATAGGCCTATGCATCTCCATGGTAACAGACTACAAACCAACCCTGTGTAGTCTGATCCTGCCATCATTATACATTTTACCTGTCCCCCTTCTTCTTAAAATACATTTGTTAGATTATCCAGAAGTATAAGGAAGACAGAGGGAAGTAAGTGTGCAAGATCTGACTGTCAGGCTGGTTCTTACTTACCAGTGTTTGAAAAAAAAAAGGGGCGATTTGAATGTTTAATATGTTTTCTGTATTTTTAAAAATTTTCTACTGTAATTTTTAGTCTCCCTAAGGGACTGGAGCATGCGATCCTATGTACCATAGACAGCAACAGAATACTAATGCACTTTGATGGATTTTTACTGGATGCCTGTGAAGCTCTGCCACCAGCACGGCTTTACAGGAAGCTTACTATAACAGGCCTAAGAGCCTTCACAAGGCTCCAGGCTGTCATAGCAATGCATCGGAGGACAGAGAGGAGCCCCCATAACCTCTGTCTAATCAATCAGATGCCACGATCGCTATTGACTGTGGCATCTGAGTGGTTAAGTGACCAAGATCTGAGTTATCTCCAGTCCTGATTATTGTGTCCGAGTGTCTGCTGCATTACACAGCCAGCACCTGCCACTGCGGGCACAGCTGATGAGCCCACTCTATACAATCCCTGCACGAAAATGCCGTACATGTACGGCGGTTTGTGTAAAGGGGTTCTAGAGGTTGTGTCATGAATCATATTTTACATTCAAACCAGCACCTGGATCTGAATACTTTTGTAATTGCATGTAATTAAAAATTTAGTCTAGCCACTGAGTTATTCAATAAAATGTATCTGTATGGCGCCACCTGCTGTTTGTTCTTTTCCTTATTTTTTGTCCACCTCACTGAGGTGGTCGCACATGCTCAGTTTGAATCTTCAACTGCCACCAGCCATATGCTCTGTTAGAATGTTAGAAGTTGTGGAAGTTACAGGGAGAGAGCTGCAGCAGAAAGGACACACACCCTGAGCTGCCAAACTAAAAATATTCTAGCAGAGCAATTGGAGCAATGAATGGGGAGATCCGTGGATTCATGTGAGGTACAGGGCTGGTTCTAGCTTTGTTAGAAAGGTATTGTCATGTACTATATGATGTCTACTTTTCATATAACCCCTTTAATATTAAAACAACAGAATGCGATGCTGGTCCCATAGCAAACAAATCCTATAATTTACGAGCATCTAATGGACCACCTTGAGGAACGCAGCCGTTCTCGTCTCTTAATAGACCCATGAGCTTCCATTTAAAGTACAGAACAGTCTCCAAGTTTACTGGTGGGAAAGTCTTGTTTTATATCAGAGAGGGTTTTATTTTCTGCCTCATTTTTCACAGAAATCATTTTTACGAATAACATTTCCCTTCACCCCTGGCTATAATTAAAACGTTGATAGGTTCTGCAGCTCCCTCACATACAGCGTTGCCGGCCGGCTATGCGCGGTTAATATATTATGACTGTGCCGATGGTATTTTTTTTTCTGCGTGTAGCTTCTAAGGGAGCTCAATCATGCAGGGTTTATGCATTCATTTGGTATCTCCTCCGAACAGAAGAGGAGATCAAATTAACGGGAAAGTCTTAGACGGGGTTGAGCTTGAGTAATCGGTTCCAGTGGCGGTAATTGAGATAAACATTAATACTTCTATAGATATTTCTTCAGATGGGTGGAAAATAAGATACAAGCTGAGAGGAATAAGTGAATTCATTGATTTAGCAGGAAACTAAAGGCTGAAGTTATAGTCAAAACGGCGGCTTCTCTTGAACGCGCAGAGCTCCGTCCCATTAATTTACCACGGGCCCAGCTCTTTTATATTTAAATAGGATATGGAAATGAGTGAGAAGAGTGGAATTCTAATACAAAAAGGGTCTGTCCTTAGCTCAGGGTTAATCGGCAGCCCCCAATGTGACCTAGACTAGAGGTGAGAGAATTTCTTGAAATTGTTTTGGGTTCAGTTCTAACAAATTGGGCAAAAAATTATTTTCGGGTCCAAATCAATTGTACCCGATTCAAAATGCTCCAATTGCTCTGAAAGTGGAGCACTTTTGACACTTTGCTATCTCCCCGCCTTCCCCTTTGAGCTTTTTAACACAATGATCGCAATAGTAAATAAGGTCAGAGTGACACTGACATCTCTACATCGCTATGGATAAACGCATGGTTGACAGTGTTAACAAACAGCCTATTTAAAAACACACCACTCTGTCATATTTGTAGCCCGTCTCCAGCGGCAGTATGACAAGAATATGCCACACCTCATGCAACTCACTGGCTCGGGTTCATGAACTGTTAGCAAGGGTTTACGACCACCACGTTCCCCAGACTTCTCCACATGAGATTTTCATCAGTATTTAAATCAGAAACCCCACATACCCTGGATGAACTCAAGGAAAACATCACAAACACTATCCGCAGCATCACCGTTGAAGAGCAACAAGCAGTATCAACCAACAGAATCCGGCATGCCCAAAGATACATAAACATGAACTGGAACCACTTTCAGCATCTTTTGTGACTTGTGAGTAATTAAAAAAAAAAAAACAATCCACTTGCTTATTCATCAGGTCATACTGTTGCTGGAGGTAAATGAAAAGCAGTGGCTTGTTCTGAACAAGCACCCAGGAATTCTCCCTTTTTTGGGAGCAGCAGCAGTATTGCAGTATCAATCTTCACAGACAAGGCAGGAGATGTGCAGCTGTAGGTGTAGTAGTAGTGGCACCAGGGGAACTGTTTCAGTACAGTATGGAACATTAAGAACACACAGACAGTGGCGATTACATCATTGCTCAAGTGATAAGTAGCCACTGTCAGCAATGTGGAAATCCTCATGGATCCATGTGCCTGATTCATTTTGACAATGGTAACATTTTGAAAACTTGCACGGAACTATTTTGCCCGCTTGAGTGTGATAACGTCACCTGTCATGCTGAAGACCCTCTCTGAGATGACACTGGAGACTGGACAAGACTGGCCTAGTGATAGCAAAGTGGGCCAGTTCCAGCCACTGTTTCAGTCTGCCTCCCCAGAAGTCCCTTGGGTTAGAGAACAAGGGATGTGCCTGAGAAAGGGCATAGTCATTCAGTAATTTAGAAAACAAGACAATTTTAAGGGACAGCTGGCCAGAAGTACTACTGCCATATAGCTGTCACGAGTGGTCTTGCGTCTGGAATTAGACGTTCTGCGCGGCTTTCTAAGTGACAGGTTGGACAGGCTATTCCCTGTGGTTTGGGTGCTGTTCCCACACCCCTTTCCCTCAGCTGTTGCCGCTTGGCAATTAGCTGTCTCCTACTTACCTCTTCCTCTCCCAGTATCCCTTGCGGTTTATATCTGCTTCATACCTGGTTGAGAGTGGTGTGGATCTCGGCTGAGATCCTGTTGCTGAGTTCTACTTAAAGTTAAGTGTTTTCCCTTCCTTTGGTTATTCCTGTTTGAGTCTCCTGTTCCTCCTTACGCTTGGAGGAACGGTTACTCTCTTGTGTCATTAGACTGCAGGGTGTTCTAGGGTTTACTCAGATTAGGTTCCTGTGTATGAGCTTTCCTACCACCCGGGTTAGTTCATACTGGTAGCCAGCTAGGGCCTAGTCTTAGGGTCCCCTGCAGGAGGTGACCAGTTCCCTGGTTTTGTCTGTTCCCATCCCTCATACGCTCGGTGTGGCTTTTCCCCCCACACCCGAGCGTGACATTATAAACCGCCGCTAACAAAAATTTATGTCATTTTTGTGCTGACATGGATGCTATTGCTACACTGGCTGAACGGCTGCAGGGACTCAGCTTGGAGGTGGCTGACATCCGCAACCAGATTCAGAGACCACAGGCTGGTGGTTCTGGGGGTGCTGAGTGTCAGGCCTGTTTGGAGCCTAAGGTCCCCCTCCCGGATAGATTTTCTGGGGAATGTGATAATTTTGTTCTATTTAGGGAGGCGTGCAAATTGTATTTCAGACTGCGTCCACATTCTTCTGGTAATGAGGAACAGAAGGTTGGTGTGGTCATCTCGCTGCTTAAAGGGGATGCGCAGTCATGGGCCTTTTCTCTACCGGCCGGATCGCTGTCTCTCCGGTCGGTAGATGAATTTTTCAAGACCCTAGGGATTATCTATGATGACCCGGATCGTATCTCCCTGGCAGAGACCCAGATACGTAACCTTTGTCAGGGTGAGCGGCCTGTTGAGACGTATTGCTCTGAGTTTCGGAGGTGGGCGACCAATACTGAATGGAACGATCCGGCTTTACGTAGTCAATTCTGTCAAGGTTTGTCTGAAAGGCTGAAGGACGCTTTGGCCTTTCAGGAAACTCCTGTGTCTTTGGAAGCCGCTATGTCTCTTGCTGTGCGCATGGATAGGCGCCTGAGAGAGCGATCTAGGGGCCCCCGCTCTCAGGACGTACTATCACATAGTGTACCAGCTTCCTATGATACTTTGGGTGAATATTCCCCTAGGTTGATGTCTGGGGATGAACCTATGCAATTAGGGGGAGCCACTCCTGTAGCCACCCGTAAACATCTGGGTAATAAAAAGGGTGTGTGTTTTTTCTGTGGTCAGAAAGGACACTTTATCAATGTATGTCCATGCTTCCTATCTCTAAAGGAGAGAAAAGAAAAGGGGGCGTTGAATTCTCATCTCACTCTTGGTGGAGTGGGTAGGGAGACTGAAAATGTGCATTTGTCTTCATCCTGCAGTACCCGTTTTCTCCTGACTGCCGAGGTGGCGCTAGAATCAAAGGTTGTGAAAATTGAGGTGTTTATTGACAGCGGGGCAGGGGTGAACTTGATTGATGCTCAGTTTGTCCGTATGCATGGATTGTCACCAAGTTCTTTGGATAAGAGGATTTCTGTGTTTGCCATTGATTCTGCACCTCTCTCTCAGAAGTGTTTGTCTCAGATGGTGCATGATATCAAATTAAGAGTGGGTGAATTTCATCAGGAGCTTATTTCATGTTTTGTGTTGGAAGGTCTTCCTGCTCCTGTGGTTCTGGGTTTACCGTGGTTAAGCAAACATAATCCGTCCATTGACTGGCATACTAGACAAATTGTGGATTGGGGCGATTATTGTGTTGACAATTGCCTTAATACATCTTTTTCTGCTTTAACCACTAAGACTCTTCCTTCTTTTATATCGGATTTCTCTGATGTATTTTCTGAAGGTGGATGTCAGGATTTACCCCCTCACCGGGAATACGATTGTCCTATCAATCTTATCCCTGGAACAAGATTGCCTAAATCCAGGCTGTACAACCTTTCTGGACCTGAGAGAATGGCCATGAAGGAATATATTGCTGAGAGTTTGGCCAAAGGACATATTAGGCCTTCCAAATCTCCTGTGGCAGCAGGGTTCTTTTTTGTTAAAAAAAAGGACGGATCCCTTAGGCCATGTCTGGATTTCCGTGAACTCAATAGGATTACTGTCCGTGATCCGTACCCCCTTCCTTTGATTCCTGACTTGTTTAACCAGATTGTGGATGCCAAGGTGTTCTCCAAGTTGGACTTAAGGGGGGCATATAATTTGGTCAGGATCAAGGAAGGGGATGAATGGAAGACGGCCTTTAACACTCCTGAGGGCCACTTTGAGAACCTGGTCATGCCTTTTGGGTTGACCAATGCTCCTGCTGTCTTCCAGCATTTTGTTAATGACATTTTTCATCATCTTGTGGGGAGGTTTGTAGTCGTGTATTTGGATGACATACTAATCTATTCTCCAGATATTGTGACACATCAGGATCACGTGAGGCAGGTGTTGCAAATCTTAAGAGATAACAAGTTGTATGCAAAATTAGAGAAATGTGCTTTTGCTGTACATGAGGTGCAATTCTTAGGATACCTGCTTTCATCTTCAGGTTTTCGTATGGATCCAGAGAAGGTCTGTGCTGTTCTGAACTGGGACCGACCTGAAAATCTGAAGGCTCTTATGCGATTTTTGGGGTTCACCAACTATTACCGAAAATTTATTAAGAACTATTCGACTATGGTTAAACCCTTAACTGACATGACTAAGAAAGGGACGGATGTCTCTGTGTGGTCTGATGCAGCATTGCAAGCCTTCTCTGCTGTAAAGGAGTGCTTTTCCTCTGCCCCTATATTGGTGCAGCCAGATGTGTCACAACCTTTCATTGTGGAGGTTGACGCATCCGATGTGGGGGTAGGAGCTGTGTTATCACAGGGCCCGTCACCTGGTAAATGGCGCCCATGTGCTTTTTTTTCGAAGAAACTCTCTGTGGCGGAGAGAAATTATGATGTGGGTAACCGAGAGTTACTGGCCATTAAGTTGGCTTTTGAGGAATGGCGTCATTGGTTGGAAGGGGCGAATCATCCAATCACGGTATTCACTGATCACAAAAATCTGGCTTACCTGGAGTCGGCTAGACGACTTAATCCGAGGCAGGCCAGATGGTCTTTGTTCTTCACCAGATTCAATTTCATTGTCACATACCGTCCTGGGGTTAAGAATGTGAAGGCGGATGCCTTGTCACGTAGTTTTCCCGGGGGTGGTGATTTTGAAGATCCTAGCCCTATACTGTCTGAAGGAGTGGTGATATCCGCTCTTTACCCTGATCTTGAGGCTAAAGTGCTTGAGGCCCAGGGAGATGCGCCGGAGTCTTGCCCTCCCGGGAAGTTGTTTGTTCCTTCTGATTTGCGTTATAAGGTTTTTGAGGAGCATCATTCTTCGGTGCTTGCGGGACACCCTGGGAGTAAATCCACTGTCGACCTCATCTCTCGTAGATTCTGGTGGCCAGGTCTGCGTAAGTGTGTTGAGGAATATGTGTCAGCCTGTAGTGTCTGCGCACGCTCTAAGGTGACACATACTCGTCCCTCTGGACCCCTACTTCCATTACCCATCCCGTCCAGACCATGGACTCACCTATCCATGGACTTCATCACTGATCTGCCTGAGTCGTCTGGTAAGACAGTTATTCTGGTGGTTGTAGATCGTTTTAGTAAAATGGCGCACTTTATTGCATTACCTGGACTCCCCAATGCTAAAACTCTTGCACAAGTGTTTGTTGACAATATTGTGAAACTTCATGGCATTCCCACTGACGTTGTCTCTGATCGTGGGACTCAGTTTGTGTCCAGATTCTGGAGGGCGTTCTGTACTCGGCTCGGGGTACAACTGTCTTTCTCCTCTGCCTTTCATCCCCAGACAAATGGACAGACTGAGCGTACCAATCAGAGTCTGGAGACTTATTTGAGATGCTTTGTCTCTGAGAACCAGGAGGAGTGGTCCTCGTTTTTGTCTCTGGCTGAGTTTGCCATGAATAATCGCAGACAGGACTCCACTGGTAAGTCACCATTTTTTGGTGCATATGGCTTTCACCCGCAGTTTGGCACATTTTGTGGTTCTGATACTTCTGGTATTCCTGAGGAAGAACGTTTTTCGTCATCATTGTCTTCCATATGGCGAAAAATTCAAAGTAACTTGATAAATATGGGTAACAAGTACAAACGTGTGGCTGACAGGAGACGCATGAATGGTCCGGACCTAAATGTGGGTGATTCTGTGTGGCTGTCTTCTAGGAACATTAAGTTGAAAGTTCCTTCATGAAAGTTGGGTCCAAGATTTATTGGCCCATATAAAATCACGGCCATTATTAATCCTGTAGCATTTCGTCTTGAACTTCCGCAGGCCCTGAAAATCCATAATGTGTTTCACAGATGTTTGTTGAAGAGGTATGTTGAACCTCTGGAGCCATCTCCCTTGCCACCCGCGCCTGTCTTGGTGGATGGTAATTTGGAATTTCAGATTGTCAAGATCATTGATTCTCGAGTTCTTCGTGGGACCCTTCAATATCTGGTTCATTGGAAGGGTTATGGTCCTGAGGAGAGGTCATGGGTACCGGCGTCTGACGTGAATGCCAGTCGTTTGGTAAAAGCCTTTCACAGGTGTCACCCTGATAAAGTTGGTCCTGGGTGCCCGGAAGTCACCCGTAAAAGGGGGGGTAATGTCACGAGTGGTCTTGCGTCTGGAATTAGACGTTCTGCGCGGCTTTCTAAGTGACAGGTTGGACAGGCTATTCCCTGTGGTTTGGGTGCTGTTCCCACACCCCTTTCCCTCAGCTGTTGCCGCTTGGCAATTAGCTGTCTCCTACTTACCTCTTCCTCTCCCAGTATCCCTTGCGGTTTATATCTGCTTCATACCTGGTTGAGAGTGGTGTGGATCTCGGCTGAGATCCTGTTGCTGAGTTCTACTTAAAGTTAAGTGTTTTCCCTTCCTTTGGTTATTCCTGTTTGAGTCTCCTGTTCCTCCTTACGCTTGGAGGAACGGGTTACTCTCTTGTGTCATTAGACTGCAGGGTGTTCTAGGGTTTACTCAGATTAGGTTCCTGTGTATGAGCTTTCCTACCACCCGGGTTAGTTCATACTGGTAGCCAGCTAGGGCCTAGTCTTAGGGTCCCCTGCAGGAGGTGACCAGTTCCCTGGTTTTGTCTGTTCCCATCCCTCATACGCTCGGTGTGGCTTTTCCCCCCACACCCGAGCGTGACAATAGCAGAATAAAATTTGGGTGAAGGCGTGGAACCGGGTGACATTTCGAAAACATGATAAATTTAACAGACAGCTGGTCAAATATACTACAATTAAATTTGGTGATGCCACCTACCTCACTAAATCTATAAATGAATCTAGTTGTTCAGGCGGTGCATGTCCATTTGCTGATGTGCATCAGGTTGGCGCAAAAGTTGAATAAACTATTCCATCATGTAGAAAACTGAACTGGCTGCTGTGGCTTCTGCTACTTGTTGTAACAGAGACAGCGGGAGAGTGATGACTTAAATTTTGGTGTAGGCTTGGAATGCACAACATTTAGGGTAGGTTCACATTTGCGTTAAACAGCCTGTCAGAGTTCAACTGATTCTGCCTAGTTGGATACTGCCGTTCACTGCTGGGCCCCACTGACTATAATTGCTGCTTTCCAGCACAATGGCCGGCCAAAACCTGGCATTTCAGCAGAAATTGGCCAGATCCCTGCCGGATCCTATTATAGTCAATGAGGTCCGGTGGTGAATGGCATTATCCAGCTAGGCCGGATCCAGGGAACTAGGGAAGGCTGTTCTCTGCCAGGAAAGCCTGCTGAAACCATTTAATACAAATGTGAACATACCCAAAGAAAATTAGACAATTTCAAAAAATTTTATGGAAAAAAATAGAGAGCTGGACAGAAGTATGAATACCATACAGCAGAATTAAATTTGGATGAAGGCTAGGAACTACGTGAAATTTAAAAAATAAGACACTTTTTACGGTCAGCTGGCTAAAAGTAGCATGTCATATAGCAGAATTAGGCGAAGGTGTGAAACAGTACGACATTTGGAAAACAAAACAATTTTTACTGATATCTGGCCAGAAGGAGTAATACCATAAAACAGTATAAGATTTGGATGAAGGCCGAAACTGCACAACAATTACCACAACTAAGTAGTACAGCAGCAACTGCACCGCAAATAGTTGGCCACACATTCTGATATGGATGTCTCACGATGTAGAAGAAGACAAGAAGGAAGCAGGAGAAGGAGAAGAAGCAGCTGATGATGATGACAAGGACACTGTACTGCTTGGGGATGCATCCAATCTGCCACAAAGAAGACCATGAGACAGAGGACAGCATTGTTCTGAATGCTGGCCAGTTCTATTTTATTTTCCCATTGGATCCGGTAATGCAGCCTCATGTGCTGCCCTGTTAGAGCTCTGGTACCTATGTTTGTGTTGAACCCCATGGCTTATTTTCATCCTGCAGATCTTGCACACGGCAGTGTTTTTGTGTGTCAGCCCTGTAGAGAACACAGAGCTAGCATCAGCCGAGCAGGTCTGCCATGTTCTGAGCCTGTGCCAATGTTATCAGCAGCATTACTAGTTACTGAGCTGATAATAGAAGCTGATCTGGCCCTGGTAGGTTTTTTTTTGGAGGTTTTGGCCGTACATTGCCTCTGCTCTTTATTTCTGCCCTCATCCTCCCTGCTCACCAGCAACCCAATCCGGCTCCCAGGTCCTCTCCAACACACAGTCATCATCATAGTCTCATCCTGCCCACCATTTTTATCAGACTGTGAAATACCATTGTGGAGTCCTTGGCCCCCCTTCCGATTCCCTCCTCTGTATTTGCCCCAAGTGCCACTATCACCATGGCTACCACTGCCTGTACCACCACCACCATGGCTACAAGTGCCAACAAAGCTATGCATCAGGTCCACTGCTTCTACCTGAACCTCTTCCTCATCACAGTCCCAACATTGATGCTGATGCCTTACACACAAGTCGTCAACAGGAAGACTATTTTGAGTATCTTCCATAGCAAATGTGGTGTTGTTGCCTCTTCTTAGGAAGAAAAGCACCCCACTAGGAGAGGAGCAGTGAAGACAGAGATGAAGCAAGTAAAATACTTCTCTGGGGCGGAAAGGAGGAGGATCAGGAGGAATGCACTGAGCCCTGGGTCAAAGCACAGTGTCAGGCGCAGAGATGATATCATGACATCATCCTGTTGTGACTGAGGAGTAGTGAGATATAAAGTCCACAATGTCATCCTTTTTGTTTTCAATAATAATCGAAGGAGAAATGTGGCCTGCTGCTACTACTGCTACTGGCCAAATGTGTGGTGCCAACTGTGGCAACTGTTGCAGATGACAAAGCACAGGTCTTTTGTTTTCCACTCTGTGATTTACCAGACAATTTATTATGTGGCCTATTTAAAAAATGCCAAGTCACAGGTTTGGTAAACTGTTCAATAAAGGATAGTAAAATTACAAATGTTTTTTTGGGGGGGAATTAACACAGATGCAATTAAGGGTCCATTTTATGGCACACTGGACACTGGTATTGGCAATTTTTAATGGTATACTGATGCAGTAAAATACATTAAACTACGCAATTATAAACAGTTGTTTCATTAAATAATGGACAGAGTTGAAATTAAACTTCCCTTTCTACGAACACACTGCACATTGACATTGACAAGTTACGATGGTATATTGACGCAGTAAAATGCTTTGCATTAAACTGGAGATAATATATTGATGCAATAAAATGTGTTGAATTAAACTGGTATATTGATGCAATAAAATGCATTGAACTGTGTAGCTGTAAATGGTGGCAACATTATAACAGTTTTTGCAGTAATTAACAGACAATGGCACAATTAAATGTCCCCTTCTATGAACACACTGCGCATTAATAAATACTTATATAACAGATAGACTTCTATCTCAAATGACTCACTAAGACACTCAACACCTACATATTCTCCCGATATAAATCATTCATTATGTATATTAAATTCAATTATTTATTATTAAATCTCACAAACATTCATCAGAAGGGGCTGCATACTGTGTATAACTAAATAATAACTAATGTAATTCATATATAATATGGGCAATTGCAGCACAAAAAAAAAATCTAATAAATATGCAATAAATGTATAAAAATACTCAATTATATATTGGATATTATGAATTCTGAATGAAATTCATGGTCCCCCATAGCTATTACCTATATATTGTAGAATTTATATGTATAGTTGAATAAGATACCAAAATACTAACCCTCAGATTATAATAAAGTACACTGTAGTACTCCAGATGGACTACTGCAAAGGGTTAATAGCTGTTATGTCATGTCATTGCATTAAATGTTGTGATTTCTTATGTTTGTGTACTTAACACCTTCCAGACATTTTTCACCTTCCTGACACTGCCTATTTTTGCAAATCTGACATATGTCACTTTATGTGGTAATAACTTTGAAATTCTTTTACTTCCAGCAATTCTGAAACTTGTTTCTCGAGACACATTGTACTTCGTGTCAGTGGTAAATTTAAGTCCATAGGTTTTACTTTTATTTTGAAAAAAAAAATCTAAAATGTGATCAAAGCTTTTTGTGCTTTTTTCTGCTTTTAAGATAAACAGTGGTACCGCATACATTAATTCTTAATTAACATTCACCATATGTCTACTGTATGTTGGTAACAGTTTGTAAATACGCATCATTTCATTTTTTAAGGATGTAGAATTTTAGAAGCAATTTTTCAAATTTTCAAGAAAATTTCGAAAACCAACTTCTTAAAGGAATACTTCAGTTTTAAAGTCACTTTAAGAGGGGCTTATATAATAGAAACCACCCATAAATTATGCAATTTTAGAAACTACTTCCATGAAATGATTCCAAATTGATTTTACAAACTATTTTAACCCTTACAGGGGTTGTCTTATCATGGACAATGGGGGCATATCGCTAGGATATGCCCCATTGTCTTTACAGGTACAGGTCCCACCGCTGGGACCCCCACCTATAACGAGAACAGAGCCCTGCAAGGTGGTGGCTGGAGGACTCTGGTTCGGCCATCACCAAGCCGGCTCCCCATAGAAGTAAATAGGAGCACGCGTATGTGCGGTCCCCGCTCCCATTCATTTCTATGGGGTCGACGGAAATAGCCCAGCCAGTGCCCTGCTATTTTCGCTGGCCCCATAAAAAATGAATGCAGGGCGGCTGTGCATGCGCAATGCGCCTTCCTTCGCTTTCGGGCCTCCGTTCTCGATATAGGTGCGGGTCTCAGCAGTGGGACCCGCACCTATAAGACAATGGATTCATATCCTAGCCATATGCCCCCATTGTCCATGATGCCAGAAACCCTTGAAGGCGTTTCACAAGAATTAAAGGAAATGTAGATGTCATTTCAAAATGTAACCTTTTTTTTTTTTTTTTTTTTGCAGATTTTCCATTTTGATCTATTTTGTTCTTATAATACAGCAAGGGCTAACAACCAAACAAACCTCAATATTTATTACTTTGATTCTGCAGTTTACAGAAACATCCCATATGTGCTTGTAAACTGCTGTATGTCAAGGTATTGGAATAAAAATTCTCTGAGTACTTCAAATGGCGCTGTCACTGGGAAGTAGAGACTTTGTTGGATGCAGTGGATAACATACAGCGTACTTTATTATACTGTATAAAACAAGCAGTCTACATGTTTCAAGGGCGAATTGCCCCCTTCCTCAGGACTGTTACAAACTTATGAGTGATCGCAGAAGACATTTAAAGTCATTTTGGCGCGTACCCCACCTCTTGGGAGGAGAGTGGGTGTCGAGCTCATTTGCATTAACAATAGCATTTGCATATTAAAATAACACTTAAAAATTAGCAATACATGTACAAGAAGATAGACAAATAAATGAAATGATATAACGTAAGGACAAGGCTATTTTCTCCATCATAAATCACAGTAATGCGTTTGTGTGCATGTCCGGCTATTGTGCTCGCATCAGTGCGAGGCTGCGCTACCCCATATGCCCATCGCTCACGTACCTCCCAATCCGCACACCAATGTGCAAGCACTCCACAGATCCGCACGCAAAAGCGTACAAACCATAGGATGCGCACGCACCAGTGTGCTCCGTTCACATGAATGGAGCTTAGCCGCGCCCAGGCCAGTGATACTAGTCGTGACATCACTGGCCTGCGGTAAACACAGAGAAGGCCGCGGCGCTCCTGCAGCGCCGCTGCCTTCTCAAACAGCTGATCGGCGGGGGTCCCGGGTGTCGGACCCCCGCCGATCAGATGCTGATGATCTATCCAGAGGATAGATCATCAGTTTGAAAAAACTGTAGAACCCCTTTAATAAGGGAAAAGAATGACATAATCTGGCAGGATACATATGCCCTTCTTACTATGGATGTAACAGCTCTATATTCAAACATCCAACATGATCTCGGTTTACAGTGCGTACTTGACACTCTGTTAGATGCTCAGACATTGAATAAAGAACGGGTTAATTTCTTCCTAGAGTGTCTACAGTTCATCCTCGAGAACAACTACTTCACCTATAATAATAAAACATACCACCAATGCTGCGGGACCGCGATGGGAACGAAAGTGGCACCTGCCTTCGCCAATTTATTTATGGGGAGATTTGAGGAGGAATTTATTCTAAACCATACCTCAACCAAAAATCAAATTGAATATTATAAACGGTACATTGATGACCTGTTCTTCATTTGGGAGGGTGATGAGAAATCGGCCCTAGACTTCTGTGAGGAACTGAATAATACCGATTGGGGAATATCTTTCACCCCCAGCTATAGTAGAACAGAAATGGCCTTTCTGGATATTCTGATCAATGTTGGAGATAACAATGAACTCATCACTAAGACCTACTTCAAAACAGTAGATACTAATAGCTATATCAATTTTACTAGTTTCCACCACCGCAAGTGGCTTGAAAATGTACCATTTAGTCAGTATAAACGCATAAGACGAAATTGTACAAAACAGAGTGATTTTAGGCAACAAGCAGGAATACTAAAAGGGAGGTTTCTAGAAAAGGGGTACCCAAAGAAACTTATCAACAATGCATTTAAGAGATACGGAAGATCTACACAAAAAGATTGTTTACTACCTACAGAAAAGAATAAACAATCTAGCACCAACATGAACGTAGCTTTTATTACCCAGTATAACACAGCCAATCAAACTATACGCACAACTTTGAAGAAACATTTGCATATCCTTCTCCAGGATCCATATCTAGAAAAACATTTATCAAAAACACCAAAAATGATATACAGACGGGCCCCAACCATCAGAAATATTCTAGCGTCTAGTAGACCCCAACAACATACTAGAGCAATATGTAATAGTAAAATAGAGAGTCCATTAAAACAAGCTGGTAGCTTTAAATGTGGAACAAAACGTTGTTTGTGCTGCCAGACTATTACACACAATCGTACACATTTTTCTTCTAACAAGAATGGCTCCACATTTCCTATAAAACACCGTATGACATACCAATCTAGCTACGTTATCTACCTTATAGACTGTAGCTGTGGGCTCCAGTATGTGGGGCGCACAACACCATCACTCCACTGTCGACTAAATCAGCACAGATATAATATTCAAAGGAAATACCAAAAGCATAGTATTTCTAGGCACTGCAGTCAAATGTATGAGAAAGAAAAACATCCAATAACTATTACTCCCATCAATTACATCCCAGAGAATCCATATAATAGGTTTAGCAGCCTACAAAAACGTGAGGTCTATTGGATCTATCAACTAGACACCCTGTCACCGTACGGCTTTAATGAACTTAACGAAACGATATTTTAGTATATATTTTTATTAATTTTAATTTTAATATTAATAATATTTTTAAACTGGAAAAAGGTTTAATGTGTGGCTGCTACATTATTATTATTATTATTATTATTTTATACTATCCCAACAAATAACCTATTTGGTGCTATACATATAAAGTTTAGGTCTAGATTCTGGACATTTAGGAGAGTAATATTTGTAACCACTAATGGTTTATACGCTATATTTCTGCCAAGGGAAAAGAACTGAGTTCTCATACAGATATTACTAGGCTGAATAACAAATGACCACTGCTCTAGAAATTTACATCGATATTTCTATATATTCTCATTTATATCTATGTCTGTGTGTGTCCTGGTCTGTTCCAATAATAAGTCATCTCGCCCATGGCTCCAGTTGCATGCGTGTCTCCGGGCCTGCACACTGGTGCGTGCGCATCCTATGGTTTGTACGCTTTTGCGTGCGGATCTGTGGAGTGCTTGCACATTGGTGTGCGGATTGGGAGGTACGTGAGCGATGGGCATATGGAGTAGCGCAGCCTCGCGCTGATGCGAGCACAATAGCCGGACATGCACACAAACGCATTACTGTGATTTATGATGGAGAAAATAGCCTTGTCCTTACGTTATATCATTTCATTTATTTGTCTATCTTCTTGTACATGTATTGCTAATTTTTAAGTGTTATTTTAATATGCAAATGGGATTGTTAATGCAAATGAGCGCGACACCCACTCTCCTCCCAAGAGGTGGGGTACACGCCAAAATGACTTTAAATGTCTTCTGCGATCACCCATAAGTTTGTAACAGTCCTGAGGAAGGGGGCAATTCGCCCTTGAAACACGTAGACTGCTTGTTTTATACAGTATAATAAAGTACGCTGTATGTTATCCACTGCATCCAGCAAAGTCTCTACTTCCCAGTGACAGCGCCATTTGAAGTGCTCAGAGAATTTTTATTCCAATACCTTGACTGAACTTCTAAAGCCTGCTGGATACAGGCAAGGAGAAGGAGCACCGGCAGCAGCACAGGGAGCCCCGTAAACCTGGTCGGGTAAAACCAGCTAGGCTATTACAAGTGGTTGTGACTTCCTTTCACAACCAGGAGGGTAAGCGCAACTTATTATTACTATTTTCATATTTACCTGAGGTACTACACATGAGGCGCTGCCTCCATGTTCTTTGTTTTTTGTAAACTGCTGTATAGGCACACAGCAGGGCTAAGAAGGGAAGGAGTTCCGTATGGTTTCTGGAGGACAGATTTTGCTGGAATAGTTTTTGGGGGCCATGTCATATTTGATGAGGCCCTGAGGTACCCCTACAGTGGAAACTCACAAAAAGTGACCCATTTTGGAAACTACATCCCTCAAGGAATTTATCGAGGGGTGTAGTGAGTGCTTTGACCCCACAGGCGTTTCATAGAATTTAGAAACACTTGGCAGTGAAAATGAAAAAAATAACTTTTTCCAATAAAATGCTGTATAAGCCCCAAATGTTTCATTTTACAAGGAGTAACAGGAGAAAAAGCACCCCACAATGTGTTACCCATTTTCCCCTGAATATGGCAGCACCCCATATGTGGTCATAAACTGCGAGAGAAAGGGCACCGAGTGCATTTGAGTTCTAATTTGATGATTTATACAGCACTGCCCAAAAACTGCTGAGGTTAAATAAAAAAAAGAAACCTCCAAGAAGTGACCCCATTTTAAAACCCCACTTCTCACAAAATTTACCAAGGGGTGTAGAGAGCATTTTGACTCCACAGATATGGCATTTCAGTGTCTAATATGCTGTGCCCAGCTTGTGCTATACACTACACTGTAGATCCCGGGTCTGGGCCTCATAAGCCTTCGTAGGTGGCAGACCCAGAGGCCTTAGTAAGGCCTTGGGCTGCCTTAGCAACAATCAGCACCCTGAGATTGCATAGCAGGGAGCCGATGGTTTGAGAGAGGGAGCACTCTCCCTAGGTAAACCCTTAGATTCAGCAGCCTTAGGGCTCATTCAGACGGCCATATGTTCAGTTCAGCATGTCCGCAAAAAAACGGATTGCATTCCGTATTTTTGCGGAACCATAGACTTCAATGGGGTTATGTCCTGATTTTCACTGGCAAGTATAGGACATGTTTCATTTGTTTAGCGGAGCCATGGAATGGAAGAAAAGGGCCCATAGAAGTGAAAGGGTCAGTGTGTAATCTGCAAAAAACGGATCCGCATTTTTGCGGACAACAAACGGCTGCCTGAATGAGCCCTTAGATTCAGTAGACAGTATTTAAGGGGTTAATCTGCTGGTACTGGAGTTTTCACTGATGACAGCGGACACAGTAGAGGCCTGGCAGTCAGGTCCCTGCTTCTGATCAGACAAACCCAGCTGCTTTCAGTATAGTGCAAGCTGCTCAGAGCTATACCCAAGTTCAGAGAAAGTCTGCCTCTGAGACTTCAGCAGCCAAGAAACAACTCTGTTACCAGATTACTTCAAATAGAAGGGGGTTAGAAGGTCTAGAACTCACAAGGAAGTGCAGTGAACTTAGACAGCCAGGTATTGTGCACGTTTATGGCAGAGAGACCTTACTGCTGTGAAAAGGATCATTGCTAAAGCATCCCCTGCACTTTGAGACATATTGGACACCAGTATCTCAGTTCTGCACCCCTCAGTCCAAAAATTGCAAAAAGATTTAACAAGAACCTCATTGCGTAACTGTAGATGGAGAGAAAGAGTACTACAACCTCCATCACTGTCACTGTCCATGCTTTTAAGAGAATGTTCCACTGCAATATACTTTGGAACTGTGCCTTGCTGCTACTACAATCCCTATCATCATCTTCAGTAAAGAGATTTATTCCAAAAAACTGGCTTGGTTATTGACTTTGGTCCTCCTGCCTTGCACCCTGCCAAACATCTACCATCAAGGTATCCCAACTACCACCATGCAGGAGCCCCAATTCCAAGGAGTGCCCCGGGAAAAAAAGGGTGTTCTCTCTTTTACTGCTCAGCCCCAGGGAGAGCTGGAGGGGGAGACTGCCACTGTGATCTGAGAGTATTATTACCCCCCTCTGGGCCATAACTGCCACTCCCATCCTCCTCAACCCACTCCTCCATGGGTCACTGCAGATAAAACCAATGGGGCAACAGTAATTGAATGGGGAACATTCAGAATACTATAGAGATATAAGGGTTACCTCCCTTAAAGAATACAGATTTTGTGTTGGGGCCCAGGAGCTTCAAGTTAAAAATACCCCCCCCCCCCAAAAAAAAAAATATTTGCTAGGACTTGCTCTGTCCTGACGATGATGATGTATTGCGTCTCTATTTATAGGAATATGCGGAATGAAAACCTCATTTAGATAAATTGCATTTGCATTCTCGTTACGGCGGAACATGCCCGCAGCTATATCAGATGACATCCGCATGTGGTAGAGCACAGACAGGAGCGCGCTCTGCGTTGTGTCTGAGCAAGCAAAGAAAACACCAAAAATGCCAGGTTTTCATTTATTTCCTACCAGAGGATTGTATCTTACGAATAATCAATTAGTAGATTTTATAATACTGAGAGCTTAAAGGGCACCTGTTAGCAGTTTTGTACCTATGACACTGGCTGACCTGTTACATGTGCACTTGGCAGCTGAAGACATTTGTGTTGGTCCCATGTAGTGATGAGCGAGCATGCTTGGCCGAACTCGCTGTTCGGCCGAGCATGCCGGCGCTCGGGTACACTAGGTGTTCGGCCGAACACCGGGTGTACTCGAGCGCCATGGCATTCAGTGTAATGCCAGTAGCCATCTTAGCTACTGGCATTACACTGATTGGCGACCGGGAACGCGTCATAGGGGTGCTATATAGCACCCAGTGACTCCTTCACGGTCAGTGTTAGTCAGGGACAGCTGGTTAGTCAGGTGCCTAGTTTACTCCCATTGACTTACATTATGCTCGGGTGCTCTGCCGAGAACTCGAGCACCCCCTAGTGCTCGGCCAGAGCACCCGAGCATACGCACACACAGGTGCTCGATCAACAATAGTCCCATGTTCATATGTGCCCAAATTGCTGCAGCCATTCACTGGTCACACGTCCCACTGTCGACATATGTTGATCTTGGGGTGGCAGGGACAGGAAGAGCCGGCCTGGGAGTGTCACACACCAAGCCCGGCAGTGAGGACCAGGTAGGTATGATATCCACTGTGGAACGGCCATTCTGGGAGGATTGTCTTACTCTACGAAACTTCTTTAAGAGTATAGGAGCTATAGAGACAGGCCTAGTGGGCAGCACATAAAGAAAGGTGATCCAGATGACTGCATACTTACAAAAATTTCACTTGGTAAATTCAGGCATATAAGTCCACAGGAACACCCCCAAACCAACATGGAGCTGGCTATTTGTGGGCTGGGCTTACCTAATCTCCACTCTTTCAACCTGGGACAGACTAAGTTTACCAGGACTTTCACTGAAAATTAGGAACAGTTCCTGGAAATTAGCGACTGTTCGCAACAATGAACACATCACCTGTTCCTTCACAATGGGTAGTGAGAGTTTCTCACTAAATTAGCAACGAAGCTAAAGAAAACTGACTTAAATAGGGAATACTATGAGGACGATCCTTGTCCATGCAGTACGTCAGCCATAATAATTAAACCATCTGCCACCAAAACTGATCCATCATGACATGGACTCCACAAGACCTTTGAAGATATCCTGTGATATCTGGCGTGAGACATTAGCGTCAGATATTTTAAGTCCTAAAAGTGGGGCCTCCACAGACGATGATCTCAATGTTGTGTTCCTCAAACCATTCCTGAACAATTTTTGTTGTGTGACTGGATAATATTCTGCTGAAAGGTCACTGCCATTTGAGGACACCACTTCCATGAATGAGGTACTTTTTTGGTAGGTGGTATATGTCACATCCACATGATCCAAGGTTTCCCAGCAGAAGATTGCCCAGAGAATCCCACTGCCTCCGTCAGCTTGTCTTCTCCCCATATAGCCTCCTGATGTCATCAGTTCCTCAGGTAAGTGACGCACATACATCCAGCCATCCATATGATGTAATATGATACCTCAGGCCAGGCTGTCTTCTTCAACTGCTTTATGGTCCACTTCTGATGCTCATGTACCCATTGTAGACACTTTTGGCAGTGAACAGGAGTCAGTATAGACCAATCTGTGGCCACATATACCTATACATAGCTGTGATGGTCTACCTTTCTGTCATTGCCAGCAGGAACATTTTCAAAAATTTGCTCTGCAGTAGCTCTTTTGTGGGATCAGATCAAATGGACAAGCCTTTCGAGACCATGACCAGTTGTCCTTCCTTGGACCACTTTTGGTAAGGACTAGCTACTGCATTCTGGGAACACCTCACAAGACCTGCCATTTTGGAGATGCTTTGACCCAGTTGTCAAGACGGTACACCTTGGCCCTTGTCCGAGTCGCTCAACTCTTTACTCTTGCCCGGTTCACTTGCTGCCTAAAATATCCCAACCCTTGACAAGAACCACTTTCATGTGATCGTCAACATTACTCCTTTCACCAGTGGTTTTAATGTTATATTTCGCCAGTGTATTTCCAAAAAACAACCACTAGGTTTGAGAGTCTACCTTGAACTTTTATATGCGGTGCAGCTGGAAAGCTTTTCACCAAACTAACTACATGTAATCCCTAAATTTGTCCTACAGGTTTCAATTGCCTCTTCCTCGTCCTACATGGACGTATGAAGAAAGTTGAAAAGTATACTTTACCGGTGGTGTCAAAATCTTGAAAATAGTCGGGACAGTTCTGTGTCACATTATGTCCAGCGGGCGTATCATCCCAGCACAACCATCCATCCCAGGTGCGGTTACAATATAGACCTGTTGAGGAACAATAGATAAAAATTAATATGACCATAATTATTATTCCTTCTTCCTTGGTTGTCTTGTTCGTGGACCACCCATGTAGTTAGGGGTTTTCCAGGATTTTACTACTGATGACCTATCCTCAGGATAGGTCATCAGTATATGAACAGTGGTGGTCCGACAGCCGGAATCCCCGCTGATCAGCTGTTTGAGAAGGTACCGGCGCTCCTGTGGGTGCCGCTACCTTCTCCCCGCTCACCAAGCACAGTGCCGTACATTGTATAGTGACTGTGCTTGGTATCGTGCTCAACCCCATTCACTTGAATAGGGCTGAGCCGCTCCTAGGCCACATGACAGATGAATGTGACGTCACTGGCCTAGGAAAAGCTAAGAGAAGGCTGCAACGCTCACGGGAGCGCCAGTCCCTTCTCAAATAACTGATCAGCGGGGGTCCCGGGTGTCAGACCCCCACCGATCAGATACTGATGACCTATCCTGAGGAAAGGTCATCAGTAGTAAAATCCCGGAAAAACCCCTTTAATAATTATCTTAGGTAACTTTAAAATCTGGCCCCTTGTTGTCATCCAGTCCACACACATCTACATGAAGGAACGTCTGCTCCTTTTAGAGCAATGGAAGCTCCTTCACTTATTTTATCATCTGTATCTTATCTAAAGAATGCTGGAAGACCTGTCATGTTAGAGAAAGTAATTTGACTATGTGAAGCTCGGGAGAGAACTGATTTGTTTACCTCGCCGCATGTACAAGTAAAAGTGACACATAAATAATATGTTAATATCCATCGTCTCAGCACTTCATGTGTCATTGCTGTAAAAAAACAACTTGAAATTCAATTGACACACTGAGAGAACAATTCACTGTACTGACAGGGCAGATAATGGCCGCCTATAGGCCTGTATTCTATGTATCTTTTAGGTACTTGTATTTGTACGGGAAGTTGTTAGGGTCAGCATATCCCAGTGGTAGAAAAAAAGGCTATTATACAAAGGCGCTGATTTATCATCTCTTCACTCCAGAATTCTGGCATCAAAAAGTTGCAAAAATAGAGCTCTTGTGACTTTTTGCACTCGTGCAAAATTTAGCAACTTTTTCCATTTTTATGCCATTCACTCCAGTTTTGTAATGTGGTTATTTATGTTAATGAGTTTGACTCCAGATTTAGCATTGAGACTTGTTAAAAAAAGAAGTAGGAAAACCGGAGTAGCTTCTCTAGGCAGAAGTGTTAGGTCTAAGGATAAGACAAATTTATCAAGTAACATGAGCCATTTCAAACATATGGCATAAAGTACAACAACACAGAATCAAGCAAAACGGATTTCAAATTTTCCCCTCATGATAAATCTCCCCCAAAGAGTAGTTGTATTGCAACAGGCAATGTTAACAATCTGCAAAAGTCATGTATTATGAGGATATCATTGTAACCTATCTTATACATAGTACTGTAGGTAGAAATATACTACTTTTATTCTTGTATATAGGAGCAGTATTATAGTAGTTATATTCTAGTACATAGGCTGCAGTATTGTATACAAATATAACTACTATAATACTGCCTTCTATATACAAGAATATAACTACTATAATACTGCCTCCTATGTACAAGAATATAACTACTATAATACTGCTCCTATGTACAAGAATATAACTACTATAATACTGCCTTCTATATACAAGAATATAACTACTATAATACTGCCTCCTATGTACAAGAATATAACTACTATAATACTGCTCTTATGTACAAGAATATAACTACTATAATACTGCTCCTATGTACAAGAATATAACTACTATAATACTGCTCCTATGTACAAGAATATAACTACTATAATACTGCTCCTATGTACAAGAATATAACTACTATAATACTGCTCCTATGTACAAGAATATAACTACTATAATACTGCTCCTATGTACAAGAATATAACTACTATAATACTGCTACTATGTACAAGAATATATCTACTATAATACTGCCTCCTATGTACAAGAATATAACTACTATAATACTGTATCCTATGTACAAGAATATAACTACTATAATACTGCTCCTATGTACAAGAATATAACTACTATAATACTGCTCCTATGTACAAGAATATAACTACTATAATACTGCTACTATGTACAAGAATATATCTACTATAATACTGCCTCCTATGTACAAGAATATAACTACTATAATACTACTCCTATGTACAAGAATATAACTACTATAATACTGCCTCCTATGTACAAGAATATAACTACTATAATACTGCCTCCTATGTACAAGAGTATAACTACTATAATACTGCTCTTATGTACAAGAATATAACTACTATACACATGTGGTCAATGTGGACTACTTCAAAATATGGGACGCCACCAAATAGATTGGGCCACTATGATTAATATATATACCTCTGAGGTTCTCTCCTCGCCTCTCGTTCTCCCCTCTCTTCCTCCCTCATCCTCTCTTGTCATTGAGTAATATACACATGCTCGACCTTATCATATCATTGTAACCTATCTTATACATAGTACTGTAGGTAGAAATATACTACTTTTATTCTTGTATATAGGAGCAGTATTATAGTAGTTATATTCTAGTACATAGGCTGCAGTATTGTATACAAATATAACTACTATAATACTGCCTTCTATATACAAGAATATAACTACTATAATACTGCCTCCTATGTACAAGAATATAACTACTATAATACTGCTCCTATGTACAAGAATATAACTACTATAATACTGCCTCCTATGTACAAGAATATAACTACTATAATACTGCCTTCTATATACAAGAATATAACTACTATAATACTGCCTCCTATGTACAAGAATATAACTACTATAATACTGCTCTTATGTACAAGAATATAACTACTATAATACTGCTCCTATGTACAAGAATATAACTACTATAATACTGCTCCTATGTACAAGAATATAACTACTATAATACTGCTCCTATGTACAAGAATATAACTACTATAATACTGCTACTATGTACAAGAATATATCTACTATAATACTGCCTCCTATGTACAAGAATATAACTACTATAATACTGTCTCCTATGTACAAGAATATAACTACTATAATACTGCTCCTATGTACAAGAATATAACTACTATAATACTGCCCCTATGTACAAGAATATAACTACTATAATACTGCCTCCTATGGACAAGAATATAACTACTATAATACTGCTACTATGTACAAGAATATATCTACTATAATACTGCCTCCTATGTACAAGAATATAACTACTATAATACTGCCTCCTATGTACAAGAATATAACTACTATAATACTGCTCTTATGTACAAGAATATAACTACTATACACATGTGGTCAATGTGGACTACTTCAAAATATGGGACGCCACCAAATAGATTGGGCCACTATGATTAATATATATACATCTGAGGTTCTCTCCTCGCCTCTCGTTCTCCCCTCTCTTCCTCCCTCATCCTCTCTTGTCATTGAGTAATATACACATGCTCGACCTTCCTATAGGCCACTGAATATTCGAACCGATATAACGGACTCTTCTCCCTTTGTTATTTTATATGTTATTTTACATGTTTTATATTTCTCTTATTGTATGATATTGTTGTATACAATTGTCTTTTCACATTTGCATTGTATCTGATTTATGCTATCATGTGCATTGTACTTCTCAGGATACTGTTATGATGATAGTGAGATGTGGGATGTTTAACCATATTTCACAGCTGTTATGCTTGAATTTCTGAAAAAACCCAATAAAAACTATTTGAACAAGAATATAACTACTATAATACTGCTCCTATGTACAAAAATATAACTACTATAATACTGCCTCCTAAGTACAAGAATATATCTACTATAATACTGCTCTTATGAACAAGAATATAACTACTATAATACTGCTCCTATGTACAAGAATATAACTACTATAATACTGCTCCTATGTACAAGAATATAACTACTATAATACTGCTCCTATGTACAAGAATATAACTACTATAATACTGCTTCCATGTACAAGAATATAACTACTATAATGCTGCTCCTATGTACAAGAATATAAATACTATAATACTGCCTCCTATGTACAAGAATATAACTACTATAATACTGCTCCTATGTACAAGAATATAAATACTATAATACTGCCTCCTATGTACAAGAATATAACTACTATAATACTGCTCCTATGTACAAGAATATTACTACTATAATACTGCCTCCTATGTACAAGAATATAACTACTATAATACTGCCCCCTATGTACAAGAATATAACTACTATAATACTGCTCCTATGTACAAGAATATAACTACTATAATACTGCTCATATGTACAAGAATATAACTACTATAATACTGCCTTCTATGTACAAGAATATAACTACTATAGTACTGCTCCTATGTACAAGAATATAACTACTATAATACTGCCTCGTATGTGCAAGAATATTTCTACTATAATACTGCTCCTATGTACAAGAATATAACTACTATAATACTGCTCCTATGTACAAGAATATTTCTACTATAATACTGCTCCTATGTACAAGAATATAACTACTATAATACTGCTCCCATGTACAAGAATATAACTACTATAATACTGCCTCCTATGTACAAGAATATAACTACTATAATACTGCTCCTATGTACAAGAATATAACTACTATAATACTGCTCCTATGTACAAGAATATTACTACTATAATACTGCCTCCTATGTACAAGAATATAACTACTATAATACTGCTCCTATGTACAAGAATATAATTACTATAATACTGCTCCTATGTACAAGAATATAACTACTATAATACTGCTGCTATGTACAAGAATGTAACTACTATAATACTGCTGCTATGTACAAGAATATAATTACTATATTCCTGTCTCCGATATACAAGAATATAGTATTATAGTATTTATATTCTTGTACATGGTAGTCAGTATTATAACAGTTGTATTTCTGTACTCTTCATACAGTAGTCAGCAGTATTTTTAGTCGTTGTGCATGGTACACTTTAAACACCTTGATTCTGAGTTATGATAATTCTAATACATGTTCTATTTATGGTAAAAAGCAGCAAGAGTAATAATAATATAATGGTAATAATGGAGTTGCCTGAGATACCAGTATGACTGGACATAAGGTCATTTTAATTTAAAGCCAGAAATCAGCAGTAAAATATTTTTAATGTCCCCTTCTGTGCCTCTCTCGTACTACACGGTCTTTCTTTTATGACTAATTAATGGTTACGTTTTACTTTGTTCTACAGAAACTGCTATTGAATTTCTATCACTCAGATGAAATGTTACACGTAACGAGCTGCAACCTCTTTTTTCTTCTGATATTGTCTTTTTTTTCTCCTATACTGAAATACCTAAAGTCATTCAAAAGACTTCTGGTTTACAAATGCCTAAAAAAAGAATGAGTTAGAGATGGGTGAACGAATCTGGCTGAAGTGGAAGTAAATCCAATCTACTGTCATGTTGTCATGACATCTATTTTCAACTTTTCTCAGAATAAACTGTATTTCTATGTCAAAATTGTAGCCAATAATAACTTACAGCAGGAACTGTATTGTTGAAGGCTATGGACACCTTCGGGAACATTTTGTTATTTTTTGTATTTTCTCATTTTGGGCTAAACATCATTTTTTTCCATTGGCCCTTATTAAAAATGTTCACCGTTTCTGAAATACAAGGGTTAAAAAATCAGTCTGTTTGCAAGCTGTGACTTTCTGTTTACTCTGGATCCCATCAGTTGACAGCTCACATAGAGCTTTTATCTTTGAACTCCTGCCATATTCTAATCAGTTTGAGTGTTTATGAGGTCAAGAGATCAGAGATGACAGCTCCACATGAGCAGTCAGCGGTCTGGATTCTGAGAAAACAGAAAGTAACAGCTTGCAAGCAGACTGATTTTTGAACCCTTGTAACTCAGAAATGGCTGAACATTTTTAATAAGGACCCACAATGAGTGCAATGAAATCATTACCAAATGCCCCAAAGGTATACATAGCCCTTAATAGTGTGTAATGTGTGGGCGGTGCACACTACCGGATCTTTGGATGGAGCAGAACCTAAACTTTACTGTACTGTAAATATTCTATATATCTTGACTTCTTAGGATGTTGTGGTATTTCTTCTAATGATGTATCGAAACATATTCACACAGGTGAGCAGTTGCAATTCACTCAATATGAGACACAGTGCAATACAGACACAGTCTTTCATAGGAGGGCAGAAGGGGTGTAACTACCATAGCGGCAGATCATACGACTGCTATGGGGACCAAGGCAAGAGGGGGCCCAGTCTTAGTTGGGATCATCTCCTCTCCTACTGGGGGTGAAAACTTGGTCAGGACTCTACCCTCTAAAGGAACAACTTTTAGCAAACGAGGCAGTGGAAAATTGGCCCAAGGGTCATTGAAAAAGGTTTAGGCAGAAACCCTTCTGTCCTGTGTGGGGGCCTGGTGTGATCCTTGCTATGGGGGCCCTTACTTCTCCATGTACTCCACTGGAGGACACATATGTAAATGCATACGCTTGACAGTTGCAGTCTTTTATAGGCACATCACTTTTGACAGTTACTTAGAGGCTCAGTCCTCAGTCCATATACACAGTCTATAGCCTCAAGGTGGACCTCTCGGATTCAGGGCAAATTTTTTAGGTCTCAAATACCTCAAGTGCATTCGCTCTATGTCTTCTGTCTCTTGTAGCTATTGTTCCCAGTGGCTGACACACTGACTAGGCCATTGACTTCTCGTTGCCAGTAAGCCTACTGCCTCTATTTCTGCGGGACTCATCTGAATGAAGAATGATTTATTCTTCAGATTTCTGCGATCCCTGCTGCGTATGGAATTCGAGTCTATGTACTGTATGTGTGTGCGCAAATCGGTTTTATGGTTCTGATAGCCGAGGGCCCCTTCGGGTACTAGAACTCTGGACTAGAACAGCTACCCCTTATAGCTAAGCCATAGGTTAGCATTAGTTATGTTAACATTTTTTCACATAAGTTAAACTCTTGAGGAACCCTATTAAAGGGGCTGTCCAGTCTTATGTAAACAAGTATAGGCACTTCAATATTTCTGCTTGTACGGCATGTACGGTTGTATAGTGAGGTATTTTAGTGGTTCCTTCCCCTTTAATTCCTTGTAATATAGTTGGTTAGTGGTGCCTGATACCTGGCCACATTCCTGAAGTATGAAGTAACTGTACATGTGTAGTACACTCTGAGGACCTTTGGGGGCACTAGGAGGAGCCAGGAGACTAGAAAACATCTAGCTGTGTAACAAAGGGCTCAAATCCATTGAAGACATTATCAGGGTAAGGAGTGTCCTGCTACCATCACCTCTCTTTGTATCATATGAGCGTCGTCCAGGTGTCATATTGGGCACTGGTCGATGAGGAACTAGCTCATTTGTTCACGACTTTGGTGACTGCTACTTTCTTTACTCTAGTAAACTTTTTCTCACCCAAGTCGCGTTGCCTATTTTTTTCTGAATCTCAGATAATACAATAATCCTTTCCCTAGCATTAGCGCTGCTTGGAGTTTTTTTTACTGGATCTAAAAAGGTGTATCTTATAAAAAAAAATAGTCAAAAAAACACACTACTCACTTCTCCAAACCCTTCCGATCCAGTCTTTGCCTACAAGCAGCATGTAAACTAATAAAGTACTAAAGTAGTAGTAGTAGTAAACTACTAAGCCACCAATCAGTGGCCTAACATGCAATACTCCTGGCATAATGGACTATGCTGGCCACGTGTAGACAAAGACCATGAGGACTTCTTGAACTTCTACACTGGGGATTGGAGAGGTGAGTAGTATTTGTCGGGTATTGTATCACTTTCCTGCTGTTTTTATGGGTTTTTTTCCAACTTCCTAAAAAAAAAAAAAAAAAATAAATTTATTTATTTCATGCACTTATATAGCGCTGACATATTTTGCAGCCCTTTACAGATAATATCATCACACTGTCCGCAATGGGGCTCACAATCTAAGGTCCCTATCAGTATGTGTTTGTAGTGTGGGAGGAAACCCATGCGAACACGTGGAGAACATACAAACACCATGCAGATGTCGACCTTGGTTGGATTCGGACCTAGGACAGCTTGGCTTGGCTTGTAGTGAGGGGTGCACCACCAATGAGGCCAGGTGAGGCGATCGCCTCAGGCAGCACCAGGTAGAAGCCAGAGGGGGCAGCGGAAGAGCCATGGGCAATGTGCGCTTTTATTTTGACAAAGTGATTAGGTTAAGAAATTGGCATTGGGGGTTGGGGCGCCGTTTCAGTTTTCGCCTCAGGCAACAGAAAGGCTAGGAGCACCCCTGCTTGTAGCTATAAGGGATGTAGCAGATGCATTGTGGTCTCTCTGCATGAAGGGGCCACATACTGTAGAAAGACACCTATTGTATATTAGAAATGTCACACGGTAGGTGATGGCCCTGTTATAGATTTTGCACTGGATCCCTGACCGCTAGTTTCTTACTTTGTATCACTCTCTGTAATTTGTTCCTTTAAGGCTTTGTCTGAAACTTGACAGAAGCTTACAATTTTCACAGCTTTTTATTTTCCACACGCAAGACTAAACTGTACATGAAAAATGTCAGCTGTGTTGCAGGCTGCCATACCCAGGGTTATGACTGTATGTATACAGAGTAAGAGGAGCCATCAGCTGTGAGCAGGACCCGGGGCTATGACTGTATGAATACAGAGGAAGAGGAGCCATCAGCTGTGAGCAGGACCCGGGGCTATGACTGTATGAATACAGAGGAAGAGGAGCCATCAGCGGTGTGAGCAGGACCGGGGCTATGACTGTATGTATACAGAGGAAGAGGAGCCATCAGTGGTGTGAGCAGGACCCGGGGATATGACTGTATGTATACAGAGTAAGAGGAGCCATCAGCTGTGAGCAGGACCCGGGGCTATGACTGTATGTATACAGAGGAAGAGGAGCCATAAGCTGTGAGCAGGACCCGGGGCTATGACTGTATGTATACAGAGGAAGAGGAGCCATCAGCTGTGAGCAGGACCCGGGGCTATGACTGTATGTATACAGAGGAAGAGGAGCCATCAGCGGTGTGAGCAGGGCCCGGGGCTATGACTGTATGCATACAGAGTAAGAGGAGCCATCAGGTGTGATCAGGACCCGGGGCTATGACTGTATGTATACAGAGGAAGAGGAGCCATCAGCGGTGTGAGCAGGACCGGGGCTATGACTGTATGTATACAGAGGAAGAGGAGCCATCAGTGGTGTGAGCAGGACCCGGGGATATGACTGTATGTATACAGAGTAAGAGGAGCCATCAGCTGTGAGCAGGACCCGGGGCTATGACTGTATGTATACAGAGGAAGAGGAGCCATAAGCTGTGAGCAGGACCCGGGGCTATGACTGTATGTATACAGAGGAAGAGGAGCCATCAGCTGTGAGCAGGACCCGGGGCTATGACTGTATGTATACAGAGGAAGAGGAGCCATCAGCGGTGTGAGCAGGGCCCGGGGCTATGACTGTATGCATACAGAGTAAGAGGAGCCATCAGGTGTGATCAGGACCCGGGGCTATGACTGTATGTATACAGAGGAAGAGGAGCCATCAGCTGTGAGCAGGACCCGGGGCTATGACTGTATGTATACAGAGGAAGAGGAGCCATCAGCGGTGTGAGCAGAACCCGGGGCTATGACTGTATGTATACAGAGGAAGAGGAGCCATCAGCGGTGAGCAGGACCCGGGGCTATGACTGTATGTATACAGAGGAAGAGGAGCCATCAGCTGTGAGCAGGACCCGGGGCTATGACTGTATGTATACAGAGGAAGAGGAGCCATCAGCTGTGATCAGGACCCAGGGCTATGACTGTATGTATACAGAGGAAGAGGAGCCATCAGGTGTGAGCAGGACCGGGGCTATGACTGTATGTATACAGAGGAAGAGGAGCCATCAGCTGTGAGCAGGACCCGGGGCTATGACTGTATGTATACAGAGGAAGAGGAGCCATCAGCGGTGTGAGCAGGGCCCGGGGCTATGACTGTATGCATACAGAGTAAGAGGAGCCATCAGCTGTGAGCAGGACCCGGGGCTATGACTGTATGTATACAGAGGAAGAGGAGCCATCAGCTGTGAGCAGGACCCGGGGCTATGACTGTATGCATACAGAGGAAGAGGAGCCATCAGCGGTGTGAGCAGAACCCGGGGCTATGACTGTATGTATACAGAGGAAGAGGAGCCATCAGCGGTGAGCAGGACCCGGGGCTATGACTGTATGTATACAGAGGAAGAGGAGCCATCAGCTGTGAGCAGGACCCGGGGCTATGACTGTATGTATACAGAGGAAGAGGAGCCATCAGCTGTGATCAGGACCCAGGGCTATGACTGTATGTATACAGAGGAAGAGGAGCCATCAGGTGTGAGCAGGACCGGGGCTATGACTGTATGTATACAGAGGAAGAGGAGCCATCAGCTGTGAGCAGGACCCGGGGCTATGACTGTATGTATACAGAGGAAGAGGAGCCATCAGCGGTGTGAGCAGGACCGGGGCTATGACTGTATGTATACTGAGGAAGAGGAGCTATCAGGTGTGAGCAGGACCCGGGGCTATGACTGTATGTATACATAGGAAGAGGAGCCATCAGTGGTGTGAGCAGGACCCGGGGCTATGACTGTATGTATACAGAGGAAGAGGAGCCATCAGCTGTGAGCAGGACCCGGGCTATGCCTGTAGGTATACAGAGTAAGAGGAGCCATCAGCTGTGAGCAGGACCCAGGGCTATGACTGTATGTATACAGAGGAAGAGGAGCCATCAAGTGTGAGCAGTACCCGGGGCTATGACTGTATGTATACAGAGGAAGAGGAGCCATCAGGTGTGAGCAGGACCCCGGGGCTATGACTGTATGTATACAGAGGAAGAGGAGCCATCAGCAGTGAGCAGGACCCGGGGCTATGACTGTATGTATACAGAGGAAGAGGAGCCATCAGCTGTGAGCAGGACCCGGGCTATGACTGTATGTATACAAAGGAAGAGGAGCCATCAGCTGTGAGCAGGACCCGGGGCTATGACTATGTATACAGAGGAAGAGGAGCCATCAGGTGTGAGCAGGACCCGGGGCTATGACTGTATGTATACAGAGGAAGAGGAGCCATCAGTGGTGTGAGCAGGACCCGGGGCTATGACTGTATGTATACAGAGGAAGAGGAGCCATCAGTGATGTGAGCAGGACCCAGGGCTATGACTGTATGTATACAGAGGAAGAGGAGCCATCAGCTGTGAGCAGGACCCGGGGCTATGACTGTATGTATACAGAGGAAGAGGAGCCATCAGCTGTGAGCAGGACCCAGGGCTATGACTGTATGTATACAGAGGAAGAGGAGCCATCAGCTGTGAGCAGGACCCGGGGCTATGACTGTATGTATACAGAGGAAGAGGAGCCATCAGCTGTGAGCAGGACCTGGGACTATGACTGTATGTATACAGAGGAAGAGGAGCCATCAGCTGTGAGCAGGACCCAGGGCTATGACTGTATGTATACAGAGGAAGAGGAGCCATCAGCTGTGAGCAGGACCCGGGGCTATGACTGTATGTATACAGAGGAAGAGGAGCCATCAGCAGTGTGAGCAGGACCCGGGGCTATGACTGTATGTATACAGAGGAAGAGAAGCCATCAGCGGTGTGAGCAGGACCCGGAGCTATGACTGTATGTATACAGAGGAAGAGGAGCCATCAGGTGTGAGCAGGACCGGGGCTATGACTGTATGTATACAGAGGAAGAGGAGCCATCAGTGGTGTGAGCAGGACCCGGGGCTATGACTGTATGTATACAGAGGAAGAGGAGCCATCAGGTGTGAGCAGGACCGGGGCTATGACTGTATGTATACAGAGGAAGAGGAGCCATCAGGTGTGAGCAGGACCCGGAGCTATGACTGTATGTATACAGATGAAGAGGAGCCATCAGCTGTGAGCAGGACACAGGGCTATGACTGTATGTATACAGAGGAAGAGGAGCCATCAGGTGTGAGCAGGACCGGGGCTATGACTGTATGTATACAGAGGAAGAGGAGCCATCAGGTGTGAGCAGGACCGGGGCTATGACTGTATGTATAGAGAGGAAGAGGAGCCATCAGCGGTGTGAGCAGGACCCGGGGCTATGACTGTATGTATACAGAGGAAGAGGAGCCATCAGCTGTGTGAGCAGGACCCAGGGCTATGACTGTATGTATACAGAGGAAGAGGAGCCATCAGCTGTGAGCAGGACCCGGGGCTATGACTGTATGTATACAGAGGAAGAGGAGCCATCAGCGGTGTGAGCAGGACCCGGGGCTATGACTGTATGTATACAGAGGAAGAGGAGCCATCAGCTGTGAGCAGGACCCGGGGCTATGACTGTATGTATACAGAGGAAGAGGAGCCATCAGTGATGTGAGCAGGACCCGGGGCTATGACTGTATGTATACAGAGGAAGAGGAGCCATCAGGTGTGAGCAGGACCCGGAGCTATGACTGTATGTATACAGAGGAAGAGGAGCCATCAGCTGTGAGCAGGACCCGGGGCTATGACTGTATGTATACAGAGGAAGAGGAGCCATCAGCTGTGTGAGCAGGACACAGGGCTATGACTGTATGTATACAGAGGAAGAGGAGCCATCAGCTGTGAGCAGGACCAGGGGCTATGACTGTATGTATACAGAGGAAGAGGAGCCATCAGCTGTGAGCAGGACCCGGAGCTATGACTGTATGTATACAGAGGAAGAGGAGCCATCAGCTGTGAGCAGGACCCGGAGCTATGACTATATGTATACAGAGGAAGAGGAGCCATCAGCTGTGAGCAGGACCCGGGGCTATGACTGTATGTATACAGAGGAAGAGGAGCCATCAGCTGTGTGAGCAGGACACAGGGCTATGACTGTATGTATACAGAGGAAGAGGAGCCATCAGCTGTGAGCAGGACCCAGGGCCATGACTGTATGTATGCAGAGGAAGAGGAGCCATCAGCTGTGAGAAGGACCCGGGGCTATGACTGTATGTATACAGAGGAAGAGGAGCCATCAGCTGTGAGAAGGACCCGGGGCTATGACTGTATGTATACAGAGGAAGAGGAGCCATCAGCGGTGAGCAGGACCCAGGGCTATGACTGTATGTATACAGAGGAAGAGGAGCCATCAGTGGTGTGAGCAGGACCCGGGGCTATGACTGTATGTATACAGAGGAAGAGGAGCCATCAGCTGTGTGAGCAGGACACAGGGCTATGACTGTATGTATACAGAGGAAGAGGAGCCATCAGCGGTGTGAGCAGGACCCGGGGCTATGACTGTATGTATACAGAGGAAGAGGAGCCATCAGCTGTGAGCAGGACCCGGGGCTATGACTGTATGTATACAGAGGAAGAGGAGCCATCAGCGGTGAGCAGGACCCAGGGCTATGACTGTATGTATACAGAGGAAGAGGAGCCATCAGTGGTGTGAGCAGGACCCGGGGCTATGACTGTATGTATACAGAGGAAGAGGAGCCATCAGCTGTGTGAGCAGGACACAGGGCTATGACTGTATGTATACAGAGGAAGAGGAGCCATCAGCGGTGTGAGCAGGACCCGGGGCTATGACTGTATGTATACAGAGGAAGAGGAGCCATCAGCTGTGAGCAGGACCCGGGGCTATGACTGTATGTATACAGAGGAAGAGGAGCCATCAGCTGTGAGCAGGACCCGGGGCTATGACTGTATGTATACAGAGGAAGAGGAGCCATCAGTGGTGTGAGCAGGACCCGGGGCTATGACTGTATGTATACAGAGGAAGAGGAGCCATCAGCTGTGAGCAGGACCCGGGGCTATGACTGTATGTATACAGAGGAAGAGGAGCCATCAGCTGTGAGCAGGACCCGGGGCTATGACTGTATGTATACAGAGGAAGAGGAGCCATCAGCTGTGAGCAGGACCCGGGGCTATGACTGTATGTATACAGAGAAAGAGAAGCCATCAGCTGTGAGCAGGACCCGGGGCTATGACTGTATGTATACAGAGGAAGAGGAGCCATCAGCTGTGAGCAGGACCTGGGGCTATGACTGTATGTATACAGAGGAAGAGGAGCCATCAGTGGTGTGGGCAGGACCCGGGGCTATGACTGTATGTATACAGAGGAAGAGGAGCCATCAGCTGTGAGCAGGACCCGGGGCTATGACTGTATGTATACAGAGGAAGAGGAGCCATCAGTGGTGTGAGCAGGACCCGGCAGGATGGATTCCACCAAAGGAATATTATATAATAAATCATAAACTTTACCTGATTTAGAATATGGAGGATCCCTTTTCATTTTCTCATAACATCTGAACTGTGAATTCATAATTTTTTCCCTCGCTCTGGCATCCTCGTGCGCCAGCGGCATTAGTGTCGGGTCGGCATAGTTTACCGTAGATCCGTAACATGGAGCCATTCTCTGTGTAGAAAGGAAGACGATTAGTGGAATAGGATGAGAAAAACAGGCAACGTGACGAAATTTAGTTGGAAATGTTATACCTTGGAAAGATATATAGATAGATAGATAGATAGATAGATAGATAGATAGATAGATGGATGGATAGATAGATAGATATTAGATAGATAGATAGATAGATAGATAGATAGATAGATATGAGATAGATAGATATGAGATGATAGATAGATAGATAGATAGATAGATAGATAGATAGATAGATAGATAGATATGCGTCGATTGATAGATTGATGATACATATGAGATAGATAAAAAGATATGATATGTTTATGTTACTGGTGCTAATTATCTCCTCGGGGTACATGTACTGGCCAGTTCTTGTATAATACTGATTGAGTTAAGTCCTGTAACAGGACTGAAACATTGGTATCTGACTGGGGTGAAGAAACACGTTTTTTAATTGAAATCTGGAGTGTTGCAACTTCATCTGTGTTTATGTGGATTAGGACTGGATCTTGGCCCAACTTGCTGAAATCCTCTTTTCTTCTTCTTCTTGCATTAGATAGACAGACATTTATTAGATAAATATATAGATATGTACAATGCTTGTTAAGAAAGGTCCTGTAACAGACTGAAACATTGCTATCCGACTGGGGTTAATAAACCAGTTTATTTTACGGAAATCTTTTGGAGTGTTCAACATCTTCTGCGCTTATATGGATTAGGACTCACTGAATCTTGGCCCTAGTTCCTGGCAAACACTTTTCTTCTTCTTTTTTTTTTTTTGTAGGACTGCTATCGTCAGCATTAGATAGATAGATAGATAGATAGATAGATAGATAGATAGATAGATAGAAATATAGAAGATAGATATATAGGAGAAAGATAGATAGATAGATACGATAGAGAGATACGATAGATAGATAGATAGATAGATAGATAGATAGATAGATAGATAGATAGTCAGACCTCCACCAAATTAATATTGATATCATATCCTAACTATAGAATATATCAATGTTTAAAGCCTGGATAACCCCTTTTACATTAGTATCCCCGGTGGTCTAGGGCTCTAAAGGGTTCATTCTTGGATCCCTAGTGGTATTGACAGTGAAAGGTTCCAGAAAACTTCCAAACCTTGCTTCCAGTGCTTAATTACCCAGTCAGGCTCCAGTTTTGTCTTGGTTGTATCAGGAAAGTAAATGCTAATGGTTAACCTTCCTGTTCTGTCTGTGCAGGTAGAGGGGACTGTGCAGCTGCAAGTAAACAGCAGCACAGTCTCCCTCAGGATTGCTGTGCCTGATCATTAAGCAAGAGAAATTCAGCAGTTCAGCATCTTCTAGAATGGTAGCTAAATTTTCCTTCTATTGGGATTGAGATGTAGCTTGCTCCTAAAGTCCTGTCTCAAAATACCCATTCTGAAATGTGACTGCGCCTTTATAGAGGCTCTGTCGCCAGGATCAACCCTATTAAACCATGCCTATAGCCTGGTAGGGGTGATGTTTCTGAGTAAAACGATACCTGTGTTTTTTTTGTAGGCGTCGACATTGTGGAGAAATTTACACTTTTGTTTTTATGCAAATGAGCCGTTGGAGCACCAAGAGGTGGACTTATGCAGTTTGAGCACCACTCCAGCGACACCCCTGGTGCTCAATACAGACGCCTCCATTGCTTCAAACACCTCTCCTCCTCTTAGATTGACAGCGCTAGATGGAAGTCTGGTGCTCAGTTCTCGCCTGCGCACTCATTAGCTAACACAGCACTCGCGCACCATGTCTTCTACTGCTTGCCGAGCAGTTAAGATGATTAATGTGTACGTGCCGTTGACGTCACCACACCTGGAAGTGGAGGCAACGGCAGGTGACGCAGACAGCGCCTCCACTTCTGGGTGGAATGACATCAACAGCGCATGCGCGCTAATCATCTTCTGAGCTAAGCAAGCAGCAGAAGACGTGGTGCGCATGCGCCGTGTTAGATAACGAGTGCGCAGGCGAGAACTCAGCACTAGACTTCTGTCTAGCGCTGTGAATCTAATGGAGGCATCTGTATTGAGCACCAGGAGCGGTGCTCAAAGCATATAAGCCAAGCTCCTGGTGCTCCAATCGCTAATTTGCATAAAAATTAAATAGTAATTTTCTCCACAACGCCGGCACCTAGAAACAAAATACAGGTATCATTTTATTCAGCTGGATCACCCCTGCCAAGCTGTATGCCTGGTTTAGTAGGGTTGATCCTGATGACAGAGCCGCTTTAAGTTTTCTAGTAGACTAACCGTGTAATGTCCTCTGATATAGTTAATATCTCAATGTGACAGTCAATATTCTAGTAAATTTAACGTAAAACCCTATAGCCCCCTGTCTCCAAATCTCTGTGTTAGGGCTCATGCACATGACCGTATGTATTTTGCGGTCTTCAAAACATGGATCCGCAAAAATTATGGATGGTGTCTGTGCACATTTTGTATTCGGGCCCAAGAGCTTTCGGTTTTTGGTAGTCAGCCCTCCTTTGTGAGTTGTCAGCTTTACAAGACATATACAGTGTATAGCTGCTCCATGACTATGGCCGACTCCATCAGCACTTGATGAAATCCCTCACATATCAACCAAGGAGAACCTGACAGGGGGATTTATGAATTTTGAGCGGAGTTACCGCTTCAAATAAAGAGCTCGTCTAGATTTTGAAGCTCTATTGATTCTATCGCATGTTCTCCTAATTCGACCCCATAAATTTCCCAAACTCATTCATTTTCCGACATTTGTGCGGCGCTCGGATCAGCCTCAGGAGAAACAGCATGGAGGTTTCAAGGAAAATCCCGTTAGTCAATGGCAGTCGCTTGAAGGGGATTGTGTTCATGGTTTCTTGCCATCTGCTCTCTTTGGACGCAGACTGTTACATATCCAAAGCACAGACGTGGCAAACATTAACTTGACATGTGTCACATTGCAGCAAACTTTAACCTGACCTTTCAATGGCTTTTGTTGCTTTAAAGGGGTCTCCTGGATTTTGATGTTAATGTCATATATTTAGGATAGGTCATCAATATCTGATAAGCGGGGGTGTGATTCCTGATACCCCCACCGATCAGCTTTTTGAAGAAGCTGTGGCACTCTGGTGAGCACGTGGCCTGTGGCCCAAGGCCAGTGACGTCACGTTTATCGGTCACATAGCCTTCAAGTGAATGGGCCTGAGCTGCAATACCAAGCACAGCCACAATCCAATGGAGGGCGCTGTGCTTGGTAAACTGCGAGGGGGCTGTGGCGCTCGCCGGAGCACTGCGGTCCCCTCAAACAGCTGATCGACAGTGGGAACTCCTCCTCCCTGAGGATAGGTCATCAGTATGTAACTTCTGGAAAACCCCCAAGCGTCAATTGAAAGTTTGCTGTATCTAATGTGTTAAAGGACAAGTTAAAGCGGTTATCCCAAGATTATTGTAAAAATTGAAAATCAGATATTAATGTAAAAAAAATGAAAATCAGACATCATATAGTCCATGACAACTTCTTTCTAACAAAGCTAGAACCAGCCCTGTACCTCACATGGATCCAGAGATCTCCACATTCATTGCTCTGCTAGATTTATATCAAGCTGACAGCTCAAGGGGAGTGTCCTTTCTGCTGCAGCTCAGGGGGCGTGTATATGCTCTCCCTATCACAACTCAGGGGGTGTGTCCATGCTCTCCCTATCACAGCTCAGGAGGCGTGTCTATGCTCTCCCTATCACAGCTCAGGAGGCGTGTCCATGCTCTCCCTATCACAGCTCAGGGGGTGTGTCTCAGTTTTCCCTATCACAGCTCAGGAGGCGTGTCTATGCTCTCCCTATCACAGCTCAGGAGGCGTGTCCATGCTCTCCCTATCACAGCTCAGGGGGTGTGTCTCAGTTCTCCCTATCACAGCTCAGGAGGCGTGTCCATGCTCTCCCTATTACAGCTCAGGAGGCATGTCCATGCTCTCCCTATTACAGCTCAGGAGGCGTGCCCATGCTCTCCCTATCACAGCTCAGGAGGCAGTTGATGGATAAAAAACTGAGCATGTGCGGCCTTCTCAGTGAGCAGGACAAAGAAATGAGAAAAAAAACAAACAGCAGGTGGCGTTATACAGATACATTTTATTGAATAACTCAGTGGCTATGCTAAATTTTTAATGACATGCAATTACAAAAGTATTCAGATCCAGGTGCTGGTTTAAAAAACTAGAATATTTTTCATGGGACAACCCCCTTAATGTTTGCTACATCAGTATGCTGTACTTTAGAAATGTGACATGGGGAGGACTTGTTGGCTTGCAGCCAGGGGTGCACCTAGCCTTCCTGCTGCAGTCGAAAACTGAAACAGCGCCCCTCCCCCATGCCAATTTCTTAACCTAGCCCCTTCCCTTCAGCCCATGGCCCTTCGGCTGCCCCCCCTCTTGCCCCTACCTGGTGCTGCCTGAGGCGATCGCCTCACCTGGCCTCATTGGTGGTGCACCCCTGCTTGCAGGCGGACATTGATTTAACCCTTTCACACAAATATACTTGAATTATATAAAAATCATATTAGACTGCAAACCCATATACAGTATATTCTGAAAGTAAATACTTGGCAAAGTTGATCCCTGGCACAGTGTCTAAATGCCCCCAGCACTTTATACTCATGGACGCCTTCATGCAACTTTGCATCAAATGTTTGGATACAGCCTGTTACAAATCTGAACTCCAGATGCAGCAAACATTTTTACTTTTTCAATGCCCTTTGTTGTGTTCATTGTACATTTATAGTTTGCTTAAACTGTGCATGTAACATAAGTCAAGTTCATGTTTACTGTATCTGTATGTCATGTGGTTGGGGCATGGGGAGGACTTGTCGGTTTGACAAAAAATAAAAATAAAAACAAATAGACCCCCCCATACCCATATACTGTATATATTTTGATAGTAGGTACCCGGTAGCCTTTGCAAATGTCACCCAGCACTTTATACTTATGGACACCTTCATGCAACTTTGCATCAATATACAATTTTTGGTAAGAATTGCATAATAATTCATGTTGCTAAAATCTCAGTTGAGTCTGAGGGGCAGAGCATCTCCTATGAATAAAAGTTCAGGGTGTGTAGCATTCCTACATGTCACTTAGGGCTCAAGCACACAACCATATGTATTTTGCAGTCCGCAAAAAACTGCTCTGCAGAAAATACGTATGACGTCCATGTGTATTCAGTATTTTGCGGAACGGAACAGCTGGCTCCTAATAGAACATTTATATCCTTGTCTGTAATGCAGGCAATAATAAGAGATGTTCTATTTTTTTGCGGAACTGAAATACGGACATGTGGAAACGGAATGTTTTTTTTGTAGACCCATTGAAATTAATGGTACTGCATATGGTCTGGAAAGAAAAAAGGAACGTGCCAGCGAAAGAAAATACGGTTGTGTGAATGAGCCCTTATGCCTATATTTACCTGCACATACAGTGCCTTGCGAAAGTATTCGGCCCCCTGGAACTTTTCAACCTTTTGCCACATTTCAGGTTTCAAACAAAAAGATATAACATTTTACATTTTTGGTGAAGAATCAACAACAAGTGGGTCACAATTATGAAGTGGAACGAAATTTATTGGATCATTTAAACTTTTTTTGTAATAATAAAACTGAAAAGTGGGGCGTGCAAAATTATTCGGCCCCCTTGCATTAATACTTTGTTGCGCCACCTTTTGCTGCGATTACAGCTGTGGTCTCTTGGGGGATGTCTCTATCAGTTTTGCACATCTAGAGACTGAAATTCTTGTCCGTTCTTCCTTGCAAAACAGCTGGAGCTCTTTGAGGTTGGATGGAGACGTTTGTGAACAGCAGTTTTCAGCTCTTTCCACATATTCTCAGTTGGATTCAGGTCTGGACTGTGACTCGGCCATTCTAAGACCTGGAGACCTTTATTTTTGAACCATTCCATTGTAGATTTTGCTTTATGTTTGGGATCATTGTCTTGTTGGAAGATAAATCTCCGTCCTAGTCTCAGGTCTTTTCATCCAGAATGGTCCTGTATTTGGCTCCATCCATCTTCCCATCAATTTTAACCATCTTCCCTGTCCCTGCTGATGAAAAGCAGGCCCAAACCATGATGCTGCCCCCACCATGTCTGACAGTGGGGATGGTGTGTTCAGGGGGATGAGCTGTGTTGCTTTTATGCCAAACATATCATTTTGCATTGTTTCCAAAAAGTTGGATTTTGGTTTCATCTGAGCAGAGCCCCTTCTTCCACATGTTTGGTGTCTCCCAGGTGGCTTGTGGCAAACTGTAAACCAGACTTTTTATGGATATCTCTGAGAAATGGCTTTCTTCTTGCCACTCTTCCATAAAGGGCAGATTTGTGAAGTGTTGGACTGATTGTTGTCCTATGGACAGACTCTCCCACCTCAGCTGTAGATCTCTGCAGTTCATCCAGAGTGATCATGGGCCTCTTGGCTCCATCTCTGATCAGTCTTCTCCTTGTTTAGAGGGACGGCCGGGTCTTGGTAGATTTGCAGTGGTCTGATACTCCTTCCATTTCAATATGACGCTTGCACAGTGCTCCTTGGGATGTTTAAAGCTTGGGAAATCTTTTGGTATCCAAATCCGGCTTTAAACTTCTCCACAACAGTATCATGGACCTGTCTGGTGTGTTCCTTGGTCTTCATGATGCAGAACCCTGAGACTATCACAGAGCAGGTGCATTTATACGGAGACTTGATTACACACAGGTGGATTCTATTTCTCTTCATCCATCATTTAGGACAACATTGGATCATTCAGAGATCAGAGATCAACTTCTGGACTGAAAGGAAATGGGACGAATAATTTTGCACGCCCCACTTTTCAGTTTTATTATTACAAAAAAAGTTTAAATGATCCAATAAATTTCGTTCCACTTCACAATTGTGACCCACTTGTTGTTGATTCTTCACCAAAAATGTAAAATGTTATATCTTTTTGTTTGAAGCCTGAAATGTGGAAAAAGGTTGAAAAGTTCCAGGGGGCCGAATACTTTCGCAAGGCACTGTACCTTCACAAAATTTTCAGAAGTGAAGAGACCAAAGATCTCTATGATCCAGATGCCAGTAAATTATAGTTTAAATTAAAATAACTGCTTAGGAGCGGCACCTCCCTCTTCTCCCCTACTCAGAAACAGAACCAGGAAATAAAACTGTTCAAATATTTCCATCCTTTGCATGTGCAGTATATAATAAAAACTCATTTTATCCAAAGTTAGACAAATTCAATTATGATTTTGATTTTATCCCTCATTATGTAACCCTCTAACCTTAGACCAGACCTGAAGGTGTAATTGTCATTATAGTCCCGGCAGATATTCCTACACGACAAGCTGCTGTCTGCCCTGATTATGTGTCTGATGAAAAGATAATGTAAACCGAGTAAATTATCTGGATCCTTATTCCGCAGGAAATCTGTGAGCAGGTGCACGATTTCTCACTTATACTAACCGAATAGCTAAATGACCTTGATAATGATTATAGACAAGATAATGGCTGACACAGGGGAAGGACAGATGACCCGCGAGAAGGAAACACTAAATGCACTGTAGATTCGATTGCACCTTATAACTTTTTGCAAATAAAGAATTTTTTAATAAATGGCAAAAAACACTCTTCTCCCTGATCATCTCCATCGTACACTGGTCCTGCCTTGCAGATAGCAAATCATCCAACACCAAGGTTACCCCAACCAACACCAGGCAGGATCACCAATATCGCCCTGAGGGAAGAAAGGTTGGGCCTTCCAGTCTCTGCACGGCCCTAGAGAGATGCATAAAAGGTGAAACGGGATGAGCCGCGGCGCAATCAGGTTACGTTCCAGTCAAAGTAGTATTTTTAGAAGGCGTCATCTCTATTGAAGGAAGTTTTTAGTTTCAGGTGACGCGTTTCGGGGCCGAACCGGCCCCTTCATCAGCCCAAAAAACATAATTCGGCCCCCAAATGGGTCACCTGAAAAAAGAAACTTTCTTCAATAAAGATAATTCCTTTTAAAAATACTACTTTGCCTGGAACTTCACCTGTTTGCGCAGTGTCTCATCCCATATCACCTTTTATCTAGTTCTTCTGCCTGCACAACATACTTGAGGGAAGAAACCTGGCTGCATCGGTTCCAATTACTATATATGCGACATTGGTGTTGCGCTCCTAGCGCAACCCCATAAGGTGAGCACCTTTAATCTAGCTCATAGTCACCCTATCCTAGCGGTCCTACCCATGTGCGCTGCTCTCTGTTTTGTCCCTACAGAGAGCAAGAGTGGAGATCGCAACCATGATCTATGGGAACTACTACCGGCCTCAAAGCCACAACTACCACTCCCATCCTCCGTGCACTCCCCAGCGGTCCGCTGTACACTCAGGTGACGACGAGTATATTAGCGAGTTATTTTAGTAAAACTACAAGGGCATCACCAGGGGCACTAATTTTGTGTGGTGGACTCTAAAGGGGGCATCACTATTGTAAGGGGGCTTCACTACTGTGTGGGGGCCATCTCTAACTCCTTCCTGACCAGTGTCATGTCTTAAATGATGGCACCTGCTCACAAATGCAGCGTTGCCATAGACGCTTGGTGCCTCCTGTTTTAAACAGCAGACATCCTGGGTTAAAGTCTGTGATCGGCAATAACGTCGATTGTAGACTTTAACCCTTCAGATCCTGTGGTCAAATGGGACCATGGCATCTGAGAGCTAAAAAACCCTAGGAGTGATTAGGTGAGCTGTTCATTCCTGCAGAAGCCTCAATCCCTCTGAATGATCCGAGGCTGCTGCAGCTATGTTCCAATGCATAGGAACATACGGTAGTGAAATTCTCAAAAACTTCAATGCTAATGCAGTCTATGGAGACTGTGACAGAAGAGATCTCATAATCACATATTGAAGATCCCTAGGGAAACTTTTACAAGGTGTGAAAAAAAAGTTTTATAAAAGTTTTATTAAAAAATAAAAAATAAACATGCAACTCACCCCCTTTCCCTAAAAGTAAAATAGTAATAAAATATACTAAAACAATAAAGATAAACTATTACTATTAAAATATAGAAATACTTATTCCATACAGTGAATGGCTTAACAGAAAAAAATCAAAATGGGCGATTCGTCATTTTTTCGTTGCTTCACTCCCCCCCCCAAAAAAAAATTGAATAAAAAGGCATAAAAAATTCATACACAAACCAAAATAAATGAAAAATACAGATCAGCCTGCAAACAATAAGCCCTCACACCGCTCTGTAGACATAAAAATAAAAAAGTTTTGAGGGTCAGAATATGGTGATGACAAAAAAAAATATTTTTTATTTTTTAAAGTATTAAAACACAAGAAAAACTATATAAACGTGTTATCACCCTAATCCTACTGGATATAGTATGCAATAATAAATGGTGACAATACAAAGTTCGACTTGTCCTTCAAAAAACAAGCCTGTGTACGGCTATCTGAATGGAAAAATAAAAAAGTTATGGATCTGGAAAGGCAAGGAGTAAAAAAATAGAAAGACAAAGCTGGAACATTGCCTGGGGTAGAAAGGGTTAATTTATGGGGAGACAATAAGGGGCATCACTAGTGTGGGGGGCAACCAATGCAGCATCCTTACTGTGTGCGGGCACCAAGCATTGGGAGTGTATGGGAGGGACTGGGTGGGGTTAGAGGCGGAGCTTAAAAAATTGCTGCATATCTGTTCCGCTAAAAATAGAGCATATCCTATTCTTGCCTGTTTTGCGGACTAGGACAGGCATTGTTACAATGGATACCTGATGACATCCATATTGCATACGTTTTTTTTTTGCGGATCCGTGTTTTGCGGACCAAAAACTACATACGGTCATGTGTATGAGCCCCTTTACTGATGAGACCGGCACCAGACGCCCGCTGCTCCTCGCCCCTGACTTTCCCGGCATCTTGCCATCCCATAGAGAGGATAAGTGATTTGAGCTCAATTACATTATCAATGACTAGACGCGATCCCGCTGTTCGCTGGAAACAAGTACGATCGTTAGATGCAGGAAGCAATTCTGATTAATTCGATTTTGGGAAAAACGCATCATGAATAAAGCAGTGTTCACTCGTTACTGATGATAATCACATCTTCATAATATAGATAACAATTTCATGCCTTGCAACAAACTCCAATACAGGAAGTGCTTGTTACTTTGTTCATCCTGAGCTTGCTGGTTCATAAAGAGAATACCAGTACTTGAAAGCTTCCAGATTTAGGCCTCATGCACTCAGCAGAGCCAATGGAAAAAGGTTGTACAGCAGTGGCGTAACTAGAAATGACCGGGCCCCCCTCCCCCAGTAAATTCTTTGCAACTCCTGACTCCTGTGCAACCTACGCTCCTGGGGGTAGTCAAGATCACGCTCTCGCTCCGCCCGTTTCCTACAGTGTCACTGTATGTAATGTAATTGTATAAGGGCTCATGTACACGACCATATGTATTTTACGGTCCGCAAAAAACGGATCCGCAAAAAATACGGATGACGTCTGTGTGCATTCCATATTTTGCAGAACAGAACAGCTGGCCCCTAATAGAACAGTCCTGTCCTCGTCCGTAATGCGGACAATAATAGAACATGTTCTATTACTTTGCGGAAAGGACATACGGACATACGGAAAAGGAATGCACACGGAGTAACTTCCGTTTTTTTGCTCACCCATTGAAATGAATGGTTCCGCATACGGACCGCAAAAAAACGGAACAGACACGGAAAGAAAATACGTTTGTGTGCATGAGCCCTAATATTGTAGAGGGGGCCCTGATAAAATCTTTTAGTCCTCCTCCTGAGTGGGCCCCTTCTGAGTTGGTGCCCCAAAGCAGCTGCCTCCCCTACTTCCCCTATAGATATGCCTGGTGTACAGAGTACCTGGTGTACAGAGACATAGAGTCCCTACAGCTCTGTACTTTGCATACCGTTGTAGAGTGCTTCCATATGGCACCACTCTTCCCTAGAGGAATGATAAACATGCCAGTGGTGTACCAAACGTAGAGGCAGACCCCATCACTTACCAACCATGGTAAGAGGCGGCTAGGCACCTAATTTCTCCGTAAATAAAGAAAAATAAAACCTTAAAGGCCATGCACACCTTTGGGGGCAATTGTTTTTATTATTGCATTTTACTCATTTTGGGCTAAAAATATTTTTTTCTAATGGTCTTTATCAAAAATATTGAGCCATTCGGTCACAAAGGGTTAACTGTTTTTCTAGCTGTGTGACGGGTACTTTCACTTTCACTGTGCCAGTCATCTAGTAAGTCTCATCTATAAACTACTAAAAAAGTCATAAACACTAATGTAAGCCACATTCTCATCAGTAAGATAAGAGCTGAGCTATAGTGAGTGTTTAGGAGGTCAGAGATCAAAGATAAGGAGCCGTCAGCTCCCTGCCTGACGGAGCAGAAAGAAAATTCAGAACCAGCTATTAGATAAACTAAAAGCTGTGCAGGGAAAATGACTCAATATTTTTAATTAAGACCAATTGAAAAAAATATTTTTAACACCAAATGAGAACAATGCAATAATAAAAACAAAAGGCCTCCAAAGGTGTCCAGAGTCCAATAGCGGAGCATGAGGCCTCCTTCACCACACAGAAATTCAAGTGATAAGATCCACGCTGCCAGAAAGTCAGAACAAACAAAATCCAACGGAAACGGTTCTAGTCAGATATTCCTCCTCGACGCTCAGATAAAATATAAAAACATTTATTCAACAGCAAAAGATAAACCTCATTAATCCATTTAAATCAATTTCCACAATCCTATTCATAATACTCCATTGGTAGTGCATGGGGGCTTTCCAGGGGTGCACCACCAATGAGGCCGGGTGAGGCGATCGCCTCAGGCAGCACCAAGTAGGGGCAAGAGGGGGGCAGTGGAAGAGCCATGGGCAATGAGCGCTCTCATTGTGGCAAACAGGTTAGGTTAAGAAATTGGCATTGGGGGGCCTTTCAGTTTTCGCCTCAGGCAGCAGAATGTCTAGGTGCACCCCTGAATAAAATACATCCTGAAATTCAAATTGAAGTCCACTTTGTGGATTTCAATTCGCTCATCACTGTTTATAATCTGTGTTATACTGGGTGAAAAAAAGCTAATTGGAAAATCTTTTCCTTATCCTCACTGTTAGGGTGCATTCACACAATTGTATAAATGGATCCGCATCCGGGTCTGGACCCATTCATTTCAATCGGGCCGCAAAAGATGCGAACAGCACATTGTGAGCTGTCCGCATCCGTAGTTCCATTCTGCAGCTCTGTGGAAAAGATAGAACATGTCCTATTTTCTATTTTGGTTGCGGCTGGTATCCGTGTTTTTCAGATCGCAATTTGCGGACCACAAAACACTTACGGTCATGTAGGTTATCATGCTCTACTTCCTCAATGCAATGTTCCAGATATTCTCTGCCATACCCTTTCTCTAAATATCTCCCTGACAATATGTCACTTTGTTCTTTAAATGTCTCCTTATCTGTGTAATTACAGAGGATTCTCTTATACTGGCCTTTCAGTATGTTTTTCATCCACAGCGCATAATGACAGCTAGTAGTATCAATGTGTCCGTAGCCTTGAAGAAAGTCTTCGTTTTAATGATCACTTCCTCAATGAAAATTTCTAGTTACAGGAAGTTTACATTTTTTTTATTAAAGGGAACCTGTCACCTCCTGTAGCAAAAAAAACCTGTTAGCAGTACCTTAATTTAGAGGCCAGGGTGATGCTAAAGAAGGTCTTCATAAGGAGAAGAGATTCCTCTAACTGGCAGAAATTGGTCTTTTAATCCTCCTGAGCGCGCTGTCTTGACTCCGCTTGAAGTCAAGGGGGCAGCGGCCTCCTTGCTTCAAGTCAAGCAAACCACTCCCCTGGTCAACTTGACTGACAGGTTGCCGTTGAGCCGGGGATCGCGCAAGTCTCGCGCATGTGCGGTGCGCGATTTCTTCCTGCGCGATCCCGGCCCCGGCTCTTCACTTTGCCGGCGCTTTTCTCTCTACAGCGCATGCGCCGCAGAAGCAAGCGAGCGCGCTTGCCAGAGCGCGCCCGCCGGCCCCGCACGCAAGGGGTCATTGTAAGCGTCCTAACGCCCGGCATGCGCTGTAGAGAGAAAGGAGCCGGCAAAGTGAAGAGCTGGGGCCGGGATCATGTATTTGTAATGGTGCCAAGCAGCGTGGGCAATGTAATTGGTCATAATGAATCGTCATCAATACTAATAGCACAAGTTACAGCTCCACAGCTAAGCAGAAATGTATGAGCGTTTACATTTTTAAGAGATTTTTTGGAGAATTTTTTTTTAAAGAAAAGGTTAAAAACAATAAATAAGCCCTCACCGATCCCCCACCAATCCTGGCACTAATTCGGTCCCTGCTGTTGTCCATTTCCTGGTTCCAGATCAACATGCCAGAAATGCCAGAAAGTGAGGAGCAGCATGGACCTAATCAGCGGTGGAAAGGCATGAGGCCCCCCCAGCAGCTGACCTAGCCTAATATCATCAATTCTGATCCAATAATTAGGATAGTTCGCGATTCGCGAATCACTTAAAGGGATTACCACTATCTTAATTATTGGATCAGAATTGTTGATGTCTAATTTGTAATAAATAGTGATGATCGAGCACCCAGGTGCTCGTGTGTTCGGAAGAGGGGAGGGTGTCTGGTTTACACGGGTCCCCAAAAAAACATGACACAGACACTGAGTTTAAACTTACCTTTCCCAGCAGCTTCCAACCTGTCCCAGCAGGAAGACGGCGCGCACAGTGGTAAGTTTCACCACAGCGCCACCTGCTGGAGGGAGGAGGGAGCTGCTGGGAAAGGTAAGGTGACGGATCCGTCATGAACTCCATTGAAAGTCAATGGAGGACGGATCCGTTTACTATTGTGTTACACCGAACGGATCCGTCCCCATTGACTTGCATTGGGGGTCATGACGGATCCGTCTTGGTGCGGGGAGGGGACTCGAGCATGCTCGCTCATCACTAGTAATAAACTATATCGCATTTCATAATTGAGTGCAGCGATCTATCTGTTTTCTGAAAGTTTTTTAACCACATGAAACCTCAGATTGTGGGATGATTGTGATATGCCTCCTGTTCATCGATATGCCAGTTATCATCACTTGTTATAAAATGAGAGGAACAACAATTGTATTATCACTCTGGCAGATCACTACACTCCTAGGCCGAGATGTCAGCACTGTGCAACATTGCCTGTCCCTGTGGTTGGAAGAACAATGATGAACTGGAATGACTGCAAGAGGTGCACAGAGGTGAACATCTACATGGACAGATCTTCTGATTAGAACCACTCTGTAATGGAAGTGAAACTGGAGGTCAGATCCCAAGCCTAAAACGGCAAAGAGTGTCTACACAAACCATCAGAAGGCATTTGCACAACATTGGGCTACAAGCCAGACATCCAGCCAGGACGGACTGGCCATAGACCTTACAGGGAAATTTCAGAGGGCCGCCTCAGCTCTCCTCACGGCCGAGCAGAGGAAGTTTTTGGGGATGTATTTTGTGCTGCTGGCAGTATTTTGTGATGGACTATGGTATTTGGCTCTGTTGGGTGGTATAATGTGCCACAATATGGTATTGCTGGCCCTGCCTTCCATCAATTTGGACCCGACTACAAAACGGGGCCACTGTTAGTATTTTTCCAGGGCCACTTTAAAGGGGTATTCTCATTTTGGACAATGGGGGCATATCGCTAGGATATGCCCCCATTGTCTTATAGGTGCGGGTCCCACTGCTGGGAGAACGGAGCGGGGAGCGCTGCGCCTGGAGGACCCCGGGTTACCGCTGCGCTCATAGAAATGAACGGGAGCCGGGCCACGCTTGCGCGGTGCGCTCCCATTCATTTCTATGGAGCTGACGGAAATAGCCGAGCCAGCGCTCGGCTATTTTCGCCGGCCCCATTGAAATGAATGGAGGGCGGCTGCGCATGCGCAGTGCACCCTCCTTCACTTTGGGGGCCCCGTTCTCGATATAGGTGCGGGTCCCAGCGGTGGGACCCGCACCTATAAGACAATGGGGGCATATCCTAGCGATATGCCCCCATTGTCCAAGATGAGAATAACCCTTTAACTTCCCAGTCCACCCATGCATCCAGCTACAGGTTTTCCACTGACCACATGTCTCCACTGCTCTCAAAGCCTATCATGTTGCACAGCAAGACAGCAATGGAGGATGGAATGGAGATCTGTCTTCTTTAGTAAGGAGTCAACAGCATGAAAAGGCCTTCACAAGGAAACAATGGTCACACCGGCCCTGCTATCGGGATTATGGTGGGGGGAGGCATAATGTATGGGTAGCTGGACCCTTCGATTGTCCATATCGGGTGCACTTACAGCTCGGCGTTACATTGATTTGGTCGTAGAACCAGTGGTACGGCCATTTCTCCAAAGTGTTCCTGGAGCCGTTTTTCGACAGGACAATGCCAGACCGCACATTGCTCGTGCTACTGTGAGCAGCCTGCACAGCCTAAACGTGCTACCATGGCCTCCAGAGTCCCCGGACTTGTCTTCCATCGAGCACATCTGGGATGACATTGGTTGGTAATTACAAAGATTCCTGCCAGCCATGGATCTTGATGATTTGACAGAACATTCCTCACACAACCACTAATAACCTGACTGATAGCATGCCAAAGCTTATAAGTGCCTGTATTTCCGCATGTGGCGCTCATACATGATACTGAATAAATCAAGATGTTTTTAATATTTTCTTTACATTTTTTATCATGTGCATATCATTAACATAGAACCTATAGATCCTGTGATTTCCATTATTCCACAACTTTTCCTTCTTGGTGTTGTAATTTCAGTGTTGAAATGAGGATAGATAGATAGATAGATAGATAGATAGGAGATAGATAGATAGATAGATAGATAGATAGATAGATAGATAGATAGATATGAGAGAGAGATAGATATGAGATAGATAGATAGATAGATAATGAGATAGATATGAGATAGATAGATAGATAGATAGATAGATAGATAGATAGATAATGAGATAGATAGATAGACAGACAGATAGATAGATAGATAGATAGATAGATAGATAATGAGATAAATACATAATGTGATAGGTATGTAGATAGATAGATATGAGATAGATAGATAGATAGATAGATAGATAGATAATGAGATAGATATTAGATAGATAGATATGAGATAGATAGATAGATAGATAGATAGATAGATAGATAGATAGATAGATAAATAGATGGATAGATAGATAGATAATAGATAGATAGGTTTTCATGTTTTATCCTTTATTAAGACAGATATGACACAGACGATAGACATTACACACATACATATCTAGATAGATAGATAGATAGATAGATAGATAGATAATGAGATAGATATTAGATAGATAATGAGATAGACAGACAGATAATGAGATAGATAGATAGATAGATAGATAGATAGATAGATAGATAGATAGATAGGAGATAGATAATGAGATAAATACATAATGTGATAGGTATGTAGATAGATAGATATGAGATAGATAATGAGATAGACAGACAGATAATGACTCATAGAGTCATCTATCATGAGATAGATAGATAGATAATGAGATAGATATTAGATAGATAGATATGAGATAGATAGATAGATAGATAGATAGATAGATAGATAGATAGATAGATAGGAGATAGATAGATAGATAGATAGATAGATAGATTTTCATGTTTTATCCTTTATTAAGACAGATATGACATAGACAATAGACATTACACACATACATATTATATACTCTATTATTCACACATATAAATACTTTACTCCTCCTCCCTCATTCTGCAGCATTACACAGATCACATAGATGTATTGGTTCCAGTTCACGGGAGAGTTGCAGGACGAGATATGCAGCAGTTTAGCAGCCGTACATATGATGTCACTCCTAAAAAGCCAAGTAAATGACGTCATACATACGACCAGTAAGCCACCACCAGTGTCATGTCGGCTGCTGTACCATTACCATTGGGGATAAATAAGTTAGTGAAGACTGAGAAAACAATATCATATAATGTCCAGTAATATCAGTATATAGAAGGTGTATACAGGTACAACCATTAGTAAAGGTGATGGATAATCAATTGAGACAAAGTCACAGAACTTTATATTACATACATGTCCTCCCAGGAATGTAGCTATAGGGGGTGCAGAGGTAGCAGTCGCTACCGGGCCCAGGAGCCTGAGGGGGCCCAAAGACCCTTGTGCCGCATGAGAAGACACAGGTATTATAGAAAGTGCATGCTGGTCAAGTTACACCTCTAGCCGGAGGGAGGGGTTATGTCATAAATTTGGCATGGGGGAAGGGGGTTGCTGTTTCAATTTTTGCCTGACGCAGTATGAAGGCTATGTGCTCCCCTGCCCCTGGCCATAAAGCACTGAGGGAAGGGGGGCTGAAGCTGAACTCTTACACTAAGGCCCATGAGCCTTTAGCTACAGCATTGTGTCCTCCACTTGGACAATGGCACAACAGGCATAAACATGATTCTTCAAAGGGGTTGTCCACCTGGATGTCCACTTCCATAACCACAGGACGCCCAAGGTATCTGACAGTGAGTATTAAAGTGGATCCCTCAAACTTAAAGGCGTTGTCCCACAAAAAATATTCTACAGTTTTCAATCCAGCACCTGGATCTGAATACTTTTGTAATTGCATGTTATTAAACATTTTGCATAGCCACTGAGTTATTTAATAAAATGTATCTGTATAGCGCCACCTGCTGTTTTTATTTTTCTTATTTCTTTGTCCTGCTCACTGAGAAGGCTGCACATGCTTAGTTTCATCCTTCAGCTGCCTCCTGAGCTGTGAAAGGGAGAGCATGGACACGCCTCCTGAGCTGTGATAGGCAGAGCATGGACACGCCCCCTGAACTGTGATAGGCAGAGCATGGACACGCCTCCTGAGCTGTGATAGGGAGAGCATGGACACGCCTCCTGAGCTGTGATAGGGAGAGCATGGACACGTCCCTGAGCTGCAGCAGAAAAGACACTCCCCCTGAGCTGTCAGCTTGATATAAATCTAGCAGAGCAATGAATGTGAAGACCTCTGGATCCATGTTAGGTACAGGGCTGGTTCTAGCTTTGTTAGAAAGAGATTGTCATGTCCTATATGATGTCTGATTTTCAATGTTTACATTAGTCATGGGATAGCCCCTTTAATATGCTGGCTTATGTATGAGCATCATAGTGTGGGGACAGGTTCATTTTGCTATTTGCCAAATCAGTATAAAAAATATAGTGGCGTGGCTAATAGGGATGATGAAATAATACAGTGGAGTCATTGTTGGAGTCCACTTCGCTGATCTGATGCTGGAGAGGCACCAATGCAGGTCTGAGGCACAGGAGAGGCTACAGACTGTGCTGTGTGCAGCAGCATGCATGTTACAGGCATTGGGCAAATTCCAGCCTTGCATGGAATGGCAGAGATGACTAGTGAACAATAACCTAAAGCGGACCCGTCACGTGGATTACCAGTACTAAACCCCCACCACCCCTCCCCTATATAGCCACACTCTTTAAGGCGGTAATCACTGCCATAGTGGTACTGTATGACTGAAAGGCAGAAGGCTTTCTGAAGTCAGTGCTTAGCTTTTGAAATATTTTGAAAGTGGGACTGAACAGAGCATGCCTGAGATTTCAGAAGTTGTGCTGGTGACACTGGAACCCCTCGATGACCCTGCTTACAGCCTCGGACAGTGTGACTATGGTGGAGGTTTAGGTTTGCTAAACCATGTGTCAGGTTCCAATTAGTTAGTCATTTTGATATTCCTTGCAATGCTTGCGACATGCATGCTGCTGCACATGGCACAGCCTGTTGCCTCTCCTGTGCCTTACACCTGCCTTTCCAGCATCCTGTTCATAGTTTGAAACAACTATGCAGTAGACAGCTGTGACCTGGCCACACCTTCCTATGTCATGTCTGGGCAAGGAATCATAGGACATGTAGTTACCAGGACTACTTCCTACAGACAGTAACTTCTACAATCAGTCAGTCTTCAGGGGTCAGTACAGAGATCTCTCCCATCATCTATTTATCCCCAGGACTGTGACTGTGACGAGGGGACATCCTCTGCGTCTGGAGGAAAGAAGGTTTGTACAGAAACATAGAAGAGGATTCTTTACGGTAAGAGCAGTGAGACTATGGAACTCTCTCCCTGAGGAGGTGGTGATGATAAGTTCACTATAAGAGATCAGGAGAGGCCTGGATGTATTTCTGGAGGGTAATAATATTACAGGTTATAGTTACTAGAGAGGGGTCGTTGATCCAGGGAGTAATTCTGATGCCTGATTGGAGTCAGGGAAGGAATTTTTTCCCCTAAAGTTGGGAAAATTGGATTCTACCTCACAGGGGTTCTTTTCGCCTTCCTCTGGATCAACTTGCAGGATAACAGGCCGAACTGGATGGACAGATGTCTTTTTTCAGCCTTATAAACTATGTTAGGGGTTGTTCACATATCAGTTATTTGATCAGTTATTTCCATCAGTTATTGTCAGCCAAAACCAGCAGTGGACACTAAACAGAGATCAGGTAAAATGAAAAGATCTGCACCTGTTTGGTGTTTTTGACCCGCACCTAGTTTTGGCTGACAATAACTGATGGCAATAACTGATCAAATAACTGATATGTGAACAACCCCTTACTATGTTACTAAGCAAGATGGTAAAAGGACCTGGATAAATAGAGGCTCCTTGGGTATAAAAGAAGGACACTGTTATAATAATGTGGGTCAGGTTAGGAGTGGTGGGATTTCATGCATCTGATTTGTCATCGTTCAGTAGCTTTTTCATTTATTGTACAAAATAAAATAAAAAAAATCTTGAAGAATGGCCATTTTTTTTAGTTTACTTTTCGGTTTGAGAATGAGACACAAAACAAATATGAATTCCAACATCCAGTGCCCACAACGTGTCTTCATTTCCATATAAATGAAGCTTTATCAAGTCTATACTGGCACTGTGTATGTGTGACCAGCTGGCAGCATGCAAATCCTCAGCCCTATCAGTCTGAAAAAATCAATGCGAAAGACACTTTGCAGCTTGACTGCACATCGTTTGACTTTTAACATCCAGGGATCTGAGTTTTATGCTGAAGCGTGCTTGATAAAACTGGACAAATCTGCTGCTCCCAGTAGGAATGTGAAACTGTCTATCTGATCTCATGTCTGGATCAATTTATTATGTTGTACAGCAGAGCTAGAAAAAAAATAACTAGACATTTAACTAAAAAATACTAAAAAAAAGACAAAATAAAAAAATAGCTGTCATAGAGAGGGATTCTGGGTTGTCTAAGGCAGCATCCTTGGTGGTCTAGGATAGTGGAAGGGTAATTCCTTCTTCACTAGGGGTCTAGGGGAGTTGAGGGGTTAATTCCTTCTCTAGTGGTCTAAAGTAGTTAGTAAAGTTTTGGTAGTAGGCTAGGATAGTGGGTGTCACAATTCCTGGTGGTTTAGGGCAGTTCAGGGGTTACAGTTTGTTTTCTTGCTTTGTTGTTTAAAGGGGTTCTCCAGGAATTAAGAAAATGAAAATTCCAAAATATTAATTTATTATAAATTAATTACCAAATACCTTTCATTAGTTATAATGGCTTGTTTTATCTGGGGAGCAATCATTAGGAGAAATAAAATGGCCGCCGTCCTGTTAGTACACCCAGAACCTGTCCTAATCATACAGCAGGACACGGCCACACCCCCACCTCCTCTCTGTACTTCATTTCTGCTCATGAACGCCGTTCCTTCAGAGGTTCAGCTGAAGCTCATATTAAACTGTATTCAGGATCATAATCCCTGACTAACAGAGCAGAGAGGAGGATGAGGCAGCTCCTTACCTCAGTGCTCTAAAGTAACATGTTCTCCTGTGTGATTAGGACAGGTTTTGTCTGAAGGGGGAAGGGTGGGGGGGGGGCATGTGTTAGACTTTGGATAACCCCTTTAAAGGGATTTTCCCATTCAAAAAACCATAAAAAAACGGGTCGCAATACTCACCCACACTTACTGTATGCCCTGCTGCTGACGCCCCAATGTTGCTCCAGTCCCCGCTGCTCTCTACTTTCTGCTCCCATCTCAACATATCAAATATTAAGCCCTCTTAGCCAATCACTGGCCACATTGGTGACCCGTCTCAGTCAATGACTGGCTGAGCAGGCCTTTCTTGCATGTTGAAACAAAAGCTGAAGTAGAGAACAGTGGGGACTGGAGCAGAGGTGGAGCAGCAGGAGTGGACTGGTAGAGGTGGGTATTGCCACTTTTATATTTTTAAGTGACTTTGACCTTGCTGCCACCAATTTTGGCATGCCGGACCACTTCTTTAAAGAGCTTCTCCAGGAATGAGTTAAAATGCCCATCAGCAAGGACCGGTTTCCACCATTTGCATAGCTGCCTAGGGGGGTAAGGCCTCGCTACACTGCTCTACAATAGATGATAATGATGTGACCCTACCTACAATATTCCATCATAACTGAGCAGCCTGACAGGAACACTAAGCAATGTGCATATAAGTATATGCTAGTGCCAGAATGTAGCGTATAGTGAAGCCTCACCCCATGACCCCCTAAGCAGCTCTGCAAGTGGAAGCAACCAGTCCTACTACCATTCTAGGAAAGGTTGCTGGTGGCCATTTTAAATCATTCCACGAGAACCCCTTAAAAGTGTTGTCTGATCATATATATTGATGACCTATCCTCAGGATAGGTCATCAGTATCTGATCGGTGGGGGTCCAACACCCGGCACCCCCGTTGATCAGCTGTTTGATGAGGTGCAGTCCGTGCAAGTCCCGCCTCCTGGTCTCCAGTGTAATTACAATTATTTGCTCCATTCAAGTGAATGGAGCGGGTACTTATTTTACACAGCATTTCAGAGACGTAATGAACAAGAAATGAGCGCCGTCTGGTCAGTAGGAGTGCCAGATGACGGACCTCTGAATAAGTCATCACTATATATGGCTGGACAACCCCTTTAATGTCCCCTTTCTTGCTGACCTAGGGTAGAAAATAATGGCTCTATCCGACAAGTCAGGAAATTATTCTGGAGAATATAGTGCACTTCCAAAGATTTTTTTTTTCTTGCTTAAGAGTGTCTCTGCTCCTACAGGTGAAGAAAAGATATAGAATCCGGTTGACTTTTAAGTTACCTTGAAACATAATAGAGAACCTGAAAAATGGCTGAGGCCGTTGATGTGTTCATGCCACATTAATAAAATTATCACATGCATTAATCTTTACTGATATGAAGAATCTCTCCGGGGCCATTTCCCTTTCATTGTTCTAATCCACAAGTCATTGCCGACTTTAGAAAAGGCTAATTATCCATCTACCCATAAATACCGCAAAGTCCATTTCTTTAATAATTAAATTTCCTCCTTGAGGTAAAATGTTTATCCGCATTAATTGGCATATTCCCTGTTCACACTGTGACCGCAGCTTATGTTCTGCATGTTTAATTGCAGTATGCAGGTGAACCTGTGGCCAAGAGGCATATACGTGCCAATAAACACTGACTACACTGTTCATTCCAGTAATAAAAACGTATACCGCCATACATTTTCAGAATGGAAGTCTATGGCCGAGTAAGGCTACTTTCACACTAGCGTTAGCACGGATCCGGCACCTAAAGGGTGCCAACGGATCCGTGCTAACGCTATACATGTGTGGAGCCGGAGCAGCGCTCCGGCCCCACACATAACACACATTAAAACAAGACACAGACATACATACAAACAAACATACAGACATACATACATACTCACATACTCCCGGGACGCCGGCAGAACGTCTTCACGCGCCTCCTGCGCGCAGTGATGACGATTCCCCACAGCGCCCTCTGCTGGGCGCAGTGGGGAAACGTCATCGCAGCGCGCAGGAGGCGCGTGAAGACCTGCTGCCGGTGTCCCGGGAGTATGTGAGTATGTATGTATGTCTGTATGTTTGTTTGTATGTATGTCTGTGTGTATGTAGCCGAATCCGGAATGACCCCCCATTGGAAATCAATGGAGGACAGATCCGGATTACTGGTGTGTCCACACCAAACGGATCCGTCCCCATTGACTTGTATTGGGGGTCATTCCGGATCCGTCTTGGTGCGGATGCCTGGACCGGAGAGCAAACCGCAGCATGTTGCGGTTTGTTCTCCGGTCTGAAGACGGAACGGAATGCTTTCAGGAGCATTCCGTTGTCTTCAGTTCAGTTTTGTCCCCATTGACAATGAATGGGGACAAAACTGAAGCATTTTTTTCCGGTATTGAGCCCCTATAACGGAACTCAATACCGGAATTTAAAAACGCTAGTGTGAAAGTAGCCTAAGGCATGTATGTCAGGAAGTGCTGCAAAGCTATACACCAAAGCTATAGGACAAAAGTGATGCGAACTGAACCTTAAAGTGAATGTCTGCCCTTTATTATTATGTTCTTTATAAATTTAAAATTATTTGGCTATTATTTTTTTAAATATATCTTTATAATGGTAAGAGCTTGATTTTTTTTAAATAATAAACTCTGAGTTAAATGATAAAATTCTTGCTACTTGCAGCCACCACTAGAGGGAGCTTAGTGCATTATTAGTGCATACTGAGTTATAATTTAGTTCAATGTATAAACAGTATTCATTAAGCTAATATGCACCCTCTAGTGGCAGCAGAAGGTAGCCAGGATGTTAACTTTTATATGTGTAATACTTAATTCACACATCAGTGTTTTAGTCAGTGATTTCCATCAGTGATTGTGAGCCAAAACCAAGTGTGGCTCTAAACACAGAACAGGGGCAGTTCTTTCCCTTATACCTTATGTGTGTGGAGGCTCCAATCCTTGTTTTGGCTCATCATAATCACTGATGGAAATCACTGACCAAAACACTGACATGTTAATGAGGCTTAAAGGGAATCTGTCAGCTCTGAAACACCCTCCAAACTAGAGTAAGCGTTGTATAGTGTAAGTGACGTTGAGTCCTGTTATATAATTTTTATCTTCGTACTCACTTCCATTCTGACGCTGTGCTCCCATAAACCTGCAGTAAAATGCACTCAGTGGACTCCAGTGCTCACTCACATAATGGAGAGGACTCAAAGAAGAGTCCACTGAGTGTATTTTACTGCAGGTTTGTGGGAGCACAGCGTCAGAATGGAAGTGAGTATGAAGATAAAACTTACATATTCTGATTCAGCATCACTTACACTATACACCGCTTACTCTAGTTCAAGGGGTGTTTCAGAGATGACAGGTTCCCTTTAAGGGGGTGATTCAGAGCCCTGTAATAAAAAAAACACAACTCTGAATGCTATACGGATATATTAAAAAACATAATTTTGAAATTAAAGACTATGTACTATGTATTTTTTTTTATTAACATTGCATTGCACTCATTTTGAGCTAAAAATCATTTTGGCAATTGTTCTTTATAAAAAGAAAAATGTTAGCCCTTTTCTCTTTATAGCCTTGAGATTATCTAGTAGCAGGCTCTGAATTTTTATGAGGGCTATTTCTTAGGCTGTGATTGATTTTGATGTGGTTTAAAGCTCACAATCTAAGCTTTTAAAAAAGACCAAGATGGTGGTGCTAGCCATGATACATTACTATTTACAGCCCTTAGAAATGGGTCCCAGGGAAAGCTGCATATACTTGCAGCTTTCACCCAGTTTCTAAAGGCCATATCGCTTTATGTAGCTCACCAAGCTTACCTTCATCCTGATATTGTTTAAAAGTGTATATTGTCAGTTTTTAAACAAGACTGGTCTTATAGCTGTAGCTATTCCCAACCCAAGACATCCCTTCAGCTGGCTGTGATCTCAGCCAGACTGAAGTAGGAGAGGGGGCAGTATGGGATGTGTTGACAGGCTGCATAGAGGAGAGAAAAGATAGCATCTCTCCTTGTATAACTGTACAAGTCCCCAGGGGAAAGGGTAACATGGACTTGTGTTAATGTTATCTATCCCCCTACCCCCATCCATCAAAAAGCATACTGTCTCTCAAAGTGTCACATATAGGGGGTCTTTTTACCAGAAAAGGGGTGAGAAGGTGAGCACTAGTTCGTCTAATCAGCCTTCTACTCCTAATTAGGCCGTTCATTGTTACGATGACTGAGATTTTTACCAGTGTCCGGATCACGGGGTCAAATAAGTCGCACCAAACATTTGTACTCTCCCTCACACATATAATAAAGCTCCCATTTTACACTGTCCATATGCTTTCCTTATTGTAAAATAAGCAGAGTGCTTCTCTAGCAATACCTGTTACACAGGGGCGTAACTACCATAGGGGCAGACCAGGCAACTGCTATGGGGCCCAGGGCAAGAGGGGCCCAGTCTTAGTTGGGATCATCTCCTCTTCTACTGGAGGTGAACACTTGGTCAGGACTCCACCCTCTAAAGGAACAACTTTTAGCAAAGGAGGCAGTGGAAAAAATGGCTCAAGGTTCATTGAAAGGGGTTTAGGCAGAAACCCTTCTGTCCTGTGTGGGGGGCCTGGTTTGATCCTTGCTATGGGACCCTTGCTTCTATATGTAGACCACTGTTGTTACACACTGCAGTAATAGTGACTAAAGAGCAATTTAATAGATTTCGTAGGATAGTTTCACACTAGCGTCACAGAGATCCTACAGCCTTCTGGAGCCCTCTCATTGCCAGATGCTGCCTCAATGCCCGCCGACCCCATTGCTTGTCGACCACAGAAATTCATCCACAAGCCGGCAAATATACAAAGAATTGGCTAGACTAAAGCCGCTGCATGTAACGGTATTTGTCCGGCCGATTCTCAGCATATTTGTCGAGTTGGGGCCAGATCTCTCCTGTCCCTAAAATTTATAGTTAATGGGTCCGGCAGATATCCAATTTTCACGTGACTGTGGGGGTGGTAGTGTATTTTAAATGTCTTTTCATGCTCAAAGTCTAATCCGGTACCTTTTATACTTCTGTTATCAGTCCAATGAGTGAAAATAGAAATATGTGATATATGATTCAAAAACACAAAAAAGTATTCATTTTGTGAAGCAGAAATCAGGTCCCGCTGCTCAACAATCAGAAATAGTTGAAATGTTTTCCCTAGGTGATTTCTCAAATTGCTCTGTAATTTACAGTGCTGAACTCCAGCGACTATTGAGATTCGTTCTACTAAATCATTGTAAATAAGGTGAGTGGATGGCGAAAATTATTTTACAGAATGTCTATTTTTAAAGAGGTATTCCAGTTTCAAAGGAAACCTGTCACCAGAACAGGCATATTGAGCTATTCACATTGTCACATTGTTCATACTGTCGAGCTTTAGAAACCGGTTTTCTTGAATTACCTATCTGCACGTCAACGCCTGGCCTTGCGAAGGAGCGCCTGCATAGCCAGGAATGAAGGGGCAGGCTGTAACAGCAAGGCGGGCAGCTTGACTCAGGCAGTGACACGCCCCATTGACCACTAGCACTGTGTTGACGTACAGTACTTTTTCAAAGTTAATTTTTAACACAAAAACACTTATTAGGTAATTCAAGAAAACCAGTTTCTGAATCTTGGCAGTGTGGCCAATGTCAAGATATGAATAGCTTAATATGTCCGTCCTAGTGACAGGTTCACTTTAATGATAACTTTTTTTTTAATATACGCCTATTTTAAAATTTTCATGTAGGGATTCTTTATATCCATACAGTAGCCTCCCCCTAAACAAAACATATAGTATGGCCCATTTTCGTAGAATGCATGTAGATGTACAGGGCATCCTTGGGAGAGCTGGATAGGACTAAACATGGTGTCAGTCATGTGATCCTTCATGTGACCCCCAGAAGTATCTTGGTTTTCAATTTACTACCCAGGTATCTAACAGGTGAATAGTTGTGTATTGAGGAGAAGAACATATACAGTATATACAGTATTACTTCCTGCAGTATCCAGTATCTCCTCATGTCTAAATTTTAGTAAAAACATAACACCACCACCAAAAGACAAGCAGCCATTTTACCACCTCACCTAGAGACAGGTGGCCATTTTAGAAATCACCTACAGTCTGGCAGCCATGTAAATACACACAGTGATGTACAGTACTTACTGTAATAACCACAAGAAAATAATTATTCCACCACTAGTCCTATTTACATGAATGTGTCCTGTGTGCGGACCCAGCACATGTATGTCATGTAACACTGCTGCTTACTAAATGTCAAGGATTATATGATGTGAAGAGACTGATGCCATGTTTTAGTTAGGCCAGGAATGCATTACAGAGGGCTGATACATGGGCTGTACTTCTGCATTCTACTGCATATAGGGGTCAATTCCATTGAGGAAAGGTATTTATGTGGAATTTTAAATAGGTACATGTATATTACAAAATTGTATGATTTCCTATTACATAAACAAGTAAAAAAAAATACAAACTGGAATATTCCTTTAGCTGAACATCACTGCTGGGGGCTAATCTGGGGCAATATGGGGCTACTTGGGGATGATTTGAGGCAATATGGGGCTGCTGGGGGCTAATCTGGGGCAATATGGGGCTGCTCGGGTGATTTGAGGCAATGGGGGTGAATATGAGAGGCAATTGGGGCTACTGGTGGCTGATATGAGGCAATGGGGGCTGATATGAGACTGCTGGGTGCTGATATGAGACTGCTAGGGGCTGATGAGAGGCATGGGGCTCTTATCTGAGGTCTAATTGGGGGTCATTCACATTGGGGTCTGAGCTGAGGTCTTGTTGGGATCTTATTAACATTGGGGGTCCGATTGGGGCTCTCAACTGAGGACTGATTAACAATGGGTGTCTGATTGCTGGTCTGACCAGAGATGTAATGAAAAATATTTTTTTCTTATTGTCTTCCTCTAAAACCTAGGTGCGCCTTATGGGCCGGTGCGTCTTATAGAGCGAAAAATACGGTATCTCCTGCTGCAGTCAGTTGTCTAACAGCCAGGTCCAATCTGAGGCTTGTGAGAAAGAAATGTGGTGGGAGGGGGCAATTTGGCAAGCCACATTTATATATTTTTGCTTTTTTGCATAATTTCTATGTTTATAGGCTATGTACACCAGAGGGGACATTTTTATGATTGCATTTTACTAATTTTGGGCTAAAAATCATTTATTTAATTTGCCTTTGTTAAAAATTCTTCTGCTGTTTCTGAGATGCAAGGGTTAAGAAAATCAGTCTATTTGCAAGCTGTTATCTCTGATCTTCTGACAACTCACAAACACTTAAGCCATATGTTATCAGTTTGATAAGAAATGAGCTATAATGTGTGTTTATGAAGTCAGGAGATCAGATATAAGAGCTCTGCATAGGATTCAAAGAAAACAGGGAGTCACAGCTTCTAAACAGACTGATTTTTTTTTAACCCTTGTTACTCGGAAATTCCTGAACATTTTTAATAAAAAAAATATTTTGGCCCAAAATGAGTAAAATAAAATCATAACAAATGCCCCAAAGGTGTCCATAGCCTTTAATGTACCTTTAAAGGGGTTGTCCGAGCTATTTTTTTGTTCTTTATATGTTTCTAACTTGTCAGGTATAACAACTTTCCCATATACTTTGTGTTTCTAAAGCTGCTGGTTTCTCAGAGTTGACTGAGGGTCACATGACCTGTGATGTCACCTTATCTCCCTGGTCTGTGATGTTTCGTGTACAAGCCTCAGAGTTCAAATAACAGTCTGTACAGGAGATGTCACTGGCCACGCCCCCTTTCTTTGCAGGGCCCCTGCTATCTGCTCTCTCCCTGGATTCCTTCAGATAAAACATTAACCCCTTCAGCCAGAACACACTGAGGGCTCAAGGCTTTACAACAAATAGTAGCTGCAGCAGTGAGAGGAGACAAATGCTGGGCAAGGAGCTATAGAGGAATTGTATTGTACAAGAACAGGTAGGGAGAGTTTCCTGTGTGTATCAGCAGTGTCATTGTACAGCTGGGACTTGTAGTCCTACACAAACAACATGCTGCTGAGTATCCCAGCAGGCAGACATGTCACTCAGCACTTGTATTCACTCCCTTTGCAGAAAAGGGGGGGGGGGCAGAGATTGTTATTACTGCATGTAAACAAAGGCCAGAAGAGAACCAGGGAAATGAGGAAATATAGATTTTTTTTGCCTAAAACTTGCTGAACTTAGTTATATATTGCTGCCCATCAGATTTACAGTGCTATATTTTTTTTCCATAACTTGGACAACCCCTTTAATATAGAATTATGACCAGGATGTGCTCTTCAGGTTTAGTTGTGTGGCCATGTACAATGACTTGATGTGAACTTGACATTATAAGATATTTGTGGTTGAAAGCTGTAAAGTGAACAGCAGCCGTTCGGCCAGCAGTTATCTCATTTTTATGGCCTTTTGTGGGCTACCGGTCTTACCAAATAAACATCAATAGGTCTATTATACTGATCATACGTTTAGACACTCTTGTAATACTTACAATGAAGAGAACGATTAGTAAGAAGCAGCAGTGGTTCATTTTTTCCTCCATCGTTTCCTTAAGAAATGAAAATGTCATTGTGTCCTGTAAAAACAATTAAATAAAACAATAACAATTAATGAAGATTTATCAATTTTGATTGTTTTTAGATTTTTACACACAACATATCTGCCAAATATTTCCCCAAAAATTACAGTAAATGTCCCAACCCAGCTAAATCCTATACATTACCTCAACAGAGATTGGATCACATACTGTACGAAGCCCACTGTAAGTGTCTATAGCACACAAAATAGTGCTCAAATCAGTGTCCAAATATTACATAGTGGATGTGGATCCATGAGTGTATCTAAGTAGAACCCATGGTCTTCACCCTAACCCCTGTACAGTGATCTGGACTTTGCTGCAGGGGTACCAGCAGGCTACTACTTCCTGGTGTGTCTCTGTTTAAGTCACTGCTGACCCATAAGGGTTAAGAAATACTGGTGCAGAACACCAAAGGATCAGGCAAAACCATAGTCAGGGACAGTCTGAGGTCAGAGTATGAGTAATCTTAATAACAGTCTGAGGTCAGAGCGGGCAGCTCAGGGTCAATACAGGAGACAGGCAGAGGTCGAAGTTCTAGTGTTGGCTTACTATGGGTGCTAAGTAGAGATGAGCGAATCATTCAAAATTCAAATTATTCGCTGAACATTCGTCAAACTTTTCATAAGATTCGTATATTCGACGAATATATTCGTTGAATCTGTGTACAAAATATACGTTATTATGTGGCGTTTAGCGAACATTCGCGCACTAATAACGAACGTTCAGTTTTAAAAGGTACGCAACTTCTTTGAACACGTACAAATTGCGTACGAAAATGATGGGCTTTGCTGGAGAGGAATGGTGGAGCAGGAGGAACACTCTGAGTCTGACCCCTGGCTACATATGGATACTGTATCAGCAGATGACAGCAGATCATCCGGGTGAGACTGAGATGAGCGTGTCATCCACTCCACTACCTCATCCACTTTTTTCCTCCACTACAATTTTGCTCCTTGGTGGGTTAGCCTGGTGGAACACCGGCCAAGTATTACGAATACTACAAGTAGAAGCTCCGGCTACAGGTCCTTTGGCACTGCTGCCCTGTGCCACCTTCTTTTTTTTAGAGCTCGAGGTCTGACTGGAACTGGACCCCTTTTGCTTATCCATTCCAGACATTTTTCACTTCACTCTGTGGCCCTGCAGATGGTCTTTGTCTTTGTCCCTGTCTCTCTCCCTATCTCCCTGCCTGATAATTACTAGCCCTGAACTGGCCCTGCACTTGCCCTGCAGTATCCCTGATGTGTAATATGGATTCCCAGAGCAATTACACCCCAATTTCAACAACACAGGTCTCAGAGTCTCAGAACTTCACACACAGTGCTTCTGCTCGTCTCAGCAGTCACAGCAGAAGTGATGCGTCACTGGCTTACCGAGCCTGAGCCAATCAGAGCAAGCCCTGCCTACTAGGTCAGGTGACCGCTTTCTTCCCGGGCTTTTGCGCATGAATAATGAACTAACAGTAAAAGTTCGCTAATTACTTGAATTCGTACGCAACAGCGTATAGAGTAACTTATACGTAGCATTAGCGTACAATTTATTGGACAAGTACGTAGCAAATGTGTAGAAAGCCTTAGGAACATTTTCGAATCTTAACAGAGCGAATCACCTATTCGGATTCGCCTCGCAGCTTAAAATTTCCAAGATTCGATACAAATCAACGAATCGACAAATAGATTCGCTCATCTCTAGTGCTAAGCAGAGCATGTGATAGAAGTTGAAGTATATCCAGCAAATCTCTTTACACAATGCATAGTCCTCTCAGATGTCCCCTGAATATGCCATTAGTACTCAGATTACTCTGGCTAAAATATCTGCTATAGGGATCTCTGGCTAATTGCTCTATTCTGGCAACTTTGACTGCAGTGTCCACTATACTGGGGTGCATAGGGTGTCTTAACTTGTTTCCCCCTTGCAGCAGCACGGTCTGGAACATTATAAGCTGGGTTACCTTGCTGCCTTTCTCTCTCTCTTGTTGTAGCCATTCAAATCACATGACATCTTCTCCCCTCCTCCTCCTTCTCTACAGCTACTCTGACTGAAATCTTCCTTGACTAGGGATGGGGGGGGGGGCCCTAAGCTTTGGAGAGGGCTGGGTCAGAAGAGTTAGTTCAGGCCACACCTAACTCCTGTTTGAACATACTGGATTTAAGGAGCAAGACATTACAACAGTAAAAAGCCATTGCAGATACCTTCATGCACTGGGGTACTGCACTGACCAAAGATGTATGAAGCTATTGCCCCCAACGTAAAATCTGTAACTGGGCCACCTAGCTACAGTGGGGGCCTTTGGGTCCCTCAGCCACCATGACTCAGGTGCGGCAGCCACTTCCACATCCCCTATAGCAACCACTGTGTGGTCTTCCAGTCGATGCTGATCTGCTAGTTGGCCACCACTGATCTAACTGGTGCTTTACGAAGACTTCCCATGGACTTATAGAACATCCATATAAATTAGAGGCACGTTTTTTTCGTTGGAAGCCATTATTCCCGAGTGATATTCTGTTAGTGAATAATATATCATCACAAAACCAAAACTATATGATATTCACATTTGGGCAAAGCTTGAAAACACTGACGGGAGCAGATCTTAGCATGCAAATTGGAATTTATTCTAATGAGTTAGCAGATTTAACAGCAAGCCGCCTTAATGCCGCTGTGACTAAACCTCGGCGGTATCAATCTCCTGCCCCCCAAAGAAGACGTTAAAATATGTTCAGGCACAGCACACCAGTAGCTAAAAGAACACATCTGAATTCCACGAATACACCGTTTTCCCTCTGAGACGCCCGTGTATTATATTTTATAATGAGAGCTTACCTATAATATACGGCAGTCACATGTGAATGAGATAAATAATGAAACGGAATAAGCAATAGAGGCGGTTTAACGATTTTGCTGCCACAAATTTCACACTATTATATATTTATTCAATAAAAATCAGATTATACCCCAGGAGACACCTAGCACTTTTACACCCGCGTGCACCTTCAAGCAATTTCATTTCAAAATGTAAAGCTTTGTAAGAAATGTAAGGGAAAAAAATCAAAACTGAGGCTAAAAGTCTGACCCAAGCAGAGGCTGAGAGGCACCAAGTATCCGAAAAATAAAAGTTGAAGATGTGCACTGTTCATTCATGTCTATAACTAGCTCCACATAGTCATCCAAACTGAAGAGACCCTAAGTCTCCATGATGTGAATAGAATATACTCGTAGTTTCACTCGTTTCCTAAAAAAAACAAAAAAACAAAAAAATAAAAAATAAAAAATACCACTAAAATGTGACATCAGATGTAAGTATTTGATGCACTGTCGATTTTGCAAGTTTTCCCACCTACAAAGAATGGAGAGATCTGTAACTTTTATCATAGGTACACTTCAACTGTGAGAGACAGAATCTTAAAAAAATGTACAGAAAATCACATTGTATGATTCTGCCTCTCACGGATCTTTAAGAAGCCTTCCTCATTACCTGCACTCATTACCGGTATTAATTGCACCTGTCTGAACTTGTTACCTGTATAAAAGACACCTGTCCACACACTCAATCAATCACACTCCAACCTCTCCTCCATGGCCAAGACCAAAGAGCTGTCTAAGGACACCAAGGACACAATTGTAGACCTGCACAAGGCTGGGATGGGCTACAGGACACTAGGCAAGCAGATTGGTGAGAAGACAACTGTTGGCACAATTATTAGAAAATGGAATAAACACAAGATGATCGTCAATCTTCCTCCTGCAATGTCTCGCCTCGTGGGGTAAGGATGATTCTGAGAAAGGTCAGGAATCAGCCCAGAACTACACGGGAGGACCTGTTCAATGACCTGAAGAGAGCTGGGACCACAGTCTTAAAGATTACCATTAGTACCACACTACGGCGTCATGGATTAAAATCCTGAAGGGCACGCAAGGTCCCCCTGCTCACGCCAGCACATGTCCAGGCCTGTTTGAAGTTCTCCAATGACCATTTGGATGATCCAGAGGAGGCATGAGACAAGGTCATGTGGTCAGATATAACAGAAGACCAAAATAGAATTTTTTGGTATCAACTCCACACGCCATGTTTGGAGGAAGAAGAAGGATGAGAACAACCCCAAGAACACTGTCCCAACCATGAAGCATGGGGGCGGAAACATCATACTTTGGAGGTGCCTTTCCGCTAATGGGACAGGACAACTGCACCGTATTGAAGGGAGGATAGATGGAGCCATGTATTTTGGCCAACATTCTGTCTACGCTCCTCTGTCTTCTGTTTACATAACTGTGGAGACCTGCTCAACACTGACCGTGTTATGTAAACAGAAGACAGAGAAGTGTTGCTAAGGCTTAAAATGGGCCACAGCTATTTTTCTAATAGAAATGTACTATTTCAGTAATTAAAGAATATTACAAAAATGGTCAGTAACACTGCCCCTAAACATTACAAAAATAAAAAAAAGAATGACAGTTACACTTTAAGTGTTTGTATGAGGCTAGAAAGCCATGGCTCGTTGAATAGGCCACTTTAATTGATCATCTTACAAATGGTTTTAGAATTTTTGCTTTTGCTCAGCACGAAGCGAGACGCTAAATCACCGCCTTCATTGCCATTAATTTAGTAAACAGCTTGGAAATAAATGCCGCCATTAAGTGAAACATTTTATCACGGTTTTAGTGTAATGACAAATGGGCAGATCTCTCAGCTGAGGAGTGAATTATCCACACAAAGGGGGGCAATTTAATTAAAACCGGCCAGCTATGGGACAGGGGATATTTCAAAAACTGACCAAATTTGAGTTATTAGTCATTAGAGACTAAAACAGTGTAAACAGCACCAGAAGATGAGCGCGGTATGAGGGCACGCTTATTAATAACATATGACATCTTATAACCAACATCTAATTCAGTCGTCTCCAGCTGGCCGCTGTTGCTTAAAATTTTTTTCCAGGAAAATATTTTTCTAAAAAAAGGGGACAGAATGGGTTAAAAATAACAAATAATTCTTACTTGCCTCGACAATCTTATGTCGCTACCGTTACGATGCTGCTGCGGTTCCAGCTGTTCTCCCGGGCTCGACACACCTTACATGCGCTCTGTGCCGATCACTGTGATTGGCTGAGCAATAAATTGAAGCCACTTCCTCATGTAGAGCCCCGAAACAGGAAGTGGAGAGTTTCAGGGACAGGAGCAGTGTTGGAACGGTAGCAGGAGTGGATTGTTCTTTTTTGCCCATTCTGCCGCATTTTCATTAAAAAAAATGTATTTTCTTGGATATCCCCTTCCACTACAACTCCCAATATGTCCAGGGTGCCTAATATTTCTTAATGTGTTCAGCTACAAAGCTTACTCATGGACCAATAAGGCACTTTTCCATCACATCCCTCCAGTTTCCTACAGAGGTTCTTGCTGTCAGATTAAGGGGGCCCAGGTGATGGAGGGGGCCCAAGTGATGGAAGGGGCCCATTCTGGGTGTTATCATTAACCTCTTGCCGCTCTTGTTGTTTAATGTTTTGTTGGGGTCATTGATAATCTCCCTGGTGGTAAAGGTTATTGATGTGGTTAATGACAGTTAGTGCTACATAGCCTACCAGGGATGTTATCATTAACCACATCAATGCCCTATACCACCAGGGAGGTTATCATTGAACCTTTCAACCATGCTAGATAACCAGGGATGTTACCATTAACCCCTTGACTCTCACTGTTAGTTTAGTTTTATGAAGAGGTCATTGGTAATCTCCCTGGTGGTACAGGTTATTGATGTGGTTAATGACAGTTAGGGCTACATAGCCCACCAGGGATTTTATCATTAACCACATCAATGCCCTATACCACCAGAGAGGTTATCATTAGACAACTAGGGATGTTACCATTAACCCCTTGTACCTCTTGTTTAATGTTGTAATGGGGTCATTGATGTGGTATAGGGCATTGATGTGGTTAATGACAGTTAGTCCTACATAGCCCAACAGGGATTTTTATCACTAACCACATCAATGACCTATACCACCAGAGAGGTTATCACTGAACCGTTCAACCACACTAGACAACTAGGGATCTCACCATTAACCCCTTGACTATCATTGGTAGTTTAGTGTTATGAAGGGGTCATTGATAACATCCCTGGTGGTCTAGGGCATTGATGTGATTAATCACAGTTAATGGTACATAGGCCAACCACAGATGCTATCATTTACAACATCAATGCCCTATACCACCAGGGAGGAGAAGTCACCAGATAGACCCTGAAGAGACGACCACGCTGCACCAGAAGCTTCTAATAAAAACTGATCAATAAAATAAAAACAAAAACTAGACATGCTACTCGTTTCAACAGTGTTCCACTGTCTTCATTGGGCCCCTATACCACCAGGGAGGTTCTCACACTATCAGAAATGTTACCATTAACCCCTTGATCTCATTGTTTGTTTAGAGTTGTGAAGGGGCCATCGATAACCTCCTTGGTGGTATAGGGTTCTGATTAATGGTACATACTGTAGACCACTGAGGATACTATCGACGTCAATGCCCTATTCCACCAGGGAAATTATCACTTACCTTTTCTGCCACACTCGACTACCATTAACCCTTTAACTGTCATTGGTAGTGTAGTATTCTGAAATGATCAGTGTCTCCCTGGTGGTAAAGTGCATTAATGTGGTTAATGGTAAATAGTTCTCAGAGATGTTCACATTAACCCCATCAATGCCCTGGGCCATTGGGGATGTTATACACTGAACCTTTCATAACACGACACTACCAGTAAGGTTTCTGTTAACCCCTTCTGTGATCTAACACCGGGGATGTTGTCATTAATCTCTTCTCTGTCCTAGCTCATTAATAATGTTATCATTAACCCCTTCATTATACCAGCTCACCAAGGATATAATCATCTACCCACTTACCACCCTAGACCACAAGGGATGTTATTCATCTCACAGAGCATGTGGCCATTTTCCAGATAATAAAACAATCAATAATTGATTTTAAATAGAAGAAAAATGTATTAATATATACTGTCCCAGAGGTGAGTACTACACAGGTACTCCTCACGCCATTGTACAGACTCCACACACACAGATCTGCAGTTCACATGAACCCTTATTTCTATTACTTTAAAATCTGAAGTTTATCCAACCTCACTCTCACGCCTCATGCATATTGCCATACTACGGATCTGTGCTGTATTAAGCTTTCATGATTGCCAATTGGATAAAGTGTTATTGGTTTATCTCATCCCAGTTGGCTGCAAGAAGAGGATCAGCTCTCTCAAAGAGGTGGGGGGCGGGGGATATTCCTTGAAATGTTGGAACATTTGAAGCAATGACCTGGAATCTTCTCTTGTTTACAACTGAGAGCTTCTCTTACACCAGCTTTGTTCCACTAGATACATACATGACTATGAATTAGAGAGATATAAATGACTGTGGTGGACAATCTGGTGTGTAAGAAGTAAATACAAAGCCCACGGTACAGGGAAAACAATGACAGTGATGTCACAGTACAGGGATAATAAACACAGTGATGTCACAGTACAGACATAATAAACACAGTGATGTCACAGTACAGACATGATAAACACAGTGATGTCACAGTACAGACATGATAAACACAGTGATGTCACAGTACAGACATAATAAACACAGTGATGTCACAGTACAGGGATAATAAACACAGTGATGTCACAGTACAGGGATAATAAACACAGTGATGTCACAGTACAGAGATAATAAACACAATGATGTCACAGTACAGGGATAATAAACACAGTGATGTCACAGTACAGGGATAATAAACACAGTGATGTCACAGTACAGGGATAATAAACACAGTGATGTCACAGTACAGGGATAATAAACACAGTGATGTCACAGTACAGGATAATAAACACAGTGATGTCACAGTACAGGGATAATAAACACAGAGATGTCCAATGTCACAGTACAGAGATAATAAACACCAGTGATGTCACAGTACAGGATAAATTAATAAACCACAGTGATGTCACAGTACAGGATAATAAACACAGGGATGTCACAGTACAGGGATAATAAACCACAGTGATGTCACAGTACAGAGATAATAAACACAGTGATGTCACCGTACAGAGATAATAAACACAGTGATGTCACAGTACAGAGATAATAACACAGTGATGTCACAGTACAGAGATAATAAACACAGTAATGTCACAGTACAGAGATAATAAATACAGTGATGTCACAGTACAGGGATAATAAACAACAGTGATGTCACAGTACAGGGCTAATAAACACAGTGATGTCACAGTACAGGGATAAACACAGTGATGTCACAGTACAGGGATAATAAACACAGTGATGTCACAGTACAGGGATAATAAACACAGTGATGTCACAGTACAGAGATAATAAACACAGTGATGTCACAGTACAGGGCTAATAAACACAGTGATGTCACAGTACAGGGATAATAAACACAGTGATGTCACAGTACAGGGATAATAAACACAGTGATGTCACAGTACAAAGATAATACACACAGTGATGTCACAGTACAGAGATAATAAACACAGTGATGTCACAGTACAGGGATAATAAACACAGTGATGTCACAGTACAGAGATAATAAACACAGTGATGTCACAGTACAGGGATAATAAACACAGTGATGTCACAGTACAGGATAATAAACACAGTGATGTCATAGTACAGAGATAATAAACAAAGTGATGTCACAGTACAGAGATAATAAACACAGTGATGTCACAGTACAGGGATAATAAACACAGTAATGTCACAGTACAGGGATAATAAACACAGTGATGTCACAGTACAGGATAATAAGCACAGTGATGTCACAGTACAGGGATAATAAACACAGTGTTGTCACAGTACAGGATAATAAACACAGTGATGTCACAGTACAGGGATAATAAACACAGTGATGTCACAGTACAGGGATAATAAACACAGTGATGTCACAGTACAGGAATAATAAACACAGTGATGTCACAGCACTGTGATTAAATTGTAGCAGACGGATTTATAAACAGTCACATTACCATATACTGTATTATTTGCTGCTCCGTAGTTTATTACAAAGGCAAAAAAGTGACATAGACCAGGATATGTATTTTATGTAATTTGTTTTATTTTCTTGTCTCTGTGTGACTTTGCATAAAGGTTTGACTCCTGGTACCCTTATATCTAATTAGGTAGTGCTGCTGCTTTTTCACAATTATGATAGAGACATATACTGTACATAGACAGCTGACAAAGAGAGAATAGCAATCCTCCCTGGTTTGCTTCATACGCCACTTGTTAAATGTGTTCAAATCTAACAAAATGAAAACATTTGCTGCATGTTTTCTCACCTGGAAATCAAATTAAATTATAAAGATCTGCATTCAATTTATTCTATTAAATCATAGAACATCCATGAAAACAATAACTGTGCCATAAAATAAATGTTTGAGTAAAGTAAATCCCGGCGGCCAGTCTCGACAGCAAGTGTGGTGTGATCGAACAGTATGTTTATTTTCAACAGAAAAAAGTCTAATAAATTGATATGAGATAGATAGATAGATAGATAGATAGATAGATAGTTAGATAGATAGATAGATAATAGACAAGATAGACACCACACATCACTACAGTGCATGCAATAGACATTGTTCTCCAATTTCAGATATGTTACAGGTTCTCTATGATGAAATCACCAGTGTACTGAAAATTGCAAAGTAATGTGAAGTTTCACTGGAACGATTCAGGCATTTGCAATTTTCCGCATCCTTGCCAAAAAATAATGGCTATAAATTTGTGCTCAAGTTTATTAACAATGCTATTTATTTTTATATAAGAAGTAGCCAAGAGGTTGCTTCATAGAAACAAAGGTCAAGATGAAGATGCATTTAACTCTTCTACAGCCTTTCTAAACCAAGTAGGCATTATTATTGTTGTTATAATCTTGTACAGAGGAGCAGTATTATAGTAGTTATATTCTTGTACATAGGAGCAGTATTATAGTAGTTATATTCTTGTATATAGGAGCAGTATTACAGTAGTTATATTCTTGTACATAGGAGCAGTATTATAGTAGTTATATTCTTGTACATAGGAGCAGTATTATAGTAGTTATATTCTTGTATATAGGAGCAGTATTACAGTAGTTATATTCTTGTACATAGGAGCAGTATTATAGTAGTTATATTCTTGTACATAGGAGGCAGTATTATAGTAGTTATATTCTTGTACATAGGAGGCAGTATTATAGTAGTTATATTCTTGTACATAGGAGCAGTATTATAGTAGTTATATTCTTGTACATAGGAGCAGTATTATAGTAGTTATATTCTTGTACATAGGCGCAGTATTATAGTAGTTATATTCTTGTTACATGTAGTTTATATCTTGTACATAGGAGGCAGTATTATAGTAGTTATATTCTTGTACAAAGGAGCAGTATTATAGTAGTTATATTCTTGTACATAAGAGGCAGTATTAATAGTAGTTATATTCTAGTACATAGGAGCAGTATTATAGTAGTTATATTCTTGTACATAGGAGCAGTATTATAGTAGTTATATTCTTGTACATAGGAGCAGTATTATAGTAGTTTATTCTTGTACATAGGAGCAGTATTATAGTAGTTATATTTATACATAGAGGCAGTATTATAGTAGTTATATTCTTGTACATAGGAGCAGTATTATAGTAGTTATATTCTTGTACATAGGCAGTATTATAGTAGTTATATTCTATACATAGGAGCAGTATTATAGTAGTTTATATTCTTGTACATAGGAGGCAGTATTATAGTAGTTATATTTCTTGTACATATAGGAGCAGTATTATAGTAGTTATATTCTTGTACATAGGAGCAGTATTATAGTAGTTATATTCTTGTACATAGGAGGCAGTATTATAGTAGTTATATTCTTGTACATAGGAGCAGTATTATAGTAGTTTATATTCTTGTACTATAGGAGGCAGTATTATAGTAGTTATATTCTTGTACATAGGAGGCAGTATTATAGTATGCTTTACATAGGAGTATATGTAGTTTATTTGTACATAGGAGCAGTATTATAGTAGTTATATTCTTGTACATAGGAGCAGTATTATAGTAGTTATATTCTGTACATAGGAGCAGTATTATAGTAGTTATATTCTTGTACATAGGAGCAGTATTATAGTAGTTATATTCTTGTACATAGGAGCAGTATTATAGTAGTTATATTCTTGTACATAGGAGGCAGTATTATAGTAGTTATATTCTTGTACATAGGAGCAGTATTATAGTAGTTATATTCTTGTACATAGGAGGCAGTATTATAGTAGTTATATTCTTGTACATAGGAGCAGTATTATAGTAGTTATATTCTTGTACATAGGAGCAGTATTATAGTACTTATATTCTTGTACATAGGAGGCAGTATTATAGTAGTTATATTCTTGTACATAGGAGGCAGTATTATAGTACATGTATAAGTGCAGTATTATTGTAGTTATATGTATTTGTGTACATAGAAGGTGGTGGTACAGTAGTTATATTATTGTATGTATTATAACATTGTGCATTGTAACATTATAATATTTATTTTCTATGACTTTTCACTTTTCTGTTCTGCTTTTACTAAATATACTGCTGAGCAAGAGATAAGAACAGGAGAATTTTCTCAATGTATAGTAAACTCTAAATTTTGGAAGCGGCAGCCAGAACAAAAATACTATAAGTTTTACCATGGGATGTTTTTTAAATTGCAGCTAAACTTGAAAGAATCAGGAGGCATTTATTATCCGTGGCTACTGGCTAGTTTTTTTTTTTTTTAAATATCTAGGACCATCATTTATAATATAAACATTTTAAGAGTTATTACCAGACAGGAATGCAAAATGAATCTGCTGCAGTTTATTACTAATACCACAAAGAAAGAATGGAGTCTGCTTTTCTATTTTCTGTAATAAATGCACTGTAGAACTATCATGGTCTGCTGTAATGAGAAATCTCCGGGGGCAAGGTCGGCTCCACTCTCCTACTAAGAGTTTTCCTTTCCTAGTCTAGAATTGCAGCTTAAGCTTCTACAAGAAGTCAATAGATTAAGAAAGTGGAAGATGACAGACATCAGCTCAATATAACATTCCCAGATTCAAAAATAGCTGCATAAATCACTAAGCTGCCACTAGGGGCCCCAAGCCAATCGATCACTGGGATTTATAGGATGTCAAGACTTTTGGGTAATTCAATGTAAACAAAAATATCACCCCATAGCCTAATGTGTTCTCCATGATGCATTACTCAAATATTCTCCTTCTAAATAACCAACTCTCCTCACGTGTGCATGTGAAATTCTGTGCATCAGAAAAGTGTACTGAAAGTGTAGTAATCTAGTCTATGACCTGACCTGAACCTATGTCCTTAAAAAAGTTAAATATGGGTAATGTTTTTACATACAGACGCGTCCTATTTCGCATTTCCTTCTGGTTCACCATTTCCCGAGACGTGTGGTGTGAGATGACCAGCATTTTTGAAAACTCATGATTTCCCGATATTATGTCACAGGATCTCTATCCTGTATATGCCTATGGGTGGCCACCCAGTGGTTGTGATGTGAATCGCAGCCTATGAAAGTTTTTTTATTTTTTATTTTGTAAACTGTTTTTATTGAACTTTCAATATTAAGAACAAACAATACGCAGTTTGTCGTTGCATCACATATCAATGTCTGTCCTTGGCAAGTCCACAGCATATTTGTCATTTACAACACTACTATCTAGGTATTACCATATTATCAGTACAAACATATTTATCACGGTAGTATATTCCAGTATCTGTCCCTGGTAAATTCAAGATGTATTGGACATTCACGGCCAGCCAATGACAGACAGGCAATCTTCTTTGGTATCTTTCCATTTTACAGATACTTATCATGGCTCGATGCATCATCATCAAACAAAAAAGGAAAAATAAAATAACAAAAGAAAAAGAAGAGGAAAATTCTCGGAAATATCTGCCTCCCCCCACCCACCCCGTCTCCTAAGCCAAGAAAACGGGCTCTTCACCCATCAACACCTGTTCCTGAAACCAAGTGGTCAAAGAGAAACACTCGTGTATGGCCTTACAGATATGTAGCGGTAGTATATTAACCACCTAACTGTTTTGCCCGAGTACAGTTCGGGCAGTGTGAAAAGTAGCTAACTGGAGGGGGAGGGCTGCTTTACATGGTGATATCTCAACGATAGCAGCTAGAAACATGCAACTGGTCTTGTATGAAAGCTGACAGTCTAGGCTTTCATACAAGACAAATGACAGCTAAAGTCCAAGCAACAGAGGAGAAATCACTGTTAGAAATTGAGTCCGGAATAATCGCCAGTAAAGCCTGTTTTTAATTTTCAGATGCATTCACAGCATCCCGATTTCTATCAGTGATATCTTTCGCTGTCCTGAACTTATTTTTTTGTCATTTTGGTATTGTCTGAAAGCTTGGGATGTCTGCTTTCAAACAAGATCAGTTGCATGTTTCTTCAGGAGGTAGCAGCATCTAAAGCAGCCCTCCCCCCTCCAGTTAGCTACTTTTCCCACTGCTGGAGCTCCACTCTGGCAAAACAGTTTAGGACATTAATAAAGCTTTCCCACATTCGGAAGAAGTATTTTACTTTCTTGTCTTTCCGTTGCGAGGCCTCGACGCAGTCCATGCGCAAAATGTATGACAGTTTCTCCAAGAATAGTTTAAAAGAGGGAATCATAAGATTTAACCAGACTTGTAAAATATTGCCTTGGTACCTGCCGCCGCCACAAAATGCAACAGTTTCCTGCATCCTGGGGTGCAAGTATACTTATCAGTGTCCAAGTCAGCAAACAAAGCCCAAAGGGGGTCAGGGGGAGTGAAGTTAGTCAAATGTATGTTGGTGAAAATGATGATTTTATCCCAGAATTCTCTAATCCTTGGAAAGTCCCACAAGCAATGGTCTAAGCCCACATCTAGAGCCCCATACTTTAAACATGAGTCATAAATACCCGTTTTGTATCCTCTTCTCGGGGCTAAATAATATCTATGGCAAATTTGTAAGACCATTTCTACGTAACGTGTTGTGGGCAGGTGCTTGTATGAGAGCTCCAGCGCCTATGAAAGATTTTGCTAGTATGTTGCAATATTATTCAATTTGTTTCGTCAGAAGTTGAGCTCTACTCAGAGGCGAACTCCAGGTTACATCAGCGTCCGAAGCATTGCTATATATTTCTTGGGTTTTGTTTTGTTCTTTTGTGTATATCAGGAAAAGATTATTAAATAATTAATTCCGGTTTTTACTATATATTTTCCATGCAGGCCACTGGAGTACATGCGATAAGTGGTCATTTCTTGGTTTCTGCAGCTCACTCTTCGGCTTTCATGTGTAGACTGGGACAAGATCAACAGAGTCATCTCATCATTAATAGTGAAAATGGATGATATGTCTATTGTACTGCCGGAGACTAGAGATGAGCGAATCATCCAAAATTCGCTTCCCCGAATGTTTGTCGAATTTTTTAAAGGATTCGTACGAATACGAAGCTATTCGGTCGAAGCTGCGTACAAATAATTTGTTTTTCTGCGGACATTCCCTTGAATACTTAGTGTGTACGAAGCTTTAGTGTATTATTGTCTAGGCTCGCACAAAGAACGAATATACAGTAAAAGTACTCTACTTAACTGAATATGTTTGCATTAGCATACAAATTCTCAGATGTGTAGCATTAGCGTACAAATCATATTATGCGTACGTAGCGTTAGCGTACAAAGATTTTAGACTAATTTTCAGAAGCGAATCTGAAAATATTCGGATTCGCTTCGGTGTTAAAAATTCCCAAGATTCGTATCGAATCTACGAAGCGGCGAATAGATTTGCTCATCTCTACTGGAGACCAAGATAAAGCAGGGTAACTACACTATTCACTATACATGCAGATAAGGATCTGCATGTAGCTCCTTGGCATCTTAAGTATGGGTCTGTATTCTACGTCTTTCTGGAGACTGTTAGTTACTGGAAATTTTAGTGTTTCGTGTTTTTCCTATACAGTTCAGCTGCTGCAGAGCACGCACACCCCAACTGCATTATCTACACAACCTTGTCAGTCCTCTGTGGAGATGATAGTAGAAGGAAAGAGAATGGGTGGAATAAAAAATAAACTATACAACTGCTATCCTTGTGTGGTAGATAAAAGCAACTGTGTGCATGGTCATGTAACGGGTTTTGAAGGGGAAGGTCCCAGAGGTGGGAAGAGCTTCCATGAGACATTTTTGGCATATGCCGTGGAAATGTTGGTGGGAATAGTCCTTTAATGTACTGTCTGTATCTTCTTAAAATGTAACTGTTATTGCATTTCTTTTTTAATGTGGTAAGGATTATTTTAGCAATATACTTTATTTGTTGATTTTGTACATTTTTTATTAAGAATACTGCCTCTGTAATTGTCTTTTGGGGATGAGTTGCTATGGAAAATCCATCTTAACAGTTCAGGGAGAGTGAAGATGCTTCAGCTCGCTGCTGCTGCCATCACTGCCTCCCTCATTTATATAGCTATAAATGGCTAAATATATATCTAATATTTAAAGCTGAGTGTATGTCCGCTAAAGGAATCCGCACCGTCGAATTTACAATCACAAAATTTTGCACAGCCGCCTCCTGTGACTCGGGGAACATCATAGACTATGTTTTGAGAGGAAATTTTCAACCCAGGCTTTCCAATTATTTGCCAAAAAGTACGCTTAGTAACCTAACCGCCAAACTTCAGGAGCCATTGTCTGTTGGCTGTTGTGGCAGTTAGCCTGGATATTCATCAGGTGGCATATAGCAACCAATCACAGCTCAGCTTCTATTTTGCTTCAGGTCATTGATATGAGCTCTGATTGGTTGCTGTAGACAATGAAGGACACTCTTAGTATAAGACAGTTAATATGATTATAAGTATCAGTTAATATGATTTTGATTGTGACGCTTAGCCAACGTTGTTGTAGAGGCCGATGTAACTCACATGACCTGAAGTGTATACTAATTCTGTGGGGTTTTATATACTGTCAATTAAAGACAATAATGCCCAGTAAGAAAAGGAATTTGATTTGATTGGACGATTGTCGTCAGATACTAAGAGAAAAGCCATATAAAGGGGCGGGTTATTATGGAAATCACTGTTAACAAGACGGGGTACTGTGCAGGTCACTAATAAAGGGCGGGCCGCTGTGAAGGTCACTATTAAAGGGGCGGGAACTGTGGAGGTTACTGTTAATGGGGTGGGGGACTGTGGAGGTCACTATTAAAGGGGCTGCTGCTGTGGAGGTCACTGTTAAGGGGGAGGGTCATTGTGGAAATCACTGTTAAGGAGACGGGGTACTGTTGAGGTCACTAATAAAGAAGCAGGATGCTATGAAGGCCAAAGTTAAAGTTGTGGGCTGCTGTGGAGGTCCCATTTTAAGGAGATGGCACTGGGGGGGGCAGTGTTAAGGGGTGGAGGGCTGTGGAGTTCACTGTTAAGGGGGCGGGGTACTGTAGATATCACTGTTATAGTGGATATATATATATATATATATATATATATATATATTAATACACATATGGGGATATGCCCTGTCTTGATGCTATTTCTACACTATCAGCGGTCAGCGCTGACAGGGTATGTTCGCTCTTTTTCCATGGCGCGCTCACTAACGAAAGTGCCACAGGTAGATGCCTTGGAGTCAGCGCTCGCTATTGAGAAGGCACAGGGACAGGGAGAAGCAGTTTTATAGTATATAGTGACAGTTATTATAAATATAGTATATATAGCCATCCCCATATACTGTAAAACTGCTTCTTCCTGTCTCCCTGCCTTAGTGACAAAGTTTAAAGGGTTGTCCAGGTTCAGAGCTGAACCTGGACATATCCCTGTTTTCATCCTGGCAGTCCCCCTGATACGAGCATCGGAGCATTTCATGCTTTATTGTTCTACTTTGCCCTGCGCCCTGCGCTGAATCGCTCAGGGCAAAGGCTTTTTTTTTGAAAATCCAGTGATGTATGGAGCTATTGAAATGCTCCGATGCCCATATCACAGGGGCTGCCTGGGTGAAAATAGGGATATGTTCAGGTTCAGCTCTGAACCTGGACAAGCCCTTTAATTTGTATCTGTCCTTTATACTTTTTTCTGCTTTCATGATCCACCTCAGATTTTTGCCTCCAAAACTGCGTGCATAAACCTAACTGTGTGGCTGTACCCTTAGGGTCCATTTAGACGTCCATATTAATGGGTCCGCATCCGTTCCTCAATTTTGCAGAAGTTGCCGACCCATTCATTTCAATGGCCTGCAAAAGATACAGCCACAGACAAGAATAAGTAGGCATTTCTATCACAGGGCTGGCCATGTGAGGTCCGCAAAATGTGGAACACATATTGCCGGTGTCTGTGTTTTGGGGAACTTCTATTTGCAGACTGCAAAACACTTGCAGATGTTTGAATGGACCCTTATAGTGGTACTAGGAAGTTTGTGAGCCCTTCAGAATTTTCCATATTTCAGCACAAATTTGAACTGAAACTACTTCAGATTTTCACACAAGTCCTAAAAGTAGTTAAGGAGAAACAAATCACACAAATGTATCAAAAATATTAGACTTGGTCATTTATTTCTTGAGGAAAATAATCCAATATCACGTCATTGACTGGTAAAAGTATGTGAACTTTTGCTTTCAGTAATTGTTGTCTAGTCCTGCACATCGGCTTGGAGGAATTTTGGCCTATTCCCCCATACAAAACAGCTTCAGCTCTGTTATGTTGGTGGGTTTCGTCCAATGAACTGCGAACTTCAGCAACTTCCACAACATTTCTGTCGGATTAAGGTCAGGAGTGTGACTTGGCCATTCCAAAACTATAACTGTCTTCTTCTTTAATCATTCTTTGGTTGAACGACTGCTTGAACGACTCGGGCTGATGTCCCGACATTTTCCTTTAGAATTTGCAATTCATAATTTATTCTTCCATCAATGATAACAAGCTGTCCTGGCTCAGACGCAGCAGAACAGGTCCAAACCATGATACTACCACCGCCGTGTTTCACAGATGGGATGAGGTTTTTATGCTGGAATGCAGGCTTTTCCTTTCTCCAAACATAACACTTCTCATTTAAACCAAAAAGTTCTATTCATCCACAAAACATTGTTCCAATAGCCTTGTAGCTTGTCCTGGTAATCACTTACAAACTGTTGACGTGCAGCAATGTTTTTTTGGAGAGAGGGTGCTTTCTCCTTGAAATTCTGCCATACACACTATTGTTGTTCATTGACCTCCTGATGTTACACTTTGACTTTCTGTGTGTAAATTAGAGTTTATTCTTTGAACCTCACAGCACTCTGTGGCACTGTAGGAGTTAAATCCCTCTTGCGTTTTTTACAGGTGCAAGGCTTGTGGTGCTAATTAGTCCTGCTATGTATATTTGGCTGAGTGTACTACTTCTTGCCTGTGCAATAGGTCTTAGATTTGCTAGGTCACTCACATCTGCTACAGCCTGTAAAAAAAATAATCCATAAGTCTCTGTACCCAGTCTGTCTCTCCTCTGACCTAACATGTGCCTGTGAACATGATCTGTTTGTCGGCCTGTATTCTGACCTAGATCCGTTTGCCCTGGCCCTTGACTGTTCCTGGATTTGCAAGTACTCTGCCTGACCTCAGCTTTGCCTGTTCCTCTGCTGCTTTGCACGGGTGTCTCTAACCTCAACGGGTCAGCTGCCAACTACACTGGGTCTATTCCAAGAGATAGCAGCCTTGTGGCTTGCCTGTAGCAAAAACCAGATCCCAGTATTGGGGTTAAAGATTAAAAACCTGGGAACTGCCAGGACAACTCCCTGAAGAATAGCATACGGGTTAGTTAGCACAGTGGTCCCTCAACCATTGTCTGTAACAGTGCACTCATGAACATTAATATTAGCTAATGTGAGAAAGGCCTTTAGCTGCTTAAAAATTACCTTGGGTTCCTTTGTGACCTCACAAACTATTACACACTTTGTTCTTGGAATGATCTTTGGTTGACCACTTCTAGGGATGATAATAAAGGTCTTGAATTTCCTCCATTTGTGTACTGTATGATTGGTGGCGTCCAAAATCTTTAGAGATGGGTTTGTCACCTTTTCCAGCCTGATGAGCATCAACAACTCTACTTTTGAGGTCCTTAGAAATCTCCTTTGTTCGTATAATGATACACCTCCACAAACTTGTATTGTGAAGATCAGACTTTGATAGATCCCTGTTCTTTGAATAAAACAGGTCACCCTCTCACACCTGATTGTCATCCCATTGATTAAAAACATCTTCAAGTTATCTGCTAATCCTAAAGGTTCACATACTTTTACCACTCACAGACATGGGATATTGGATCATTTCCCACAAGAAATAAATTACCAAGTCTAATATTTTTGACACATTTATTTGTTTTGGTTATCTTTATCTACATTTAGGGCTTGTGTGAAAATCTGATGTAGTTTTAGGTCACATCCATGCAGAAACATAAAAAAATTCTGAAGAGTTCACAAGTTGTCAAGCTATAGCACTAACTTACACAAATACACGGGAATGCAGATGTAAATAGAGGCAATGTGTTTGAGAGTGAAGGAGAATCATAGGAACTGTAGTTCTTTACATTTATATTATTTCCTACAGCAAGCTCTGGCAGCATAAAAACAAAGGTGCAACGCAAGAAATTGAAAATTAACTACATCTTATCTATGGTTGGTTCACCTGGTGAGCATTCAGACCCCAGCCTTATACTGGGACAGACTTCAGGACATTTAGCTTTTTTCCCCAGTATGTACTGCCAAGTAACTCAATATATACCAAAGTAGTATCTGCAAAATATTACGAATGAAGCTCCTGATCTGAAAGACCAAAGATTTATCCAAACAAGTCTATAATCTGAAGCAGTAAGTCAGCCCATAATGCCTCTATCGACACAGAACTTTCTGCCTGGTGTACCGCAGCTTAATATTTGCTATGAATCTAAATCTACAATTAAGCAGATCATCTGCATCAAATCTGCAATTACAGAGCACATTAAAACAATGAGCTGCTGATTAAAGAGGGAAAGGTTAATCTGCGGGAAATAGATAACACATACTTAATACAAAGACCAGAATAGAAGCTGAGAGCAAAAAAAAAAAAAAAAACAGAATCGCTGTAGCAAAACTGGCCATACAGGAGAAAAGCTATAGGGGGCACAGACGTAACAATCGCATCAGGGTCCTTGTGTCTAATGGCGGCTGTGCCACAGGAGTATTAGCACATGGTAAGTTGGCGCTCTGGCTTTAAAGTAGAACTCCCGCAAAAATGTTTATTCTCTGACCTATTAGAAAGGTGCATGATGTAATCTGTAGTGAATGTAATCTTCTTATTAGAGAGTATAATTCTGCATTATAACCTCTCTTCCTATTGTAGCTGGGTCATGTGACCAACTCTCTGACCTCCAGCTGACCCAGGACAGGAAGCCAGTCACTTCTCTATTCAATCCTATGAGACTGAAAGTGAGGCTCCCATAGGAATGCATAGAGAATACGACTTCCTGTCCACACATAAGATGCTGTGTTATCTGGTGGGTCTGGTTGCTGGTCACATGACACAGATGAGAAGCATCAGGGAGATATAACTCACAAATACAGACACTGGTAAGAAAACGACATTCACTACAGATTACATCATGTACATTTCTAGCAGGACATGGAATACAATTTTTTGCAGGAGTTCTTTAAGTTACATACCTGTGGTCGTAATCAGAATTATTTTTCCAACCTTCGTTCTGACATATCCCATTATTGGGTTAATTTTTCATTTATGAATAATAAAAGCAACCCAAAAACATCACAAAAATATCAGAAACAGGACATAGAAATATCGACATACCTCAAAAACTACTACCTGTGAGCCAATTCACTTTCTTGGAAGGTTTTGCAATTTTTTTTATTTTTCTCTCATATGGGGGGATTTATCAAAACTAGTGTAAATGGAAATTGACTTTCTTGTCCACCACAACCAATCAGATTTCACCTTTCATTTTTGAAAGAAGCTCTGAAAACTGAAAGGTGGAATCTGATTGCTTGCTGTAGCCAACTAAGGGCCTTTAAATCTGTGTTGGAGGCTCTGCTTGGGGCTTCTGTCACAGAGTTTGTCAAAAAATAGTGTAGAGAACAGTTCTACTAAAAATGTTCTCCAATGGACCCTATTACAGTCAATGGGGTCTGTTTGGCTCTGTTCCTGTCAGTTATACGCTGTATCCAGCACTTCGTCTAGTTTTGTTGTTCTGGTCCTATAACGGAGCAGAACAACGGAAATAATAGCGCTGATGTGAAGGAGCCCTAAGCCTGTTTTCTGTTACACTTCCCCATGCCCAAAAACCTCCCATGAGAACCAAACGTTGGCTGCTATTTTACCACAGACTCATCACTAAAGAACATAAAAAACACAAATGTGCAATAGAAAAAAATGACCATCACATAAAGAGGTCACAAAGAAGGCAAAGAGTCAAATCGCCATAATCATCAGTAGCATCCTGTACACTTACATAACAACAAAACACAACAAAGTCACTTATACCAAATACGTAACACAACGTACTGTATAGTCATAACAGGGTTTTTGTTTTCTTGCTAAAAATTCTTCACCTTTTTTCCAGTTACTACTGGTTTAGAATGACCTTCCACTAACCACCCATTATAAAAATAGCATCATTTTAACATACAGTTAAATAGGTTTTCTGGGTTTAGGATCCTGATGGCCCTTCCTCGGGTACCCATCAGTTTCAGATCGGTGGGGGTTCGAATCTCTGCACTCGTGCTGATCGGCTGTTTAAATTGGCCCGGGGCTCATGTGAGTGCTGCGGCCTCTCCATTGCTTATATGGGGACATCCACTTGCAATTTTGTCTTTTTTGCATATGAATGAGTGAAAAAGATTTCATGGCCCACAATTATGGCCTGATTTGGAAAGACACATGGGGCGAGCTATATCCCGAGCAATTTGAGAGCAAGGGCCCGTGTTCTGTTCATGGACAGAGCTCCTCTTCTGTGTGCTTCCCCCTTTCTATATACAGTACGTATCATACCAGGAGAAATGTTTTTTTTTCTTCCCGTTGAATACCCTTATGTGAGCACTCTTCCCGTATCAGCCAAGTGCACTTGTGTTCTTAATGGGGAGAGGGAAATAAGACTCTGCCAGATGCCTCTGGCGGCTGCTTATCTCCCTTGAGAACAAAAGGATTGGGCACTGAAATTCAAGTTGCCCAACCCTTCTTTCTCCCGAAGAAAAGCACACCCCATACACATAAGACAGTCGTCCAGTATCACTGAATGGTGGTAAAAGCCAAAACAAAGCTACTTTGTGAAATTATCCAAAGGACCTGCTGAAAGACCTGCACATGACCACTGCAGGTCCTTAAAGAAGAAGTCCTGCAAAAAATGTTATTCCATGTCCTGCTAGAAAGTTACATGATGTAATCTGTAGTGAATGTCATTTTCTTACCAGTGGCTATATTTGTGAGTTATATCTCCCTGATGTTTCTCATCTGTGTCATGTGACCAGCAATCAAACTCACCAACTCACACAGCATCTTATGTGTGGACAGGAAGTCTATTTCTGTATGCATTCCTATGGTAGCCTCACTGTGAGTCTCATAGGAATGAATAGAGCAGTAACTGGCTTCCTGTCCTGGGTCAGTTGGAGGGGATAACTCACAAATACAGTCTCTGATAAGAAGATTGCATTCACTACAGGTTACATCATGCACCTTTCTAACAGGTCAGAGAATAAAAATTTTTTGCGGGAGTTCTTCTTTAAGTCACCGGGGAGAGTAGCATGTTAGAAAAAAACAGAATGAGTTGCATACAGTAAGTGTATGAGGTCCGGTCTGGTGTCTGAATTTATTTATGGTGTCTGTCCTGAGTCTGTATACAGGGGGTCTGTACTCATTTAGAGGTCTGGTCTAGGGCTACATTAAGAAGGTCTGGTTTGGGGGTATATACTGTAGTTAATATAGTGTTATACAGTTAGGGCCAGAAATATTTGGACAGTGACACAAGTTTTGTTATTTTAGCTGTTTACTAAAACATGTTCAGAAATACAATTATATATATAATATGGGCTGAAAGTGCACACTCCCAGCTGCAATATGAGCGTTTCCACATCCAAATCGGAGAAAGGGTTTAGGAATCATAGCTCTGTAATGCATAGCCTCCTCTTTTTCAAGGGACCAAAAGTAATTGGACAATGGACTCTAAGGGCTGCAATTAACTCTGAAGGCGTCTCCCTCGTAAACCTGTAATCAATGAAGTAGTTAAAAGGTCTGGGGTTGATTCCAGGTGTGTGGTTTTGCATTTGGAAGCTGTTGCTGTGACCAGACAACATGCGGTCAAAGGAACTCTCAATTGAGGTGAAGCAGAACATCCTGAGGCTGAAAAAAAAGAAAAAATCCATCAGAGAGATAGCAGACATGCTTGGAGTAGCAAAATCAACAGTCGGGTACATTCTGAGAAAAAAGGAATTGACTGGTGAGCTTGGGAACTCAAAAAGGCCTGGGCGTCCACGGATGACAACAGTGGTGGATGATCGCCGCATACTTTCTTTGGTGAAGAAGAACCCGTTCACAACATCAACTGAAGTCCAGAACACTCTCAGTGAAGTAGGTGTATCTGTCTCTCAGTCAACAGTAAAGAGAAGACTCCATGAAAGTAAATACAAAGGGTTCACATCTAGATGCAAACCATTCAATTCCAAAAATAGACAGGCCAGAGTTAAATTTGCTGAAAAACACCTCAAGAAGCCAGCTCAGTTCTGGAAAAGTATTCTATGGACAGATGAGACAAAGATCAACCTGTACCAGAATGATGGGAAGAAACAAGTTTGGAGAAGAAAGGGAACGGCACATGATCCAAGGCACACCACATCCTCTGTAAAACATGGTGGAGGCAACGTGATGGCATGGGCATGCATGGCTTTCAATGGCACTGGGTCACTTGTGTTTATTGATGACATAACAGCAGACAAGAGTAGCCGGATGAATTCTGAAGTGTACCGGGATATACTTTCAGCCCAGATTCAGCCAAATGCTGCCAAGTTGATTGGACGGCGCTTCATAGTACAGATGGACAATGACCCCAAGCATACAGCCAAAGCTACCCAGGAGTTCATGAGTGCAAAAAAGTGGAACATTCTGCAATGGCCAAGTCAATCACCAGATCTTAACCCAATTGAGCATGCATTTCACTTGCTCAAATCCAGACTTAAGAAGGAAAGACCCACAAACAAGCAAGACCTGAAGGCTGCGGCTGTAAAGGCCTGGCAAAGCATTAAGAAGGAGGAAACCCAGCGTTTGGTGATGTCCATGGGTTCCAGACTTAAGGCAGTGATTGCCTCCAAAGGATTCGCAACAAAATATTGAAAATAAAAATATTTTGTTTGGGTTATGTTTATTTGTCCAATTACTTTTGAGCTCCTAAAATGTGGAGTGTTTGTAAAGAAATGTGTACAATTCCTACATTTTCTATCAGATATTTTTGTTCAACCCTTCAAATTAAACGTTACAATCTGCACTTGAATTCTGTTGTAGAGGCTTCATTTCAAATCCAATGTGGTGGCATGCAGAGCCCAACTCGCGAAAATTGTGTCACTGTCCAAATATTTCTGGCCCTAACTGTATACTGTAGAGGAGCAGATACTTGTTAAGACCTAGAACTGTGCTGAATCCCATAATTATAATCATAGCCCAATATCTTAAGACAGTATCACACTGTACACTTAAATTATTACCTCCCCCATTGGTTTGATAATCGTAATTATAAATAATCACGACCGCGAGAGAAGCATCGGCTAATTAATCTGGCAAATTATGAATGTGTAATGAGGGATCAGGTTCATAGTGTGACTACTATAGGAAGATAAGAATTTTCTAGAGAGTTGTCACCAAGGCTTCACATGCAGCTGGATTCCACTTCTGAACTTCAACCATAAAATAATGTGCAATTCAAAGAATGATAACCTCCCGCATGCCGGTGAAACGCCATCTATTCTCGCAGATGAGGAGAGAAATTTTACATTCAAAATAACCCATATAATATTCAATTGATGTATAAAAATGTAAAAATTTATTAGGACATGGGAAAGAGCAGCCACAAAAACCTAAATTAAACCAACTATGCTAGGTGCTTGTAACATAACATGAATTCAAAAAATTTGAGAATGAATAAGCTTACGCAGGCTTAGTGAATATATTTTTTTTTACTAAGTGTAGTTAAATATATGATAACACAAATCACATACAGAATAATAAAAAGTAAATAAACATCACTAGCCTAAATGGGTTGGAGACTCTGTTGATCATGCTATAACCCATGGCTGTCTTCCACGTTATAACACATGACCGACACCCCAGGGTGTACAAGTCATATTTACATCCTGCCTAGGATGAAGCCTTCAATGGAGTCTCCTGAGGGAATGTGTGTCACAAAGTTTAAACCTGTTAGCCCCTCCTCCAGTGTACAGCACACATGTCTCTGAGATCACTCAGGAATGTGGTCTTATCAGCACAATGGGGGATGGGTACTATCTCTGACCCACTTCATTACAAGGGAAACTTATAAACTATTATACAGAGTATTAAACAGAATTAAAGGGAACAGAACCAATCAGTACTAAAAAAGACCCTTACAGCACAGTGCTGATGGACAGGGTCGGTTTTAGACAAAATGTGGCCCTAGGCAAAATCAAAAGTCGGGCCCCAAATATTGTAATAATGTACTAACCACACAGTTACGTTCTGTCGATTCCGTCTTCCCTCACAGATTTACACCCCATGAAGCTCCTCACATTGTTCTTAGCCCGAGAATACACCACATGCCCCCTCCCCTCACAGCAAATACCACATGCCCCCTCCCCTCACTCATGGCATCTGAGAGTGTTAAAAACCGGAAGCGCGGGATTCCTCTTCAGGCGCACTTTCTCCCAGCGGAGATTGGGGAAAGCGCCCTGTTCTATAAATAAGCTGCAGCCTGTACTAGGCTTCTAGGCTCATTGTTGGTATATCCCAGTTCAGGCCACTAGATGGCAGCACTGAACTGTGATATAGTGATTTCTATACAGATTAATAGAGCAATTTACTGATGATTGTAAGTTGTGGTCCACTTGGGGGACTTAACAAAAAGTAAAATAAAAATTAAAAAAAGTTTTGAAAATGCCTTAAAAATTAAAATTACCCCCATTCCCCAAAACAAAAAAAAACCACAAAATAAAAATAGCATTATGGGTATCGCCGCATGCGAAAATGCAAAATTCACGTTTTTTTTCATCACTTTATCTCCCAAGAAAATTTTATAAAAAGTGATCACGTCATACACACCCCAATATGGTACTGTCAAAAATGACAGATCGCCCCACAAAAAATGAGCCCCCACACATCTCCATAGAAATAACTATAAAAAAGTTATGAGGGTCAGAATATCGCGATAATTTTTTACGAAGTGAGTCCTAATGAACGGGTGCTGCTAGGGTTGCCACCTTTCCCAAGAAAAAATACTGGTTACACAAGTTAAAAAGGTTGGTGTGGGTTAATACGGGTGTTATTTGATCATATTTTACGTTTTGCGCAAATTTTGTTTCGCAATAAAATCAAACATTTCACTGTTGGGGACACCCTGTGTATTTAAGTTTTATTTGGCCTCTATTTTTAAAATGAACCTTAACCACTGGGCTATAAAGCTCAATGCTAAGTCAGTCCTGAAAAACCTCATAGAGGTTTCTCTTGTATTAAAAACCTCATAGATGTTTCTATTGTATTATAGAAGACAAAATTGTGAGTTCAAATCCCCACAGAAACATTTCAAAAATAGAGTCAAAATTAGATTTATATATACGTAGGGTGTCCCCAAGCATTGTGACCATGCTTGGGAATACCCCCTTTCATGTTGGTAACACTATCTCCATATATGGAAATATCCATATAAGGAGTCAGAGCAGGGACTCCCGACTGTTCAAACATCTGCGATCTAAACAGCAGCAATGGGGACTGAAGCAGGGAGCCCCTTAGAGGATCGGGGTCCTGGGCCCAGTTTGCCCCCCCTAACGCTGGCCCTGCTGATGTAGATTTGAGAGGATATTCACTTGTGACATCCAGCTTAGGTAACCATTAACATTCCTTATGGGGTTGTTACTTCGAGAACTAGAATGCTGACCCCCCTCCCTCTCCTGAGCACTCTGCTGTATTTCCAGTCATACTGAAGCCAGTGCTATTACTTCTGTCCACTCCTACCAGGGAACACCTTGGTCTCTTCAGAACTCACACTAGGTGCAGGATGGGGGATCCTCTGGCCCATGGGAGAATATGATTCTGAGGGTCCACCCCTATCTATACTGAATATGTACACATCCGCCTATAGTTGCCTTGTAGTCTAAATTGTCACTAGTGTTGAGCGAATCGAAGTCCATAAAGTCGACTTTGATCCGAATTTCAGGGAAATTTCGATTCTCCGCAAAGCCAAATTTCCTTGTGCTTCCTGGTAGCGACTTGATTTTCTCTAAATGGCAGTAAAAACCTCATCCATTTGCTCACGGCGGGCCGGCGGCACCATCTTTATTGAAGATCTCGCACAAAATCCTGTGCACGGCGGCATATGACGTCACCATGCTGGCCAATGTGATGACGTCATCACGGGCCGAGCGAGATTTCAAGCTAGATCTTCAATCAAGATGGTGGTGGCCAACTCTTGGCGAGCAAATGGATGAGATAAGTATGATTTAATTTATTTTTTGTTAAATTTTAGTGTTTTTACTGTTCAATGCCACACTCAGCTATGAACGCGGTATCTGAGAGGTACAATGATGGTTTGGCGCAAATGCCGCTCCCTGTCATTGCACCCGCTACTTACAAAGAAATGAGCTTCGTGACAAAGTAATTAATCACAAAGGAAATTCTTTTTGTAAAATTCGGTAAAGCACCGGAATCAAATTTTTGAATACTTTGTTCATCTCTAGTTGTCACCACAACCCACACTCAGAATAATAGTTTTTATTCCTACCATAAGAAAAAGACCCTAGAGGCAACTGACTGGCGTTAAAGTCACCTCTAAATAGGGTTGTCTTCTGCTGAACCTTTGGGGCTAGAGTTACAGTGAAATGCGGGATAGGGATGTGGAGAAGGGTGGAGAATGAGATAATCTGGAAATCTTCCCTTCCTAATCCCCTGGCTGTGCTGCTTTAGGTTACAACAGCAGGAGTTTCATAATGGCTGTCGTAACTTCATGTAGGCAGCACCTTTTTGTATGGGACAGAATAGGGATGAGGAAGTTCAGAGAACAGTTTAGGCAGGTCGTAGACCCTGTCCTCGGCTCAAAGTTCATTTACAGGACCAAATGTATTGCAAAATATAAGTAAAAACTAGTAGTAAGTAAGTGATGTAAAAAGAATCGGCAAACAGAGTTGAAAAAAGTTGACCCCTTTTTCTTGTATTTTTTAGTCACAGATCCTCTCAGATTTCAGACAAATTTTTTTTTACGCATGTTTTTCATTTCCACTTTGAGAAGATGTTCCCTGGAAGAACCCTTTTCTTTTTGAGTGGTCATCTTAGAGATTCCACTGTATTATGTTAGTGTAGAAAGGTACATGTTGGGGTAGGAAGGTTTACACAAAGAAACCATAAATTACATGTATCAATTTTAAATAATCCAAACCTGCAGGGTTTGCATATTTCTTAGCGCCCCCACCCTCCCACCTTTATTTCCTGTTCTATTGCATTTTCAGCTGAAATAAATCTGTATTCGCCATGTGCTGTAGAACGAAGGCGACGCCACAAGGTGACTTTTACCTGCATTAAGTAAAAGTTGCAGCAGGATGCAATAGCCTTGGGTTTGCATATTTCTTAGCCCCCAGCCTCCTTTATTTCCTCTTTCATTGCATTTTCACCTGAAATAACTCTGTATTCGCCATGTGCTGTAGAACGAAGTGGACGCCACAAGGTGACTTTTACCTTTATTAAGTATAAATTGCAGCAGGACGCAATACCCTTGGATTTGCATATTTCTTAGCACCCCGGCCTCCAGTTGAACCTTTATTTCCTCTTTCATTGCATTTTCACCTGAAATAACTCTGTATTCGCCATGTGCTGTAGAACGAAGGCGACGCCACAAGGTGACTTTTACCTGCATTAAGTACAAGTTGCAGCAGGACGCAATACCCTTAGGTTTGCATATTTCTTAGCACCCCCGCCTCCTGTTGCACCTTTATTTCCTCTTTTACACCTTTATTTCCTCTTTTATTGCATTTTCACCTGAAATAATGTTGTATTCGCCATGTGCTGTAGAACGAAGGCAACGCCACAAGGTGACTTTTACCTGCATTAAGTATAAGTTACAGCAGGGCGCAATAGCCTTGGGTTTGCATATTTCTTAGCACCCAGCCTCCTTTATTTCCTCTTTCATTGCATTTTCACCTGAAATAACTTTGTATTTGCCATGTGCTGTGGAACGAAGGAGGCGCCACAAGGTGACCTTTACCTGCATTAAGTATAAGTTGCAGTGGGACGCAATACCCTTGGGTTTGCATATTTCTTAGCACCCCGGCCTCCAGTTGAACCTTTATTTCCTCTTTCATTGCATTTTCACCTGAAATAATTCTGTATTCGCCATGTGCTGTAGAACGAAGGCGACGCCACAAGGTGACTTTTACCTGCATTAAGTATAAGTTGCAGCGGGACGCAATAGCCTTGGAAATAGTTAAGGATATTTTTGGATCTCGGCAAACGGCCCAGTAATTAAATAAATGTGCAAAGTAGATCCGGTTAAATATTTAACAGCAGTTGCTTAATTAATGAGCGTATGCCATCACTGAGGTGCATGGAAATGAACCAAGGGCAGCGATTAGTCACGATGAAGCCTATGGAATTAATACTGAAATCCCTGCAATTAATGCCATAATGATAGCCTACTGTACGCGTGAATTATGGTAACGCCTACGGGTTGACTTATGGAGAACATACGTGGAAATCCCAACTCAGATCCATAGGAAAGAGTCTGTCTTGTTGAGATTCAGTGGTGGCTTCTGGTTCTTCGGTTGCAAGAGAATTAAAGATGCAGCAGAGCTGAATTTGTCACTCTTGGGAGGAGTGGGGGTGCTCTGAATTTTTTTAGTGCAACTTTTTTTGCAATTTCTGACCATTTTCATTTTCCATATTTCGGTGCTTGTCAGTGACAGGTGCATATTTCGTTACAATGTATCATAGATTCCTCTTCAACTATGTGCCTGTGCTAATTTCAAAGGTTTCCAGCATCTGGGTGCAAGTGGCCATGCTTTCATTCACTGACAGCAAGCAAATATCCAGAAATAGTGAGTAGTTAGAGCAAACAGCATTTCAGAATTCAAGTTGAAAAACTGCTTGCTGCACGATGATTAAAGAAGACCTGTCAACGCTCCTGACATGTATGTTTTAGGAACTTTAAACCTGGAACATCTTTTTTATGACTCTGTGTTGTGTTATTCCTCTATTATTCCTACTGGAAATTAAGAATTAATTGCTAAAGGTTTGCAATGAAGGTCCAGCTGGGTGTTACCAGTGTTTCTATGCACAGTATGACATTATGCAATCAGTTCTGTGCAGGGACACCCCCCAACTGATAACACCCAGCTGGACCTACATTGTAGACATTGTAGAATAATACCTTCTAGCAGGAATAATAAAGGAATGGCACATCAAAGAATCATAAGAATAGATGCCCCAGAATTGTTGCTACATGGGGAATGCAAGTAGTTACTAAAAAAGATATGTCAGGAGGGGGGAGAGGTTCTTTTTAGGGTTCATGTACACAGCCGTATGTATTTTGTGCTCCGAAAAAATATGGATGCCATCCGTGAGATTTCCGCGCGGGTACAATGTGTGAAGCGAACGCATTGCACCTGCACTGAATCCTGACCCATTCATTTCAATGGGTCTTTTCACAAGAGCCATGCTTTTCACGCATCAGTTCGCCATTGCGTGAAAATCGCAGCATGTTCTATATTCTGCGTTTTTCACGCAGCCCTGGCCCCATTAAAGTGAATGGTTCTGCGTGAATCATGCATTGCATCCGCACGCAAGTGTGGATGCAATGAGTGATTCACTGATGGTTGCTAAAAGATGTTGTTTGTAGTGTTGATCGAGCACCAAAGTGCTCGTGTGCTCGGGTGCTCTGGTAGAACACTTGGTGATGCTGGAGTGCTCTACAGAGCACCCGAGCACAATGTAAATCAATGGGAGAAGACCAGGCACCCCCTGCTCGGATGAAGGGAGGGTGTTGGGTTCATAGGAAAAGGTCAGAATCGCAAATTCTCCTCTTTCACTCGTTAAAGTACGCTAATTAACTGAATTTGTACGCATTAGCGCACAATGCGTAGCATTAGCATAGAAATTCGTACGCATTAGCATACTCAAGCATCGCACTCGAGCACAAGCGGTGTTCGGCCAAACACCGAGTGGACCCGAGCGTAGGCATGCTCGGCCGAACAGCAAGTTTGGCCGAGCATGCTCACTCAACAGGTCACTGCTGCAGGTCAATCAGTGGCACTGGTCTTGTGACATGCCTGCACATGTCATGGCCAGGGGTGCACCTAGCCTTCTGCTGCCTGAGATGAAAACTGAAACAGTGCCCCCCTTCCCTCTCCCCAATGCCAAATTATTAACCTAACCCCTTCCCTTCAGCTCATGGCCCTTTGGCTACACCCCTCTTGCCCCTACCTTGTGCTGCCTGAGGCTATCACCTCATCTGGCCTTATTGGTGGTGCATCCCTGGTCATGGCTGAGGCCACTGATTGGCCTGGAGTGGTGAAATGCTTGTACACAGCAAGTCATACTTCTGGTCTGGTCTCAGCGCTGGTGACAGGTGAGACTTTTTTTTAAACCTTCCATTCAGCTTGCACCTATAAAAAAGGGTTCCCCTTAGGCCCCTTTCACACGAGCGATCCGGACTCAGTCCGGATGCGCTCAGGGTGCGTTGCGGAAAACTCGCACCAATCCGCACGCAATCGCAGTCAGTTTTGACTGTGATTGCATACGTTCGTTCAGTTTTTTCTGAGTGGGTGCGATGCCTATGGATGCATTTCGCACGCGCATGATAAAAAACTGAATGTTTACAAACAACATCTCTTAGCAACCATCAGTGAATAATGCATTGCATCCGCTCTTGTGTGCGGATGCAATGCGATTTTCACGCAGACCCATTCACTTCAATGGGGCCAGGGATGCATGAAAAACGCAGAATATAGAACATGCTGCGATTTTCACGCAACGGCGAACTGATGCGTAAAAAAATTCGCCCATGTGAAAAGCCCCATTGAAATGAATGGGTCAGGATTCAGTGCGGGTGCAATGCGTTCGCTTCACACATTGCACCCGCGCGGAAATCTCGCCCGTGTGAAAGGGGCCTTAAAGTTCTAAGAACACCAGAAAATGAATTACAGGATTTACACTCTAGTTAACACTAGGTGGCGTTGCATTCTAGTAACATAAAAATAAGAAAATGAAATAAGAAAATGAAATAAATAAATAAATAAATAAATAAATAAATAAATAAAAATATTATCACCAGTATCAGTTAGTCTACTTTAGGTAAGGCTATCCAGTGCAATGGGCACCATGTTGAGTGGGTCCCAGAATCAAGCAGAGCTTAGGAACACTGATGGATCCCCTAGTCCTCGAAAGGGCAAGTCTGCTGTCCATTCTTGTCACAAATTCCATAATATTACAAAAACCCCATAATTTTTTTTTGGTCATAATACCAGAATTCAAAGCACTCCATTATAAGCTAAATGGGTCTGGATTCGGCAGAGCTTTCGTTATAAACAGAAGTCATTGTGCAGATGTGAAAAGAGCCTTAGAGATGTATATTGTGAGCACCGAACTGCTCTGCTGCTTCCCTTTGTACAATCGTTAGTGAAATTATAATATTATGCTTACTTGAAACCCCCACACGGGGGCGCTCACTGCACATAGAATTATACAGCTGCCAGTGCAAAAGGAGGTGTATCTGTATGCATTGATGGCCTACAATTTCACAGAAAAAAAGAGATGGGTAGATCTGTAACATCCCGGAGTGGTGTTACCACTTCTGCACCCTGCTACTGTCTTTAATGGGCTAACCTAAATGCCATCTTAAGTATTTCTGTCCAGGTCCTCTACACTGTGCATTCCTAATCTTGTTATGCAACTGTTTAGCACATGTAATATGCCTGGTTCTCCAGCAGGTGGAAGTACAAATGGCAGAGCTATAGTTAGAGAGAATGGAACTTACCATTTCATTCTTGCCCCCTTTGGGCAGAAGCGTGCCAGTCCTACTTCCTGCCAGAAGGGTGGGGCACAAGTTTCCAGTTAGTTCCAGTCTGAAGCTAGACAGAAGAGGAGTGTGAGCAGGGGCACGATCAGACGTGCCTATGCCAGCCAGTGAACCCTAAGCTCTACTGGCCATGAAGAAAGATGTCTGGAAGCTATAGGGGCCAGAGGAAATATGCAAGAGTAAGAGTTCTTTGGCTGAAGATAAGTTTGATTGAGTGTTAGGAGGGGAATAACAGTCGACGGCACCCCATCCAAGGATACCAGAGCAGATCAGAAGTACAAAAACCAGACTTAAGCAGAATATTGTGCAGCTTAAAGAAGTAAAGCAAAGTACTAAGCTAGACTGTCTGTACAGCAGAGAGAAAGAGATAAAGCAGAGTTGAGTTTGCCTGCCAGTTCATGCTAAAGCCTGCTGGAACCAAGACAAAGCCTGAAAACTGTTTAAAGAAACGTTTATTCGAGTAAAGGTGCCAAGGTCTGGATTCAAGTTATTCTTTCAAATCCTTCAATTATTCCCCGATTTATTGCTTTGGAGCCAAAGCCTAGGGTTGTCACGCTCGGGTGTGAAGGGTATAGCCACACCAAGCGTAAGAGGGAAGGGAACAGACCGGAGAAGGGAAATGATCACCTCCTGCAGGAATCCCTGAGACTAGGGCCTGGCAGACTACCAGTATGAAGAGGCCTTAGTGGTAGGAGAGTTCATACACAGGAACCTAATTTCTAACAGACCCTGTAGTTAGTGATAGGGGAAGAAAACACAATAGGGAAAATGACACTTATCTTTATGCAGAAATAGCAGCAACTGGATCTCAGCCAAGAACAGCTCCAAACAACTAAGTGAGCAGAAAGTATAAACCGCAGTGAATCCTGGGAGATGAAGGAATAAATAGAGGAAAGACAATTACCACAGCCACAACAGCTGAGGGGAAGAGGTGTGGTAAACAGCAACCAAACCAAGGGAAAAGCATGTCAAATTATGTCACTTTTGAAAGCCGCGCAGAACGTCTGATACCAGACGCAAGCCCACTCGTGACAAGGGTCTAGCAGTATCCAGGTAGGAGCATCGTGACACATAACGAGACATTTAGGCCGCACTACACTACTCTGCATTCCTACTACACCTGGGACGCGATAGAGAGGGTCCTGGGGGGTGGCGCCCGTTGCAGATCACTCAAATTTCGATTCAGGTTTCACTTGGCCGAAACGCTCAAATGATTTGATTCAGACCTGAATAGATTTTTCCCAAAATGAAAGTGCCCTGATAATCTCAGTATGACCCTCTGAGGTCTCCTATTTTTCCATGTGTCTCTCACTTTTTAACATCTTAATGTCTTTTAAATAATTTTTTTTTTTTATTTTCTCTTTCCCTCTCTTGTCAAAACTTGCAAGAATCAAATCACCAAAATTTGGACCAACCTCATTTTTTATTTTATTTTATTTTTTTAAAAAAATTCGATATTTGTTTAGAATCTATTCACTCATCTCCAGATATAACACACTCCTTACTCTGTTTTTCTTTTCTCTTTTTTTTGTGGGTGGAGCATATTTTTTGTATATCCCCTATCCCCTTCCCCCCACCGGCTTGTTCTACATTGCATTCACTATGCTAACTCTATGCCTATTGCCCGTGCCTCTCAAATTCTGCTGCCTTCTCGGGTATGTGCTAAGTAGCGAGAGTCATTATAACATGTATGCTGTTGAGGTGGAAGGGTTGGCGGGGCATATGACGGGTGCCGGAGCATATGTCGGGTGCCAGTATGGGTGCCAACAAGCTGCCATGCCTTGGCCAGGGAAGTCAGATCGACAGTTCTGCTCTGAGAGTGGTGAAACTGCAGGAAGATGATTTACATAATGACCGCTAACTAAAATCTCTGTGATTAACTCAACGCCACTCCAAGCAGAGGGCGATCCCCTGTGGATTTATGCATCGGCATTTCCCGCAAAGTAAAAAAAAATGAGAGATTACTCCTCCGAGCCACCTGACAGACTGCTTATATGATCCATAAGAAATCAATTCCCAGCGTTTAATTGACAAACTGGATACTGGACAGAATCCCATACATGTGATGGTGATGGTGGGGGGTTCGCGGTTAATCGATCATTATGCATCCAGCTCTATTAATCTTAGCTAGCGGTGGATTTTTCCAAGGTCGGTACAAGACATTTTAGTCACATTAACCCCTTAAGGGTTCCGGGACTCACTCCGATCTTGAGATAGGAGTGAGTGTCAGAGATAGGACTGCACCTATCGAACTTTTATGGCATATTCTATTGATATTCCATACCGTGCCTTGAAAAAGTATTCACACTCCTTGAACTTTTCCACATTTTTTCACGTTACACCCACAAATCTAAAGGGGTTATCCCATGACTAATGTAATAAATGAAAATCAGACATCATATAGGACATGACAACCTCTTTCTAACAAAGCTAGACCCAGCCCTGTACCTCACATGGATCCAGAGATCTCCCCATTCATTGCTCTGCTAGATTTATATCAGGCTGACAGCTCAAGGGGAGTGTCTTTTCTGTTATAGCTTAGGGGGCGTGTTTCATCTCTACCTATCACAACTCAGTAAGCAGTTGGAAGTATGAAACTGAGCATGTGCGGCCATCTCAGTGAGCAGGTCAAAGAAATAAGAAAAAAAACTGCAGGTGGCGCTATACAGACACCTTTTTTTTTAATATATTGGGCATAGAAGTGGCATATGAGGTTTAACACTGACATATGTAAGGTTATGCACATAGGAAGGAATAATGCAAGTCACCAGTACATACTAAATGGTAAAACACTGGGTAACTCTGACATGGAAAAGGACCTAGGAACTTTAGTGAACAGCAAACTAAGCTGCAGAAACCAGTGTCAGACAGCTGCTGCCAAGGCCAATAAGATAATGGGTTGTATCAAAAGAGGCATAGATGCCCGTGATAAGAACATATAGTCCTGCCACTTTACAAATGAACAAGGCAGACATAGCAGAGCTGGAGAGGGTTCAGAGGAGGGCAACTAAAGTAATAAAGTAATAGATCTAATAACTATGTATAAATATATCAGGGGTCAGTACAGAGATCTCTCCCATCATCTATTTATCCCCAGGACTGTGACGAGGGGACATCCTCTGCGTCTGGAGGAAAGAAGGTTTGTACACAAACATAGAAGAGGATTCTTTACGGTAAGCGCAGTGAGACTATGGAACTCTCTGCCTGAGGAGGTGGTGATGGTAAGTTCACTATAAGAGATCAGGAGGGACCTGGATGTATTTCTGGAGGGTAATAATATTACAGGTTATAGTTACTAGAGAGGGGTTGTTGATCCAGGGAGTAATTCTGATGCCTGATTGGAGTCGGGAAGGATTTTTTTCCCCTAAAGTGGGGAAAATTGTCTTCTACCTCACAGGGGTTTTTTGCCTTCCTCCGGATCAACTTGTAGGAAAACAGGCTGAACTGAATGGAAAGAGGGCTTTTTTCGGCCTTATAAACTATGTTACTATTTTACTATGTTAATAAATTGTTAATTACATGCAATTAAAAAAGTATCGAGATCCAGGTGCTGGTTTAAAAATGGTAGAATATTTTTCATGAGATGTATTTTATTGGGATGTTATGTTTATGTTATCATTTTGAACACCGTGTATCATTTTCTTTTCACTTCACACATAACTTCTACTTTGTGTTGGTCTATCACATAAAATCCCAATAAAATGCTTTTAGGCTCGTGAGTGTAATATTAAAAAATGTGGAAAACTTTTTCAAGGCTCTGTAAATGTTCAGATGGGACAACCCCTTTTGAAGCACCATGACAAACATACAGGAGCAGTACCTGCACAGGTTCCCGCTGTGACTGCTGGGATCGGACAGACCTTCAGTTCCAGCTATTTAACCACTTACACACCACAGTCAATATCTATAATGTATCTACAAAGGGGGTACCAAGCACTGGTAGTATTTCTGGAAGTCCAACAGACCATTAATGGTGCATTCTGGGATGGGATCCCTGTGTCGCAATCTGCGGAGGTCCTAACACCCGAATGGATACGTATCCCCTTTCTTGTGGATAGAGGATAAGATTTACTTTGGGAAACCCCCCTTGTATTGGGAGCATACAGTGAGACCCTAAGCTCCCTCTAGTGGTGGCTGAAGACAGATAGCAATTTAGCAATTACCTCTATGGCAGTTAGCTCCACGCAGGAGACTTGGAGCATCTTATCATAAAAAATGTAACTTTTGATCAATATGAAGACATGAATCAGCACAGAATGTAGGACATATTACATTAGAAATGCTGGTCAAGGGTAGACATTCAATTTAAGGTCATAAGATTTTTTTTTCAATTGTAAGTGTCTAATTTCTAGACTGCAGGGACTTTGAAGCGTGGTATGTTATGGTCTCACATTTGATCTGACGCTGGTCACCATGGAGGATTCATCAGTTCCTCTATTGTTCCTTTCACTTAAACGAGTCACACAGATAGACGTGTAACATACAGTGCGTGTCAAGGACATATTAACCTATACAGGCAGGCGGCGCAGCTTCACGTTTGTACCATGGAACCATGTACCATTGCGGAAAGAATAGCGATCGACTTTCTTCTTTTATCATCTTAATGTGCCGGATTCCCAATCGTAAGCCCCTAACGCGGAGGGAAATGGAAAACAGAAAGGCACAAGCTAACCTAAAACGCTGGGATCACGGAGCGGAACCAGACCGGGTGCGGGTCTCAGGCTTTTCATCAAGTTTTGCAGTTGTACAAATATTAGTGTCTCGCGGCTGGAAGAAAAGCAGAAGCACAAAGGAAAGAGAACTCAAAGTTCAGAACGAGAACGCTTTACAGTATCGTGTTTGATTTCTGTAAATGTCACCTTCAGAAATACCACGTTATATTGGACTTTTTATGCTCTTAAAGGGGAAGTTCAATTTAGCCTTGTTTATCAAGCTGATCAAGGGCTCATGTGATCTGTAGGCGGACAGTAATGATCGCTACACAACACCATGACTAGGGTATTGTACAGAGAGTTCAGATTCTGTTTGACTTGGAGGATGCAAGTAGTATCTGATATATAGATTCCCATTTGCACTGGGTGACAAATCAAGGTACCACACTCTACTTCTGATGTTTACCAGCAGCACCCATGTAGAAGGGTCACCATACTTCTGCAGTGTCCCACTTATAGTGTGCACTACAAATGTCATGTTATTGTTAATATGCTATTAATGTATTTCAGTGCTGTAAGAATAATAACAGGCTGGTACACTACATTCATATTTCTCGCCACTAGGTGGTGCTGTAACACCACATATATGTACCATAGGGTGTGGCAAGTTCAGGTTAGAACTGGTTTAGGTGTGAACCAGTGCTGAGCAGAGAAGTGGTAGAGAAGAACAGGCAGCTTCCTTGCTAGCCCTCGGCTTCAACCTAGCTGAGGGATCTTGTGGCTAACTTCTTTAGAGCCACTTCAGACAGACCAGAAGCTGAAAGGATATAGTGTAGGTGGAGGTAAAGCATTCCTACTGTTTATGGACAATTTGACCAGGAGAAGCTCCACAGCACCTGGACACGTCCGGATGATTAGAGCTCAGTCGTCTTTATTCACATCTTACCCCTCCGGAGAGTGTGGACACTGCTTACCAGAAGTACCTAAAACTGTCTGTCTTACTAAAGACTGAACTAAACTAAGGAACAAGAAGGATTTATTTTTCTCTGACTCTAGAAGCAAGTATTGAGGCACATCTTTTATCCAGCCTGTTCAGGAAACCTACAGCATCAACTTACTGTAAGCCTTTTCTGTATGAACAACCTGCACCTCAGGGCGGATCTATCTTCAGTAAAGTTCCTACAGTTTGCAACTCACGTGTCTCCTCATCCTTTCTACTGTTTACCTATTTGCACCGCAAGGTGCTGGCGTCGCGAAAACCCTCAGGGACCCTGCCGACTGACACCCTAATACACTATTACCAAGGGCACCTCGCCTTACCACCCGGCAGAGCCCTGAAAACCAGAGAGTGCCCCGAAGGGATTGGTGTCCCCCTTCCACACACATGCACGCCGTCCCAGGGAGCAGCAGTCACCAAACTGTGAGTAATATAACCACCGACACCATTAACACTGTGACATCCCCAACACACTCACATGCCCCTGTGGTCCGGTACGCTGCACTTCAAATAGACCAAAACCACTTCAACAACTTCCATCCAAGACCTTCTTCGATGACACTTAACCCAACCCATCTATCTATCTATCTATCTATCTATCTATCTATCCATTTATGATCCAGTGAGAAGGACATACATCTCAGGATAAAGGTGTACCCTGGCATCTATTTGGTAATCCTTTCCATCCAAGATGAGGTGGAGAAGCATGTGTGTGGCCTTCTGGTCTCTCTAAGAAAGTCACTGGCTTGATCTCCATACAGACACCAGTCTAGGGCTACGCTCATGTTAGGCCACGTCTACGCTATATGGCTACTATAAGAGGACAAGGTTTGAGAAGTAGGATGGGGGCTTTCAACAACCTTAATCAAGTCCCCCATGGATTCCTACATGGCAAATAGGTTGAGGTAGGTAGCAATATAGGACAATAACTAAGAAAACATGCCATTCAGGAGTCTGGGAAGGTTGAGCGACCACCCTATGGAAGCCAGATGAAAGCACCACGGCTGTGGCTTGACTCTGCCCTCGTTCTGGCTATGCCCTCAGGCAGCCTCCCCACATGTGAGCCAGGCTCTTTATCTGGTCCTAGTAAATGGTCTTTTTCAGTGACCTTTAAAAGAAATCAATGAGGATATAAGGACCTTGTCATTTCCCACGTATGACGCCAACACTGGACGCTGCGATTCCTCGACTTCAGACAGCCTGCTTACAACAGTTTCAAACTAGGTCAGCCATGGAAAAGCTTGGAGGCAAATCTTGTCGCAGTTAATTTTTCTAACAGAAGTGAAGAGTTCTTACACTACAGAAACAGGGCCGCCGACACCTCCGGCAGGTGTTTAATGTGACAAAATCCAATTTGGAGCCTTTTTTGAGGAGGTTACACAACCTCAAATGAATGTGTTTAATACTGTATATGCAGGAGTAGATAAAGCTCATGAATGGAAAGAAGGATCATTTACTGCATCTGTGCCAATGCGAAATAGCATAGGCACAAAAATCTTAAAGGGAGTCTGTCACCAGAAAATTCACTGATAAAACGGGCACAATGCCTTGTAGGCCTGAATGTAATGATATCTTTTACTTACCGTAGGAGTCCGCTGCTTTATTCTGAAGAAAAAATACTTGTAATCCATATGTAAATGAGCAGCTTAAGTTCCTCATGGGCGGGTCCAAGCTACTCTGTGTATTCTTGCTCCTCTTGCTTCCTTTGCCAGCCCATTCCTCTTCTTCATGTTAGATCCCTGCATAGTTCTCTTCCCAGACCCTGTTAATCAGGAAGAAGAGAGAGGGGCTGGCAGAGGAAGCAGGAAGAGCAAGTGCACAGAAAGTGGTTGGGTTCACCCTCAGTGCACTTAACTTTGAGGCACAAAAGTGTATTTAGTGTGTATTTAAACAAGCTCTTTGTTAACGCTGTCAAACATGCGTTTACCCATAGTATGTATGTCAGTGTCTTAAGATCTTGGGGAAGGGGAGCAAAAATTCATAAAAAAAATGTATGAAAAGAGATAGTAGTAGTAGACTAGAGGGTGCTATATACCACTTTCCAGGGCATTTGGAGCCAATTTGGTTTGGCTTGAATTGACTCATGTACAAACTGAACGGTTTTCAAAAATTCAGCGAATCGGAACAAAACCGAATCTCAACAGCTTCGCTCATCTGTAGATCCAATAAACAGATAATTAAGGTTTGTCTTGTTTTCTGAAAACTGTCACAATTTAGGCTCATAAAGGCAAATATTGTCTAATAAAAAGATTCTAAAATGAATACAGACTGTATGATGGCATACAGCCCCTCCTCCAGAGATGTGGTAGTGACAAGGAGCGGGATATGGAGTGTTATCTATGGATATAGTGTGAAGTGTTAAAACTGTGAATTATTTCTGCCTCCAGCACTACCACAGAACCGTCACTAAATCACTGCACTGTAAATATAATGAGATCACTTTGTTCTTCAGTCCCAGTCTACACAGTAAAGCTGGTAAAATGATCTACAGAAAAAAGGAAAATGTCAGCATTAGAGATGAGCAAACTTTTGGAAAATTTGATTCGGCTGCTTCGCCACATTTTGCAAAAAAATTTGCTTTGTGACTAGTTACTTCATCACGAAGTGCATTTGTTTTGTAAGTAGCGGGTGCAATGACAAAAGGGCTGTGATAACGTAACTCCTCATCATTGTACCCCTCCGATGCCGTATTCATACATGATTGCGGCATCTGAAAGTAATAATACAGTTTAAATTAGCAGGAAAAAAAATCAATAATTCAATCATACTTGCCGCCTCCATTTGCTCGCGATGGGCCAGCCGCTGCCATCTTGCTTGAAGATCTTGAGTGAAATCTCGGCGTCACCGCGCATGAGATCTTCAATCAAGATGGCGGCGGCCAGCCCATTGCACGCAAGTAGAGGAGGTAAGTATGATTTTCTTTGTTTTTTACACTATTTCAGGTCAAATCGATTTGCTACCACGAAGCACGAGGAAATTTGGCTTTGTGGTGAAGTAAATTTAGCCTGAAATTCAGATCGACTTCCACTTCGTTGGATTCGATTCGCTCATCTCTAGACAGTATATTGTGTTCGCTCTAGTAACTTTTGCACAAACCTGGAATATGTAAGATTTGTGTATATGGATACAATATAATGTCATATAAAATTAAAATTGCTGGATTTATCTGTAGAAAGAAAGGATAAAGAACTTATTTATATTGCTTTATAATGGATTCATTGAATAGATAATTAAGGTTTGTCATGTTTTCTGCAAACTGTCATGTAAATGTAGGCTAGTAGTGGTGATTATTATACAATGTAAAGCCCCTAAAAGAATAATAAAGCAGCCATATTCTTTTTTAGTGTTTTTATGTTTCCATGATTTCCCGTAACTCTTTTACTGTATTTTAAGTGCAAAGAAACATCGAGAGGTAATCTCCTTTTAGCGGCTGTTTGAAGAGGTAGATAATGACCCCTGTGGATGCAGGCATTGCTCAAGAACCTCTCTTACCTCCTGCTCTGAGGTAAGCAAATTACTTATGTTCAGAAATTATTTCTAAAGAAGCAGTTCAATTATATTTTATTTTACCTCATCCACATGCTTTGCCTTATTTGCGCTATTATGTTGTTAAAGGGGCTGTGCCGTTCTGATTGACGGGAGTATGGCCGCTGAGACTCTCATCAATGACGGGAACAGGACTTCCATTACCCCTCATAAATAGAACGGTTACATTCTGCTACATTCATTCTGTAAGTGACTGCTGGATGTAGCGTAGTACACAGGGGTGGACTGCAAACTTAAAGTGGCCCTGGAAAAAATACTAAAAGTGGCCCCGTTTTGTAGTTGGGTCAAAATTGATGGAAGGCAGGGTCAGAAATACAATATTGTGGCACATTATACCGCCCCAACCGAAGTCCATCACAAAATACTGCCAGCAGCACAAAATACATCCCCAAAAACTTCCACTGGCCACCTGTGAGGAAGGCTCAGGTGGCCCCCTGGGCATCGGCCCACCGGGAAATTTCCCTGTAAAGTCTATGGACTATCCACCGCTGGTAGTACAGAACTTGGCCATTTCTGGCACTCCCTTAGAGATGAATAGAAGACATTTCTCGCTGTTGATAAACTGTATGGTTGGTTTCTTGACCTGGTATATTCTGGGTGCGAAGACTAGGGAGCACTATGGTTGGCTACCCTTGCTCAGCTCCTGCCTCGGCGAGGGGTCACATCTCCAACCTGTCCCTAGGATGGTGTGCCAACTGATGTGTCACTCACTCTGACTAGCTAGCTAACAACCATGCTGGCGTGGCATGGTCGGACCACAAGTTGCTCTCAGGCACCAATATTGATCTTTCTATGGGTATATGGCTTGCACATGTTTTATCCCCAGGCCACCTGTAGTGCACCAGCTGCTCTACTCTTTCTGGTCCCAGCTTGAGATACAAAAACCACCGAAATTGGATATGGCCCATGATTGGTTGAGTGCAGCGCCGTTTTTTTATTACTGGGCGAGGGGCGAGGGGTGCGATCGCCCGGGGTGCGTGTCTCAAGGAGAAGAGGGGGGCGCCGTGGTGGCCAGCCGCAGGGGAGCGCAGCGGCCCCTTAACTTTAACATTATCTGCGGGCTGCGGCTAGCATGGGAGCGCCATGCCCCCTATACTAATCACCAGAGGCGTAGCTAACGGGGGGGGGGGGGGGGGGAATACAAGTGAGCGCTTGTATGGAAGCGCTCACTTGTATGTAGGGACCCCCATCAGACCTCAGATCAGCCCACCCAGCCACATAAGGTTAAAATAAAAACCTTTCGTACCTGTCCTGCGCTGCGGCTGCCCTCCGGTCGGGCGTTCTGATCTCTTCCCTGGCCCGGGCACACTATGACTTGACGCTGCATGCATCGTCAGGTCATAGTGTGCGCCGGCCAGGCAAGATCAGGGAAAATCTGAGGTCTGATGGGGGCACATTCTGATGATCTGAGGTCTATTGGGGGCACATTCTGCTGATCTGAGGTCTGATGGGGGCACAATACGCTAATCTGAGGTCTGATCGCACATTAAGCCGATCTGAGGTCTGATGGGGGCACATTCTGTTAATCTGAGGTCTGATGGGGGCACATTCTGCTGATCTGAGGTCTGATGGGGGCACATTCTTCTGATCTGAGGTCTGATGGGGGCACAATACGCTGATCTGAGGTCTGATGGGGGCACAATACGGTGATCTGAGGTCTGATGGGGGCACAATAAGCTGATCTGAGGTCTGATGGGGGCACATTGTGCTGATCTGGGGTCTGATGGGGGCACAATACGCTGATCTGAGGTCTGATGGGGGCACAATACGCTGATATGAGGTCTGATGGGGGCACATTAAACTGATCTGAGGTCTGATGGGGGCACATACTGCTGATCTGAGGTCTGATGGGGGCACATTCTGTTAATCTGAGGTCTGATGGGGGCACATTCTGTTGATCTGATGTCTGATGGGGGCACAGTAGGCTGATCTGAGGTCTGATGGTGGCACAATACGCTGATCAGAGGTCTGATGGGGGCACATTCTGTTGATCTGAGGTCTGATGGGGGCACATTCTGATGATCTGAGGTCTGATGGGGGCACATTCTGCTGATCTGAGGTCTGATGGGGGCACAATACGCTAATCTGGGGTCTGATGGCACATTAAGCCGATCTGAGGTCTGATGGGGGCACATTCTGTTAATCTGAGGTCTGATGGGGGCACATTCTGCTGATCTGAGGTCTGATGGGGGCACATTCTGCTGATCTGAGGTCTGATGGGGGCACATTCTGCTGATCTGAGGTCTGATGGGGGCACATTCTTCTGATCTGAGGTCTGATGGGGCACAATACGCTGATCTGAGGTCTGATGGGGGCACAATACGCTGATCTGAGGTCTGATGGGGGCACAATAAGCTGATCTGAGGTCTGATGGGGGCGAATTCTGCTGATCTGGGGTCTGATGGGGGCACAATACGCTGATCTGAGGTCTGATGGGGGCACATTAAACCGATCTGAGGTCTGATGGGGGCACATACTGCTGATCTGAGGTCTGATGGGGGCACATTCTGTTGATCTGAGGTCTGATGGGGGCACATTCTGTTGGTCTGATTGGGGCACAGTAGGCTGATCTGAGGTCTGATGGCGGCACAATACGCTGATCTGAGGTCTGATGGGGGCACATTCTGATGATCTGAGGTCTGATGGGGGCACATTCTGATGATCTGAGATCTGATGGGGGCACAATACGCTGATCTGAGGTCTGATGGGGCACAATACGCTGATCTGAGGTCTGATGGGGGCACATTAAGCTGATATGAGGTCTGATGGGGGCAGGGGACTGTTAGTTTAGTGATGTAAAAACTGGGGACAGGTTTCCTTTAACATAGGAGTCCCCTTGTTTTTTACTCCTATTACTCCTATATTTTACTGCATTATGTGGTAGAGTATTTAGACTAGGGTATGTAGAAAGTCTATTGTACTGTACTTAACAGCATAGATGATCTAGCAGTTTATTCAGTCATCTTTCTAATACAATATTATAACCACAACTAGTAGTATGTGCCTGTGAAGTTGGAAACATGCGTTTGGGAAGCCACTAAGTGGGGGGCCCACTCAAGTATGTTTGCCCCCCCCCCCCGTGCTGAACCTCTAGCTACGCCTCTGCTAATCACATTACCTCCGGCTGGCATTGGATCGCAGGGGAGGCCAGCTTTCCTTCCTGGCTCCTCCCAGCTGCACTTTCAACTATGACCTGACTGAGGAGAAAACGCCAAGGTCCTCTGTGGGCAAGGTAAATGCCTGCTGGAGGAGGGAGTTTTTTTTTGTTTTGTTATTAAAATACTGATCATGGGGGGGGGGTAGTATGATAAGACCCCTAAATCCTCATCAGACCCCCTCAAAATAAACCCCATACCCCCCTCAGTTCTCACCTCACACATTAAAAATCAGGCACTCCATGATGAGATCTCACCTATGTCAAATCACCCCCCCCCCCACATGATCTCAGCATGGGGGGGTGTCATCTGAACATGGACCGACCGTCGTCTGAGCATGGGCAGTGATCTGAGCATGAGGGGGTCATCTGAGCATGGGCTGTGATCTGAGCATGAGGGGGGTCATCTGAGCATGGGCTGTGATCTGAGCATGAGGGGGGTTATCTGAGCATGGGCTGTGATCTGAGCATGAGGGGGTTATCTGAGCATGAGGGGGTGATCTGAGGAAGAGCGGTGATCTGAGCATGGGCGGTGATCTGAGCATGGGCGGTGATCTGAGCATGAAGGTGGTCATCTGAGCATGGGGCAGTGATCTGAGCCATGGGGTGGTGATCTGAGCATGAAGGTGGTCATCTGAGCATAGGGTGGTAATCTGAGCATGGGGCGGTGATCTGAGCATGAAGGTGGTCATCTGAGCATGAAGGTGGTCATCAGAGCATGGGGTGGTGATCTGAGCATGAGGGTGGTCATCTGAGCATAGGGCGGTGATCTGAGCATGAAGGTGGTCATCTGAGCATGGGTGGTCATCTGAGCATAGGGCGGTGATCTGAGCATGGGGCGGTGATCTGAGCATGAAGGTGGTCATCTGAGCATGGGTGGTCATCTGAGCATAGGGCGGTGATCTGAGAATGAGGGTGGTCATCTGAGCATGGGGCGGTCATCTGAGCATGGGGCGGTCATCTGAGCATAGGGCGGTCATCTGAGCATGGGGCGGTGATCTGAGCATGAGGGTGGTCATCCGAGCCTGTTCATTGTTGTGGCTACTGAGCTGTGCATGCTATGCAACATTGTTTAAGTCAGTGTTATTTGATTGGGGGGGTGGCCATTTTTTAATGTTCGCCCTGTTGGTAAAATTCCCTAGAAACTGCCCTGATTGAGTGCCTCTTTCTTGCTACAGCATGGACAACCTAGGACCAGTAAGCAAAGAGCAACAGAAGCTAGATCTGCATCAGAACAGCAATTGAGGGGGATTGACAAGAATAAGTATGACTTATTTTTTATTTTTAACCCTTTCTGGCCCCTATTAAAAAAGTTCCCCATAACACAATTTAGTTTTGGAGATTTAATGATTAGTTTGGGGTTTCACAGTTCTTTTGTATTTGGTCAGTGTCACAATTGTTAAAACATGTTTCCTTTTTTAAATTATTTTTTCCGACATTTATATAGAATATAGAAGATGCAGGGGACATAGAACAAACTTACTGGATCAAAGTCTGTTCTGTAGCCATTGGAGACTCACATCTGACAAGCAATTACTAAAGGGATAATCATATCAGCTCAACAGATGCCTATAATGTAAGTGGAGAGGGATTTAGTAGAAAAAGATATAAAAAGTTGAAGGCTAAATTGTTAGGTTGTCTGATACTTTTATCACCATAGTTATATTACGGTATCAACCTTCCAAGAGATCTGAACCATTTAGAGTGGTCCAATTATTTGAAATGATAAGTGGTTCTCTGCAGCAAATAACTGCTCTCAGAAGCAAAGTGGTAGCCCCAGACTCATCTACAAGTGGTCCACCAGACAAAATTCCAGGAATTTTTTATGAAGTGTACAAAGGTGATGTACATATAGAGTCCAGACCAAACCATTAACCAAATATAGAACCAGACTGGACCCCTACACAAATACTGACCCCAGACCAGACACCCTTAATACAGACCCAGGCCAGACACCCTAAACAAATAAAGACCGAAGACCAGACAACCTACAGTACTGTAAATTCAGACCCTCTAAATAAATCCAAGCACAAGTACAATAAGCACAACCACTAACATCTCTAGTGGTCTAGGATAGATTAGTTAGAGTCAGCTTTCCTTTTGGTCAAAGTACTGAAGGAGTCAATGCCAACATCCTTGGTTGTCAAGTCTATTAAAGGAGTAATTGCCAAAATCCGAGTGGTTTAAGTCAGTGAATGGATTAATGTAAGTATCTCAGATGGTCAAGGCAGTGAAAGGGTTAATGCAAGCATCACTAATGGTTTACATCAAGGAAGAGGTAAGAATTCCTGGTGGTCTAGGGCAGTAAGGGATTAAAGGGACAGCATCAAGTTTGCAAGTTATCACCTATCTACATTTAGTAGGGGCTTAGGTTAGTGAGAAAAGCAGGAAGGTGAATAGGGGTAAGTTTACCACCAAGTAAAACAGAGCTGCTGGTAACATCAACCAAAAATAAAAAAAACAAACAAACAAGGTGCCCACAAAATCTCAAGAATTCGTATTCCTGGAACTGAATGTTGAAAATTTAGGAGTAGCTTAAAATGCATGTTCACAAATGCTAGAAGACTAGCAAGCAAAATGGGGGATCTGGAGTCTATTGTACTGGAGTCACACACAGACGTAGTTGGTGTGGCAGCGACATGGCTGGACTCTTCACATGACTGGCCTGTTAATATTCAGGGTTTTACACTCTTTAGGAAAGATAGGGTCAATAGAAAAGGAAGTGGTGTGTGCCTGTATGTGAGGAGTGATATAAAAGTGAGTGTGAAAGAGGTAATTGTGGGTGAGGATATTGAAACCTTATGGATGGAGTTTCAAAGTGAACTAAACACTTAAAAAAATACTTGGTGTGATCTTTGACCCCCTAACATCACTGAGGAGATAGAAGTTCAGATGTATGATCAAATAGAGTGGCAAAAGGCAGATACGGTGGTCATAATGGGAGATTTTAACTTCTCAGACATTAACTGGGATCATGGTTCTGCCTCAACTGCATAGAGGAGAAAAGTCCTCAACTTGAAAGACCCCTGAATTATAAAAAGCAAACTCTGAATGGTAGGGCAAACACACTGAATTTTAAAAAGGACAATTTATCTGTGTTGAGAGCAGCATTTCAGGACATAGACTTTGAGCAGATACTGTGACATAATAATACAGAGGATAAATGGGAGACCTTTAAATCTAATTATACTACAAAATTTATCCCTACGTGTAATAAATATAAACGTCTACAATTAAACTCTACATAGCTACTGTAAAAGGAGCAATAAATGACAAAAAGGACATTTCAAAAATACTAATCTGAGGGATCAGCTATAACATAGTAACATAGCCCGAAAAAAGCCCTCTGTCCATCCAGTTCGGCCTGTTATCCTGCAAGTTGATCCAGAGGAAGGCAAAAAACCCCTGTGAGGTAGAAGCCAATTTTTCCTACTTTAGGAGAAAAAAAATCCTTCCCGACTCCAATCAGGCATCAGAATAACTCCCTGGATGAACGACCCCTCTCTAGTAACTATAACCTGTAATATTATTACCTCCAGAAATACATCCAGGCCCCTCCTGAACTCTTATAGTGAACTTACCATCACCACCTCCTCAGGCAGAGAGTTCCATAGTCTCACTGCTCTTACCATAAAGAATCCTCTTCTATGTTTACGTTACTTCATCCAGACGCAGAGGATGCCCACTTGTCACAGTCACAGTCCTCGGGATAAATAGATGAGAGAGATCTCTGTATTGACCCCTGATATATTTATACATAGTTATTAGATCTCCCCTAAAGCTATAGTCTTTGAAACTTACAAAGAGCTTAATAAAATATGTAAAAACAAGATAAAATTTGCAAAAATACAAAATGAGCAGCAGGTGGCCAAAGAGAGCAAAACAAATCTCATAAAACTCTTTAACTATATAAATACGAAAAAAAAAAAATGGCAAGAGCAGATAGGTTCCCTAAATATTGGTAATGTTTCTGTATATACAAAAGACGAAAAAGGAGTGGATGTACAGTAGGTGGTGCCAGTGTCGAAGAACATCCAGTAATATGCTAAATAGGCTAAATGTAGATATGATCCAAGCTAAGTTAAATAAGATAAATTTCAACAAGGTTTTGAGTCCATGTGGATGACACCAAAAAGATCTTAAATAACTCAGTTCAGTTATTGCTGTGCCCCGAGAGATTCTCTAGGTACTGGTACAGTGCCAAGTGATTGGCGCAAGACAAATGTGGTGTCCATATTCAAAAAGGGCTCTAGGTCGTTCATAGGTAATACTAGAACAGTAAGCTTAGCTTCTCTCATGGGAAAAATGTTTGAAGGACTCTTAAGGGGCTATATACAGGAGTATTTGACTGTAAATAATATTATACTGAAGGTAAATGATAACCAACATGGGTTTACCAAGAACAGAAGTTGTCGGCTGTGGATGTAGTGAGGTGAGTAGAAGCCTGGACAAGAGGGGCAGCTGTGGATGTAGTGTTTCTGGATTTTGCTTTTGATACTGTCCCCCATAGACGTCTAATAGGTAAAGTAAGGCCTATAGGCTTAGAAAGTATAGTCTGTAATTAGAACAACGGTGTCCAGTTGTGGTGTATGGCTCCTATACTGAATGGTTCCCAGTTATAAGTGGTGTATCCCAAGGTTCAGTGCTGGGTCCACTATTGTTTTACATATTTAGTAATGATATAGAGGATGGGTGTAGTAGTACTGTTTCTATTTTTTTCAGTTGACACCAAGCTATGTAGTACTGTGCAGTCTATGGAAGATGTCCAACTACAAGTTGACTTGGACACTGTTTGGGCATCCACTTAGCGAATGTGGATAAATGTAAAGTTATGCATCTTGGTAGTGATAATCTACGTGCATCATATGTCCAAGGAGATGTAACACTTGGAGAGTCACTTATAGGGAAGGATTTGGGAGTCCTTGTAGATTAAATAACAGCACAATGTCAATCAGCTGCTTCTAAGGCCACCAGGATATTGTCATGCATTAAACGAGGCATAGACTCGTGGGGCAGGGATGTAATATTACCACTTTACAAAGCATTGGTGCGGCCTCATCTGGATTATGTAGTGAAGGAGTCAATACTAACATCCTTCATGGTCTTGTCTATTAAAGAGGTCAACGCCAAAATGACTTGTGTTCTAGGGCAGTGAAGGGTTTGATGTAAGCATTCCTATTGGTTTAGGTAAAGGAAAAAGTTAAAGTCATCATGGTCTAGGGCAGCAAGGGACTAGTCTCAGAATCCCGGGAGATTAATTTCCGTCTCCCTGATGGTCTAGGGCAGGGCAATAGCCATTCATATCTGGTGTCTAATGGATTACTCCCCTTTATACTGTAGGTTTAATGGCCCCTTAAGAAACTTCTGAGGCTAAAGCCCTCTGCACGAGTCTCACGGTACTACATGAGCGATGACAAAAAGTAATAATCCTGAATGATAATAATAATAAAGTGAGCAGCAGATATCACTTTCTTATCACAGAGGATCATAGCAACTTCTAATCTATCCTGTTGAGACCGAGTGACTTCCCAGTTCCTGCGGCAATAAGAGGGAAAGTCATCCATTATGTACAGTATAATAGCACGTAATATTAGATAATGTCACCAGCCGTACACGGCTGACATCACTGAAATGTAATTGTAGGGCGCTGAGCCGTACCCCTGTCATTTGTCAGAATCCTACATATTGATTTACCTTGGCACTGATGAAGGAACAAAAGACCAGAAGATTCTAGGACAGGTTTGTGCACAACTTTTTTTTATAAAGTTTTAATAAAGTTACTCAGATTTGATTCCATAACCCCTTTAAGACCGAAACACTCCAAAATTTCTGAATCTCATCCCGGCATTCTGTATTTTACAAATCTATTTATGTTGGGTCTTTTTTTGCTTGGCAAGTTTTATTCAACTGCAGTTACCACCAAAGTACCAGGAAGCTGAGATATGGTGGTTGTTTGCCGGGTGCTCACATTCAGTACAAACTTACAAAGAAAAAAAGGGGATTTCAGTCAGCACATCCCAGTGTGCAGGTGCACGTTGCTATGGCTGATTGCACAAGGAAAGGAAAATACATACAATAAACGGCACACTGCTAACCAGATAAAGCACAAAATGCCATAGTGATATGAAATATTCTGGAGCTAATGCTATGCTTGTTTGGTAAATTAGAGATTCTTGGCAAATATATTTTGTGCAAAATTATCTGGGCCCGTCCACCAAATCGTCAAGGTGATCTCTGTAGAACGGGAACCTAACACTATTTCCTACCTGTTATGTGCCAACCTTGGCTTTGTATAATCAGGGGGTGTTGGTTCCACATGCATGCTGGGTCCCTTCTGCCTTTTGCCATTTATAGTGCTTCAAAGGCCTCCACTAACACAGGGATGCAGGTACCAAGCATGCATGCCGAGTCCACTCCGCTTTATAGTTACACTAATTAAAATCAGCCTATGGGGCAGACGGAGCTAGTCAGGAGTGCATGACCAAATGGAGTAGCCACACCTCCAGTACAAACTTACAAAGAAAAAAAGGGGATTTCAGTCAGCACATCCCAGTGCGCAGGTGCACGTTAATTATGGGTAAATGCACAAGGAAAGGAAAATACATACAATGCAACGGCACACTGCTGCTCCGGGTGCTCACATTGTAGCACTGATTTAGCAGTCCCTTTGCCTCCCTTACATGGAGGAAAGTTTGTGGTCTCTATTTCCACCGGCGCCCAGGGACGTAACTACCATAGCGGCAGACCATGTGACTGATATGGGGCCCAGGGCAAGAGGGGGCCCAGTCTTAGTTGGTATCATCTCCTCTTCTACCGGAGGTGAAAACTTGGTCAGGACTCTACCCTCTAAAGGAACAACTTTTAGCAAATGAGGCAGTGGAATAAATGGCCCAAGGGTCATTGAAAGGGGTTTAGGCGGAAATCCTTCTGTCCTGTGTGGGGGGCCTGGTTTCATCCTTGCTATGGGGCCCTTACATCTCTGTGTACGCCACTGCCGGCACCTCTGTATTTTTAGGTTACATTCACATGGATATGCCACGGATTTGCTTCCGTGGATTCTTGTGCAGTAAATCTGCATCATATCAGTTTATGTGGCAGATTTGTAGAGATTCACTCTTTGGAAACCACGGCAAATCCCCAGAGATGTCAGTATCTCCAGCAGTTCCAGAAAGTTGAAAGTTTGCATGCCTTCTGTTCCAAGTAAGCGTGGGCCCCAGTTCTCGTGATTAGTGGGGACCCCACTGATCATGCTCTTATCCCTGTGGACAGGAAAATAAGTTGTTTTATGGGACAACCCATTTGAGGGTTGTTGTGGTTGTTCACTTTTGGACATCTACTTTTTATAAAATTGGTAATGGACCCTAAGTAACCATGATTGGATCGACCCAAGCTACTGAGTTTAAGGAAGCTCTTGTGTTCATCACTGACCACCCCAGATCCCATAGTTCAGACCCCAGACTGTAGACCACAGATCGGACCCCTCATCTTTCCGGCTCCTCTTCAGCAGTTCCAGTTCTTTGTTGGCTTTGGGCAGGAAGCCACAGAAGAGATAGAGCTACTGAGGGAGAGGTAAGAGATGTCGGCCATTATCTACTGGACTAAGCCAGCAGAGAGGACGTAGACAAGAAACATGGAGTCATTTGGAGAGAGCGATGCCCCCATTGCCTTTTCCTCTGAGGGGGGACAGTTTTGACAAAATGGAACTGATGGTACTATTAGTGTTGAGTGAATCGAAGTCTACAAAGTGGACTTCGATCCGAATTTCAGGATTAACTCGAATCTCCGCAAAGCTGAATTTCTTCATAACTCGCGGTAGTGAATCGATTTATTATGAAATAGTTCAAAAAAACAAAAAAAATCTTACTTACCTGCTCCATTTGCTCGCGACGGGCCGGCCGCCCTTATCTTGCTTGAAGATCTCATCTGAAATCTTGTGCATGGTGACGCCGGCCAGCTTGATGACATCATCTTGGGCCGCGCAAGATTTTGCGTCAGATCTTCAAGCAAGATGGCGGCTGCTGGCTCGCCGCGAGAAAATGGAGCAGGTAAGTATGATTTTAAAAAAAAAAAAAAAAAAAACATTTTACAGCATGTTATAGCGATCATATATGAACGCGGCATCTGAGGGATACATTGCACCCACCACTTACAAAAAAATGCGCTTCATGACCAAGTAATTCGCCACAAAGCAAATTTTTTTTTTTGCAAAATTTGCCAAAGCAGCTGAAAACCTGCACTTCCCCTTGTGAGCAACTTGACCTGGGCCCCGGCTTCTCATGGGCCCCACAGCAGCAGCATGGGCCCCCTTCATGGTACGTATGGCTTTGAATTAAAGGGTGCGATTTTGATTTGATGCGTCCGATGCTGCATTTTGATGCATAAAGTATACTGAGCATCAACCGAGCAGCATGCCGCTTTATCAATCAAGAGCATATTATAAAATCCCAGCGAGGGTCTGACGAGAAGAGCCTAGCGGAGAAGCGGTGACCAAGTACATTGTGTTCACAACTGAATCAGCTCTGCGACAAAATATTTCCCTCCTTTCTTCCGAAATCAAGGACAAAATAATAACTATAGCTATAGCGTTCTGTATAGGCTGAAAAACAACAGCAGCCTTCAGTTAGTCAATGCCGATGTAGTAGGGCTGAATTTGCATTTTAAATCTGTCAGGCGGCTAAAGTAATAGCCCAGATAACACACAGAGACAGAAGCCTGCGTTGCACCAAATAACAAACTCAGCAATATCTGTAGCAATATGTAGGAGTGAAATCCGTTTAGGGCATTGTAGAGTTTAATTACACTCTGATGTAGCAGAGCTGAAGCTATCTTTTGTAGACGTAGGTGTCTGTGCCTAATTTTATCTGCAGTCCTATATAATACTACAGGTAACACATTGTGATATACCAACACAAGTTCTGTTAAATAACAAACCCAGCTCAGCTACACTGGCATATTTGTGTACCTTTTACCATCATGTGTAGTTCCCCAGACCTGGGGAGGATCTGAAATTGTTTGTGCAGTAATGTTATGCAAAGTGTATGCTATGTGAAGCCATTGATTCCATCAGAAGAGGTATGGTTGGCAGGAACAGGGCTAACCCTGTTCCTCTTGCCAGAAAGTAGGAGCAGCCCACTCCTACCAAGGGGGGAGGAACCCTCTTGGTAGGAGTGGGCTGGTCCTACTTCCTGCCAAGAGGAGGTGTTCGAGTCCAGACAGAGTGGAGGAAGGAAGCACATGTAAGAGCTCCTACTACAAGGGACCATATCCAGTTCTCCTGTGAGATCCTTAGATCCAAGAACACTGCTTCCAAGAAGCTTCAGTGTGCCTAGACAGCAGAGTGATCAGCAAAACTAGACCCTGCTGCAGGTGAGGGAAAACAGGTCAGACACCCATCACCTAGAGTAACCAACAAGCCAGACTAACATCATGCCTGGATCACAGTGGACACCTATAATCACAAGTGCCTGCAAGTGCCATTGAATTGCCATCTAACCAGCCATGACACAAAGTGCACATTATGCCTACTACTGCTGATGTATCGCAAGTTATATTTTGCACCAAGTAAAAAGAGACTTTTATGCATTTATTTATGACCTAATTCTCCAAACTACATTTCCACTGCATAGAACCCCAGGGAGCAATGGCCTGAGTGGGTAGACCATGACACAACACCTCATTAGGGGCACTACTACTCCCATCCTCGACACCAGCTCCTCAGGGGTTCACTGTACATGTCTAACTGTTGTGATTCTGTAGTCAAGTGAATTACAAATGTGCATCTGTTTCCTAATCCTATCAGTCTCTGGGAAAGTTGAGTGGCTAGAAATATGCCCACCATCACAGCTCTGACAGGAAACATTTGCCGTGTTTCCTTACATCCTGAAGGAAAATCTTCCGGGTTCTGCAATGTTATCTCCTTGGGTTTTTTATTGTACAACGAAGCAGATTTTTCGTTTCAGACTCCAGAAAAGTTGAGTGAGAAAATGATGGGGGCTGTAGTGGTAAATGTGTCTCTCTATAGCTGTGCAGGTGGGCAGGGTATTACTGGTGTAGAGCTGTGCTCTGTGCTTTCACCAACCAGATATCTCCTCTCTACTGTTCCCGCTCCCCTCTTACAGCATCAGCCTCAAACAGAGAGATTGCAGCTACATCCCCTCCTCTCCCACAAACAGTTTGAGATTGAAAAATGGCAGCTTCATCTCCCCTTCCTCCACCTTTGCTCTATTGCCTCTTGAGGATCACTTGTCGGGAGGATCAACCCTATTGAAGTAGGCATAGTGCCTGATAGGGTTGATCCTGCTGGTTAAAATGACACCTGTCTTGTGAAAATCAGTTGTGGCGTTCCCAAGAAAAAAGATTTTGATTTTGAATGCACCTCAGGACTTCAGTGCACCAAGGGGTGGGGCCAAGCCTCTAAGTGACCTCAGCTCTCTCAGCTTTTCCAGTGCTGGGCACGCCCCCTTGATGCTCTGAAGCCCTCAGTTGCTCAAAGAATAAAGTATTTTTTCTCAGGAATGCTGCAACCGATTTTAACAAGACAAGCATCATTTTGATCAGCAGGATCAGCCCTACCAGACAGCATGTATGGTTTGATAGAATGGACCCTGCTGACGGGAGCTTTTTAAGAGGTGATGGAACAGTGAGGGAGGGAGAGGAGGGGGAGAAGAAGCTGCCATCTCTATACCTCAGCCTGTTTGTGGGTGAGGAGGGGATGTAGCTGCAGTCTCTCTGTTTCAGGCTCATGCTGTTAGAGGGGAGAGGGAGCATTAGAGGGTAACATCTCATTGACCAGTATACCTACTCTAATAGGGTTTATCCTGCTGATGGGTGCTCTTTAAATCACTGAGGAGGTCCCTTCTGACGACTGAGCAGATTTCTCAACAGTTAAAATGTGCCTGTGATCTTCTCAATATAAAAAATGATGCTTTGAACCGTGGACGACTCATTCTCTACATCTTTATAATGTTACCTCCACATAATGATAGGAAAAAGCCACAGGAACGTTATTGATGGTGACCTACAATGGGACATCCTTCAGTGGACTTGATGGAGTCGGAAAGGTTGAGATAATGATAAAATCAGTCAATGTTCTGAAGAATTAAGAATGTCCTCTCAATGAAGCAGGAAAGCTGCAGCCAGAATACTCAGTGTAAAGGTGAAGTGAAGGTCAAATCCTCCTGCCCGGTACTGTGAGTGCGTCAGTGCAGATTAAGCCGTACACCAGCACCAGTGATCTACAGGACATGGACTCAGGAGTTAATCGCTTATTATGACTATTAAAGGAGTTGTCCAGGATTAGAAAAAAACATAGCTGCTCGCTTCCAAAAACAGCGCCACACCTATCTACAGGATGTGCTTGGTATTGCTGCTTTCCTCTATTCCATTCAATGGAGTGGAGCTGCAATACTAGACAGATCCAGGCATGGTGCTGTTTCAAGAAGAAAGCAAATATGTTTTTCTACTCCTGGACAATCCCTTTAACCACTTCTGACCACACATGGATTAAGAGAAGACAGAGATCTTTTTGCCTTCCCCATCATGGTATACATAGCCCTTAAAGGGGTTGTCCCACAAAAAATATTGCATGTTTTCCAAAACTGAATTCTTTAGCAACTGCATGTAATTAAAAGGAACCTGTCACTTTGAACATGGTTTCTGGGATGAAGGCAGCCAGAGGTGCACCACCAATGAGGCCAGGTGAGGCTATCGCCTCAGGCAGCACCAGGTAGAGGCAAGAGGGGGGCAGTGGAAGGGCCATGGGCAATGAGCGCTTTCATTTCAAGAAATTGCCATAAAGGGGGGGGGGGGGGGGGGGGGGGCGCTGTTTCTTCCTGAAGGCAGCCTTTTATAGAGCAGGAAGAGCTGAGCAGATCGATGTATATTGTTATTGGAAAGTATTCAGTATAACTTAGTGGGGAAAACTGGCTTCTTAGTGGGGAAAACTGGCTTCTACCTCACAGGGTTTTTTTTGCCTTCCTCTGGATCAACTTGTAGGAAAACAGGCCGAACTGGATGGACAGATGTCTTTTTTCGGCCTTATAAACTATGTTACTATGTTACTATGTTACTATGTTACTATGTAACTTGTATTTCATCCATTTAAATTCCTTCTCATTCTGGGCTTTGAAGTCCAGGAGGCGGAGCTATCAGTGATTGACAGCCTTCCCTCTATAACTGTGTATACAGAGAGAGCTGTCAGTCACTGATAGGACCACCTCCCTGACTTCAAAGCCCAGAATGAGCAGGAATTTAAATGGCTGAGATACATGTTATTCTGAATATTTTCCCATAAAACTAAGTATCAATCTGCTCAGCTCCTCCTGGTCTATAACCTGCTGCATGCTTCGCATTTTAAAGGGATTGACCAAGTTAATTTTTGTTCTTTGTATGTTTCTAATTAGGCAACTATAATTTTTTTTTTAATGCACTTACTTCAATTTCAGTGGCCCCTTTCTCAGACTTCACTGAGGGTCACATGACCCGTGATGTCAGCTTCTCTCCCTGCTCTGCTGATGTTTCATGCACAAGCAGATAAGAGTCTGTACACAAAACGTCACTGTGCAGGCCACACCCCCTGCATTATTGGCTGCTACTGCTTTCTCCCTAGATTCTTTCAGATAAAATTTTAAACCCTTCAGCGAGCACAGACTCAGGGCTGAAGGCTTTACTGAGTAGCTGCAGGCAGTGAGGAGACAAATGCTGGGCACAGGAGCTGACAAGCTGGAGGAGTTCTGCAGAGTATTGCACAAGAAAGGTAGGGGGAAGATCCTGTGTGCAACAGCAGTGCTATTGTACAGCTGGGACTTGTAGTCCTACACATGCTGCTGAGACTCCCAGTAGGCAGACATGTCACTCAGGGCAGCACTTGTATTTGCTCTCTTTGCAGAGCAGGGGGAGGGGCAGAGAGTGTTGTTATTGCAGGTAAACAAAGGCCAGAAGAGAACCAAAGAAATGAAATTTGTTTTTGCCTAAAACTTGCTTAGCTTAGTTATATATTGCTGCCCATCAGATTTACAGTGCCATATATTTTTTTTTCATAACTTGGATAATCCCTTTAATGGTAACGGTTTCCCTTAAAAAATTCAGTATAGCCACTGAGTTATTCAATGGCATGTATCTGTATAGCGCCATCTGCTGTTTTCTCCTTTCCTTATTTCTCAGTCCACCTCATTAAAATCACTGAAGTGGACACACATGCTCAGTTCCATCCTTCGACTGCCACCTATCTACTGTTGGGACCATTTCAGAGAGAACGAGCGCTGCAGCAGAAAGGAGAAAACTGCAGTAGAAAGGAAATGCTCCCATGAGCAGTGATAGGGAGAGAACTGCAGCAGAAAGGGCATGCCAACTGAGCTGTGATCGGGAGAGAGCTGCAGAAGAAGGGATATACCCCCCTTCCTTCCACCTGAACTGCCGGGTTAAAGAAGATCTAGGAGAACAATTAGATCAATGAATGAAGAGATCTCTGGATCCAAGTACAGGATTGGTTCTAGCTATGTTAGAAAGAGATTGCCCTTGAAAAACATTTTCCTCATCCACTAAATCTTTCAGCTGGCACAGTGAAGTCAGGCAGATAACATTCCCCTGGCATTCGCCAAACCCAGGCTCATTCATCATCTGCCAGATAGAGAAGCGTGATTCATCAGTCCACAAAACACATCTCCACCGCTTCAAATTCTGGTGATGATGAGCTTTATGTCTCTCCAGATGAAATGTGGCATTGTGTATTAGGTTTTCCTGTTACTGACCGACCATGGAAACACATTTCGTGAAGGTCCTGAGGCTTAGTCCTTGTACTGTTGTCACATGCAGATGGAGTCTGAGACTATGCAGCAAGTGATATGACAGAGGATAGGTGACTTGTACATGTCACGTGCCTTCATAACTCCAATAATGACACTTAGGGGTGACCAGGGTAGATCTAGCAGATCACATATTTCCTGAGCTGACTTGTGGCAAACATGGCATCCTATGACAGTGCCAGTGAGCACTTTAGTATCCATGTTACTGGCAGTTTTTGTGTTTGGAGATTGCATGGCTGTAAGTTTTTATGCACCTGTTTGCAATCACCTTAAAGAAGAATTCCCGCAAAATTTTTTATTCTTTGACCTGTTAGAAAGGTGCATGATGTAATCTGTAGTGAATGCAATCTTCTTATCAGAGACTGTAATTGAGAGTTATCCACTCTCTTCTTATTGTAGATGGGTCATGTGACCAACTCCCTGACCTCCAACTGACCCAGGACAGTAAGCCAGTCACTGCTCTATTCATTCCTATGAGACTGAAAGTGAGGTTCCCATAGGAATGCATAGAGAAATAGACTTCCTGTCCACACATAAGATGCTATGTGAGTTGGTGAGTCTGATTGCTGGTTACATGACACAGATGGGAAGCATCAGGGAGCCATAACTCACAAATACAGCCACTAGTAAGAAAATGACATTCATTACAGATTACATCATGTACATTTCTAGCAGGACATGGAATAAAAATTTTTGTGGGAGTTCTTGTTTAAGTCAAACATCATGAGGAGGATCCACACAGGGGCGGATTGGCCATAGACCTTACTGGGAAATTTCCCGGTGGGCCAATGCCCAGGTGGCCGCCTGAGCCTTCCTCATGGCCGGCCAGTAGAAGTTTTTGGGGATGTATTTTGTGCTGCTGGCAGTATTTAGTGATGGACTGTGGTATTTGGCTCTGTTGATGGTATAATGTGCCACAATATGGTATTTTCTTCCATATCTACACTTCAATAGTTTTCTCAAAAATGATCTGAATACGGAAGTTTCTAAAATGGCAAATTGCATCATATAATGAAGTAATGCAAGGTGGGCTCTAACATGCTTGTGGAAACCAGCCAAAAACTTTCTGGATCAATATTGTGGAGGTAATAATGAAAATCTATACCTAAGGGACATTTATGGAGCAAAGTGGGACAGGGGGGCTTGGGTCAAAAAGACCTCTCCAAAAGAGAGACACTTTGGAGGTCTGCATAGGATTTATGTGACTCTTTATAAGGGATGCTCCAACTGGACATCTCCTATTCGTACATCCTCTTAGGACACATGAATGTTATATAGACAAGTCTCGCACTCTAGATTCCTCTGTTTAATCCAGGGCATATCAGATGCAAAGGGAGCGCCAGCTCCTGCAAACTCTGCACCACCAATTATCACACTGTCTCATCAATGGATGCCAAACAGGATAGGTTTCCTACTTGACCAAGACAAATATGTCCGTGTCCCGATGGTTGAGGACCACACAGGAAGACATGACCCTCACAGTCACAGGTTGTGTTCTTCTATCCTAGAGATGAGAGTCACACACCTCTAGGGTGCACATTCTGCAGGTTGAGAACCTAGGTCCCATTTTACAGGACCTAGAGATTGCTGAAGATACAACAACTTACAGCCTAGTCTATTGATGGAGTGACTGTTGCTGGAGTGACTACTGCTGGATTGACTGCAGTTTATTGTTATGACACTAGATGTCGCTGTTACTAATGCTCACTATGTGGTCTCTCTATGCATTTCTATGATAAGTTGTATTTCCTGTACATTGAAGTGAACTCACTGATTTCTTTTTCCTGTCTGTGCCATTCACCATGTAAGGTGACCTTCAGTTATTGTATGCATGTTCCAATAAACCCAGTTCCTGTTACTCCACAATGTCTGATCTAAACTGACTCTGCTGCGCCCAGCAACCATACTCTGCAACAGAGATGGAACACATCAATTTGGGAAACATATTCCTCAGGTTGAGAACCTAGGCCCCAGAGATATGGCATACACCCTTGGAGTACACATTCTACAGGTCCAAGTAGCCAACATGAGTAACATAAAGGTGCTGTGTCTCCCACCTGGGTTGGCTGATATAGGACAGGGTTTTCCCACTAGTCTAGTGTTGAGGGCTAGGGCCTGCAGGTAAGTGGAGATGGGCCAATCCAAAGCACAGAACAGAACCCACAGACAGAAGGAAGAGGGTAAAAAGAAAGTGAGAACTTCTAGAAGCCCTGGGAAGATTTCTGGCAGAACCTGTCAGTGTGGTATAAGATTTCTGTGAGAACCTGCCATTCTGGTGGAAGATTGTTGGCAGAACCTGCCAGTCTGGTGGATAATTTCTGGCAGAACCTGACAGTCTGGTGGAAGATTTCTGGCAGAACCTGCATATTCTGGTGGAAGCTTTCTGGCAGAACCTGCATATTCTGGTGGAAGATTTCTGTGAGAACCTGTCAGTGTGGTGGAAGATTTCTGGCAGAACCCACCAAACTAGTGGAAGATTTCTGGCAGAACCTGCATATTCTGGTGGAAGATGTCTGACAGAACCTGCCAGTCTGGTGGAAGATTTTTGGCAGATCCTGCCAGTCTGGTGGAAGATTTTTGGCAGAACCTGCCAGTCTGGTTGAAGATTTCTGGCAGAACCTGTCAGCGTGGTGGAAGATTTCTGTCAGAACCTGCATATTCTGGTGGAAGATTTCTTGCAGAACCTGCATATTCTCGTGGAAGATTTCTGGCAGAACCTGTCAGTGTGGTGGAAGATTTTTGGAAGAACCTACCAAACTGGTGGAAGATTTCTGGCAGAACCTGTCAGTGTGGTGGAAGATTTCAGGCAGAACCTACCAAATTGGTGGAAGATTTCTGTCAGAACCTGCATATTCTGGTGGAAGATGTCTGACAGAACCTGCCAGTCTGGTGGAAGATTTTTGGCAGAATCTGCCAGTCGGGTTGAAGATTTCTGGCAGAACCTGTCAGCGTGGTGAAAGATTTCAGGCAGAACCTACCAAATTGGTGGAAGATTTCTGTCAGAACCTGCATATTCTGGTGGAAGATTTCTGTCAGAACCTGCATATTCTGGTGGAAGATTTCTCGCAGAACCTGCATATTCTGGTGGAAGATTTTTGGCAGAACCTGCCAGTCTGGTGGAAGATTTTTGGCAGAATCTGCCAGTCTGGTGGTAGATTTCTGTCAGAACCTGCCAGCCTGGTGGAAGATTTCTGGCAGAACCTGCCAGTCTGGTGCCGCCCCTGTAATCTTCCAGAACAGGTTAATACAGACGAAACATGATTTTCATGAGCAGATCTGTCGATATGAAAATAAACGCACTACTCAATGCACTGCACAACATTAGCAACCACTGTAAGGCGTCTTGAACATCCGTTTTGCTTCCATCTCACAATAGACAATCTGCCACAGAAGATGTCTCCTGATGCTGTATAGTTCATACCAGGCGTCGCTCTCTCGTTCTACTTTCTGATTTAATTAAGCAACACAAACCTTTTCAATTTCTGAGTGTGTTTGGGTTGTCGGAGTGTGTTCTGTCAAAGTAAATTTTACTTAATGAAACAATAATACCCGCGTGTGCCGGGAGTGAGAATACGAACATACACGTACAACATAGTTACAGTAATTAGAGGAATTATCTTAACTCTTCGCACTCCTACTGAATGGAAGGCAAGATGCATTTCACCATGCGGAACCAGGCAAATATTTACATTGGGCTTAGAATGGGTTCACATCATGTTTTCGCTATTTGTTTAATGTATAACTTGTAAAAAAAAAAAAGGGACCCATGTGAGGTACAGGGCTGGTTGTAGCTTTGTTAGAGATTGTCATTTATTACATCAATCATTGGATAACGCCTTTAGTGTGAGGCTCCATGAGTAGAGATGAGCGAATCATCCAAAATTCACTTCGCCGAATGTTCGTCGAATTTTTCAAAAGATTCATACTTCATACGAATCTATTCGGCCGAAGCTGTGTACAAATCATACATTATTATGTGGTGTTTTGCGAACATTCGTGCACTAATAACGAACATACAGTTGTTAAAGGTACGCTACTTATGTGAACACGTACGCGTGAGCGTACAAATTGCGTACGAATCCTCAGCGTACTATTGTCTAGCGATTGCATAATACGCAGGCATGCACGACGCTAGGCTTTGCTGGAGCGGAATGGTGGAGCAGGAGAAACGCTCTGAGTTTGACCCCTGGCTTCATATGGATACTGTATCAGCAGATGACAGCAGATCATCCGGCTGAGACTGAGATGAGCATGCTATCCATTCCACTACCTCATCCACTTTCTCCTCCACTACAATTTTGCACCTTGGTGGGTTAGCCTGGTGGCCAAGTATTACGAATTCTACAAGTAGAAGCTCCGGCTACAAGTCCTTTAGCACTGCTGCCCTGTGCCACCTTCTCCTTTTTTTTAGAGCTTGAGGTCTGGCTGGAACCCTTTTGCTTTTCCATGCCAGACATTTTCACTTGACTGTGGCCCTGCAGCTGGTCTTTGTCTTTGTCCCTGTCTCTCTCCCTATCTCTCTCCCTGCCTGATTAATTACTTGCCCTGCACTAGCCCTGCAGTATCCCTGATATGTGTAATATGTATTCCCAGAACAATTACACCCCAATTTTAACACAGCAGTTCTCTGTCTCTCAGAACTTCACACACAGTGCTTCTGCTTGTCTCAGCAGTCACAGCACAACTGATCTGTCACTGGCTTACCAAGCCTGAGCCAATCAGAGCAAGCCCTGCCCACTAGGTCAGGTGACCGCTTTCTTCCCAGGCTTTTTCACTAATTAACTGAATTTGTACGCCTCAGCGTATAATGTAACTTATCCAAATGGAGTTCATGAGAGGAAATGAAGTACAGAGAGGGTGGGATGTGGCTGATGAGCAGCTGCACTTGTATGCAGTCTCCATAACCACAGCCCCACATTACCACAGTCTGTCCTGTCTGTCCTCTCTGTACTTCATGTCTCCTCATGATCTCCATTCCTACAAAGACTCAGGTGAATATCTTATCAGATGTATTCAGGATCATAATCCCTGACAAGCAGAGCAGAGAGGAGATTGAGAAAGCTTGTTAGCTCAGTGTTGTGAAGTAAATTGTCCTCCTGTGTGATTAGGACGGGTTCTGTGTGCATTTTGTTTCTCCTAATGATGGCTCGTTTTGTCTGGGGAGCAATTATAACTAATGAAATATATTTGAGAATATATTTATTATAAAGTAATATTTAAGTATTTTCATTTTCTTAATTCCAAGAGAACCCTTTAAATGCTGCCCGTTCTTGACTGATGGTAGACTTTTCAGACCTACCCATGTCAAAAACAAATGGTTTCTGGTGCTAATTTTGAAATATTTTTTTACCTCAAAATTGAGTAATCAAAACACAACACCTCAGTACTAGGTGACCTCGCTACTTCACCCCTATGAACTCTCTCGTATGAGATGCCTGAGTGACTTATAAGTAGAGTATAAAATCCTTTATATTTAGTTAATGGTGCAGAGTAGACCCACCAGTAGACCTAACAGTTGGCAGCCACCAGGCTGTTGTTCTGCTCACATCCTCACAGAAATTGGAAGTTGCCTCCTGATAGATTTAGGGTTTTGTAACTCTAGCAACTGATTTTTTTTTTTTTTTTTTGTGAAATGCTTAGTTTTGAAGAAAATAGGACTGGTGAGGCTTGGCTTGCGCTACCACCTGGTGGTTCTCCTTGATGAAGCCTCCTCTATACTCACCTGTACCTCATTCTAGTCCTCTGGTAGACCTCCTAGTCCTAACATAGTGAAAATGTTTATATGGCCATGTAATAGATATTAACAACTTATATACAGTAAAAGTAAAATAAACATAGTTAATCATATCTTGGCTAAAACTAAAAACTAAAAAATAGTTTATAGGAAAAAAATGTCAATTGGCATGAAGGGTCTGAAAATGTATGAAGGCTATTTATACGTTCTGGACTTGCCGTAGAAATGTCCTGTTGTATTTTACTTCTCACTTCTCTCTGTCAGATATGGACTGAGGGCACTTGGCCGATCGCCAGTGCGCTTACCAGTCTATCAGTCAACACATCACGACCCACGAGAGAAGCTACCGGCTAAGGCTAAGTGTGAGGTCCGCTGTTAGGAAGCAGTCAGCCTTGACAGGTCTAATCTTGGCCGCGTCAGTCATAGAAATCTTGAGGCAAGGGCAAGGATCTGGAGTTGGAGTGATAACTCTCAAAGGTTATTTATTGCTTGTGTTTTTGCTGCTAATAAAAATACGTTTGGTGACTATATAAAACCCGAAGAACATTCTACAGCAGTTTTCTCCAACCTGCTGTTCTTCAGCTATTGGGAAACTAAAACCCCCAACATTCCATGACAGCAACGGGCCGACAGGGCATGCTGGGAGATGTTGTCTCCAAGCAGCTGGAGAGTCATAGGGTGTATATTGCTGTTTTATGGAGCTGTGTGAAAACCCATCATAGATGTTCCATGGCATGACCATGAAATTCCATACTCGTACATACTACGTATGTTGATCATATTCCCATCATTGAGGTATATGATGAATCTGTAACTCAAAAATCAATCAATGCACCATGTTATATGTCCTTCTATGGATTCTTTTGCAGTCTCTCATTTTTGATAGCCATCTTGATGATTGAAGATGACATCCAAAGGGTTGGCTTAAAGGGGTTGTACAATTCGTCCACAAACAGCACCACAGCTGGCCATAGATTATGTGTGTAGGTTCTATACTCAGCTCCATTCACGTCAGTGGATCTATGCTACAATACCAGACCATGGAAAGGTGTGGGTCTATTTTAGGAAAGCAGCCATGTTTTTTCTAATCCTGTACAATTCCTTTAAAAGGTCTCTTTTACCGGGATCAACCCTATGAAACCCTTTATTTTGTCTGTATGCTAAACCTCTGCAGAGATATCTGTATTTTTGTAGTCATATACAATGTGAGGCAGCGACAGGTAAGGCAGTGACAGGTGCCATATTTGAGGGAAGATACGTGTCACCCAGAATGCTGCAGGAAGCATTCTGAGTAGGAGTTTGGTTTATTAGGAGCGTGCCACCAAACCAAGGTGCCCAGCCTTGGTGGGGTAAAGGCCAGCAACTATGTGTTCACTGAGGTAGTCAGTGAACACCCGAATAGTTAGAGTAGCTGGTTCCAGCTAGTCCGGGTCTGGCTTTTACTGGGAACAGGCAATGTGCTGGGTGGGTGCCTGTTCCCCATGCTCCAGTTCAGGTTTTCAGGTGTGCTCATGTCCAGCATTTCTATTTAACCCTTACACTCCCAGCGCCGTACATGTACGGCGCTGGGGCAATGCGGGCACATGGCGCCCGCTCGCAAGTGCGGCGGGCGTCATGGCCGGCAAGTCTCTGCTGTTTCTAACAGCAGAGACTTGCCGCTACTTACCACCATCGGCGGCGTCTTCCTGGGCGTTTAGATGCCGTGATCACACGTGATCACGGCATCTAGTTGCGTCTGAACCCGGAAGCATTCGCTTCCAGGTGGTGTACAGACACCCCGTGTGGCCAATCGGGGTGTCTGTACACCATATGAAAACTGTAATCCTCGCTGGTGAGGATTACAGTTTTCAAAGTGCAATTCTTATTCTGGCCACTAGATGGCAGGCCAGGATAAGAAATGAGCAATTCTTGAATTTCTGAGTCTAGAAAATCCCTGATTGCTCATAAAGAAAAAAAAAAGCCTCAATATATAAGCCCATATTTGAGCTTTCAAATAGTAAAAAAAAAATAAAAAAAATGTTAAAAAATATATAAAAAATAAAAAAGATATAAAAGTTCAAATCACCCCCCTTTCCGTATAATTAAAAAATAAATACCTAAATAACAATAAATATAGACATCATGGGTATCACCGTGACTGAAAACGCCCGTACTTTTAAAATATAAAAAAAAAAATTCCAATACGGCAAATTGTGTGGCGGAAAAAAGCATCCAAATGGCGATTTGCCGTTTTTTGTCCCTTTTTTTTTCTAAAAAAAATTAAATAAAAAGTGATCAAAAAAGTCATACACACCCCAGAATGGTATCAATAAAAACTTCAGATCGTCCCACAAAAAATGAGCCCCCATACAGCTCTGTACACATAAATACCAAAAAGTTATAGGGGTCAAGATGTGACAAGGAAAAAAAAAAAGGGCAACTTTCTAATTATTTTATCACTATGAAAACGCAGGAAAAACTATACATATTAGGTATTGCCGGATTCGTACTGACCAGTAGAATGAAAGTAATGGATCAGTTTTAATGCACATCGAACGCTGTAAATAAGAAACCCGTAGAACTGTAGCGGAATAGCGTTTTCTTTGCAATTTCACCCGGTTTGGAATTTTTTTTCCCGCTTCCCACTACACCATATGCAATATTAAATGGTGGCGTTGGAAAGTACAACTTGTCCCGCAAAAAACAAGCCCTCATACAGCTATGTGAACAGAAAAATAAAAGAGTTATGGCTGTTTGAAGGCAGGGAGCGCAAAACGAAAATGCATGACCGAAAAAACCTCCGGGAGTGAAAGGGTTAATCCTGCTGCTGGACTTAGGTGTGTCTCAGACTGGAGAAGTGGGCAGTCAGTGTGAGGCAACACTGACTGTGTGTGCTGCATTTATTTGACCCGGCTGCGATCCGGAATTATGGCTGTATCATTTGGAAAGCTAAATAAACAAGGACTTTTGGAGAAGTTCGTGGTGTCCCTGCCTCTTTTCACTGGTCAAGTGAGTACGATTCCTTACAGCAAATAAGCAAGTTCGAGCACCAGGAGGTAGGGCTGAACCCTTGGTGCGCTACTTTGTAACACTTCCAGTGCTCTACACACTCCCCCTCCCCTTGATTGACAGGACTAGATATCAGCATGCTGAGGGAAGAGCTATATCTTAGCATATTCATATCATATTCACTATGTACTATAGCTTTACCACATTGAGCTCAGAATGATCAGAGAGGAAGAGGGGTTGTTCACCAAAATGGAGGCCACTTATGTACAAAGATATACCAAGTGTTCTTCAAATGACACACTGTGCTCATGAGCTGAGACTGGAGAACTTCAGACATTGTTGGCATCTGCATTATGGTTTCAAGGCTCACGACAAACAATAGCATCACCTGACAGACACATTGACTCATAATGCGATAGGGTCTATCAGATGCTGTGAAATCTGACAGAATCTACAATGGAGACTCTCACGCAGATGTGAATAGAGCCTTACAGGTCACAGCCAATCAGTTCTGCAGTTGTACATGCCTGCCTAGTAAGAGTGCATGAAGTGAGTGTATGTGTATGCAATAAGTGTGTATATTTGATCAGGACTGTATTTAGTGAATGTGTATGCATGAGTGTGTATGTACGTATGCATGCCAGTTTGTAGTGAGTGTTCAAATGTGCGCATGACTGTATGGAGTGAATGTGTATGTGTATGAATAAGTGTGTATGTGCCAGTATGTTGTGTGTATACCTGCATGCAGCGAGTGCGCATATGTGATCATGACTGCATGTAGTGTGTGTATGCATGAGTGTGCATGTATGTTTGCCTGTATGTTGTGAGTGTGCATGCTTTATGTATTGAGTGTGCATATGTGATCATGACAGCATGTAGTGAATGTGTATATGTATACATCAGTATTTTGTGTGTATGCTCGCATGTAGAGAGTGTCCAGATGTAAACATGACTGCATGGAGTGAGCGTATGAGTATGGATGAATGTGCCTGTATGTTGTGAGTGTGCATATGTGATCATGACGGCATGTAATGAATGTGTATATGTATGCATTCTGCATGTGTGTCCCTGTATTTTGTGAGTGTGCATATGTGATAATGACTACATATAGTGAATGTGTATGTATTAGCATGCATGTGTGTTAACTGCATGCTGTGGGTGTGCATGCCTGCCCAGATGTAAATTTAAAAAGTTTTGAGAAAAAACGGCAGGTAAGTAAATGGGGTATATTCACTGTCAGCGCCTGGGGCAGCAGGAGATGTATACAGCGCACTGATCATGGACTGATAATATCTATATAATTGGATACAAACTGATATAATTAGATATTTTTGACACTTTACATGACAGGCAGAGTCAAATTCTTTACATACCATAGGAAACTATGTAGAGCAATGTAGATAAAAGACTGTTAGCGTGGTATAGACTGGTAGCTTACGGCACTGATGGAGACTGGCGCTGGTGCCAGTGAAGGAGCCCTGTGGCGGCATGTTATAAAATATGTAGAAGTCTAGGAGGTTCTGGCCAGGCTCCATGGAGCGCGGCAGCTGTCCTGTGTGTCGAGCAGATGTCAGGACTTAGAAAACACTTTTTCATGCTGGGACACGGAGTCTGGCAGCAGAAACAAACACTGGATAATTGATGTTTTATCCACCTGCAGATCCACCTTTCACGAACACAGCCAAGATTATTCCAACTCCCGCCTTGCCAAATGGAGACTTGTCCAAATAAACCTTCTCCAAAGGCAATTTTTTATTTTGTGACAGAGGAACATCGACAGATACCTGCAAAAAACATATTCCATGGATACAAAAAGTATACACGTCACATGGTGGTTTGGAAATGCTGCTAATATGGCAACTGACAGATTAGCAAGAATTTGATAATCCAGAGCCTGATTTGGCTGCAGCTTTGTAGTGGTTGGCTCCCCTAATGATCCACAGATGAAGTTGAAATGGAGATACTCATGTAATAGCACTGATGCCAATGTCAGCGCTGGCACAGAGCAGGGGGTATTTGCTAACATTCTTTAATATTACTATAATGTTTTGTCATGTATTGTATTTTTATGCCTTTTAAACTCATAGCATACTGTAGCTCTTTATGGTAGTGACAGAGGTTGCTAGGTGGTGGCTGGCTCCACCCTGTTTCTAGAGTGTTTTAGAGAAGTCTTAGGTGAGTGTTCAAAGATAGAGGCAGCTGTTATCTCATGCTCTCTCTTCTCAGGGCACAGGAAGCTCCAGAGACTAACAGATTTCTGCAAGATCTACAGTAAGAGAAAAGGCAAACTTGGAATCTGCCTGGCCAGGCATAGGAGTCAGTAAGGTAATCTGCTACTACAGCCATTCAGACTTTGCTGCAAATCAGGGACATTGTTAAGCCACCCTTCACTCCTGGGCACGTCCTGACCAGCTGCCTTCAAAACCCTCAGTGGACCTTACAGCCATTATTGCCAGAGTACTATTGCCTGCCATACATTCTACTGAGAGAGACTTTGGCAAGATAGGGAGCATAAAGGGCTATCCTTGCCTAAATCAATATACCGTTACATGGGAGACAATTGTACTGTGTACTATTGGAACTCAGTTGGAAGTACTACAACATTTTAAGTAAAGAGGCATATATTGTATCTCTGGCCTGATTTCCTGACTCTTGCACAATACACTGTCCATACACACCCAGCCTTGCACCTATCCAGACATCTAACACCAAGGGCACACCAGCAACCATCAGGTTGGAGCCCCGGAATGAAGGTGTGCCCCGGGGGAAGAAAGGTTGCCCCCTTCTATCACTGCATGGCCCTAGAGAGCAACAGTGTGGGGATAGCTGCTGGGATTAACTGTGACAGTCAGAGCCACTACCACTTCCATCCTCTGCTCCGGCTCCTCATGGCCCATGGAAACTGGGGTTTCACCATCAGGCACTGCGATATCATTGACCATCAGAGGCATAACGTGGAGTTCTTGGGCTTTCAAGAAATACAGTATTCCCATCTGGGGCATTGATGGCATAACACTAGGAAATGCCATCATTGTCAGATAGGTGCAAGTCCCACGTGTGAGAGGTACTCCTATTTCCATAACTGGACCCCCCAAATGAAGGAGAGCACAGCTTGCAGGCACAACCACCCTCCATTCATCACTATGGGAGTTCTGAAAATATCTGACCAAGCGTGCTCAGCGGTTCCAGACGTCCCTTAGTGGGAAATGGAGAGTGTAAGTGCAGCCATCTCTTCATTCACCAATATGGGACTGTTGGAAATCCCATAGTGGTGAATAGAGGGTGGCTACTCATGTTTGGTCCCGTTCTGGAGATAGGAGTGGGTTCCAGACTTGAAACGTGCACCTATCAGACACTGATGGCATATCATAGCAATACCCTAGATGGGTTAACCCCCGAAATCTTCACTAGTTGGGGCATGTTCCTGCACACTGTGACACTAACCAATCAGTGCTGCCAGTGTCAGACTATGCAGGGAAACAACCCCAACTAGTAACACCCATATAGATCTTCACTGCAGACTGTTAGTAATTCATTTTTAACTTCTAGCAGGAATGATAAAGGAATGGTGCAACATAGAGTCATAAGAATAGATGCTCAAGAATTCTTATGACATGGGAAGTGCAAGTAGTTACTGATGTGTCAGGAGAGGTGACAACTCCTTCTCAGTAGGTCAATTATACGTTACATAGATGATTTCACTTCTGTGTGGATGACAGGAGGACATTCGGGAGACAAGGATAAGGCTGCAGAGGGTGCTAGATGTTGTTAGGTCAGTGCACCCCAATGTTTTGCTTTATTTCCTTAGAGTAGACAGACGTTATAAAGACATGCAAGGTGTGGCCTATTTTATATGCGGAGTCTAAGGCATCTGTGGGTTCCTCAGACGTAAATCTGATGCTATATTGGATAGAGAGCGCATTATGGATGGAAATAAAAAGGATTGAAATAGCATCAGACATAACCCTACTGACGTAATAGAACTGGTAAATGGTGGCAGCCAAAATATGATGTAGCAGAGCTGAGTTGGAGAGCTTAGCTGCTGAGCCCACAAGAACCAGGCACAGCTCTATACACTGTGTAGAGGTCATGTCTGGTCAGTACAGATCTCACTCACTTCTGTGGGACTGTCATGGCCACTACAGAGTGGACAGATTTGTGCCTGATGTAGGCTCTCCGATCAGATCGGTGGGATCGGTCACCTCATCTATGCCATAAGGATAGGTTATCAATATTAATGTCCTGGAAAAATCCCTTTAAGATAATAAAGTAAGTTTACCTGCATATTTTTCCACATAGATAACAAACACGTCATAATTAGAGATGAGCGAGCATACTCGTCCGAGCTTGGTGCTCGTTCGAGTATTAGGGTACTCGTAAGTGCTCGCTGCTCGGACGAGTATCTCGCCATGCTCGAGGAAATGGCAACTTCCGCATCGTGCTTTTTTGGAGCCTAAAAACACAGCCAATCACAAGCCAGGAGACTCTACAGTACACCCAGCATCACGTGGGGCCCTTACATGTCGATAGCAGGGGTTGGCTGGCCTGATCAGGTGACCCTGGAATATACTACCGACTGGCCGCGGTGCTCGGCTCAGATGCCGTCTGGATGTCGTTAGGGATAGAGCTGCTGCCTTTCAGGGACAGTGTTAGGGCCTGAATTTAGTTGTCTGTTAGGCAGGGATCACCCACAAAGAACCCAACAGCCCTTCTAAGGGCTAGAAGACATTTTTTTTTTTTTTTTTTTGTCACTTGTCTGGCTGGCACTAGTAGTGCAGCTATCGCCATATCTAACCCTGTTTTTTTTTTAATTGTTCTATCTCAGTGATACAAATCCATTTCACACAGCTGCGTGGAACCATTCTGTGAGTCACAGTTCAGCACACTCACTCCAATCCATATATACTGTCCAGGTGACACTTTCTGTACGTCACACAATACAACCAAGTCATTTACTACCAATATCATCTACAGCTTGATCCAGAAAACTCTCTGTGCGACATTTGTCTGGGTCGCAGACTAAATAGCCACCGTTAACAGGGTGTCAGTGAGTTCTACCATAGTTCCTGCACGTCACGTTCCCAAAAAAAAACAAAATTTTTTTAAAAAAATGTATTTTTTCAGTTGTTTTAGCTCAGTGATACAAATCCATTTTACTCAGCTGTGTGTAACCTTTCTGTGTGTCACAGTTCAGCACATTCGCTCCCATCCGTATATACTGTCCAGGTGACTCTTTCTGTACGTCACACAATACAACCAAGTCATTTGCTACCAATATCATCTATAGCTTGATCCAGAAAACTCTCTGTGTGACATTTGTCTGGGTTGCAGACTAAATAGCCACCGTTAACAGGGTGTCAGTCAGTCCTACCATATTTCCTGCACGTCACGTTCCCAAAAAAAGAAAATATAAAAAAAAAATAATTTTTTCAGTTGTTTCAGCTCAGTGATACAAATCCATTTGACTCAGCTGTGTGTAACCTTTCTGTGTGTCGCAGTTCAGCACATTCGCTCCCATCCGTATAATCTGTCCAGGTGACACTTTCTGTACGTCACTTAATTCTACCGGACTTAATTTTTTTTTTTTTTTTATCATACACCTATATACCAAAAATGTTGAACCCCAGGGCTAAGGGTCGAGGACGAGGGCGTGGACGTGGGCAGTCAATTACTGCAGGGGGCAGAGGCCGTGGTCCTGGGCAGGGTGAGACAGTACCCGCTGATGAGGGAGCAGGGAAATTCCGCAGAGCTACACTCCCTAGCTTCATGTCTCAACTTACAGGGACACGTGGTAGAGGACTGTTGAAACCACAACAGTGCGAACAGCTGATCTCGTGGATTGCGGACAATGCTTCAAGTAATTTGTCCACCAGTCAGTCTTCCACGCAGTCCACCCACGTTACCCAAGAAAGCACTCCTATGGCTCCTCCACCTCAACCTCCTTCCCCCCAGTCTGCCCCCTCCCAGGAAAATTTGGAATGCGATCCGGCATACTCTCAGGAACTGTTTTCTGGACCCTTCCCAGAGTCACAAACCACTTCTCAGGTTGCTGCTGACCTCGTTCCCGATGCCCAAGTTTTCCAACTGTCGCAGTCTGTGGGTGATGATGATGATGATGACAATGTTGACTTAGTGGAAGAAGTTTGTAAAGAGGTATCGGACGATGAGGAGACACGGTTGTCAGACAGTGGTGAAGTTGTTGTTAGGGTAGGAATTCCGAGGGGGGAGCAGACTGAGGAATCGGAGGATGACGAGGTGACTGACCCAAGCTGGGTTGATATGCCGAGTGAAGACAGTGCTTCTGAGGCGGAGGCGAGTGCTGCACCAGAACAGGTTGTAAGAGGCAGTGGTGTGGCCAGAGGGAGAAGCAGGGCCAGAGCTAGTGCATCAGCAGCAACTGTTCCACGTAGTGAAGCTCCCGTGGCGAGGCCTAGATGTTCGCAGGTCTGGAGGTTCTTTAAAGAAAGTGAGGATGATCGACGGACTGTGGTGTGCAACCTGTGCCACACCAGGATCAGCAGGGGTGCCACCACTACTAGCCTAACCACCACCAGCATGCGCAGGCATATGAGTGCTAAACACCCCACTCAATGGAACCAAGGCCGTTCACCACCTCCTGCGGGTCACACCACCGCTCCTTCCCCTGTGTCACTCGCTGCCTCTGCTAGTCAACCCCCCGCGTCACTCGCTGCCTCTGCTAGTCAACCCCCTGCCCAGGACCCCGGCACGAGCGCCTCCCACCGGAAAACCACACCTTCGCCTCCACGATCCTCCACAGCGTCCACCAACGTGTCCCAGCGCAGCGTTCAGCTGTCTTTACAGCAGACGCTGGAGCGCAAGAGGAAATACAGTTCCACCCACCCACATGCCCAAGCCCTCAACGTCCACATCTCCAAATTGCTTAGCCTGGAGATGCTGCCCTATAGGCTGGTAGAGACCGAGGCCTTTCGAAATCTCATGTCGGTGGCTGCCCCTCGGTATTCCGTCCCCAGCCACCACTATTTTTCCCGATGTGCCGTCCCAGCCCTACACCAGCACGTGTCACAGAACATCATCCGTGCCCTGACCAACGCTGTTTCTGAGAAGGTCCACCTAACCACGGACACGTGGACAAGTGCTGCCGGGCAGGGACACTATATCTCACTGACGGCACATTGGGTTAACTTGGTGGAGGCTGGGACCGAGAATGACCCTGGGGCCGCTCATGTACTGCCCACACCGAGGATTGCGGGGCCTACCTCGGTCACGGTCTCTCAGACGTACTATGCCTCCTCCTCCGACCCCTCCTCCTCCACCGAATTACCATCCGTGGGCACGGCGCCTTCAGTCGGTAGCTCTAGGTGCAGCAGCAGTGCCGTGGGTAAGCGCCAGCAGGCGGTGCTCAAACTGCTGAGCTTAGGTGACAAAAGGCACACCGCCCAAGAGCTGTTACAGGGCATCACGGCGCAGACCGATGTGTGGCTGGCACCGCTGAACCTCAAGCCAGGCATGGTTGTGTGTGACAACGGGCGTAACCTGGTGGCGGCTCTGCAAATCGGCAGACTGACACATGTGCCATGCCTGGCCCACGTGTTCAATCTTATAGTTCAGCGGTTCCTCAAGACATACCCCAATCTGTCTGATTTGCTCACCAAGGTGCGCCGCATCTGTGCGCATTTCCGCAAGTCGAGCACAGATGCTGCCACTCTCAGGGCAGCGCAGCGCCGCCTACAACTGCCCGCTCACCGACTGTTGTGCGACGTGCCCACGAGATGGAATTCCACATTAAACATGTTATCCAGAGTTTACCAGCAGCGCAGAGCATTTGTAGACTGCCAGATGTCATCTTCCACCAGAACTGGTAGTCAGGTCTCTCAGATTCCTCAAGTCTACAATGAGGAGTGGACGTGGATGTCTGATATCTGCCAGGTGTTGAGCAACTTTGAGGAGTCAACACAGATGGTCAGCGGCGATGCCGCCATTATCAGCCTCACCATCCCGCTGCTTTGCCTGTTGAAAAACTTACTGCTCAGCATCAAGTCGGATGCTTTGCGCTTGTCACAAGAGACGGTGGAGGAAGATACGTCGCTTGATAGCCAGAGCACCCTCCGGTCTGTTTCTCAGCGCGTATCGGAGGAGGGGGATGAGGATGAGGAGGAAGAGGAGGAGAATGTCGGCGAGACAGTAGAGGGTACCAGTGCTCAGTCCTTAACTCTTGAGCGTGTATGGGATGAAGAAGAGGACTTGGAGGAGGAGGAGGAGGAAATGGAGAGTCAGGTCAGTGAGGAGAGGGAATTCTTGCGGGTTGGGACTCTGGCGCACATGGCAGACTTCATGTTAGGCTGCCTATCCCGTGACCCTCGCGTTAGAAGAATTTTTTCAAACACCGATTACTGGGTGTTCACTCTCCTGGACCCACGGTACAAGCAGAACCTTTCCACTCTCATCCCTGCAGAGGAAAGGAGTATGAGAGTGAATAGATATCAACAGGCCCTGGTGCACAAGCTGAAACAATCCTTCCCATCTGATGCCGCTAGCGGCAGAGGGCATGGTTCTGTGGGCCAAGTAGCGGGGGAGAGGAGGCGAGCAGGCAGCTTGTCCAGCACTGGCAGGGGAACGCTCTCCAAGGCCTTTGCCAGTTTTATGTCACCCCAGCAAGACACTGTCACCTGTCCCCAGTCTAGGCAGAGTAGGGGGGAGCTGTACAGAAAGATGGTGAGGGAGTACCTAGCTGACCATACCAACGTCCATAGCGATCACTCTGCTCCATACAACTACTGGGTTTCAAAGCTGGACACGTGGCCTGAACTGGCGCTGTATGCCTTGGAGGTGCTGGCCTGCCCTGCCGCTAGCGTTCTGTCAGAGCGGGTATTCAGTGCAGCTGGTGGCGTCATCACCAATAAGCGTACACGCCTGTCAACTGACAGCGCTGACAGGCTGACGCTTATTAAAATGAACAAAGCCTGGATTTCACCGGAATTCAAATCTCCTCCAGGGGAAAGCAGCTAAAGATTTAAATAACTTATGTATCCGATTCCTCCTCTCTACTCCTCCTCCTACTCCTCCTCCTCCTCCATATCGTCTTTGCCTAATGCTGACCCAAAAAACGCCATTTTTTAGAGGTCCAACTGGCACTCTTTTAGCACAATTTTTCAGGAGGGCCCCCTACAGGCCCTCTCTTCAAACAATTTTTCAGGAGGGCCCCCCTACAGGCCCTCTATTCAAACAATTTTTCCAGAGGTCCACCTACAGGCCCTCTCTTCAAACAATTTTTCAGGAGGGCCCCCTACAGGCCCTCTCTCCAAACAATTTTTCCGGAGGTCCACCTACAGGCCCTCTCTCCAATTCCAGTTCCAAGTTTTATTTGCGCAAACTGCATACATTTTTATTTTTGGGATAGGTGTGAAAAATAATATTACTTGCGAATCTATATTGCCCAACATTGGATACGGTAGCAAGTAGAAGACCAAACACATGCTGCTCACAGGGTTCCGCAAATTCCTGGTCCACCCGCAAATTCCTTGTCCACAATGTCAAGGAGGTAGAGGTTCTGTGGATGAGCAACAAGTCCTTCTGTACTGAAATCGCTGACAAAGTCTCCATCTAAGAAACTACAGACCATTGTGGAGAGAGCGGCACAGCTCGCCATCAAAGTGAGGAACCCCAACGCCAGACTGCGCAGAGAAGATAACGAATAAATATCTCTGTGGTTATTTTTGCTAAATAAAAGTTAAATAAACCCCCCCAAAAAATTAATCTGTTAATGTGCCTGATCCACCCAAGTTGAATCTGTCCCATCATGAGAAAGTCCCCCCCAAGGAGTCCCCTCTGTAACTTGCTTCCCATACAACTACCTCACCCCCCGACACCTGTGTCTCGCCATTGTCCACCCCCTCCTCAGACAACACTGGTAAATCCACACTGTCAGCACACGGAAACAGCAACAGGTCTTGCGAATTGGGGCAGAGAATGTTCTGGGCTAGCACATCAGGGAAGGGGTGACTATGGGGTTCCAGGGAGTACGTGACCACAGGGGCGGTCTTGGGCACCACGCATCCTATGCATTTGCGTAGGGCCCCCGACATCCAAGGGGGCCCCCACGCTCCACTCTTGTGCCGGTGCCCAAGACCGCCCACCCAGCTGTCACTTACTGCATTTGTCTGCCGCGGCCCACGGACCGGCCTCACAGCTGCGCGCACCGCACCCGCTCACTCTCAAGTTCGGAAGTGTAGCAGGAAGCTCGCGCAAGCACAGAGAGGCCGGTCTGCACAGCAGAACACAAACTCTGCGGCTGCGCGTCAGTATCCCAGGCTCCAGCACGTGTCCCAGCCCAGCCAATAGAGAGCTGGGAGTCTGGGACACGCCAAAGGCTGTGGGAAACCTTCAACTTCCCCCCTCCAGTCAGCAGCACATGCCCCAGCTCAGCCAATGAAGAGACACATTCTTTCATTGTTTAACAGTGAGTTAATTGTTAATTGTTTGACAGAAATTTTATTGTTAAATAGTCTTTGATGTGTGGGGGGGCGTGTCATTGGGGGGCGTGTCATCAGGGGCGTGACGCATCATTGGGGGGGGCCCTCGGACATAACTTTGCTTAGGGCCCCAGAAATGCCAAGACCGCCCCTGCGTGACCACATGCAATATCCATTTAAAAGTCATGCCACACTTGATCTAGCTCATAATTTACGACTGTACCGGTTGATGCTAAATTTTTAAGTTGGGGTCCTGCGTCTTCATTCTAACTACATCCGGCTGTTGTCACCACCACACACGCTAACCCAGGGGGCACTCCTCTGGCTCTTCCAGCGAAACCTCCTTGCCCCACCCCCACCTACAGGCCCTCTCTACAAACAATTTAGCCGGATAGGGGACGTATCCGAAGTTGTACTCATGTTTGTTTTTGTTCTTCTTTTATCTGCCTCATGACCTGTGATAGGCAGAGCATGGACACGTCCCCTTAGCTGCAGTGGGAAAGACACTCCCCTGGCCAGAGCAAGCTCTTTTTCCCTTTTCTGTGTTCGAAATATCCATTAAATATAGGGTCCCAAGATAGGGGACGTATACGGTATTAAACTGAGAAGAATCGATACCATACGGGTTAAAGCAACAGTTTTCCCAAATCCAGTCTGGCTGTTGTCACCACCACACACGCTAGCCCAGGGGGCACTCCTCTGGCTCTTCCAGCAAAACCTCCTTCCCCCCCACCTACCCCCCAGGCCCTCTCTCCAAACAATTTACTCCTGGTAGGGGGACGTATTATCAACGGCCACAGCAACTGATAAGAACAGATACTAAACTTGATGTCAGCTGCAGTGCCAGCATGAGCAGTGGTGTCACCTGCAGGCGGTGATGGACCTTCGTTGCACCTAGTTGGGTGTTTCCCTAACATGTGATGGGTATTTGCCTCGCCTTTCTTGGTCTGGGTGAGCACAATTGCCATGAGGGTAACCACCAGGCTGTTGCCTGAGAATTTGGGGTAATGGTGGGATTAGGCAGCCTCAGAGGCATCCATGCATGCTGCCCCTGCTGTTTCCTGTCCATTTCCATGGTGTTTCCATCATTTTCTGAGGTTTCCAGGTTTTCACCCAGCCTTCCCTAGGCAGAGCCTTGGTCCCCCGCAAAAATGCTCGAGTCTCCCATTGACTTCAATGGGGTTCGTTATTCGAAACGAGCACCCGAGCATCGGGAAAAGTTCGACTCGAATAACGAGCACCCGAGCATTTTAGTGGTCGCTCATCTCTAGTCATAATGTAACCATGACAAACTCAGCACTGCTACATTTATACATGCATTACAGTCTAGTACTTATGATTGCAGGACAAGTCAAAAGGTTGATGTTATTTTTGCACACACGTGCTCTGTCGCTATCGCACGTACATATCCAGAAGGGGAAGGTTGTCCAGATCTGACTGTTTTCCGTTGCTTGTTCAGACCCCATTTCCAGGCCTCCATCTGAGGCCTCTTCGTGTGTCATGTATTTATTTGTTCCTCTGTCATGCCTCATCATCAGACGAAGCTCAGCGTGTCCTCTCCTGGAACAACAAGCCCGTGTCCTAGTTGAAGATTTTTTTTTTGTTTGTAGCTCTGCCTTTTACAGAATAGTACGATCCTTGTGGTAATGGCCACTGATGAGAAGCTCTGGAGACACACGCCCAAGGTAGCGAAGAACGGTGAAATCTCCAAATACTAGGAGCTTTTCATTTGCTGTATTAAAGGGGTATTCTAGATTAATGCACCTATATATCTGATCTGTTCCATTGACCTGCTGGAAACATGCCACCAACATGCAACTCACACATAGGACACATCCTGAAAAAACACTGCTCACACATAGGTCACATCCTGCACACACACTGCTCATACATAGGACACATCCTGCACACACACTGCTGACACATAGGACACATCCTGCACACACACTGCTGACACATAGGACACATCCTGCACACACACTGCTGACACATAGGACACATTCTGCGCACACACTGCTCACACATAGGACACATTCTGCACACACACACTGCTCACACATAGGACACATCCTGCACACACACTGCTCATACATAGGTCACATCCTGCACACACACTGCTCACTTATAGGACACATCCTGCACACACACTGCTCACATATAGGACACATCCTGTACACACACTGCTCACACATAGGACACATCCTGCACACACACTGCTCACACATAGGACACATCCTGCACACACACTGCTGACACATAGGACACATCCTGCACACACACTGCTGACACATAGGACACATCCTGCACACACACTGCTGACACATAGGACACATTCTGCGCACACACTGCTCACACATAGGACACATTCTGCACACACACACTGCTCACACATAGGACACATCCTGCACACACACTGCTCACACATAGGACACATCCTGCACACACACTGCTCACATATAGGACATATATTAGACACACACTGCTCACTTATAGGACACATCCTGCACACACACTGCTCACTTATAGGACACATCCTGCACACACACTGCTCACATATAGGACACATCCTGTACACACACTGCTCACACATAGGACACATCCTGCACACACACTGCTCACACATAGGACACATCCTGCACACACACTGCTCACACATAGGACATATACTGCACACACACTGCTCACACATAGGACACATCCTGCACACACACTGCTCACATATAGGACACATCCTGCACACACACTGCTCACACATAGGACATATACTGCACACACACTGCTCACACATAGGACACATCCTGCACACACACTGCTCACATATAGGACACATCCTGCACACACACTGCTCACACATAGGACACATCCTGCACACACACTGCTCACATATAGGACATATACTGCACACACACTGCTCACATATAGGACACATCCTGCACACACACTGCTCACACATAGGACATATATTAGACACACACTGCTCACATATAGGACACATCCTACACACACACTGCTCACACATAGGACACATAGGACATATACTGCACACACACTGCTCACACATAGGACATATACTGCACACACACTGCTCACACACAGGACACATCCTTCATACCCACTGCTCACACCCAGGACACATGCCATAACCTTGCTTCACAGGGATGCTGTGCACACGGCACACACATCGACTACACATACATAACTCACACAAAGCACACATGCCGCACAAGCTCCACTCTCATGATGGACAAGCCTAACACTTACATAGACCAATACCAGGTTCTGCAACCCCCACATGGGGTCCAGCCACACTCTCTCTTCTCTGGTACCAGCAGCCTTTAACTTGCAATATCTGTGCGCTTACAGGGCCTTGACCAATGCATAGCTGATGGCTTTCTGGCCTAAAACACTAACTTACCCCCCTTATTAAATAATTGAGAGACCAAGCCATTATCACAGTTGAAATAAGCGGCCACAAACAGCCATTTTATTTATAACATATAAGGTGCAAAGACGCATGGCGTCTAACATTTAACTAACATTATGTATTAGCATAAATTAACATAAATAACCTAAGGATAGGTAGAGCGGGGCGCTGATATAGCAGTACCGTAAACCATTTTCCCAGCCGCAACGCGCCGACTCGGGAGCGGACAAATATGTCCTGGTAACTGCCGTTTATCCCACTATCTCCGGGACCTAGCCCTTTGAGAATTGTGCCATGACCAACCATCGAACCGTAAATGAAGAGGGGGGTGTGCCATCCCTGCACAGGCCCCCGTTACATCACACCACCTTGAAGCGCGCCCTGCCCCACCTACCTTCCGCTGGCTGTCGTGACAAAGGAAAAGACAAAAAACCCCAACCCAAACACCAGTTTCGCGCGGCAACGCAATCAGGGGCGGGTGGGCGGGTCGTGCTGGTCCGGATCCTTCTCCTGCGGTGCTGGTCAGTGACTGATTTTCCTGACCCCCTCACAGCTCCACCTCCCCTTAGCCCCCCCCCTATTCCACTTTCCCGCCTCACCTCCCTGAAACCTCCCTGACCTCTAACTCACCCCAAAGACCTTAACCCTTAGTATCCCTGCCAACTATTCAGCCCCTTCTTGCTTGGTCATGTCCGGGCCTCTGCTAGGTGCCCTGCGCTCCGTGCCCTATCTAGAAACTAAAACTAGAGATGAGCGAATCATCCAAAATTCGCTTGGCTGAATGTTCGTCGAGTTTTTTAAGAATCGTACCTACACTCACCGGCCACTTTATGAGGTACACCATGCTAGTAACGGGTTGGACCCCTTTTTGCCTTCAGAACTGCCTCAATTCTTCGTGGCATAGATTCAACAAGGTGCTGGAAGCATTCCTCAGAGATTTTGGTCCATATTGACATGATGGCATCACACAGTTGCCGCAGATTTGTCGGCTGCACATCCATGATGCGAATCTCCCGTTCCACCACATCCCAAAGATGCTCTATTGGATTGAGATCTGGTGACTGTGGAGGCCATTTGAGTACAGTGAACTTATTGTCATGTTCAAGAAACCAGTCTGAGATGATTCCAGCTTTATGACATGGCGCATTATCCTGCTGAAAGTAGCCATCAGATGTTGGGTACATTGTGGTCATAAAGGGATGGACATGGTCAGCAACAATACTCAGGTAGGCTGTGGCGTTGCAACGATGCTCAATTGGTACCAAGGGGCCCAAAGAGTGCCAAGAAAATATTCCCCACACCATGACACCACCACCACCAGCTTGAACCGTTGATACAAGGCAGGATGGATCCATGCTTTCATGTTGTTGACGCCAAATTCTGACCCTACCATCCGAATGTCGCAGCAGAAATCGAGACTCATCAGACCAGGCAACGTTTTTCCAATCTTCTACTGTCCAATTTCGATGAGCTTGTGCAAATTGTAGCCTCAGTTTCCTGTTCTTAGCTGAAAGGAGTGGCACCCGGTGTGGTCTTCTGCTGCTGTAGCCCATCTGCCTCAAAGTTCGACGTACTGTGCGTTCAGAGATGCTCTTCTGCCTACCTTGGTTGTAACGGGTGGCAATTTGAGTCACTGTTGCCTTTCTATCAGCTCGAACCAGTCTGCCCATTCTCCTCTGACCTCTGGCATCAACAAGGCATTTCCGCCCACAGAACTGCCGCTCACTGGGTGTTTTTTCTTTTTCGGACCATTCTCTGTAAACCCTAGAGATGGTTGTGCGTGAAAATCCCAGTAGATCAGCAGTTTCTGAAATACTCAGACCAGCCCTTCTGGCACCAACAACCATGCCACGTTCAAAGGCACTCAAATCACCTTTCTTCCCCATACTGATGCTCGGTTTGAACTGCAGGAGATTGTCTTGACCATGTCTACATGCCTAAATGCACTGAGTTGCTGCCATGTGATTGGCTGATTAGAAATTAAGTGTTAACGAGCAGTTGGACAGGTGTACCTAATAAAGTGGCCGGTGAGTGTAATACGAAGCTATTTGGGCGAGGCTGCGTACAAATAATTTGTTATTCTATCGTGTTCTGCGAACATTCGCGCACTAATAACGAAATTGCAGTTGTTAAAGGTACGTTACTTATGTGAACATGTACGTATGAGTGTTCAAATTGCGTACGAATGCTCAACGTACTATTGTCTAGCGATTGCATAATAGGCAGGCACGCACGACACTAGGCCGCGGCATGCACTCCTCAGAGGCAGAACAAAGTTTTACAAATGGCATATAGGCGATCTTCAACATTTAGCTCTGGAGAGCTTAAATACATGATCTGGCTGATGGACCGGCAGGATTACGATGGGACACACCGACACCCGAACCAGCAAAAGAAGGAGATAGTGCAGCAGGTGATCCGAGGCTTGTGGCCAACTATTATGAATTCTACCAGTAGAAGCTGTGGCTACATGTCCTTTGGCACTGCTTCCCTGTGCCACCTTCTCCTTCTTTTTTTTTGGAGCTCCAGTTCTGGCTAGAACCCTTTTGCTTTTCCGTGCCAGACATTTTCAATTGACTGTGGCCCTGCAGGTATTTGTCTCTCTCCCTGTCTCTCTCCCTATCTCTCTCCCTGCCTGATTAATATTACTAGCCCTGCACTGGCCCTGATATGTATTATGGATGCCCAGAACAACACCACAATTTCCAGAAAACAGTTGTCTGTCTTTCACAACCTCACAAGCTTCTGCTCGTCTCAGCAATCGCAGCACAACTGATGTCGCTGGCTTACCAAGCCTATGGGCCTATCAGAGCAAGCCCCTCCCACTAGGTCAGGTGATCACTTTCTTCTCGGCCAGGTTTCCAGGTTTAAAAACATTTTAAGATTCGAACAGAGCGAATTGGAAAAAATCCGGATTAGCTTCGGAGTAGAAAATTTGTCAGATTCTATACGAATCTACGAAGCGGCTAATAGATTCGCTCATCTCTAAGGCTACTTTCACACTAGCGTTTTAAAATTCCGGTATTGAGTTCCGTCATAGGGGCTCAATACCGGAATAAAACGCTTCAGTTTTGTCCCCATTCATTGTCAATGGGGACAAAACTGAACTGAAGACAACGGAATGCTCCTGAAAGCATTCCGTTCCGTCTTCAGACCGGAGAACAAACCGCAGCATGCTGCGGTTTGCTCTCCGGTCCAGGCATCCGCACCAAGACGGATCCGGAATGACCCCCAATGCAAGTCAATGGGGGTGGATCCGTCTGGTGTGACCATAATGGTAACCGGATCCGCCCTCCATTGACTTTCAATGGAGTCCATTACGGATCCGGGTACATACAGACACAGACATACACATAAACATACACATAAACATACACACATATAGACATACAAAACACACATACATACATACTTACATGCTCCCCGGCAGGTCTTCGGAGCGTCAGGACGGCTCACACAGGTCACGATTCCCCACAGCGCCCTCTGCTGGGCGCCTGGTGGAATCGTCAGATGACGATTCCACCAGGCGCCCAGCAGAGGGCGCTGTGGGGAATCGTGACCTGTGTGAGCCGTCCTGACGCTCCGAAGACCTGCCGGGGAGCATGTAAGTATGTATGTGTGTTTGTATGTCTATATGTGTGTGTATGTTTATGTGTATGTCTGTGTATGTACTGTGTGACATGTGTGGGGCCGGAGCGCGGTTCCGGCTCCACACATGTCACTGCGGCAGGCCTGATCCGGCAGCACCCTTCACCTGCCGGATCAGGCCTGCCGCCAGTGTGAAAGTAGCCTAAGACCTAGTTAAACAGGCTCCCCTAGCATTACATGTGGCTTCAGCCACCCACTGACTGCTACCAGAGTACCATCTCCTTATACAGTGTATCCTCCTGGTTTTTGCTACAACAGAGCCATCTAGTGGTAACAGAAAATATTACAGTAAAAACTTTGCATTGGATTACAAACAGCACATTACAGTATAGGGCTGAAACGATTACTCGATTAAATCGAGTAACTCAACACTAAAAAATCCTCAATGTAAATTTTTTGCATCAAGGATTTGTCTATACCATTTGTCTATACTCATCACTCCGTGGTCTCCCACCAGCCAGCACCATGCTGCACTGTATCCTTACGTATACACATCATCAGGATATAGTCCATGTAAACACGCACTGCATTGTGTGAAGAAGAGGATGGAAGATCTGAGGACTGTCGGCAGTGCCCCTAGCAGGAAAGATAAGTATTTGATTTGAATGGTCCTGTGGCTGGGCACTGATGGCTAGGAGGGGGAATGGGGGAACTGAGGCATTGGGGAGTTCATGGCAGTGAGGGGAGCAGGTTGCACTAGAGAAGAAACTGATGGCACAGGGGAAGGGGAGCTGGTGGCACTGGAGGTAGCTGAAGGCACTGGGGGAGCTGGTGGCACTGGGGGGGAGCTAGTGGCACTGGTGGGTGAGTTGGTGGCACTAGGGGGACCTAGTGGCACTTGGGGGAGCTGATGGCATGGGGAGGAACTGATGGCACAGAGGAGGGGGAGTTGATGGCACTGGGGGGAGATGCTGGCACTGGGGAGCTCATGGCACTTCAGGGAGCTGGTGACACTGGGGGAGGAACCGATGGCACAGGGGAGGGGGAGCTGATGACACTGAGGGGATGCTTTTGGCACTGCGGGGAGCTTATGGCACAGGGGAAGGGGAACTGATGGCACTGGGGGGGCTAAGGACTGATGGCACTGGGGGGGCTAAGGACTGATGGCATAGGGGGACTAAGTGATGGCGGGGCATTTTATGGAAAACTTTCTTCTAATTAGTTTTTTCTTATTAGAGCACTGAATTAATTGTTGGATTAATCGGTGGAATACTTGATTACTAGAATAATCGATAGATGCAGCCCTATTACAGTACAGAATATTCAGCTTATACATATACAGCCTATTCATAAAACACAACGTACATATACAAACCAGAGTGATATGCCTTCAGTCTTTTATGTAAGGATGGCAACGTTTGAGCTTTACCCCCATTTGGATATGTGCATAATAGGACACATGCCATATCTGGCCCACTCACATGCTGGAAACATGCCGCCTACATGCCACTTCCCACACATGACACATGCCATAAACATGTCTATAGTACATAGAATAAGTGCCACATGGACCACCCACACACAGGACATTTACAGCCCACACATCACTCACATTATATAGGTGCCACCCAAGCACCACTCATAGATTAAAGACAAGCGTGCGGAAATAAATCTGAAAGGTCCAGCTCTGTGTCCGGACGGTGCAGGCAGCAGCTCTCCCTCCTCCTCCACAGTGTGAAGTATCACTTAGTATTGGAATCACGTCCAGCTAATCCAGTTTATCACTCCGCACAGGACTAAAGTTCACATATGTATAATATTTGGCCTTTTGTATAGAATGTGTGGGAGTTCTCCTTTAAGCAGTTATACCCCAGGAGGATGGGTGACTTTACGCCACATGATACATGATTTACTCCATTTATACTCGCCCCTGTAATACTGGAAGCCTTTGTATGATAGGAAACCAATTAGACAGGGGATAATTACTTTGTCACTGCGCTCTCGGGTCTTAGCGGCTTCAGTTTAGTTTATAATTGATATTTCCACATCATGATCACTATTGTCTTTCTCTGAAGCCTCAGATTTATTCCGGAGCTTTTTTTTTTCTTTCTTTCTGTAAATGTGTTTAATATTTATTTTTTGCCTAAAACCAATCATCCGGCAGTATGTGTAATCATCTGGCTGCTTCTCGTGAGCCCGCAGCCATAGAGGCTGCAATTATGTGATTTCTATAGAGAGAGAGGCGATGGACGCATGAAAGTTTACTGTTAATGAGAAGTGAAGCATGGAGAGGACAAAGACACACGTAACCCCGTAGAATCCTCCTGTGATGTGCAACAGATTTGTATACATTTACTAAACGTGATTAGAAAAACTGAAACACAGACTCTATCTATCTATCTCATATCTATCTATCTATCTATCTATCTATCTATCTATCTATCTGCCCCACAAGATCGCAAACACATCCCAGACATACCTGTGTGCACTGTGTGTGTATTACATGTCACATCCCAGACATACCTGTGTGCACTGTGTCTGTATTACATGTCACATCCCAGACATACCTGTGTGCACTATGTGTGTGTATTACATGTCACATCCCAGACATACCTGTGTGCACTGTGTCTGTATTACATGTCACATCCCAGATATATCTGTGTGCACTGTGTGTGTGTATTACATGTCACATCCCAGACATACCTGTGTGCACTGTGTGTCTGTATTACATATCACATCCCAGACATACCTGTGTGTACTGTGTGTGTGTATTACATGTCACATCCCAGACATACCTGTGTGCACTGTGTGTGTGTATTACATGTCATATCCCAGACATACCTGTGTGCACTGTGTCTGTATTACATGTCACATCCCAGACATACCTGTGTGCACTGTGTGTCTGTATTACATGTCACATCCCAGACATACCTGTGTGCACTGTGTGTGTATTATATGTCACATCCCAGACATACCTGTGTGCACTGTGTGTGTATTACAGGTCACATCCCAGACATACCTGTGTGCACTGTGTGTGTATTACAGGTCACATCCCAGACATACCTGTGTGCACTGTGTGTATTACATGTCACATCCCAGACATACCTGTGTGCACTGTGTGTCTGTATTACATGTCACATCCCAGACATACCTATGTGCACTGTGTGTCTGTATTACATGTCACATCCCAGACATACCTGTGTGCACTGTGTGTGTGTATTACATGTCACATCCCAGACATACCTGTGTGCACTGTGTGTCTGTATTACATGTCACATCCCAGACATACCTGTGTGCACTGTGTGTGTATTACATGTCACATCCCAGACATACCTATGTGCACTGTGTGTCTGTATTACATGTCACATCCCAGACATACCTGTGTGCACTGTGTGTGTATTACATGTCACATCCCAGACATACCTGTGTGCACTGTGTGTGTATTACATGTCACATCCCAGACATACCTGTGTGCACTGTGTCTGTATTACATATCACATCCCAGACATACCTGTGTGCACTGTGTGTGTATTACATGTCACATCCCAGACATACCTGTGTGCACTGTGTGTGTATTACATGTCACATCCCAGACATACCTGTGTGCACTGTGTGTGTGTATTCCATGTCACATCCCAGACATACCTGTGTGCACTGTGTGTCTGTATTACATGTCACATCCCAGACATACCTGTGTGCACTGTGTGTCTGTATTACATGTCACATCCCAGACATACCTGTGTGAGCTGTGTGTCTGTATTACATGTCACATCCCAGACATACCTGTGTGCACTGTGTGTCTGTATTACATGTCACATCCCAGACATACCTATGTGCACTGTGTGTGTATTACATGTCACATCCCAGACATACCTGTGTGCACTGTGTGTGTATTACATGTCACATCCCAGACATACCTGTGTGCACTGTGTGACTGTATTACATGTCACATCCCAGACATACCTGTGTGCACTGTGTCTGTATTACATGTCACATCCCAGACATACCTATGTGCACTATGTGTCTGTATTACATGTCACATCCCAGACATACCTATGTGCACTGTGTGTCTGTATTACATGTCACATCCCAGACATACCTATGTGCACTGTGTGTGTATTACATGTCCAGAAAAAAGCACAACTGGAAAACAGTTCTTGTGCCTAAAGCAAACCAGACTGAAGAGAGGAGGGCTGCTTTAGCTGCTCATATCTTAGGATTGGTACCAGCTAGAAATATGATCCTGACCTTGTTTGAAAGCTGGCACTCCAACCTTTCAAACTGTACCAAAATCCTATCATTATATGCACTATATCCAAAGAAATAGCTGTTAGAAATCGAATCAGGGACTGTTTTCCTGCAGAATAAAAGTGCTTTTCCTGGACATGGAATAAAGGCACACAGTGCACACAGGTATGTCTGGGATGTGACATGTAATACAGACACACAGTGCACACAGGTATGTCTGGGATGTGACATGTAATACACACACACAGTGCACACAGGTATGTCTGGGATGTGACATGTAATACAGACACACGGAGCACACAGGTATGTCTGGGATGTGACATGTAATACAGACACAGTGCACACAGGTATGTCTGGGATGTGACATGTAATACAGTCACACAGTGCACACAGGTATGTCTGGGATGTGACATGTAATACAGACACACAGTGCACACAGGTATGTCTGGGATGTGACATGTAATACACACACAGTGCACACAGGTATGTCTGGGATGTGACATGTAATACAGACACACAGTGCACACAGGTATGTCTGGGATGTGACATGTAATACAGACACACAGTGCACACAGGTATGTCTGGGATGTGACATGTAATACAGACACACAGTGCACACAGGTATGTCTGGGATGTGACATGTAATACAGACACACAGTGCACACAGGTATGTCTGGGATGTGACATGTAATACACACACAGTGCACACAGGTATGTCTGGGATGTGACATGTAATACACACACAGTGCACATAGGTATGTCTGGGATGTGACATGTAATACAGACACACAGTGCACACAGGTATGTCTGGGATGTGACATGTAATACAGACACACAGTGCACACAGGTATGTCTGGGATGTGACATGTAATACAGACACACAGTGCACACAGGTATGTCTGGGATGTGACATGTAATACAGACACACAGTGCACACAGGTATGTCTGGGATGTGACATGTAATACACACACAGTGCACACAGGTATGTCTGGGATGTGACATGTAATACAGACACACAGTGCACACAGGTATGTCTGGGATGTGACATGTAATACAGACACACAGTGCACACAGGTATGTCTGGGATGTGACATGTAATACAGACACACAGTGCACACAGGTATGTCTGGGATGTGACATGTAATACAGACACACAGTGCACACAGGTATGTCTGGGATGTGACATGTAATACACACACAGTGCACACAGGTATGTCTGGGATGTGACATGTAATACACACACAGTGCACACAGGTACGTCTGGGATGTGACATGTAATACAGACACACAGTGCACACAGGTATGTCTGGGATGTGACATGTAATACAGACACAGTGCACACAGGTATGTCTGGGATGTGACATGTAATACAGACACATAGGTATGTCTGGGATGTGACATGTAATACACACACAGTGCACACAGGTATGTCTGGGATGTGACATGTAATACACACACAGTGCACACAGGTACGTCTGGGATGTGACATGTAATACAGACACACAGTGCACACAGGTATGTCTGGGATGTGACATGTAATACAGACACAGTGCACACAGGTATGTCTGGGATGTGACATGTAATACAGACACATAGGTATGTCTGGGATGTGACATGTAATACAGACACATAGGTATGTCTGGGATGTGACATGTAATACAGACACACAGTGCACACAGGTATGTCTGAGATATGACATGTAATACACACACAGTGCACATAGGTATGTCTGGGATGTGACATGTAATACAGACACACAGTGCACACAGGTATGTCTGGGATGTGACATGTAATACAGACACACAGTGCACACAGGTATGTCTGGGATGTGACATGTAATACAGACACACAGTGCACACAGGTATGTCTGGGATGTGACATGTAATACAGACACACAGTGCACACAGGTATGTCTGGGATGTGACATGTAATACACACACACAGTGCGCACAGGTATGTCTGGGATGTGACATGTAATACACACACACAGTGCACACAGGTATGTCTGGGATGTGACATGTAATACAGACACACAGTGCACACAGGTATGTCTGGGATGTGACATGTAATACAGACACACAGTGCGCACAGGTATGTCTGGGATGTGACATGTAATACAGACACACAGTGCACACAGGTATGTCTGGGATGTGACATGTAATACAGACACACAGTGCACACAGGTATGTCTGGGATGTGACATGTAATACAGACACACAGTGCACACAGGTATGTCTGGGATGTGACATGTAATACAGACACACAGTGCACACAGGTATGTCTGGGATGTGACATGTAATACAGACACACAGTGCACACAGGTATGTCTGGGATGTGACATGTAATACACACACAGTGCACACAGGTATGTCTAGGATGTGACATGTAATACACACACAGTGCACATAGGTATGTCTGGGATGTGACATGTAATACACACACACAGTGCACACAGGTATGTCTGGGATGTGACATGTAATACACACACAGTGCACACAGGTATGTCTGGGATGTGACATGTAATACAGACACACAGTGCACACAGGTATGTCTGGGATGTGACATGTAATACAGACACACAGTGCACACAGGTATGTCTGGGATGTGACATGTAATACACACACACAGTGCACACAGGTATGTCTGGGATGTGACATGTAATACAGACACACAGTGCACACAGGTATGTCTGGGATGTGACATGTAATACAGACACACAGTGCACACAGGTATGTCTGGGATGTGACATGTAATACAGACACACAGTGCACACAGGTATGTCTGGGATGTGACATGTAATACACACACACAGTGCACACAGGTATGTCTGGGATGTGTCTGCAATCTTCTGTGGGGCAGTACTCTTAGTTATATTGGTAAAAATTAGGTGACAGGCTCCCTTTAACTTTTTCTACATGATAAATGCAACTTACTGAAGTGAGACAACCCCTTTAAGCATTGGAGCATTTATTACCCTAATGCTCTCCTTTATCCAGCGTTAAATTAGGCAGGGCAGGGTTTTTTTCTGCAGATCTGGTGACGTATCGGGTCTCTGCTAGGCAGAGGCTTTCATCTAGCAGTGTTCCCAATGACGTCACCAGCACTCAGCACAACAGCTAGGGCAGCTCTAAAGCCCGCCCATTAGTGTCGGTGATGTCACCGGGAACACTGCTAGGTGGAAGCCTCTGCCTAGCAGTGTAAAAATATAAACAAAAAAGCCCTTGCCCTGCGTGATACAGCAAAAGGCAAGGGAAAGAGGCTGCCTGGGTGAAGAAGGGGATATTTAAGTGTCACCCCTTTAAGTGTCAAGTTATAGATTGCAACATCTGTACACTGCATAAGAGAACACAGAAACCTAATACATCTGCCACAGAAAATCATTGTAATTGAGCCTGTTAGCTTTATAACTGTATCCAATGTCAATAGTCTCTTACCCAAGAGAGAGCAGCAAATCCATATTGACAAACTGGTTCCTTCCTGTAATTTATTAGACAGAAGATCCTGCAGGAGAGACCTATAGAGCGCAGCTCCGGTGGCAGCATCAATTACTGATAATAATAGAATATCTATCACTCCACGTAGGTTCAAACAGTCTCTTACATAATGCCTGTAGAACCTGGCATGCTGGACACGTATCTGCAGGCAGGAGACTGTGGCGTGGTAGCCCAAAGCCTGATACTTTCGAGGGAGTGACAACCCCCAGTGGAGTATAGAGACTGTCCTGTCACTATTGACAACCAGGTGTGGAGTAAAGAGACTTTACTGCTACTGCTGTCAGTAGGGTTGTTACCGGGCCAGTACTTCACCAGCTAGGCAAGTATATACCGCAGTTTTATTTACAGGCTATAATTGGCGGTAATTTTGTCAGACAACTTGAATGGTTCCTCAGTCAGCTGCTTCTAAGCGGATGACGAGGAAGTGGGAGGCACAGAGTGCAGCACTGCATAGGGGGAGAACCAACGTGCAGGCATTTGCAGCTGCTTAGGTGTCCCTGCTCTATGTCCATACATGGCTTAGGTGTCCCTGCTCTATGTCCATATATGGCTTAGGAGTCCCTGCTCTATGTCCATATATGGGTTAAGTGTCCCTGCTCTATGTCCATATATGGGTTAGGAGTCCCAGCTCTATGTCCATATATGGGTTAAGTGTCCCTGCTCTATGTCCATATATGGGTTAGGTGTCCCTGCTCTATGTCCATATATGGAGTCATTTCTTCTGCAAGTCCCTGCTCTGACTCTGTATATGGTTGTGTCTATATAAGGAGTCAGTGCTATAACGATGAAGAGGGTATCCCCAAGCACTGTCAGTATTCTTAGGGACATTCTGTGTATTTAAGTTTTATTTACCCTCTATTTTAGAAGTATTTATGCCCAGATATGAACTCTAAATTAAAGGCAAGAACTTTAATCACCGAGCTATACAGCTCAATGTTAATCTGTGATAGATATATTATGGTTAAAAACCTTAGTAGTAGTTTCCCATGTGTTATGTATTCATATATAGCAGAGGTTTCATTTTATATTTTTTAGTAACTGCAAAAAAAAAAAAAAATTGTAGCACAAAATAAATTTGCAATTACTAAAATAAAATTATAAAATTATACTTCTGCTATATACTGTATGAATAAATAATGCATGGGAAACTACTATTGAGGTTTTTAGCCAGAATATATCTGTTATTTATTAGCAATCAGCTCTATAGCTCAGTGGTTAAGGATTTTGCCTTTAATGTAGATGGTGATGATTTCAAAACCAGGCAGAAACCCATAAAAAATAGAAGCTAAATAAAACTTAAATACATAGGGCTATCCTCAACAGTGAAAAGTTTGATTTTATAAAAAAAAAATGGTGCAAACCTGATCAAATAAAACCTTGTGTAAAGCCACACCCCCTTTTAACCTGTGTAAACCAGGGTTGTGGAGTCGGAGTCGTGGAGTCAGAGTCGGTGTCTATTTTGGTGGAGTCAGAGTCATTATGAAATGGACCGACTCCAACTCCAAAAATATATAATAAATTGGTACAGTTAGTTCAATGCAATATGTGCTGAATATATTTTCATAAGAATTTGAGAAAATGATGAAATGTCCTATAAATGTCTGTTCTGTTCCCGATCTAAGGATCTAGGCTTTTACTTGAGATGACTGTGTGCTGCCCTTTATGTAGATGCTTAGCAATGAAGCTCCTCTGCTACAGATCAGAGGAAAAAGGCACTGGGAAGGAATGGCTGCACTCATCTCAGATCTGCTAGAGAAAACAGGATTAAAGGGGTTTTCTCACGAGTTACAAAGATTAGCTTTCAACATAAAGGGACAGTTAAAAGTAGATTTTACCTTAGTCATGAACTATAGACAGTTCAGCAGGTCTCTCACTGCACAGGTTTCTATGGTAAGAAAGACTGTTATCTGATTGGCTGAAAGCAGTGAAGAATGGTACAAGTGTTGTGAGGACTGAGAAGCATGGCTTTACCTGTAATTGTGTTAGAGATCACAATCTCCTGCTCTGTCAGAGTAAGTTAATGTATGCTAATAACTGCTGGAGACCCCCTTCCCCCCCCACACACACACATCCTGAGGAGACATAATGAGTGCAAACTGCCTGTCAGCCAGTGAATCAATGTGCTATATATCTAAACTTTCAATAAAATGTGCATAAGTCAATTGTCCAGTGCATGTTCTCTCTGCTTTATGTTTTAGTTTGATTTTCCTCTGATGTAAAACACCTAGGGCCTTATGTATTAAAACTGTCTAGGTGTAGAAGTTTCTTTGTTCCCCTTTCATTTCAAATAGTTCTCTGGAGAACTGAAAGGGGAGCTCTGATTGGTTGCTATGGGCAACAAAGAAAGTCTTAGACCTAGACAGTTTTCATACATCAGGCCCTTAGTGAGCTGTACCCAGAAAAAAGCCTGATACTGGAGTAAAAATATCTAGTAAAACATAGATTACAGACTCTTTTTGTCACGACATATCTGTACTATTGATTTATGCAAAGTTTGTTTAAAGTTATCACTTAAACATGCGCCATGTATGAGGGTGTTGGAGTTGGACTGGGGGTCGGAGTTAGGGCAAACTGAGGAGTTGGAGTCAGAGTCGGAGCTTTGGCTCACCGATTCCACAGCCCTGGTGTAAACTTGACCGATATTTTTTGTTGGGAAAAGTGACAACCCTAGTTGTCAGGCCCAAGTGGAATTAATACAGCTTTTGTAGTAACTGTTCCCTTGCTGTCAGTAACTTCTAAGCCTCGTGCTTCACAATTCTTTGTGTGTTAAGCTCTGTGCCGCCATACTATGTGTAAGCAATAAAGAGTGACCTTGGTAATACATGAACAGATGGAGAGATAGAAATGTCATTACCTGGAGCGATATACAGCAAGTTGTAATACACGTCAGCAGAGCCCCGAGCGGTGTCATCTCAGGTCTAATGTCACTGTATGATCACACTCTGAGAAGCTGTCAGCCATTCCTGGCATCATGAGAGGTTATCTGTCAAATCGATAGTGACCGGGGCAATGGAGGTGTTCTAATCTGCCAATTACTATATGGACCCATACTGTATGTCCACATTGTACCTTCACACTGCTCCTCCATAATAGTACCTCTGTACTATACCTCTATACTGTACCTCCATACTGTGCTTCCATACATACTGTACTAGCACTGCACTATACTGCTATATTGTACCTACCTACTGTACTAGCACTGCATTATACTGCTATACTGTACCTACCTACTGTACTAGCACCGCACTATACTGCTATACTGTATCTCCACACTGTTCTTTCATACAAAACTTCCATACTGTACTAGCACTGCACTATACTGCTATATTGTACCTACCTACTGTACTAGCACTGCACTATACTGCTCCTCCATACTGTACTATCACTGCACTATACTGTACTGTCATACTGTACAAGCACTACATTATACTGCTATCCTGTACCTCCATGTTGTACTAGCACTGCATTATACTGCTATACTGTACCTCCATGTTGTACTAGCACTGCACTATACTGCTATACCGTACCTCCATACTGTTCTAGCACCACATTATACTACTGTGCTGCCATACTGTACTAGCACTGCACTATACTGCTATACTGTACCTACCTACTGTTCTATCACTACATTATACTGCTATATTGTACCTCTATACTGTACTAGCACTACACTATACTGCTATACTGTACCTCCATACTGTACTAGCACTGCACTGTACTGCTATACTGTACCTCCATACTGTACTAGCACTGCACTGTACTGCTATACTGTACCTTCATACTGTACTAGCACTGCACTGTACTGCTATACTGTACCTCCATGTTGTACTAGCACTGCACTATACTGCTATACTGTACCTCCATACTGTACTAGCCACTGCACTGTACTGCTATACTGTACCTCCATACTGTACTAGCACTGCACTATACTGCTATACTGTACCTCCATACTGTACTAGCACTGCACTGCTATACTGTACCTCCCTACTGCACTAGCACTGCACTGTACTGCTATACTGTACCTCCATACTGTACTAGCACTGCACTATAGTGCTATACTGTACCTCTATATGGTACTAGCACTGTACTATACTGCTATACTGTACCTCCATACTGTACTAGTACTCCACTATACTGCTATACTGTACCTCCATACTGTACTAGCACTGCACTATACTGCTATACTGTACCTCCAGACTGTACTAGTACTCCACTATACTGCTATACTGTACCTTCATACTGTACTAGCACTGCACTATAGTGCTATACTGTACCTCTATATGGTACTAGCACTGTACTATACCTCTATACTGTACCTCCATACTGTACTAGTACTCCACTATACTGCTATACTGTACCTCTATACTGTACTGGCACTGCACTATACTGCTATACTGTACCTCCATACTGTACTAGTACTCCACTATACTGATATACTGTACCTCCATACTGTACTAGCACTGCACTATACTGCTACACTGTACCTCCATACTGTACTAGCACTGCACTATAGTGCTATACTGTACCTCTATACGGTACTAGCACTCTACTATACCTCTATACTGTACCTCCATACTGTACTAGTACTCCACTATACTGCTATACTGTACCTCTATACTGTACTGGCACTGCACTATACTGCTATACTGTACCTCCATACTGTACTACTACTCCACTATACTAATATACTGTACCTCAATACTGTACTAGCACTGCACTATACCTCCATACTGTACTACTACTCCACTATACTGATATACTGTACCTCCATACTGTACTACTACTCCACTATACTGATATACTGTACCTCCATACTGTACTAGCACTGCACTATACTGTTATACTGTACTAGCACTGCACTATACTGCTATACTGTACCTCCATACTGTACTAGCACTGCACTATACTGCTATACTGTACCTCCATACTGTACTAGTACTCCACTATACTGTACCTCTATACTGTACTAGCACTGCACTATACTGCTATACTGTACCTCCATACTGTACTAGCACTGCACTGCACTATACTGCTATACTGTACCTCCATACTGTACTAGCACTGCACTATACTGCTATACTGTACCTCCATACTGTACTAGTACTCCACTATACTGTACCTCTATACTGTACTAGCACTGCACTATACTGCTATACTGCACCTCCATACTTTGGTTCTTTATTGTTCCTCCATGGTACACATTTTTTCCATGTGAATCCAACAGAATAAAAACCATTATGGCGTCTTCCCCACACCATACATTGCATGCTGCGTGTCAGAGGCTACAGTGACTCACTACATGGCAGTACAGTACAGTAAATACAGGCCCGTAACGGAACCCATAGGGACTACCATTACTGCCACACTGTGTCCCTGCAGCGCCTCCACAGGAATAATGAAGCATTAGGTAATTCTCATGTAAATCAATGGACAGATCCAGAGCAATAGACAGGGCGCCAGGTAATACCACAATCCTACGCACAAAAGTAACACTAAGGACCAGTATACCGCTGACCTGTAGCCGTGACAACCACAAAAACTGATGTGAGTGTAAAGGGTTAACATCAGCCGCAGCTTTATGCTTGTACAGTCTGTTTCATTGATTTATTTCACGCGTCCACTGTGACTGTTTTAGGATGATTTTTGTGACTCACGCTCTTTAATATTTACGCTTTGATCTGTAGTTTTATGGGCGCCATAAATCCATTCTCTTATACAGACTGCTACTCATGAATCATTGTTATTTTATTTATCGTCGCCCTCAGCTTCACATCTCAGTTCATGGCAGATTTCGTCATATTTGGCAGGAGATAGCACAGCATGCAGCAGAACCTGACCATGCTATAAGTCAGTGAGGTCCATCGGGCGCCATTAGTGGCCATCATGTGATAGATCTGGGACTGCTTGGATAGACTTTCGGTTTGGCTGGGCATGCATGTGTTCACAACAGGGAGAGAGGAGTGCACCAGAGGAGTCCTCTCGTGGCGGCTCATGCTCTTTGAGAATAAAATAATCAGGCGTTGACCTTCAGCATGCCTGATCCTTCTTTCTCCTGTATCATGTCGGTGGACAGTCAGCATGCTACCATCAAAAATTGGGTGATACTGCAAAACTGGCTGTTCTGACGCATCTCGTGACCATTTTTCACTTTGGATACAAAGGATGTTCCGGCACTTTCGGTGGATAAGTAAGAGCTTCAATGCTTTATAAAGGTACAAACCAGGATAAAAACGTCAGTGCTATCACTTACGCGTTTCAACCAAAAATGATCTTAGTCACTTCCAACTAAGACCATGTTTGGTCGAAACGCGCAAGCATGAGAAAGGCTAATTGTGTTTTACAAGTAGCATTTTCCACTTTGGCTAAGGAACGAGCACCCCCCCGCCCCCTATTAATTCCTTAATAGGATATATGATAATAGATTTTCCAAACAAAACAATCCTTTTAAGGGTACAGTAGGTTCACACATAGGCTTTCACTGGTGTTTTTGGCACTTTTTTTTTAATTGGAAAAAAACGCCAGCTCCGGATGTTAGCTGAAAGTCTATGGGAATTAAATGCAGGTGGCACACACATTTTTTGGTTAGCGCCATGCTTTGCTTTTTTTTTAATTAGGTGTCTGTAACATTTTTTTTAAATGAAGCATGTTGAAGCAAAGGGAGAGAAAGTGAATTTATTCCACAATGACTCAAATCGGACACCCCATTCGGGCAAATCAAAATTTGCTCTTCTCTAGATTTAACATAAATACATCACCAAAAACATATGTGTATATGTATGTATGTTTGGTGTTTTTTAAGCAAATTTGTAACCCTTAAATGGGTTTTCCAAGATGACTATCTCATAGTACATCTCATGTACATCTCCCCCATGCTTTATCTTTTCAGTTTGGACCTCTTTCACCATGTAAACCAATCCCTCTGGTTTGTTTCCTGCCTGTATATAACACTTCCTGTAGCTGTCTCCAACCAAACCCATGATGCACTTCTCCTTCCTCTGCCACAGCTCCAGCACTGCCCAACTAGTTTATAGCTCCTCCCACCCTGCTAGTTACATAGACACTCCGCAATCACTGCCCATCCATGGACATAACCACAGGAAAAAAGAAGGAGCTGCATGGACATGGTCATGTGACCAAAGCCCAGAACGGATCATAGTAGCATAAAAGGTAAAAGAAATACATTACAAAATTACAGAGATCTTCATGAATGATTATTTTAACCCCTAACTGTTTTGCCAGAGTGGAGCTCCAGCAGTGGGAAAAGTAGTTAACTGGTGGGGGGAAGGGTGCTTTAGATGATGCTACCTCATGAAACCTGAAACTGGTCTTGTTTGAAAGCAGACATTCCAAGCTTTCAAACAATACCAAAATGACAGCAATATGTTCAGGACAGAGGAAGATATCACTGATAGAAATCGGGATGCTGTGAATGCAGCTGAAAGTAAAAATAAAAACAGGTTTTACCCGTGATTGCTCCCGACTTGATTTCTAACAGTGATTTCTCCTCTGTTGCTTGAACTTTAGCTGTCTTGTATGAAAGCCTGGACTGTCAGCTTTCAAACAAGACAAGTTGCATGTTTCTAGCTGCTACCATTCAGGATATAGCAGCATCTAAAGCAGCCCTGCCCCCTCCAGTTAGCTACTTTTCACACTGCCCGAGCTGGACACGGGTAAAACAGATGGTTAAACGGTTTTCCAGGATTTTTATTGATGGCCTATCCTCAAGTGTGAATGCAGTAACCCCTCTGTCCACTACACAATGGACAGAGATGTGAAGTTCTGCTTCCAGAGTTACTTCGGAACAGCAGATCAATGGGGTTGCAGGGTGTCGGACCCCCACAGATAACATATTGATGGGGTCTGCTGTGGACAGGCCTTCAACATAAGAAGCCTTAGCTGTCCCAATGCCAATTACTTTCTCCAAGGATGAGTGTCACTGCAAATTTTGGATATGGTTTGTGTGGTTCTCATGTTTAGCCAGGTTTGGCAAGGAGAGGAGTAGACGAGAGATAAATTAGGTTCTGAATATCCTGGAAAATGCTATCATTTAACCCGCACCTAGAGTAAATCGGACAGGTAGTTCCAACACGGTGACCTACATTTTCACCCAAGTGCTCGTGGGTAAAAAGCAAGTCAAATGACAGTCTTCTTCTGTTCTACTAGCAGTGATCATAGAAGATGCTGATCTCTGACGTTTAACAGGGACATCACAAGGAGGAGGGGTCGATGCCAAGGTAAGAAGATACAGGGTGAGGGCACCAAAGTGAAGGAAATTCTGCTCTTAACGACTGTGGCCTATGGGGAGCAGAAGGACCTGGTACCTGAGGAGGCCCTAAGATGCCTCTGCCATGTAAGAAGACACCAGAATTATAAAGGGCACATGGTGGGTGGAGTTCCTATTACAGATTTTGCACTGTGGCCCAGGAACTTTATGAGATTGATTGACCCTTCAATCTCTGCAATTTCTGCCATGTATGTAGAGTGGTGCATTGTTATAGTGATTGCTGTGACGTCACTGTAGTTATTTTTCTCGGTGTCCTTTACCTTATTGCAAATCTCTGGTAATTACAATATATAAAAGCTGCCAAGTATTTGCCAGTACAGCATGTTACACCACCGGTGAGAAGACTAATCACTGTATTGCAGACATGAATAGGATTGGTCTGCCTCCTTCCATAGTCACACAGAACAGTCATGGCTTCAGATTTATTGTACACTTGCTTTCGGGCTTTCTTTGAAGGCCAAAAAACACATGAGGTGATTCACTAGAGGATGTTCTATCACAAGCCCACACTAAGGAGAAGGGCCCCCAACATCTCCCAACCTTCAGAATCAGAAGGCATCATAAGATATAGTTTGCTGCCCAAGTCTTGTATCTAAATACCCAGGTCAAGACAAAGAGACTTGTTGGTGACCTTAGCTATGCCTCTGGGTCAAAAGCCCCCTTTTGCCAAATCTTTGAGATGTCCTTGTGTGATCTGGTGCCAGCTTAGGCTGCCAACCAAGGAACCCCCCCCCCCCCACCACCACCATGGGTCAAAGTCTAGACTCATCTTGAAGAGGAACCTAAAAAATAACAAAGAACCACAGCACTCCCAGGTCTTTAAGATGGATTCTGTTTGACGTTTCGAGCTGACATGGTCTTTCTCAAGCATGTAAGGTCGAAATGTCAAACACAGTACTTCTTGAAGACCTTGGTGTGCTGCAGTTCTTTGCTATTTTTTGGATGTCGGGGGAACTACAGACTGGTACCCATCACTGCTGGCACCACCACTATATTGACTGAAGAACCTGGCCCGTAAGTGCTGCTACAGCACAAACCATATTGAAGAGGAACCTAAGCGCCAAGCACCACCACCCTCTCTAGACGACCATGAAGGACATTCCATAATAGAATGACACTTCGAAGATCCCTAGTGACAAATGGATGTCAATGTGTGTGTCACTGAGCAATTACCTGAGTGAAGGTGGTTATACAAGAAGGAGAGTAGAGAGCCACATGGCCAGGAAAGAGAGCTTGTATGTAGGGGAGCACTCTGAGAGGAGCATCACCTCTGTAGATCACCTACAGTCTCCTGGCCTGCCTCAACGGAGGATCTTGCCTTCCATTCCATTTGCACCCGTGCATGCTGAGGCCCAAAACTGAACCCTGGTGTAACACCAGATTTGCTTCAATATGCAGTGAGTAAACGTTGCTGGGACTTGTGGTTCTGCTATAGGGAAGATTAGCTGTTTTTGTAATACTAAAATGTACCAATGGTTCCTGGAAGAGGGCTAAGATCAGTTATATATGTGAGGTAGAAACTGTTGTACAACCCTTTGGTAAACCCAGCCAACATTGTTAACGCTGCCAGGCCTGGCACATAACCCCATTCCTCACTACAAGGGGTATCATTATACCAGACTGTACTTGTGTTCTGCTGTGCGACTTGTTGCGCTTTTCCATATTTCCATTCCACCTATTTGACCCACCGCCCTTAAACCTCAATCTGCCAAGTGGTTGAATTCTTATTTCTTGAGCGCTGAGCTTAGGAGAATGTTTCCCGAGTTGACCCCTGGCAAAAGAGGAAAACCTTCCTGCAGAGCTTTCAGCAAAATTCAAGTGGAGGCAATGCATCATAAGGAAGTAAAATGTGCAAGACATCCGACCTGCGGTGGTTAGCGTAAAGTGCCATGAGATAGCTACAGTAATTTCTCACACTGACAAGACAACCAGAAGGCCTGGACGAGAACACAGGATAACTTACAAACCAACTTCTGAAAATACCACAAAGGATAACAGCAGTGTGAGCAAGTAGGCAAGCTGTTTTTTTACACTAAGCCATGCCTCTAACTTGCCCAAACCCCTTAGTGTCCCCTTCAAAATAGTTATGCCCCCCTCCCAAAGTAGTCATGCCACTGACTGCCCTCACACAGTAGAATGCCCCCTTTGGCTCCTACACAGTAGAATGCAGTTATGCTTTAGTGCCACCTCACAGTAAGAATGCCCTGTTAGTGCCCCCACAGTTATGCCCGATTAGTACCCCCACACAGTAGTTATGCATTCTTAATGCCCCCACACAGAAGTATTGTCCCCTTAGTACCTCCACACAGTACAATGCCCCCATAGTGTCTCTACACATTAGAATGGCCCCATAGTGCCCCTACTTTAATGCTCCCTTAGAACCCCCTCCTTACAGTACCACTATCTCCTTAGTTCTCCCATACAGTAGTGCTGCCCCCGTAGTCCCTCCTGACAATAGCGAAGCCCCTGTAGTGTTAACAAAAAATAAAAAAAAGTAATAAAAACAAGTAATACTCTCCTAGCCCCGTTCCCTTGATGAACGGGAGCACATCATGCTCTCCCCAGCAGCAGATGCAATGCAGTGACATCATCAGGGGTGCACCTAGTTTTCTGCTAAATGAGGCGAAAACTAAAACAGAGCTGCCCCTTCCCCCCATGCCAATTTCTTAACCTAACCCCTTTGGCACAATGAGGTGCTCATTGCCCATGTTCCTTCTGCTACCCCCCTCTTGCCCCTACCTGGTGCAATCACCTCACCTGGCCTCATTGGTGGTGCACCCCTGGACATCTTTGTGCCAGTTAAGCTGGGCAGGAGAGTGCACAGGAAGGTGGAGGATCCCCGGTATGTGCCCTCCAGTCTCCTGCTCAGCCAGGAGACTAGAGGGATGGGAATTAGGACATGAAATGATAGAGCAGGGAGCTCAGTGCTCCCTGCTTCACCATTGTATTCAACAGTATTAGCTGAGACAGTTGAAATCGAGATGTGCCAGAGCCCTCCTGGGACACCAGTTAATCTGGGAGCCAAAAATATAGAAAAGAAAGTAGGTCCCACTCAAAGAGGCAACCTTGGCGTGGTGAGTGGGCTTATGCCTTTTGATCAAAATGTACACTAATGCCTCAGTAAGGCGATACACATGCTCCAAGTAGCGCTGTCTTCTGCTTAGTAAGTAGGGATGAGATCAAAGCATAGCATGTGGATGTGCGAGCCAGTTCTCGTCTACATATTTGATCCCATAGCATAATCCTGCATGCAATGCTCTTAGTTACCAACATACCATAAGTGATTGATATGGAGACTTATTGTAAAACTCTTCACTAAATTCTCATAAAATGCCCTTATCGCATGCGATTTAGTATAAGTTCACATGGCAAGACATCCTATGATACTAGCCTAATGGACTAGGACATTGCAAACATGAAATAGGATTTTACTGACGGGAGTCACAGACTTAAACCTGCAGTGCCAGTTATTTTTAGCACTTACGGAAAATCTTCACATATAACTATAAAATACAGGATGATATTGTTAGATGAAAGTCAAAGTCTATAATAAAAAGTGACTTAAAAGAAACGAGCACTGTAATATTCCTAGTAAAAGAAATGCCTCTCACTGAGAAAAGGAGCAAAAAATCCATCAATGGTTGAGTCCTGAAAAAGCTCTATTCAAGCAATTATAAACAGCACAATAGGGGGGACCATACAGTACAACACCACAAGAGAACGCATTAACCACAATAATTCCCAAATTATATTAATATAAATAGTATTGTACAATCCACAGTGTACAAAATATAACCTATATTAATGATTCCCCTAAATACAGTACAAGAATGTCACTACTATAATACTGCTCCTATGTACAAGAATAAAACTACTATAATACTGCTCCTATGTACAAGAATGTCACTACTATAATACTGCTCCTATGTACAAGAATATAACTACTATAATACTGCTCCTATGTACAAGAATATAACTACTATAATACTGCTCCTATATACAAGAATATAACTACTATAATACTGCTCCTATGTACAAGAATATAACTACTATAATACTGACTCCTATGTACAAGAATATAACTACTATAATACTGCTCCTATGTACAAGAATATAACTACTATAATACTGCTCCTATGTACAAGAATATAACTACTATAATACTGCTCCTATGTACAAGAATATAACTACTATAATACTGCTCCTATGTACAAGAATATAACTACTATAATACTGCTCCTATGTACAAGAATATACTACTATAAACTGCTCCTATGTACAAGAATATACTCTATAAACTGCTCCTATGTACAAGAATATAACTACTATAATATGCTCCTATGTACAAGAATATAACTACTATAATACTGCTCCTATGTACAAGAATATAACTACTATAATACTGCTCCTATGTACAAAGAATATAACTACTATAATACTGCTCCTATGTACAAGAATATAACTACTATAATACTGCTCCTATGTACAAGAATATAAACTACTATAATACTGCTCCTATGTACAAGAATATAACTACTATATACTAATACTGCTCCTATGTACAAGATATATAACTACTATAATACTGCTCCTATGTACAAGAATATAACTACTATAATACTGCTCCTATGTACAAGAATATAATATAACTACTATATATACTGCTCCTATGTACAAGAATATAACTACTATAATACTGCTCCTATGTACAAGAATATATAACTACTATAATACTGCTCCTATGTACAAGAATATAACTACTATAATACTACTACTGCTCCTATGTACAAGAAATATAACTACTATAATACTGCTCCTATATGTACAAGAATATAACTACTATAATACTGCTCCTATGTACAAGAATATAACTACTATAATACTGCTCCTATGTACAAGAATATAACTACTATAATACTGCTCCTATGTACAAGAATATAACTACTATAATACTGCTCCTATGTACAAGAATATATAACTACTATAATACTGCTCCTATGTACAAGAATATAACTACTATAATACTGCCTCCTATGTACAAGAATATAACTACTATAATACTACTACTATAATGCTCCTATGTACAAGAATATAACTACTATAATACTGCTCCTATGTACAAGAATATAACTACTATAATACTGCTCCTATGTACAAGAATATAACTACTATAATACTGCTCCTATGTACAAGATATAACTACTATAATACTGCTCCTATGTACAAGAATATAACTACTATAATACTGCTCTCCTATGTACAAGAATATAACTACTATAATACTGCTCCTATGTACAAGAATATAAACTACTATAATACTGCTCCTATGTACAAGAATATAACTACTATAATACTGCTCCTATGTACAAGAATATAATACTACTATAATACTACTGCTCCTATGTACAAGAATATAACTACTATAATACTGCTCCTATGTACCAAGAATATAACTACTATAATACTGACTCCTATGAACAAGAATATAACTACTATAATACTGCTCCTAATGTAACAAGAATATACTACTATAATACTGCTCCTATGTACAAGAATATAACTACTATAAATACTGCTCCTATGTACAAGAATATAACTACTATAATACTGTCCTATGTACAAGAATATAACTACTATAATATTGCTCCTATGTACAGAATATAACTACTAAATACTGACCTCCTATGTACAAGAATATAACTACTATAATACTGCTCCTATGTACAAGAATATAACTACTATAATACTGCTCCTATGTACAAGAATATAATACTATAATACTGACTCCTATGAACAAGAATATAACTACTATAATACTGCTCCTATGTACAAGAATATAACTACTATAATACTGCTCCTATGTACAAGAATATAACTACTATAATACTGCTCCTATGTACAAGAATAGTAACTACTATACATACTGCTCTATGTACAAGAATATAACTACTATAATACTGCTCCTATGTAAAGAATATAACTACTATAATACTGCTCCTATGTACAAGAATATAACTACTATAACACTGCTCCTATGTACAAGAATATAACTACTATAATACTGCTCCTATGTACAAGAAATAACTACTATAATACTGACTCCTATGTACAAGAATTAACTACTATAACACTAGCTCCTAGTACAAGAATATAACTACTATAATACTGCTCCTATGTACAAGAAATATAACTCCTATAATTACTGACTCCTATGAACAAGAATATAACTACTATAATACTGCTCCTATGTACAAGAATATAACTACTATAATACTGCCTCCTATGTAGAAGAATATAACTACTATAATACTGCTCCTATGTACAAGAATGTAACTACTATAATACTGCTCCTATGTACAAGAATATAACTTACTATATACTGCTCCTATGTACAAGAATATAACTACTATAATACTGCTCCTATGTACAAGAATATAACTACTATAATACTGACCCCCTATGTACAAGAATATAACTACTATAATACTGCTCCTATGTACAAGAATAACTACTATTAAAACTGCTCCTATGTACAAGATATAACTACTATAATACTGCTCCTATGTACAAGAATATAACTACTATAATACTGCTCCTATGTACAAGAATATTAACTACTATAATACTGACTCCTATGTACAAGAATATAACTACTATAATACTGCTCCTATGTACAAGAATATAACTACTATAATACTGCTCCTATGTACAAGAATATAACTACTATAATACTGCTCCCTATGTACAAGAATATAACTACTATAATACTGCTCCTATGTACAAGAATATAACTACTATAATACTGCTCCTATGTACAAGAATATAACTACTATAATACTGCTCCTATGTACAAGAATATAACTTACTATAATACTGCTCCTATGTACAAGAATATAACTACTATAATACTGCTCCTATGTACAAGAATATATACTACTACTATAATACTGCTCCTATGTACAAGAATATAACTACTATAATACTGCTCCTATGTACAAGAATATAACTACTATAATACTGCTCCTATGTACAAGAATATAACTACTATAATACTGCTCCTATGTACAAGAATATAACTACTATAATACTGCTATATACTGTGTACAAGAATATAACTACTATAATACTGCTCCTATGTACAAGAATATAACTACTATAATACTGCTCCTATGTACAAGAATATAACTACTATAATACTGCTCCTATGTACAAGAATATAACTACTATAATACTGCTCCTATGTACAAGAATATAACTACTATAATACTGCTCCTATGTACAAGAATATAACTACTATAATACTGCTCCTATGTACAAGAATATAACTACTATAATACTGCTCCTATGTACAAGAATATATATAACTACTATAATACTGCTCCTATGTACAAGAATATAACTACTATAATACTGCTCCTATGTACAAGAATATAACTACTATAATACTGCTCCTATGTACAAGAATATAACTACTATAATACTGCTCCTATGTACAAGAATATATAACTACTATAATACTGCCTCCTATGTACAAGAATATAACTACTATAATACTGCTCCTATGTACAAGAATATAACTACTATAATACTGCCTCCTATGTACAAGAAATATAACTACTATAATACTGCTCCTATGTACAAGAATATAACTACTATAATACTGCTCCTATGTTACAAGAATATAACTACTAAATACTGCTCCTATGTACAAGAATATAACTACTATAATACTGCTCCTATGTACAAGAATATAACTACTATAATACTGCTTCCTATGCTACAAGAATATAACTACTATAATACTGCTCCTATGTACAAGAATATAACTACTATAATACTGCTCCTATGTACAAGAATATAACTACTATAATACTGCTCCTATGTACAAGAATATAACTACTATAATACTGCTCCTATGTACAAGAATATAACTACTATATATACTGCTCCTAATGTACAAGAATATAAACTACTATAATACTGCCTCCTATGTACAAGAATATAACTACTATAATACTGCTCCTATGTACAAGAATATAACTACTATAATACTGCCTCCTATGTACAAGAATATAACTACTATAATACTGCTCCTATGTACAAGATATAATACTATAATACTCTCCTATGTCAAAATATAACTACTATAATACTGCTCCTATGTAACAAGAATATAACTACTATAATTACTGCTCCTATGTACAAGAATATAACTACTAAATACTGCTCCTATGTACAAGATATAACTATACTTATTAAGTAACTGCTCCTATGTACAAGAATATAACTACTATAATACTGCTTCCTATGTACAAAGAATATAACTCTATAATACTGCCTCCTATGTACAAGAATATAACTACTATAATACTGCTCCTATGTACAAGAATATAACTACTATAATACTGACTCCTATGTACAAGAATATAACTACTATATATACTGCTCCTATGTACAAGAATATAACTACTATAATACTGCTCCTATGTACAAGAATATAACTACTATAATACTGCTCCTATGTACAAGAATATAACTACTATAATACTGCCTCCTATGTACAAGAATATAACTACTATAATACTGCTCCTATGTACAAGAATATAACTACTATAATACTGCTTCCTATGTACAAGAATATAACTACTATAATACTGCTCCTATGTACAAGAATATAACTACTATAATACTGCTCCTATGTACAAGAATATAACTACTATAATACTGCTCCTATGTACAAGAATATAACTACTATAATACTGCTCCTATGTACAAGATAAATAAAAACTACTATAATACTGCTCCTATGTACAAGAATATAACTACTATAATACTGCTCCTATGTACAAGAATATAACTACTATAATACTGCTCCTATGTACAAGAATATAACTACTATAATACTGCTCCTATGTACAAGAATATAACTACTATAATACTGCTCCTATGTACAAGAATATAACTACTATAATACTGCTCCTATGTACAAGAATATAACTACTATAATACTGCTCCTATGTACAAGAATATAACTACTATAATACTGCTCCTATGTACAAGAATATAAACTACTATAATACTGCTCTCTATGTACAAGAATATAACTACTATAATACTGCTCCTATGTACAAGAATATAACTACTATAATACTGCTCCTATGTACAAGAATATAACTACTATAATACTGCTCCTATGTACAAGAATATAAACTACTATAATACTGCTCCTATGTACAAGAATATAACTACTACTATAATACTGCTCCTATGTACAAGAATATAACTACTATAATACTGCTCCTATGTACAAGAATATAACTACTATAATACTGCTCCTATGTACAAGAATATAACTACTATAATACTGCCTCCTATGTACAAGAATATAACTACTATAATACTGCTCCTATGTACAAGAATATAACTACTATAATACTGCTCCTATGTACAAGAATATAACTACTATAATACTGCTCCTATGTACAAGAATATAACTACTATAATACTGCTCCTATGTACAAGAATATAACTACTATAATATACTGCTCCTATGTACAAGAATATAACTACTATAATACTGCTCCTATGTACAAGAATATAACTACTATAATACTGCCTCCTATGTACAAGAATATAACTACTATAATACTGCTCCCTATGTACAAGAATATAACTACTATAATACTGCTCCTATGTACAAGAATATAAACTACTATAATACTGCCTCCTATGTACAAGAATATAACTACTATAATACTGCTCCTATGTACAAGAATATAACTACTATAATACTGCCTCCTATGTACAAGAATATAACTACTATAATACTGCTCCTATGTACAAGAATATAACTACTATAATACTGCCTCCTATGTACAAGAATATAACTACTATAATACTGCTCCTATGTACAAGAATATAACTACTATAATACTGCTCCTATGTACAAGAATATAAACTACTATAATACTGCTCCTATGTACAAGAATATAACTACTATAATACTGCTCCTATGTACAAGAATATAACTACTATAATACTGCTCCTATGTACAAGAATATAACTACTATAATACTGCCTCCTATGTACAAGAATATAACTACTATAATACTGCTCCTATGTACAAGAATATAACTACTATAATACTGCTCCTATGTACAAGAATATAACTACTATAATACTGCTCCTATGTACAAGAATATAAACTACTATAATACTGCTCCTATGTACAAGAATATAACTACTATAATACTGCTCCTATGTACAAGAATATAACTACTATAATACTGCTCCTATGTACAAGAATATAACTACTATAATACTGCTCCTATGTACAAGAAATAAACTACTATAATACTGCTCCTATGTACAAGAATATAAACTACTATAATACTGCTCCTATGTACAAGAATATAAACTACTATAATACTGCTCCTATGTACAAGAATATAACTACTATAATACTGCTCCTATGTACAAGAATATAACTACTAT